>CM034081.1:26332174-27079674 GCA_019845555.1 Aristolochia fimbriata | reverse complement strand
AGGGGATCTCAACTGCACCATCTGGGACAATCTCAATGAAATTGATGGGGATCTCCCACGCTCTGGCTCAGTTTGTGATCACAACTGCTCCACCTCCGCGCTCTTGGGGTGGACCTCCCTCTGCCTCCCATCATATCCGGAAAGCTTTTAGTGTTAAAACGCTTTTCACCGAAAGTTGCAAATCATGGTACCCTCATACCTGGTCGGCTGGTCCTGCCCTGCTTCGCAAACCAGGATCCAGCGATGGGCGCCAGCTGCTTGATGAAAGTCCCCCATCCATAGCGCTGAGCAGTAAGAAGAAACACCAGTTATGGACATATTCTGGAAAAGGGTAATATAAGATCGATCGTCTGCACAAGAATGATGACTAGGTCTATGAGCAGTTCGGAATAAAACTGAATTTGCGTTATCTTTTCTGATTCTGTGGGCAATCAACTATCTGCATCATAGTATACATGGGCATTTGGTATTATTTGTTTTTCGTTTCCAAACCTTTGGGCTAGGAAGTCCGTGATGCATTATTACATTGGGTGTCAGAAGAATAAGGATCCAACACCTTGTAAAAATTAAATTACCGCTGTCTACAACTTCTATTCATTCTTTGAACAGAGGGTCTGCTGGCTTAATCTATCCTTTCAAGATTATATTTCACAACCCCTTCGAGTGAACTTCTGAACTCACTCGGGGGGAGGTACTGGAGGCTCCTTATTGCCAATTCAGCTTTCTCTCTTGCCAAATCCTGCGCTCTTTTAATGCCTCCGCTCTTTGAAACCAACTCGATGGCTGTGTCTAGAGAACCTGGCTCACTGAATTCCGAGTCTATTAAATCTCTGAGCTTGGGCTCCTGCTCTAGAGCAAAGATGACAGGAGCTGTAAGGTTACCGTTGGCTAGGTCACTTCCCGCTGGCTTCCCTAACTGCTCCTCTGATTGGGTGAAGTCTAGAATATCGTCTACTACTTGGAATGACAGGCCAAGATTTTTTCCATACTCAAACATTTGTTCACGGATGTTACTGCTGACTCCACTGAATATGGCAGCTCCCTTGGTGCTTGCAGCAATCAAGGAGGCGGTTTTGTAGTAGCTCTTGATTAAATAGTCTTCTAAGGTGATATCACAGTTGAAGAGGCTGGAGGCTTGCTTTATTTCACCACTCGCAAAGTCTTTAATGACCTTATAGCACAAAAACAGAAAAAACTTGAGAAAAGTTGCAGTAACAACAAAATTTAAGTACAGATGGTGAGAGTTGTGCCAACAACATACTTGACTGATGAGCTTTATTACTTCAAGGTTTTCTAGATTTGCAAGATACCACGATGACTGTGCAAACATGAAGTCGCCTGCAAGTACTGCCACCCGAGTACCATATATTTGGTGGATTGTTTCTTTCCCTGTAAAAGAGAAAAGATTGATGCTGTTACAGTTCATGAAACCAAACAATTTTCATTACCTCATCATTTTGATACATTTTTTTAAAATTCAAGAAAAAAAAAAAAACAACAACAACAGCAGCAGCAACAATGATTCAGACATATAGAAAAGCATACTAAGCTTTCCTGATATGTAAAGCATGGTGGCAAGGACCACCAATTGACATCACTGGCCTCACAACATTCAGACAAAATGAAATATCTGCACCAAGCCATGTCATTGGATCCTTAGTTCCTAAGCATTTGAAAGATTTTCTGGAGATAATCCTGTGCATTATTGGCAAGAACCAGCTAAATTTAGTCCATCAACCAGAACTTAATGACATCAGTTGGTCAAGTCTCGAATACCACCTTGCAGTATGCTAACTATAAAGTTCAGTAGTTTCCAGAAGTGTAAGTAGGATGCAGAATCCCAGTAAGACACGTCCGCAGCCCATAATGGCTAACAGATCCACCAACTCCTACTGATCAAGCTTGCTCTCCCACCATGAAAAGTGTGGCCTGATGCATAGGTGACAAGCTCAACTTATCTGGGAAACCCTTGCCCAATGGGAATATGTAGCATAGCCCAGTCTAGGAGGGTTCCTCTGGTCCAGCAGGTACTGTGAGTTGCTAAAGAGGAATTTAAACATTTTGTTTCCTGATGACACTCGTCATGCACTGTTTCTCTTCATCAGTAATATAGCAAAGAATTTGACCAACTTTATAGGGTGGAGGTCTAAGTCATCTTCTTTCCAAGCAGGCCTTGTCATAACTTTCTTGCAGCTATTGAGATTTGCTCTTCTTTGCATGCACAGTGGCATCACACTTTGTCTTCACACACTGTCTTCAGAGCAATGTGCAACTAAACCCTTTCCACGGCGTGCAAGGGGGCTCAACATCGGTGACCATCTGGTTTTGCAAAGCAGATGACCACCCTTGGCGATTTATTTCTCCCCTAGAGGAAATTTATTGGCAGATAAGTCAGAGAGGGATGACTGTGTCCATCGTGACCACCTTTTGCTCTTTGGCTTGATATAGTTGATTCCTGGCTCCCTGTTTGTGAGGGATGATTCCTCTCCTCTGCTAATAAAACGTGAACACTTGAGTAGATAAATAGGGTGTTTCTCTTCCCTCTAATCTTAGGCTTGAGGCAACTGCCCCTCCCTATCTAGTAGTTTCATCGATTATTGTTTACTTACAACCAAAAAAGACGAAAAAAGCTACATTATTTCAGCAGTATCTGGTAACTTTTACATAAATGAAAACTTCTTCAAGTAGTTGGAAGTCTCTAGAGGAAAAACTGAGGAGAAAGGACACAAAAAGCAGTTCTTTTGATCAGAGAAGAGCACAAAAATGCAAAGAAGCAAGCTTTAGAAAGACCAGCATTTCACGAACGCACCTATCCCAAGTATTTAATATCATTTCTTAAGATAAAAAGGCCTTTATCCATCGTTAGAAACCCCAAAGAAGGGTTGCAGTGCCCTGATGCTGATTCGAGGAAGAGTTCACGCACAAAAGGTTTATTATGACAAAGGCATATGCAACTTGACACATTATTCCTTGATTAGTGGCCCTTACGTCTTTTAGAAATCAATCAAGGGACCACATACAGTATCTGAAGACAGGAATTTCCAGACTAAAAAAAAAGATACTTCAAGCTGACGAATGGCAGAAAGCTTCAAAATAACTGGGAAAATGGCAATAATAAGTGGCAACGGCACTTGTTAATAAAAAAATTTAACAGCATATCACAACCACAGGCGAAATTCAAAAGACAAAAATGTGCAGCTACCAGGTAGCCATAGAGCTGGTTTGAGAAAGAAAAAAAAGTCTCTCCTCGTGGTTGCCCTCGGGATATTTCTCAATCTTTTTTTGAAAATAAAGAACAGTGCCAAAAAGTGCAAAGTTTAAAATAAAAAAACACGTGGAAATTAATTGCAGCTTACTTTTTTTAATTCATTTCAACACAGACTTTCAAAAGTTTAGATTTTTAATATCCAAATCACTAAAAGAAGACAAGTCGACTCAATGCGCTAGAAAAAAAAATGTCGCCAGAGGTACTAAAAAGACGGCAACCATTCTCGATAAATTGCTTCGAAGCCAGATACTATTATATGTCTTTTCCCTTAGGAGAATAGTGAGAGTATTAAGCATATATGCGGTCATACTATCACTGCATTATGCCATTTACAAAGAGAAAAGGAAGCTTTGCAAGCAACCACTCTACATGAAAGGAGGAAATAAGCAACAAAACCATATGGTAGAAATGAGGGTTCATTCTGCAAGCAAATAGAACTTACCTCTTCGCAAGCCACTGTCATCTAGTACATCATCGTGAATCAAGCTTGCAGTATGAATCATCTCAATAATCTCTGCTAAGCGTCGATGTTGAAGTGTCAGATCCCTAAGTATGAATTAGAAAGATGAATCAAATAATATGAATGCAAATCATTCACAGGAGAAAAAGGAACTGCAACTTTACTTACCTTAATCCAGCAATCTCTGCTGTGGCCCTTGAGACCAGAAATACTAAAGCTGGCCTCAATCTCTTCCCTCCAGCTCCAAATATTTGCTCAGCTGCAGATATCAGTACCTGATTTTCTGAGCCCACAATCTAAGAAAAAAAAAAAAAAGCTTCATGAGATGTAGAACAAGAAGAGGCATTTCTGTTTATTCTGGAGTTAAATATGAATTGTCCACTTCACAGGAGCGGTCTCTAACATAAACAGCTTGGAAGGTTAACATTTTAATGAAACTGCACATAACAAAGTACAATCAACTATATGGTCCACTAACTGGCAATGAGAAAATGAACTCATGCTTTGCAATGTTTTTAGCAGTTGAGAGTTTAAAAATAAGAACTATGAAATATATGACACTAGATTCAGCTAATAAGCTCTTCTGCAATGAGGCGTTGATCTATGCAAAGTTCAAAACAATGGATGCAACAATTACACAATACGCACTTCTAAAGTAATTTCTGAATATCACCCATCAATACTACTGAGCAATATCATTGGGATAACATTATGTGTTTTTATCATTGTCATCCCATATCCCAGAAAATTAAAAACTCTAAAAATTTTCCTCAAAAAAAAAAAAAAAAAAAAAAAACTTAAAACTAATGGTTCACATTAAACTACAAATTTTCACCATTTCCAAAAAAAAACTACAAGTTCTCAGTTATCAATGGGGAATGTTTACAATCAAGTCCAAATCCCTGAAGAAAGGAATTGAAAGAGCTTCCACGGCAGAAATTAACCTTATGCAGATCAAACAGGGGATTTTCAGTGACAACACTGATATAAAGGCCACTTGCTTCCAATTCAAATGAATGTTCTGGGTAGTTTAATTATTCAATAAACTCCAAGTTCTCTTGGGAACTTGGGCAATAGCTCAGAGGTCCCATAAGGGTTATTACTGTAGGAGGTCTTGGGTTCGGATCCTCACAACTCTTATTCGCCATTTCAAAAAAAAAAAAAAGAGGACATTAATCCCTAATTTAGAAACGAATCATGACAACACATAATAATATTCCAAGAAAAATAGATTAAAGCTTTGTAGGAGGCAGGACATACTCAAGTTATTGGTCTTATTCTATCATTTGCTTGATTGGTAACTAATTCTGCATAAACCTTTGTCCAGAAAGAAGGCCAGAAAAGACGAGTTTTTTGAAACTACAATGATTGTTTTACATGATGTTTCCAGAGCACCCACTCTTCATTTTTAACGATTAGCATGCCCAGCTGTCAATGGATGGACGGAACAGTTGTACTAGACATTTGAATCCCAGGAGAAGAACTCCTTAAGGCAATAGTCCACAGTAAGAGTAGAGATCAATGTTTTCAAAGAACTGTATCATCCCATTCAGACGACATGCTGTCAGGACAATTTCCATTAAAGGAAAAATTAGGTATGCCGTGAAGGCTCATGGTAGCCAAAAGAGGCTTGAAATCAACAATCTAGCATCCATAGCTAGCTTCTTATAAGCAAATTGTAGACAAATTACCAAAATTGATAGCAATGACCTCTATAGGAACACGCAAAGGAATAACTCACCGAGAGGAGATTTTTATTCAAGGTTTGCATGTCGTCAGATACTGCTTCTATTAAAGAAGACACCGAAATGGGGCTGCTTGACTTAGACGTCCCGCTCACCGACGCCATTGAATCTCTAGCATTAACTGGAAAACGTCAGGCAACACATTAGCTAAAATTAGAATAGCCTTTAAGAAGAAGTCTCGACGCAATACTGAAACTATATGGAACAGAACCAAACAGCTGAAATGTCGAGAACATGCGCTCACAACTGAGAGTAGCGTCTGGAGACTGTGCAGACGAGATAACTGAGCATATACCCTTAAGCCGCGGACCCCAGCAGCGGCCGGCATAATTCTTGTCCCACCTCACAAAGTTTCTGACTTGAACAGCATCGGCCGATAAACCGCACCTGTTTGAACCTACAGAACGCCGAGGACCAAGCAACTTCAATCTGCCAACACTGAACTCAGCATTTGGGCAAGCGAGTGATATCATTTTCTCAAAGGCAACCGAAACTTCCCACCTGGCACTCAAGCACCCGCCTTCCCTTCTGTCCGACGCACACCCTATTCACAATCATGCTAAAATAACCAGCATCGAGCAACTGGTCTAGTGTTCCAGATTATGATGCGGACATCACCGAGATTTTGAGGTTTGCGAACTCGGCATTCGTGTAAGGAAAGGACCCATCGCAAAACAAGTGTTGCAGAAATGTTGCGAATAAACGGACGATGGGGGAGTGCTTGTGAGGTGGAGACATGGAGTCCACAAACTCCAGCGATGAGCTCCCCGCAGTAGAGATGAGGTGAAGAGAGATTTCATTCAACGAGTAGGTGCTGCTGCTGAGAAGGACCCACGGGATCGTGTAATTTCGCTGGTAAGAGACATCCGAGCGTAAATGCCCAAGCGAGAATCGAGCGTTGGACGGATAAGATGCTCCCTAGTCTCAATGAGTTTGAAATCGACTGCTAGATAAAAGTAAGCCTCTCCCGTTTTCTTTTGTCCGAATAGAAAGCTACAATTTTTTTTATAAAAGATGAAAGGCAAGTGACAGATTGACGTTTCTGAGACTTCCGAGTCTGAGACGAACTAGCTTAGCTTAGCCATATCTGATTCTTTCCAAGTCGTACCAGTTACCACCAGAAGAGGTCCAGAACCTGTTTCCTTCTCTATCTCAGACGAATTAGTGTTGTGGCAAGCGAGTAACCTCTGATGTCCTTCAACAAGGTGGCCACAGCCGAAAAAATAGTCCAAATCCCCAACCCTGTGTGGTCTGCAAAAATTCGAAGCTTTGAGTCGATCAAAAGTAAATACAAAGGGATAATATTCTCCCGGGTTCATCGATGCTTACCTGATGCCTCCTCCCTCTGTTCGTCGAATCAGGGAGAAAAAAACAAGCCATAGTATTTGAGAAAAGACATAGCACCAAATGACCAAATAGTGGGTGTGTTTCAGTTACGATTTACGAGTCGGCATCTAATAATTTTCGATGGGTGGGTATATAACAGGGAAACGGATGGCGCGCGATCATGGAGAAACAGGAGAGAAATAGTTCTTCTCTGTTTCCGCCTGCCTCTCCACATTTTACGTCAGAACCAAAAAGATCCATGCCATTCCTGGCCCCGCATGCTAATGGACTATCGAAGTTCGCCAGAGTGCTCGAGCAAGGCCGTGTTCTCGGGAAGAAATATATAAAACAAGCGCCAAAATCTTCCGCGGGATCTTTCTTACCCATAATCTATTTCAATCGCATCCATTTTGATTAATTAATCCGAGCAATTACGTCTCAGCTGTCACACTGATTACGCGTAACGTCGCAGGAGCCTATAAATTATAATTTAATATCTAACTATAAACATTAGGTTAATCAAATGTAATCAAATGTAGGAAGAATCAAATAACCTCTTCAATGGGTCTGCTCCCCAAAAAAGAGTTTGAACTTCGAACTGAGCAGTCAAGAGGCGTATTTTGAATTTGATGGGCAGCTCAGAGCTTCCCCTCGTCGTGCTTAAGAAAGAGGGGTATGTTGGTATCTCATGGAATTAAGGGTGAGAACGCAACAGGTGCGTACAAGATCGAAAATTGTAAGTTGGTGTCGACGAGGAAGGCCTTGAGCTTACGGAGGCTACTAGTTTATGATAATGGCGGACTCAGTCACGCCGAGATTGACCACAGCTGACATTGGATCTGTATTCCAATGATTATTTGTGGACTCGAATGTTTTGGCGAAGGAAACGAGGTCAATGGAGGTGGGTGATTGTCGTAAAATTTCACAAACTGCAAGGACAAACTCCTCGTGGCGCCAAAGCAGGTGTTACTGTACTTCATTTAAGCTACTACACATATGGGAGGTCATGCTCGAAGTCCCGTCTGCATCCTTATTTTCGATTCATTACGGGCTTTCAATATCTCTTCTTTCGCCAGCAAGAACCATTTTTGCTACACGTCAAGATCACAAGCTGTTTCGCAAAAGCAGAGACCTCCTTGGAGTTCAGCAATCGCTCGTCACCTGAAAAATAATAGAGTTGATGAAGCTCGTCGGGTGTTCGACAAAATGTCGTCGCCTGATATGTATCTCTATACTAAGATGATCAATGGGCATTTCCAAGGTTTTGACATTGAAAGGGCAGTTAATTTATTTAACAACATGCCAGTCCGGGACATTGTTTCTTGGAATTCTATGATTAAAGGTTGCCTGAACTGTGGGAACTTGGACCTTGCCCAGAAGCTTTTCAACGAAATGCCTGAAAGGAATGTCGTATCTTGGACTACAATGATAGATGGGTTTGCACGGTTCGGTGAGATTGGAACTGCGGAGAAAATGTTTTATGCAATGGAAGAGAGGGACACTGCAGCTTGGAATTCACTTATTCATGGGTATTGTTATAATGGTAGGATGAAGGATGCATATCAGTTATTCAAACAAATGCCTAATCCAAATGTGATTTCTTGGACTACACTAATCTCTGGCTTTGACCAAAATGGAGAGAGTGATCAGGCCCTGTCTCTCTTTTGCAAGATGCGTGTCTTGGGTGTAGAGTCTACACCCGATACATTTGCCTGTGTACTGACGGCTTGTACCAACATGTTAGCCTTGACAGTGGGTGTTCAGCTTCATACACTTCTCATCAAGTCAGGTAACATCTTTGGTGCTTTTGTTGCCACTGCTCTTGTGACCTTGTATTCAAACTGTAAGCAGTTAGAGAATTCTCATAAGTTTTTTGAAGAAAATTCCCATAGAGATGTTGCTTTGTGGACTGCTCTTATAACTGGTTATGGCTTGAATATGAAGCATGAAAGTGCTTTAAGTGTGTTCAGTAACATGTTAAGAAACAACATAAAGCCAAACCAATCTACTTTAACTAGCACACTGAATTCGTGTTGTGGCCTAGAAGCCCTTGACAAAGGAAAAGAGATACACTGTATAGCTATTAAATTAGGATTTGATCATGATGCATTTGTGGGTAATTCACTAGTTGTCATGTATACCAGATGTGGTAATATTGATGAGGGGATCAATGCCTTCAGCACCATAAGAAAGAGGAACCTTGTTTCCTGGAATTCTGTAATAGTCGGGTGTGCAACACATGGGTATGGTTTACGTGCATTGGAATTCTTTGAAAGCATGAAACTTTCTGGTGTAAAACCGGATGAGATTACATTTGTTGGGTTACTTACTGCTTGTAGCCATTCCAGGATGTTGCAGGCAGGGAAGCAGTTTTTTGCAATGATAGAGAAGGATCCACTGATTGAATTGAAGCATGAGCATTGTGTGTGCATGGTGGATATTCTGGGTCGAGCAGGGAAGTTGGAGGAGGCTGAGGATTTCATAAAAGAATTGCCCATTGAGGCAAATACGATGATTTGGCTAGCTTTACTGGGTGCTTGCAGGCTCCATTCTAATCTGGAAGTTGCAGAAAGAACTGCCGGCAAGATTTTCCATTTAGAGCCACAGAGTAGTGCAGCTTATGTTCTATTGTCAAACATTTATGCTTCATGTGGCAGTTGGGATGATGTTTCACGGATCAGAAAAATGATGAAAGAGAAAGGCATCACAAAGATGCCTGGATCTAGTTGGGTCGTGTTAAAAGGTATCAAGCATGAATTTTTAAGTGGGGATAGGTCTCATCCCCTGAGTAAAGAGATATACAAAGAGTTGGATACATTGGGAGGTAAGATGAAGGAATTAGGTTACGTCTCTGATAGAAGTTTTGCTTTGCACAATGTGGAGGATGAGCAGAAGGAGATTATGCTCTCATACCATAGTGAAAGGCTAGCTATTGCTTTTGGCCTAATCAGTACAGTGAAAGGCAGCACAATAACAGTGATGAAAAACCTGAGGGTATGTGGGGATTGTCATTCAGCTATAAAACTCATGTCAATAATTGTTGGCCGTGAACTTATTATTCGAGATTCGAGTCGGTTCCACCATTTTAGGAATGGTACCTGTTCCTGCGGTGATTATTGGTAGTTCGACGTGTAATTCTTTCTGATTTCTACCTCGCAGTGGTGGGAACAGTGAGGCCATTGTTAGTATTATGTGTTAGCTAGTTTAGAAGGATCAACTATCAAGAGAATCGTTTTCTTTCCAGTTCCTGGAGAAGATTAGGTTGGTGGGTTTTCAAAGGTAGGTTGGATTTGAAATTTGTGTGAGATGGGAGTCCTTTGTCCTTTGTATACCAATCTTTGAAAGAGCAATGAAGTGGATAGCAAGAGGATGACTTCATTGTCGCTGTTGACAGATTACTGGCAACCCTTGCACTTAAAACAATAATTATGTTAGCAGTGATATGTCTTTTTTTGCATTTACACAGAGATGCAACAGCTGCAATTCTAGAGATGAATGAACCCCCCGGATCAGAGGTTGGTTTAGAAGGGACATAAGAGGGCAATAACTAAAATGGCGTTTGTGTTTCCATCCAAGCCCAAGGCATTGATTGATCATTAACAAACAGAAAGAGAAAAAAACACAAGCTAATGTTGAACGATCTTAATCAAAATCCTCTCACCAACAGACTCATGGTGCGACCCTTATTTAGGACTAGGGTCTCTTCTTATAGCTGTGGAAGACTTCCTTTTGGTTTGTGACAGGTTTTGCAATGCATTTACTAAAGATGTTAGCTGGTCTGCAGTATTGAGTCCTAATGTCAACCAGGGGACAATTGCAGGGGAAATATTGATGAAAGGGGTTCATAAATCTCTATTATTTTTGTCAGAAAGAAAGTGTTCACCCATTCTCACTGAAATGATCAGGTATTGGTAGCCCAGTTGGGACTAAACCGGTATCCACTCTCCACCAGTTTGGACGCAATGATGCCAATGACGCGTATGCTGAATTTTCCGATTTCCATACATCCATTTCTCACCCCCAGATTCAGTCCAGGCAAGCCCCAGCGAGCACTGACAATGAGGCCGCCGCCCGCCGCCCGCCGCCCGCCGCCCGCCGGATACTTCTCGACGTCGCAGACGCGGTGTATCAAGCCTCCAGATTACATCGACGCGCTTTTATGGACCCCTCCACTGAAAATTCACGGCACAGGCTTCCCACCCCCATAAATCTTTTTTTCTCCTTAAATTTCAGTTAACCGTTGAAATGTCCGCTCCGTGATGGAGGGACAAACGTGCCGTACAAGTCGTACGTGTGTTAATAACACCGAACAAAAAATAATATTTGGGAAATAATGCACGTCGGACCGTCGGTGGTTTCACCAAAACTCAGTTAAATAAATGATGATGAATAAAACTGAAATAATAATTTAGGGCCGTGATTACAAATTGTGGGTTTCTGGTGACGTGTCGGCAGATGGACGGAGTAATGGGGGAAGGCGGAAATAGTGAAAAAGGGGACAGACCAGTTAATAATGAGTAAATGATGTGCCTTTTAATCTCGTTTGGTTTTGTCCAGGGAAGGGCGAGGAGGAGGCTCTGCTGCTAGAGGCAACAGCAACAACCCTCAACCGCTCCCGGTCCGAGAGGGACATCTCTCCCGACATCTAGTCCATTTTTTAAGCAAACCTCGATTGCTTCAGATCTCCTCCTCGCCACTATCCGGGGCTTAAATCTCCTCCGAGTTTTCATGACGCTGGACTTGTAATTCGCGCCGGAGATCACCTTTTGCAGGTATTTCTATTTCTCCTCCCTCATTTTCTTTTCGTTAAATCCTTCGTCTGCTCCGTCTAGCTGTCGATTCGTTTCTCATTTTTCTTGTTTCTTCCGTTGTTTCAGGGAATAATGGTCGTTACGGGGCCACTGATGCCTGGTCAGGTACGTACTTTCGTTGTTTATCCCCGTAATTTTCGGAACGTAATCTTGTTGCATTTAGCATTGTCGACGTTTCCACAACAAATGTATGCGATGTTGGCTGTGACTTGAGGTGGATACATAATAGTCGTGATAACGGATATTAACCATCGCGTAAAAGTGTTCGCCTTTATGGAATTCATGCTACTCTATGATGGCATTTGGATCTTTGATTAGGAGTTTGCTGGTTGCAAGCAGATTTTCGTTGCTGTTAACTTTGTCAATAGTCAAAAAATACGTATAACTAATGAAACGAAGTGTGGCTGCGGATGAAAGATGTAGTTGGAACGGATTTATTTCTAGTTCAGCAAAAACAAAGAGAGAATGTGAAATGGAACTAAATATTTATACTAACATCTTCACACTCCCAAATGAAGTCAAATAATCTGAATGGACTTTGAAGAGGAAATGTAATGCTACAGACTTCAGATGTCAAGACGATGATCCAATGAGTGTTTTTTTTATATTTCCCAATTTTATGACTGCATATAGATGATTAGGTCCATTTCAAAAAAAAAAATATAGATGATTAGGAAAACTGCTAGGTGGAGAAAGACAAAATAGAGGCAATTGACTTGCAGCCAACGTGATAAAAAAATTGAAGTATTTGGATTATTATTTGAACATTATTTTTAATGAAAAAAGATATTTTACCTACTATAGAATCTGGAAGAAGATACTATTCATATCTGGTGTTCACTTGGAAGTATTGTAATTAAGAGCAATGGAATTTATGCCCAAGACATGCGCTGTACCAGAAAGATTCATGAAGTGGAAAAGCATCTTAACTGGTTAGTAAGCATTTTGAAAATCAGTGAGTTCTTCCATTAAAATACCTACAAGATATAGATGAACATACTTGATGAAGAACTGAAATATGGAAGTTTCAACTTAACTTATGGTTACCATACTTCTGCGAGCAAATTTTAGACTTAATACCGTCTTACTTGACAAGTTACTGATTTAGTTTGCATTGGTTATGCTTCTTCCATTTCACCATGTCAGATTCTGTTATTGTTTTATCTCTACATTTTTTGCAAATGCCTCCAATTCTACTTGGATATGCACTGGTTGGTTTTTTAGACTCTTTACGACCGTGAATCTTTGCAAGTAATCCTAATTGCTTCCATTCATTCTCTGCTTTTTTATCTTTTGTTCTTTCTGGTTTCAGGTGTCCTTTTTGCTTGGGTTGGCCCCTATTCTTATTTCATGGATATACTCTGAGATATTGGATCATAAGAGGCTTTCTCCTGCTAACAAACTGTGAGTATGATCAAAAGGAATGTTTGTCCTTTTTATTATTTTACAAGGGACACAACTGGTAATGGTCACATTCTGTAGGTAGTGACAAAGTGGTTCATGAAGTAACATGATTGAGCTGTGGTATAATTGGTTTTAATTCTTGAAATGAGTACCTTGCATAAGGTCAAATTTTCTTTGGGGTGATTTCTTTATTTATTTATTTTGTCATTATCATAAGAATAGTCGGGTCCAATTTAGGACCAAATGATCTTGGAGGCCAGCCTTGTCATTAGCAAGTTTATTATAAACACAATTAGCTGATCTATGAGTGACCTGGAAATTGAAATGTGAGTGGCAACACGTACAATTTGTTATAAACATGTAAGGAGGGCCCTGAGTGCGTCATTGTTCAAAATTATCTGTTTAGACTAGTAGGTACCACTACAAACTCCTGGCCATGAGTTCCGTATGGGAATTTTCACCAAAATGCTTTCCTAAGCCCATAATAGGGGTTGCTGCCATTGATTGACCTTAATGAGGTCGTGGGATTTGTTATATGTTATTTTGAGAAAGGGAGCTTTGCAGTAAAATTAGCTCCAAGAGCAAAAGTACAATAGCAAGGGGGTGGTAACAGCAAGAAACTGTAGGAAAAAACCCTCTTTAGCCATTACATCCGCTAGAGAATTTTCAGACCTAGGTGCTAAGGTCCAAGATACATCAAATGAAGAAACAACATCAGAAATCTCAGAAAACACAGACCAGTGCTTCCAAAGAGGAGCCTTCTTTCAAGTCCAGCTAATAACAGAGGTCAAGTTCCCTTCAGTTATGAGGTGACCCTACAGGTGGCACTGAAAGAGAGGAACTCCTTGTCGAAAGGGCACAAATCTCAGCTTGATATAAACTTGAATACAAGGAAAATATACCTGGAGTGTAGAATGTTTTTGATTCAGTGTTTTTCTTGTCGTTCACTGCAAAATATAAATTCCAAATAACTGGAAGATGAGATGTAAATTTCTACAAATTAATGCACCAAAGGAATAGGGTAGGAAAGCACATGACTCCTAGCTTATACCTGTGATATAATTCTGTTTCTGTTGGCAGTCTATATACTGGCTTGACGACCATTGTTTTTATTTCTTTCATGATTGCAGTCATGCAGATATCAATTTGGTTGAATTGGGGAATGAGACTGTCAAAGAAGATGATCGCACCATTCTGCTGGAAGGAGGTCTTACAAAATCGGCATCTGCTCGATTTCACAGTTACTCAATCAGGGCAAATCTAATGAGGTTATTTTGCTCTTTCTATAGAGGGAAACACATTTTCTCCTCTTTTTTCTTTCAACGCTCTTTATTTTGATCTCTTAACCCACTCTTTCTTGGTTTCTATGGAAACCAGGTTTCTAACGATGGATGAGTCTTTCTTGATTGAAAATCGAGCAACTTTAAGAGCCATGTATGTGCCATATTTTCTGATTTAATTTACTTATTTTGTGTCATATTTGGTATTCTCATGGTAAATTCTTGTAACTTCTGCAGGTCTGAGTTTGGAATTATACTAGTTTACTTCTACTTATGTGACCGGACAAATTTGTTTTCAGATTCCAAGAAGGTGCTATTTTTTTTCCATATATACATTTTTCAGTATGAAATTAAACGAGATTGTTTCATTGACCAAAATTAATTTTGTGGAAATTTTGTTTGAGTAGTTAGAATGGCTATATCTGATGCAACAGGGTTCTGCATTTGATGGGTCTCCATGTAGTTGTTTCCATGCTAAAGCCTCTGAGAATCATTACTTCAGTTCTTTTCATTTTCCTTCCATATTTACAGGTTTTATTTGCCCTTTGCAATGACAACTGGCGAGAGTCAGGACAACTTAATATCCGGTTAGACCTTAAGAAGAAAGCTAGGAAAGATTAGGTTAAATTGACATGTTCTTTTTGTGTCACATCTGGGTTGGGTTTTTTTTGCATCAAAGAAAGTCAGCATGGTTCCATTTCTGTGGACTATATTTCTCAATTATATACAGATTTAAATTTTGTTAAATGGAAGTTGACCAAGAACCATTGCTATCTTTAAATTGTTCCTTCTTATAGTTACAAGAGTTTTAAGTTTTTCTAATATCACCTGATATGATCTTAATGTTCCTCTTAACAGAATTACAGCCGCGACCTTTTTCTTTTTCTCTATATTCTGCTCATTATTGTTTCAGCCATGACTTCTCTGAAGAAGCACAATGATAAATCAGCATTCTCTGGAAAATCCATACTTTACCTAAATCGGCATCAAACTGAGGAATGGAAAGGATGGATGCAGGTGAAGTACTCTGCATTAGAAATAATTCTGTCAAATGACAATATTGTGTGGATCACTTGTACTATAGAGACTGTGACGAACTTCTGCTTTTGCTGATCTTGGTTGTGTCATGTTCCCTCAAACCTATCAGCCATAAGAATATTGCCATGGGTTGAAAATTTGTCACTTGCTTACAACTGCTTTCCAATATTTTTTTTCAGGTTCTCTTCTTAATGTACCATTACTTTGCTGCCACGGAGATATACAATGCAATTCGTATATTCATTGCTGCTTATGTCTGGATGACTGGTTTCGGGAATTTTTTGTATTACTATATTAGAAAGGATTTTAGTCTAGCTCGCTTTGCACAGGTGTGATTTCAATCTTAATTTGACCTTGTGTTCTCTATGGTCAAATTATTCTATCAATATGCTGCTGATGGGCAAAATTTTCTCCTATTGTTAAAATTGCAGATGATGTGGCGGCTTAACTTTTTGGTTGCATTTTGCTGTATTGTGCTGAACAATGATTACATGCTGTACTATATTTGCCCTATGCACACTCTGTTTACACTAATGGTATATGGGGCACTGGGCATTTTTAACAAATACAATGAGAATGGGACTGTAATGCTCGTGAAGATTTGCTGTTGCTTTTTGGTGGTTATCCTCATCTGGGAAGTTCCTGGAATTTTTGAACTACTGTGGAGTCCCTTCACATTTCTCCTAGGTTTGTGCTTAAAACAGCCTGTTATCCATTTTCTCACTTTAATTTACAAATCGATTACTAAAAAGCACAGTAATGTTTCCTGAGTTCAGGTTACAAGGATGCAGATCCTTCAAAATCAAACTTGCCGCTTTTGCATGAATGGCATTTCAGATCGGGGCTTGATCGCTATATATGGATAATAGGAATGCTATATGCATATTATCACCCTACTGTAAGTTATTGAGGCATCGATCTTTCTCATTTCACTCTGCCAGAGAATTCTTTCTCTTTGAGTAACGTGCATTTGGATAAATACTTCTATGTGCATACTACTGGAATTTATGATGTCTTTAATAGGTTGAAAAATGGATGGAGAAATTGGAAGAATCTGAACCGAAGGTGAGGGTATCAATTAAAACAATCGTGGCATCAGTTGCCTTAATGGTGAGTTTCTATCCCTGACAAATAATGGTCTCGAATGTTTATTTTTCAAGAAGTTTCATGCATCAAGTTGAGCCACCGGTTAATGAGAATATTTATCTCCACTCTATAATCATGAGTTTTATGTTTTGTGTATTTAAAAGATTTTGCTCGCTTGTGTAGGTGGGCTACTTGTGGTATGAAAACATTTACAAGCTAGACAAGATTTCCTACAATAAAATCCATCCTTACACATCATGGATTCCAATAACGTGAGTATATTGAATTTCAAACCCTTTAATAAACAGGGGTCTTGGGCATTAGCTCAGTGGTCCCATGGGAGTTATTGCTGCGGGAGGTCTTGGGTTCGGGTCTCCACAGCAACATTGGGAGTAAAACTTGTAATTGGGAGTAAAACGTATTCACTTTCCTAAAAAAAACGCTTTAATAAACAGAAGCATATTATATACTAATTTGTATTCAAGTAACTTCTCTTTGTTTTTGCTTTGTTCAGTGTCTATATTTGCCTGCGAAATTTCACACAGCAGTTCCGTAACTTTTCTTTGACTTTGTTTGCGTGAGTACCTTCAACAACCTCTCTCTCTCTCTCACTCACTCACTCTCTCCGTCCCTCTCTCTCTCTCTCTCTTCCTCTCTCTCTCTCTTCCTCTCTCTCCCTCTCTCTCAATCTCTCCCTCTCTCTCCCTCTCTCCCTCTCTCTCCCTCTCTCTCCCTCTCTCTCCCTCTCTCTCCCTCTCTCTCCCTCTCTCTCTCTCTCACACTATGATCTCTTTATTCAGGTGGCTTGGCAAGATAACTCTGGAGACTTATATTTCTCAGATCCACATCTGGCTGAGGTTTGTAGGCACTTTCTGGCTGGTTAAATCTGTGATGGCTTTGTGAAGTTTATCGAGGATCAGATTCCTCATATTTTTGCTTCTTATAAACTGGTTATTCTGTCATCTTTGTCAACTGCTTTAGTTGTGGAAATGTTTATGATTTTTGTTATAGACCCTTTTTCCACATTTGTCTATCGTAGCTTTCAATAATTTAGTTTAATTAATTTCAGATCAAATGTGCCAAATGGACAGCCCAAATGGCTTCTCTCTTTTATTCCGGATTATCCTTTGCTCAACTTCATGCTGACAACTGCAGTCTATCTTGCAGTAAGTAACGTTACTACTTCCATTTTTCCTAGGTGGTTGTACATGCCCGAATCTTTTCTTTTCCTCTTTATCGACATAAACTTTGGGATGCAGATATCATATCGTCTTTTTTATCTGACAAATATTCTGAAGACTGCGTTTGTTCCCACCAAAGATAACAAGCGTCTTCTGAGCAACATCATTGCAGGAGGCTTTATTTCCCTGGTCTTGTATTCTATTTCCTTGATTCTTCTTCAGATTCCTCTCCTGGGAGTAAGTTCATTACTGCAGTCTCTTTTTATGCATCATAAACCATATGTATTTGTGTTTAATGTTCTATGTATATGCAATGACAGGCTTGACAGCTTGAGAACAGGATGGATGTGGTACGGATTTTTTGTTTCGGAACGGAACATTCGGTATCCAGTTAATAAGAGATTGGAGCTGAAGTTTTTTGTCTAAAGAAAGCTGTGGCTTGAAGCCATTTTAACATTTTCTGGGGAAGAGATCATACTGCCTTGAAATGGATCTCGATCCTCGACATGCATTTATGGAAGAGAAGGCGCATCCATGGATGGCGAGGTTGGCCGGTGACACAAGACAGATTCTTTGAGATAGTGGTTATTCAAATTATAGCATTCAAATGCTTGTATTTTTCCTTTGTTTCTCCTTCTAACAAGAAGCAGATGAAAATAGTCTTGAGGTGGAATACATGTAAGTCTGGATGATACAAATCAAAATAAATTCAAAAATATCCTTTTAATTTTGGTCTGTGCAGCTATTCCATGCCTTGACGTCCTTTTGTCTCAACAGGTTTAAGCCAAAAGAAAAGATCATACGATGCCCGATATATAGATACCATATTTTCAGGTTGTGGAAGCTCGCTGTAGAATATATCACAGCGCTGTGGTACTGGGTTTTTCTCTGATGAGCATAGTTCAGGATGGAAATCCCTGAACGGACAAAATGAGAGAGCAAGGCGAGGCGCATGAATACGAAGTCGGTTGTTGGGTACCCGAGTAGAGGATTCATAAGTTTTCTGCTACTTTTATATCCTAAACTTTTGTTTTATTAGTTTCCCCATGGGCCAATCCAAGTCCTAGGTGTAATTACATACACCGACTGAACAATGAAGCAGCACCATGGACATTTTCATCCATCGTCTTATTACTCACCTCAATTGGCGGCCTTCGGCAGGGACTGGGAGGACTGAACCAGACAGGGCAGCCTGTGCAGGGCCGCCGCCGTCGGACAGGAGTTAAATGTTTACGAACTTCCTATCGGCCCCTCGTCGCGATGAAGGGGGAGGAGGGGACTCACCGAGACACCTAGTCTGACCAGAAAAAGGGCACAAGCCCCTGTGCTGAGTTGGAAGATTCGTTGAACTTGGCCCTCGCCGCATCAAAGAGCTGTTGCACTTTTTAGCCTTTTCCCCCTCCCAAACACCACCTCCCCTGACCGTCTCTTCTTCCCTCTTGTCCCCCCCCCCCGTTTCAATCTCAACTCGATCTCGAATATAAACGACTTCCATTCGATAGTGGCACCGTAAGGCTCTTAACATCAGAATGGCTCTGCTCAGTTCTCCCCTTCCACCGCAGAACTCTCTCAAACCCCAATTTTCCTCTCATTCTTCCTTTTCTCCTTGTCATCATACCTCGCAGAAAGTCCTTGCACCCAACTCCATATCCTGCTCCTTAACTTCTTCGTCCCCCTTCACGGAAAAGCACTCTATCGAGAGATACCAACGAGATAGCTGGTTATACCAACAGACTCCTCCTCAAGCCTCCTGCTCCGTTCCGGCCGATTCCAGCACCATCAGAGAAAACGATATTGCTCTCCAGTTGCCTGAACTGAAGAAAATGTTACAAGTCTTGAGGGAGAAGAGAGACGCTGAGGCCGCCGGTGGTCCCAAGAGAGGTCCCGGCAATGTTTTCTTGGTTGGAACTGGACCCGGTGATCCGGACCTTTTGACCCTCAAGGCTTTGCGAGTGATTCAGACTGCCGACCTTCTCTTGTATGACCGTTTGGTGTCAAATGATGTGTTGAACTTAGTAGGACCCAATTCGAGGCTTCTCTACGTGGGAAAAACTGCCGGCTACCATAGCCGGACGCAGGTAAGCCGTTCGGGGACGATATCGACTTCCTTGTTTGGTCTTCCTTGATTATGTTGGATTTAAATTCCTTTGCTCTTGAGCAACGTCTCTGGAATTTGATGGCCGATTGGCACGGTGGCTCCTTTCTGATTTCAAAAGGCTTTTGTGTTTCGCAGGAGGAGATTCACGAATTGCTGCTGAGTTTTGCCGAAGCAGGAGCAAATGTTGTGAGGCTTAAAGGCGGGGATCCACTGGTGAGCTTTAGGATACTGTGGTTGTTCTGGTTTTGATCTCCTTTTATGATTTATGGAACTCAAAGTCTATACTCTTAAAAAGAAGGAAGACAAGTCTGTACTTTTGCACTCGCTTCTCTTTTCCTTAAACCATTCGGTATTTAGAAATCCGAATCCCTTCATTTTCCTGGAGCATGATGGAGATTCCAGATGAGGAAAAAATTGGTCCTCAACTTGGATATTATATTCTACATAAATGTGGCCTTTTCATTCCCTTGTTGCTTGCTCCAGTTGTTTTACTCTGTCTCAGATGAAGAAATATAATATTTTGTGTGTATTGTACAGGTATTTGGTAGGGGTGGAGAGGAGATGGATTTTCTGCAGCAACAAGGAATTCAAGTTAAGGTCATTCCAGGTATGACATTGTTGTGGTGCCTTTAGTTTCCTGGGGTTTTTTCTTCATCCTCTATTCTAGTATTCGACCATTCTCATTCAGTCATTCTCCTTTTCATCCCCTTAGTCTTAGCTATTCATCAGTAAGCGTGTAAATATAATTTTGTGTCATCTAGGAATTACGGCAGCATCTGGAATTGCAGCAGAGCTTGGGATTCCACTTACCCACCGCGGTGTTGCCAACAGGTTCTCCCTCTCTTCTCTCTCTCTCCTCCCTCCTCCCTCGCTCTAGCCTAAGAATGTCAATGGAAGTGTTAAGTTTGAACTATCTTTTCTTTCAGTGTCAGATTTTTGACCGGGCACTCCCAAAAAGGAGGAACAGATCCTTTATTTGTAGCAGAGCATGCTGCTGACCCGGATTCAACTTTAGTTGTATACATGGGTCTGTCAACTCTACCATCTCTCTCTCAAAAGTTGATGCACCATGGCTTGCCTCCCGATACTCCATCAGTAGCAGTGGAGCGGGGTACTACTCCTCAGCAACGATTGGTGAGGCTCCTTTCTGCATCTGTCGCTTGAATACTTGGGCACTGGGCTCAGAAGCTGATTTGATCGGGAGTTTTCTTCAGTCCATTAGAGACTTTTGTATTCAACAGCATCTCATGCATTTGTTTTGCAGGTATTTGCAGAACTCAAGGACATTGTGGGTGAAGTCAAAGAGGCAGATTTAATATCGCCAACACTAATTATCATAGGAAAAGTGGTGGCACTCTCCCCATTTTGGCCACTTTCTTCTAGAGAGGTGACCTTGGCGGCACAAACTTAGTTAGACGTAGTCATGAACTGGAGCCATTTCTCCTCAAAGCTGGGAATAACGAGCAACATGATACTCTAGGGATAGATACAATTCAACATCTTTAAAGCCAAATTAGAGGCTTTCATTTTATTTACCATTTCTGCTTTGCTTTAAAAAAGAGGTCTGAGCAGAAGCGAGAGAAGGCATTAGTCTCGGGAAAATAATTCAGTTGTATATTTCACGTCCTCTGTCGCTGCCTGAGTAGTTTTGTATTTCTTCTCAATTTCATGAGGCTGTAATTGTATGAGGTGATTTATTTAGTAGTAATAGTAGAGGATTGGGCATTGCATACGCGGCCACCGGGTCCTCCAAATTCGAAGTACCTTCGAAGATGGCTGCCCTGATCATACCCATCTCGGAGCTTGTAGCAGGATGGCTTGGTCTCGTACCTCGTAAACCCCAGGGGGGTGCATCATGGAGCAAGCCATTCTCGTCCATATACATTATACCTCTTGCAATTGCAGCACTACGAGACCCTCCCGGGAAGCTCCCACTCCCCATCGCCGGGTAGGAACCCCTGAAACGGTGGCGATCTCCCCCCCTCCCACAAGATCGACGTCCCATATTGAGCCAAGGTAGTGAAGAGGGAGCCCGGTCAGTACCCGATCTCTACTTGACCCATCGACGACTCCTCATAAACCAGCCACCAGTTCCCACTCTCATCATCCTGCATTATTAACTTAATTTAATCAATTATTTGACAATAATATCTAATATCTAATACTGGGTCTTGCTTGCATGTTAGAATATGGATTTTTTTTTTTTTTTTTTTTTTTTTTTTTTTTGAAATGCTGTATGTATGTATATAAACTGAATAATATTATAAACACTCAGAACCACTTCCGTCCCAAAGAATGGACCTCCGTCCAATCCTTCTGCAGCATACTAGAGAACAAAAACTTTATTAATTACTGAAACTTAATTAATTGAACAAGAAAGAGATTAAAGTAATTGTTGGAAGCTAGCTAATTAAGCTAACTTATTCTGGTTTGACGACCATCATCGTAATTAAGTACCTCATTAACCTCTGACTGTGAAAGTCTGTTATCCTGCAGGCCATGAGTTTGCTGCTGTTTTTTGGTGAAACTGGAGACAAACCCAGCTCTTTCTAAATCCTCCATTTGAAACCTTCTGAGAGGAACTGTTCCAAGAGGACATCCTCCATCTGAAAATCCCATCTTCCTCGCTATTTCAGAATATGGGTCTTTTTTATTCTTTAGGAAGAAACTAGGTTCCATCTGCAACATCAATTAATCAATACCCCATTCAATGGTGGCTCTGATCTTAGATATATAAGAGAATATATATATTGGAACTAATTAATTAAGCTACTTTAAAACCAAAACTGTGATTCAGTTACCTGGATGGTGTGATTCTTCAGCAAACTGTGATCAAATGCTGGTTGCTTCAAGATATCAACGCAATCGAAAACTTCACAACGCGAGTTCTTTTTTTTTTTTTTTTTTTTTTTTTTGCCAGTATAAAATGAGCTTCATGATCAGTATCCCAGCTACAACAGATCTGTTCTGGGAAATGTCCACCAAAAAAGGAAAAAAGAGAAACAAAAACTATGATAAACTCAATACATGATATCAAATAAAGATTAATTCAGTACCGTTATAGTCTTCGCAGCCGGACTGTTAATGAATTTCAAGTACTTTGTCATCTCTTTGTGTTCTTCCAAAGATGGGGTTCTAGCTTCACAGCAGAAGATCATGAGTGACACCAACAGCAGAAGTAATAACATCGAAGTAGTAGCTGCCATGTTTCTCGACATGATCTACTGATCAAATGATTCCGCGTGTCGACTGGAACAGCATCAAGACATCTCTGATCTACTTGGATCAGCTAAAAGACATTACCAGCATATGTTCACTCAAAAATTGCATCTTCTAGATCTCCTTCGTTTAAACTGGAGAAGCTAAAGCTCCTCTCTTTCAATTTACAGGAGCTACAAGCTAATATTATATCCTAAGTGCGACTTGATTTATTATTCAAAGTCTTCCTTGATAAAAAAGTATTCATATTATGAGCCTTATACCAAGTTACCAATCTTTTAGATCATATTCAGATAGTTAAATTATAAGTATTATTTAACTGGAGTCGTCATTTAATACATGCTATATTTACCCTAACTCTTTGGTCTAGGAGGAATAAGGCTTGTCATTATATTTAATTAAGCATTATAAACTAATTGATAAAATACATAAAAGGATTAAAAAATTTGTTATACATATATATCCTTGGATGCGTGCATATATATTTGGGTGTGTCACAAATAGTTAATACCCAACTTGGACTACTTTAATATATCACAAATTAAAATGGATTAGATTTGATGAGGACCTGTTAACAGTACTAGTGATCCATAGAACAAGTCAATAATTGTGAGCTTGGTCTTCTATATATGAATGTCTTGTAAACAAAGAATTAATGTATTATAAGATATGTTCTCATTTTTTTTTTTTTTGAGAAAGATGCTTTTGTATTGATAAAATGAGTTAAAAGATACAATAGTTTTAAGTTACATATGGTGGTGCCACCATCACTTCATGAGTTCATGAGTGGGGAGATGAACTCCTTCTTTACCTAAACAGTCTGCAAAAGAGTTTTCCGCCCTAAGAATAAACTCCACTCATGAACACATGAGGAAGCTAAACGATAAATCTCTCGAAATAAAATACAAGAACCTCTATGGTGGAGCCAATATTTGCCTACACGCTATCAAGACGCCCCGCTGAAATAGGCATGAAATTAAACAACGCAATGCATGTAAACAACTCCATGCACCTCAGCCGAGGAAGAGTCATCCTCTACAAGGGGACCAGTATAGGCAAGGATAATCTCTCCCTCATATAACTATATCAAGTTCCATAGGCATATATCTTGTTATCTCCACAACTTCTTCCAAATTACAAACTCGGCCAAGTATGTATGTCTACAAGACACCCATAATGCTCTATACCAGGTTTAATAATAGCATACAGACTGCTCATCAATTTGAAATATGAACACCGTTCCTCTACCAATCTTCATGGCACCAAGCACCAAGGAACAAACTTAAAATTTTCAAAGAGTTGTATTGCATCCTTGGACCGTCAGTGCATAGCAAATCCACCGATCATCGCATTCCAAGGCCAAATGGTTTGTTTTGGAGTATCTCCACTAAAGAAAACTTTGGCTCCATGATCTATTTCTCCTCACTTGGCGTACATGTCAATGAGACTTGCAACGAGTTTCTCATTCATTTGATACCTGATTTCTGTATGTGGACACAGATCCATCTCCCTTAAGATAAAGCTGTTGCGGAAAGTGTAGTAGGCTGAAAATGTTGATGGGTGAGATAGGCTTTAAGCAAAAGATGTATGCAATTCATTGTGATAGTCAAAATACTTTAGACTTGAGCAAGAATGCTACTTTTTATAGCAGGACAAAACACATTGATTTGAGGTATCATTGGATTAGAGATGTGTTAGAAAATGATTTGTTATCACTTGAGAAGATTCACACTGACAAGAATCCATCAGATATGATGACTAAAGTGGTGACCAAAGAAAAACATGAGTTGTGCACAGATTTTGCCGGTATGAAGTGTTATAGTTAGCACTCCTCATGGTCTGGAGGGGGAGATTGTTGAGTATAAAGGAGGGGTGGGGTCTAGCCCATGAGTAAGCCCCACCACTTAACCCCTCTCTCTTAGCCCATGTGAGAGAGGGAGAAGAAGATAATGGAAGCTTAGGGTTTTGTATAAAGGTGGCTTTTTCAAGGGAAAAATAGGAAAGAGAGTGAAGAATCGTGGGGAGAGAAAAAAAGGAGTAAGAGAGAAGAAAATGAATAAAAGAGAAAAGAGAGAAAGGAAGGAAGAAGAGAAAAGAAGAAAAGAAGAAGAGAATGAGGAAGAAAAGAATAAGAGTTTATCATCTTTGTCCATGCTTTAAGAAGCATTTTTTGTCTCCTTCCTTACTCTCTTTTCTCTTTTCTTCCTTTTCTTCTCTTTTCTTTTCCTCTTTTCTTTCTCTACCCACGATTCCTCACTCTCTCTCCTCTTTTTCCCCTTGAAAAAGTCACCTTTATACAAAACCTTAAGTCTAATGCACTTTGACTATCACAATGAATTAGGGGTGGCAGTTTTACCCGCTTACCCGATTACCCGCTTACCCGAAAGGTAATCGGATGGATAAGGTATAAACTTATTGTATTTCGATTACCCGATTACCCGATTAAAAAATTACTCGATTACCCGACTCTTAAATGAAACGGATATGGATAATGGGTATTCCTTACCCGGTTACCCGATTACCCGGATGATAATTTGGTAATTATTTAAAACTCTATGCCCTTCTTTATTTGATACATTAACTAAGTTATTTTTTCTTGGTAATTTGGTAAATATTTAAAACTTTATGCCCTTATTGGTTTACTTACACTTGGTAATTTGGTAAATAGTTTAAACTTTATGCCCTTATTCGTTTGAAACATTAACCGAAGTTATTTTCTTTGGTAATTTGGTAAATATATAAAACTTTATGCCCTTATTTGTTTGATACATTAACCGATGTAACTTTTTCTTGGTAATTTGGTAAATATTTAAAACTTTATACCTTAATACATTAACTTTATATATTTATCCTTTTATTTACCCGATTACCCGGTTACCCGCGGGTAATTGGGTAAAAGACTCGGGTGTATGGTAAGCGAAACGGGTAACGGAATACCCCTTACCCGTTTCATTTATTACCCGTTTACACCCCTACAATGAATTACATACATCTTTTGCTTAAAAGCCTATCTCACCCGTCAACTTTTTCAGCAACCAACAAAAGCTGAACAGAGAACGTAAGGGTGAACTCATTTGGAACAGCAGCATCTCGTGAAAAAGCGCCAAAGCTGCCTCGAAATAACCCACCTAAAGACCACTACCACGAGTTCAAATAGTTATTCATTGATTAATGAAGTTGACCTAAAGAAGATTTTAAATGCTAAAACAAATATGAACAGTTGCTTCTGGTGATTAGCACCATTGGTTTGGTTAACATCGATTACGATTGTTGAAATGAATTATGCTTGTACTAACTAAACAATCTAATTTGACTTGCACAAGCCCCGGACTTATCGAAGGGAAAACCACTTGACTACTTGAGCAATAACCCATATGTTCTGCTGCACAAAGAACAGTTCAATCACCACACATACTCCTTCATTGATCCTGTAGTGCTATAAAGCTCACTTGCTGATAAAAGCTTCAGCTAGAAATATTAAGTTTACCGACTATTGCATACCAGAACAAAAAACAGTGCATTAAGCTTTTATTACCTGGTCTTATGCGGCAATCATGGTGCCTGCTCCAGGTGACTACATCCTGTTTCGGCATTTCATCAAACATCTCGACAGACCCATTATTTAAGCTTCAAATTAGTTTTGATGCCTCCTCTGGTTTTTGCATTCATATCCGACTCCCGACTATCAACCGACTATCTAAGGAGGATCATTCTCCAGAAACTCCTCCACAGTGACAGGAAACTCTATCCTCACACACTCCTTGTCACGCAATCGAGATGCTTTCCCCAAGAGCAAATGAGCCAATCTCAGAGGCTCCGTCCTTTCTCCACCATCACCCATGAAGCGTCCAATCCACCCATCCAATCTCCTCACTTCTTCCTCACACCTCGGCCCCTTCACTTGCGCGATCTTCGAGTAAAATACGTCGTGGCAAGTGCGGCCGAGATCGTCCCCTTCGCCATTACTTTTGTCATCCGTATCCAGCAGATTCAGGAGATCCATTAGCCGGTCGATTTCGTCGCCATTTTCGTCGTTGAACTTGTCAATGACCGGACTTTTTTCCCCTCGCTCCTCCGAAGAAGTTGAGGAAAAACCTGGAGTTTGAGAGAGAAACTGTTCGGGTGGGCCGGTGTCTCGTAAAGTGGAAGCGTTGCCGCTGGGTTGAGGAAGAAGGTCAAGCTGGATGACAGAGGCTGAATCATCAGGCGAAGTCGCCGTTAAAGGGTGAAAATTACCGTTCCCCCTTTCTAATTTCAATCGTTTCTCCACCTGCCGAGACACGTATCTTGACGCAGTAAGAAAGAAATACATTTTGAGTTCCCCATTGTCGTATTTGGAAGACGAAACGAAGTACCTGCTGCAGCGACGAGAAGAAGGCGGAATGCCTGCTCGGCGGCCGCATTTGCTCTTCCGATCAAACCGATGAATAGTGAAAAGCGATTACTGAATGACTCGGAAAATCAGTGGGCCATATACGGTGCGATGGAAAGATTCCGAGTTGGGCCAAAGGCCCACTATGCAGATTGTACGCGACGTCCTGGGCTTGTGAAATGAATTGCTCATAGGCAGTGGGGCTCGTAGTACGAATTCGACTTTAGGTGCCCTTATCTAGTTATCTTCGTTTAGCCATTAGTCCCCAAGCACGCGTCGCTACCTCGCCACCTCGGTGGGTACCCGGGACACAGACTAGGGGGTAGTACTAGTCAGTAGTCGTAGTAGTGGTACCCCCCTCCCTTACCATCTTCATGTGACATCACGTGTCAATCTCTCCCTAACACGAAATGAACCAAATTTGGCCACGTGAAGGACAGACATATAATGACACCCAAAAGAAGAATCTCAGGGCCCCCCCCCCCCCCCCCCCGAGCCCCCCTTCCCTTGTGCACCATTGAATTGACTAGGGAGTAACTTACAAGTACCCCCCACTTTATAATTGTTACATCAAACGTCAGTTCGTCTTATCTTGTGGTTCGACGGCCGGGCCGGGCGGGCCAAAGCCCCCTGTCGGTGGTGACAACACATGGTGACTCAGTTGGTCACATCAAAACCCGTACTAGTAATATGTAGCTGATACCTTCAGATTCTCTCGAGTTCTCCCGAATGTGTCATATTCTCAATAAAAATAAACGTGCATGGTAGAAATAAATAGGATAATATAGCCTTTGCCCCACCACGCGCATGCGCCCGATGGTCTTTTCGAATCTTTACAGACTATGTAATGTGGAGCTTCGATTCGGTTTGCTGGTAACAAAGACCACCGATTATATGTGAAATGAAAAACTGCTTCAATTTTTCTGTCTATGTCATCTCTAGTGGTACCCTTTTGTTTTGAGTATGAACGAATTCACAGAATGGGGGGGAGGAAGGATCTTAGGTAGTAGTAGTCGCAGCTAAGGTGGAGGGAGGAGGCTGAAAGAGAGTAGTCATTCCACTACCACTCAAGAGACTCTGCGCAAGATTATGCGGGCTCCCTGCTGTGGGTGCATAGTGATGGCTACGTGAGGCGCGTGGGCGTAGGAGGGCGAAAGCACGAACCGGAAATGCTGGAGAATCATCGCCAATGCCGTCTTCGCCTCCATCAAACCGAAGTTCTGACCTATGCAGCTCCTCTGCCCCCACCCGAACGGGAAGAATGCGCCCGGTTGCTTCGAGGCTTTCGAAACCCCCTTGCAGAATCGTTCCGGATTGAATTCTCCGGCATCCTCGCCCCACAGACGAGGGTCGCGATGGATGAGGACGATCGGCATGCCCACCTGAATACCCGGGGGGAGGAGAAGCTTCCCCACTTTCACTTTCTTCTGGGTGTGCCGAACCAGTATCGTGGCCGGCGGGTACAGCCTCAGAACCTCGTACAGGATCATCGTTACCTGAGGGGCGACGCAGAGAGACAGACGCATGTCAAAGTGTTTGAGAAAATGCGTCAAAGAATCGAACCACGATTTCATCAAGCAATAATGAGAGACAGAATTTCAGTAATGTTTGCTCACAATTTTGAGGCGGCTTAGTCCATCTATGTCCGGCCTTCGTTTCCCAAACACGTCCAGGACCTCTTTCCTTGCACGGTCTTGCCAAACCGGGTGCATACTTAGAACAACCATTGTCCACGTCAGGAGAGCCGCGGTGGTATCTGATCCAGCAAAATAGAATAGCTTGCATTCTCCTATCACATCGTCAATGCTAATTTCAATATTCTTCTCGTCGTTGTCTTGCCGGCCGTTGCGTTTGGCCTCTAATAACAAACCCAGTAAGTCTTGAGCACCGGAATCTCGCCCTTTTTTCATTCCCTCTTCTCTCTTCACGATCATATTCCTGAAGATGGTTCTCACCCTTTCGTTCAACTCTCGTCTCCTTTTGTTCTCTTTTGTGGGCAAAAACCTGCACAAGCGGCCGGATAATCTATGCTTTTATGTGTGTATATATGGGATGGGCACCAGTTGGGAAAATTCTAATCCAGCACAATAGCAAATATTGCCCGATATTTATTTATATATATAACAGAATGAATCACGGGCGCCACAGTACCTGAGACCGGGAATATATAAAGCTCTATCAGCTTTGATATGGAGTTTAATCTGTTCGGACTGAATTTCAAATATTTGCTTCCCTTCCTTGTAGCTGCTCCCAAATGCCGTCCGAGAAATAACATCTCCAGCTAGATTTTTCAGCTCCGGCCACACATCCAGTTCGTAGGACTCACGGGAGCCGATTAATGTTTGCCATCTCTCAATCAACTCGGCGCAGCTGACGGAATATGCCGGGATCATTCCCTGAAATTAATGCAAAATTCGTTATTATAAAAAAATGGGAGGAGAAGAACAAACTAAGAAGAAGAAGAAGAAGAAGATCTATGGATGATGAGCATTAAAAGCTAGCTATAGCTACCAACCTTGAGCTTCTCGAGATGGAAAGCCGGGGACAAAAGCCTCCGGTGTTCTGCCCACTTCTCCCCTTGATACACTGCCAGACCTCCGGCTAGCAACTTCGTGAGAGGATTCGGCTTGAGTTTCTCAAAGTCGCCGGACTTGTTTGACAGAATTTCCTTCACCAGCTCCGGAGCCATGATGTTCACCCGAGGAACCGTGCCAAACCATTGGACTGACATCGTACCTGTAAGTTAAACAAGTCCTCACAATCTCAGCATTAAAAATTCTAATTAAGCGTTGTGATTGCAGGTAGAAGGAAGGAGGAACAGGGTTTTCATTAATTAACTACACAGCAAGCAAAAGTTATCTTTGCTTGTCCAACAAGAAGAAGAGATCGAACTTCAGTAGAAGAAGCCGTGAGCACAGAAAAACAAACAAGTCTTCACTAAATCAGAAGTAGTACTGAATATATATATATATATATATATACATATACATATATATGTATTACCGTAGTTCTTGATCATGTTGCACAGGAAGGGCAAGAGACGAGGAGCGATATCGTGGGAAAGATTCATGGGCTTGGAAAGTGCTTCTTCTATCATCCTCGCGTTCTCCTCCAAATTGCCTTTCAGCAGTTTGTATGAAGGACCGGAAATTCCCTGCTCTCTCAAATGTTTCTCCAGCCGCTTGGGCTTCCACCACACGGTGTTCAACAACCGTAATATGCATATCACGAAGAACAGAGAAGAAACAATCAGCAAATCGACGACGAACTCTTCCATTTTCTTCAGCCACCTAAACCACAGTTAAGTTCATCCGCCGATCGAGCCCAAAGACGATGAACGCAGTCGTAGTTATATATATATATAAGTTGTATAAGCAGAGACCCACCCATCGCCGTCATCAGCACTATATACACTAGTACATTAGTTTCACTGATTTTCCATCCTCTAATTTTCTTCAGCGACGTTAATCTATCAAAAGGGAATCTGATGGAAGCCTCTAACTACGAGTTAAAGAGATCTTTCTCCAGTTTAATTAATTAAAATTTCCTGTTGCTTGCCTGCAAATTGACAGAAGGTTTCCCTAAACCAAATTATATATACTTTAATGTTATATTATGCCTTGGACGGTTCATATACTAATCTATAATGTTATCTTTCCCTTTCGAATTGCGTCAGTACTGGGCTAGCCTGCAGGGGTGGGTGGCAGGACCCCGGCCTCAAGGTGGTGGTGTAGATTTTTAGAAAAAAGAAAGAGAGCCGAACCATCAAATATTTTCAGACGCTTATATAATGCTTTCCACAACAACATTGCAACAATATTACGTTGATCCAACGTTGACTGCACCAAAAACAACTCCATTGGTCGGTAAGTTGGCAACGTCGTGCTTCCAGCCATGACACACACACACACACACACACATATATATATATATATACGTGCAGATCATTAAGACTTTTCTCCTTTCTCTTCTTCTGGGGATTTTAAAGAGTACTCGCTCTGATCTTCGATTTAATTCTCCTGGGAAGTTTTAAGTCTTTCTCTCTCTCTCACTGTCTTTAATTTTTACCTTTTCATTTCTGGGAAGTGATGAGAAGTTAAAGATGAGATTGCCAAATCCGATGAACTGGTGAAGAAGAAGTCAAGCAAATCATATGTCCAAGTATGCAAAATCAACAAGGTACCTAGCTAGTAGCTGCATCGGTTTTGTCAAGGTAACCAGAGTTTGATTCACATGTTTCCAAAAAAACCTACTAAAACCCACATGTTACAGTTACATTATATTGTATTTTATGAACAGGGTCTGCCTCAGAAGTCAAGGGCCGATTAAGTTCAAGTCTCTCTCTCTCTCTCTCTCCCCAAATCTAAGCCGTTACATGCACTGTCTTCGTTTCCTCAGCGTTTCTGTACTTTTCTGGGTTCCACTCCCTCCACCGCCACAGCCATACTGTCGCCACCCGGGACGTTTTTGAGGTCAAATTTAATGAGCAATCGTCATTTCTGACTTCCATGTATATTAAGAAGCGAGCGAGAGAGAGAGAGCGAGAGAGAGAAAGCAGGCATTGAATTGGAGGTTGGAAACAATGGCGTAGCCTACTTGCCTTCTTCCTTTTCTGGGTCTCTGGATAATTGTTTGCCGTCAAAGAAAAATTACGCTATATATATGTAGCTTCTTTCGAATTGAATTGGGACGTTTTAATTCAATTCGTTTGCTTTTCTTTTTCTCATGAGTTGTGCAGGGAGCAGAAGCTAGTGGCTTGTCACTTCAAATCAAGCAAGCAAGAAGCACCACCCAATATTGTTACAAACACTTGAAAACTAGCTAGATCTACAAAAAGTCTAAAAATTAATTGGCAATTTTCATGTATATCAATTACTGCAACCTCTTTAATTTGCATATGAAAAGAATATATATATATATATATCAACTCTGAGGACAAGATATTCGAAGTCTTTAATTTGAAGTTTTTAGTTTGGAAAGATGTCACATCTCAACCGCATTTAATTTAGACTTTGTGTTTATATACATATGATTCATGAATTGAATTATATATAGCTCATCATCAGTGTTGTTATTGATTAATTAATACCATGTGCATGAATCTTGTCATATATATATATATATAAATTAAGCACGTTATAATCTTGGAGTTCATGTAAGATTGCCAATCTCAATTATTCAGACCAACATCCAAGACTAGGTAGTACCATAGATCAAACTTAGTGGGGGCAAAAAACAACTTTCTAGATCAATACTACTTTTCTCGATATTAATTATCACTATTTCTCAAGTAATTAATTAATACAGATGGAGCCATTAAAAAGACACTACCCTACCAAGAAAAAGATGATAGTACGTATTATATATATAGTCACCCCAATCAATCAATGTTCAGTTTGACCACCCATTACATATATCTAGCTATCTAGTCATGGACGACAGACAACTAGCTAGGAAGGAAAGAATTCCAGTGCTCGGACTTGGCCGGAACGGTCGTGCTCCATGAACAGATCATGGAAGGTGGGCACCCCTAGCTACAAGCTACTCACTTCTCATCCAAATAATATTGTTGCAAAAGAGAATTAATCTTACTATAAGTTACTTGATCAGTACGTTAGATAGACTAGAATTTAAACCATTAATAAAACTAGTCTTACAGTAGTTCAAATTAACCTCCTAGAGAAGCTGGTGATGAGTTTTAATTGCGGTCTGAGTTTCTCCTCTGGCCACTTTATATTTTTTTAATATATACGCCGATAAATTATAAACGTTTCTGTGGTTGAGGGAGCCTTTGGGTTTTTTTTAAATATAAATAAAAATGATTTTTGAAGAACACGTACTGGGACTGGTTGACTGGTAGAGTATACGTCCAAATCGAATAGCATTATAGTAAAGTCTCCCTTTAATTTATTCTCTGCAATTAAAACACCTGTGGCCGTTACTTTCAAACCTCCTAGAAAGAGGCCAATATATAGTAGTACTATTTGGGATCATATATAATTAATATATATCATGAGTCCAGACCTTATATATATATATATATATATATATATATATATATATATATATGCAGATGGTGGCTACCTAAATTGACATTTCAGACTAAGCTAGATCCTGTGTAGGTTGATTTGAGCGCCGTGCTGGGGTTGAATCGTGACAACAGAAAATGGGGCATGAACGTAGGCCGGCGAGAGTTCAAACCAGAAATTCTGCAGGATCATAGACAGAGCCAACTTAGCTTCGGTGAGGGCGAAGTTCTGGCCGATGCAGATTCTGGGTCCCCAACCAAATGGCACAAAAGCTGTTTGATACTTGCTCGCATTCGAAACCCCTTTACTAAATCTCTCAGGATTGAATTCATCTGCATCTTCTCCCCATATTTCTTTGTCATGATGAACCAGGAGAATCGGCAAACACAGCTGAACTCCAGTAGGAATTGTTATTCCCCCTCCAATCTTCATTTCCCTGCGCACCGGGGTGCGAATCAGGTTGACCACCGGTGGGTACAGCCGAAGAACCTCGTACAAGATCATACTTACCTGCAACATATATATATATATATATATATATATATATATAACAAATTAAGGCATTAGGTCTATGCCAAAATGACTAGCCAAACTCATAATCCAGTATTCTTTTTACTCGTTTATCTATGTGGGAATAATCTGTAACAATAGTTATAAAACTCACTATCTTGAGGCGGCTTAAGCCATCATAATCGGGCTTGTTTTTCCCAAATATTTGGAGAACTTCTTCCCTTGCACGAGCCTGCCAGTCAGAGTGCACGCTTAGAACTATCATGGTCCAAGTTAGGAGAACGGAAGTTGTCTCTTGTCCGGCGAAGTAGAACAGTTTACACTCCTCTATCACGTCCTCCACTGTCAGTCTTTTGGACTTTCCACCTTCCACGTCAATATCAGACTCTTTCAGGTTGGTTTCGATGAGCAAGCCTAACAAGTCATCCGTTGCGCTTTCCCCCATCTTCATGGCCTTCTCCTTCTTCTTGATTATCCCAGTCAAAAGCGTTCGGACTTCCCTGTCGATTTCCTTTCTCCTCAGATTCTTCTTCGTAGGCACATACCTGTGAATTAACACACACACACAGACACACAGACACACACATATATATAAAATCTGGGTGTCTGTCGATAATTACAAAAATTAATTAAGTACTGTACTGAAACGCATGCACTTACTGGAAACCTGGGAAGTATATTGAGTTTGCAGCTTGCATCATAAGCGCAGCTTGTTCTGATTGAAGTTTGAAAATACGATTGCCTTCTTTGTAGTTACTTCCGAATGCCGATCGAGAAATGACGTCTCCCGTTAATTGTTGGAGCTCTGGCCAGACATTCACTTCACAGGAACACCCATGATCAGGATCCATTACTTTCTGCCATTTTGTAATCAGTTCCTCGCAGCTAGCAGAGAAAGAGGGCAGCATCCTCTGCAAATAATAATTAATATATATATATATATATATATACCAGAAATATAAATTCCTATTATATATGATCAGTAAAACATAACTTATTAAATATTATTGGACGTAATATTTAATGTTATATTATTATAGGTAATACGTAAGGGTATTAGAATAGGACCATATATATATGCTTTTATGGTTTAATAATATTGGAAGTAATTAATATGAAGTTATGGGGGATATGTAAATTAATTAAGCACCTTGATCTTCTCAACATGAAAGGCCGGGTTGATGATTCTCCTGTGTTTCGCCCACTTCTCACCTTCGTGTATGGCGAGCCCCCCCACGAATAACTTCACGAAGGGGTTTGCTTTCGGTTTCTCAAAGTGACCAAACTTATTTGATAGAACTTCCCTGATCAAATCAGGATCAAATAGGGTCACCCTCGGATGCGTTCCAAACCAGATCACAAACAGCTTCCCTGATCACCATGCAGTTTCCATCATCTTAATTAATAAAGAAAAAAAAAAAAAGATGTTATGAATCGAAGAAGATCATCACTCTGATTGTTAAAAAAAAAAAAAAAAAAAAAAACCGTATTTTTCTGCACTGTGCTGAAGATATGGAGCAACGCGGGTGACAATATTGTGGGAGAAGGGCATGGGTTCTGATCGAGCTTTATGGTTTTCGGCGGCGATTTCGTTGAGGTTCCCATAGATCAGTTTGTGAGGCGGACCCACGATCCCTTGCTTCCTCAGCAACCTCTCCAGCTTCATGGGCTTCCACCATATACTATACACCACTCGGGACACCCACGTTACGAAGCACAAGCAGAGAACGGCCACACCCAAGTACCCCATTATTTCCCACTTCTTCGCTACACTTTCAGTAAGCTACGTTAAGAGGTAGGCCATTTATATATATATACACAATCCCACCATGTCAGCCTCGCAGGGCCTTTTGGTGCGCGTCACCCCTGACGACGAACAGAGAGAAGGATCAGGAGCTAGTGCTTGTCGTCTTTGGTTTAACAGCATAATACGTACGTCTGCCGAATTACTCTGCCAAAACGAATCCATGTCGCGTATGCGAATGGTTTTTTTAGTGATATATGTGCCGCCGGCAATCTGTGTCATGCCTGGTATATAATATATATAGCAGCTTGAACAAAAAGCCTTTTTTTATCTTTACTATATAATTTCCTCCCTTTTCAGCGTATGTCAGGTACAGTTTCTCAGTCTCTGTCGTGATCTCCATTGATGGACACTTAAAAAGTATTTGAGATACTTGTCTGGAAGTGTGACAGCGTGCAAGTGCATATCATTTGTTTGTTATTGCAACCGAAGAGTATGTAATACATGCCTGAGTCTGAGTGTACGTACGTAGGCCTTCAATGTACGTATTTGAGTGTAGGCATGAATTCGATATCTCAACTGGATGATGCCAATGAGGACTCTATGCAGGAATGTACCAGAGAAAGGTACTTGTATCATTATTTGAAAAAACTCACACAAATTAAGTTCTACAGTTCAACTTTACTATATCATCTCGGCTTAGTCATAGGAACTATATATATGATTTTACATCCACAGTTCCCGTGCTTAATTTGTATACGTCTCATAAACTCCATTGATCTGCTACTAAATTCAACTTCAGTTGAATTGGGAAGACCTACGTATCTGCTTAATTATCTGATTCAAACGGGGGTTTCCTGTTTTGTTATTTAGACGACGCTTTGGCAATTGCACTCTTCCACGCTCCTCTCGTTGGAACCGTTCAACACCCCCCAGTCAAATGAGACATCCAGAAAATAAAGCACGAAAACGAGGACGAAACTGGAGAACAACATGGGAATGGGGCCAAAGATCCAGAGAAAGAGGGGGAAGGAAAAGTAGAAGGCACGAAGGCCGAGTGACCAGAACAAACTGCCTCGGTTCACGGCACGGGCCACATACTCGGACGAAAGACTGCCGAATTTACGGGGCACGTTGATGAGGATGCTAGCATGACTGTAATATCGGATCGATTGCACGTTCATGAGGAAGGCCACCAAGAAACAGAGCAGAATGGCGAAGTACTTGATTGAGGACCCGAGCTGGCTGGTGTCACCGTACACCATCCCCTGCATTCTCACCGCAGATGTCCCACGACCACCGTTCGTCATCAACATTGCAATTAAAGAACTGAGCATGATCGCTGTGGACGCGAGCAGGGTTGATGCCATAATGTTGTTCCGAAGCGTTTGCACCGATAATACTCCATTTTTCGCCGGGTCCTGAACTCCAAATAATAATCCTATCTACGTAATGATCTCCATATTTCAACAGTACTATAACTAAAATTTACAACACAGGAATGCAAGAGAATGAAAGGAAAGGAAGGGAGAGGAGTGTAGTTAATTACCTCCATCATGGTTCGAACCCATATTTTTCTGTTAATGGCGTTGATACCCATGACGGTTTTAGTAGGATGTTTCGTGACACGATAGATGAGCCACCCATGGTAGCTCGTCATCACAAGGAGTCCCAAGGGAACCAAAACACAATCTAAGATTTGTTTTCTCATGGCCATGATGATGTATCGATCTGCCTAAAGCAACAGAAACAAAAAACCCAAAGTCAGAATTTCGAGGCTCTCGGTTACCTTAATAGAACATGAGAGAAGAGCATTTCTAACTGTTGCCACAAGTGACGTGTAGGGTAGCAAACATAAATGAGAAGAAGCTTCATGGCTTTTGATATTTCAATTCCTAGTAATTAATGGTGACAACGAATTGGGGCACTATCCGTTTCTGCACTTGTAAACTTTAAGTTAGTGGAAAATGAACAGATTTTCCATTGTGGCTTCACTTCACTTCACTTCGTCCCTTAATTAAATGTAGTAATCCAATATCACAGTTTTAAGCATGAAAACACGGTTTGACGTTTATTATTATAAGCCTTTATATATAGGACATAGTTTAGTAGGTAATGATTCCCACCCATCTTCAGTGGCTTACATGTACCCAACTCCACTATAAAGGGTTCTACAATTCGATTAAACAATGATTTTGGAGAGAAAGATTAGGAGAAAAAACTAATAAATTCTCAGACACAGAAACCAATATTAATTAACACAAGAAATAAATAATATACTATTGAATGAATGAAATTCAGTTTCCTATGTGGGGGGGGGGGGTTGTTGGAAGCAACTAAGCTGCCGTCAGACTTTGGAGTGCCAAAAGTACAAAAAAGGGTTACGATATTAATTTTAAAGAGGGCCTTAATTACTCAAATATACAAAGCTACCAACAGAAAGAATTGGCCGAAAGAAAGTCATACTTACACGGCAGAAACTAACCAGCATCTACGGCGTCCTCGTGTTTCTTTTATGTTATTTCAGAATCAGGAAAAAAAAAAACCCACCAAAAAAAAAAAAAAAAAAAAAAAAAAAAGAATGAAAAACGTCCGACGAACATAATTTGATTCAATGAAAGAAATATGAAATCAAAATATGAAAGGAAATGCAAAGCTTGCGCTTCGGAAAAAGACTTTTTTAAAAGACGGACGTGCCTCCTTAACAATCCAGAAGAATCGCAAATGAAAGAAGGAAATGATCAGTAAAGAAGATGGAGAAGAAGAAGGTAAAAACCTCAACCCTCTGTTCTCCAGAGCAAACTCCCGACGGGTCCTTCCGCTCCTCAAAAGCCCAACTTCCTCGCAGGGATCCGACTCCAGCGGAGGTCGAGTGTAAGTTATATAGAGGAGGAGTACTGGTGCATGACAGTCACGGAATCCTTCACAGCAGTCGCGCCCAAGTGGAGGGCCCCAGGGCGGCCGTAACCGAAATGCCGAAATTTGATCGAGCTCTGATCTCCCTCTCGGTCTCCCTCTCGGTCTCGGCTCGTCCGTTCCAGAATGCAGATTGAAGAAACAAGTGACGCATCTCGGATGTCGTAATTCTTGAGTCAAAACTGATAACACGTGACGCTTCTCACGAGAATACCGGAACCGCTGCATTTTGGACTGCAGCTGATCCGGGGCCGAGCCTTCATTATACTCTTTTTTTTTTTTTTTTTTTTTTTTTTTTTTTTTTTTTTTTTTTTTTGGGAAGGAAACCTTCATTGTACATTTTTATTACTCCGACGGACCACTTCTGAATCCCAACAATCAGTAATGTCGATCCCGAGACCGACGAATCTCATCTTCTACACCCATGATCACTGCAATCTTCAGCGGCACCGCAAGGCTCAGTGTTCTTTACCACTACGTCATTATTCTGGTCTTCACCATCTTTGCACCCATCCAGACAAACGATGGAAAATGCGGCACATTGAACTGCTGGCTCAATGTTCTCGGATCGCCATTTGTGGCCCCAATTACCTGTGCCTCACCTTCACGTAAGGTTTGAGATTCCGTACAGCTCCCGTTAGTAAAAATTCCTTGCTCATTAACACCATAATCAAAGTAGCTATACTGGAAAACTTGCTTCCAAAACTTAAATGCAGTAAATATCGGTCAATGAAGTGAATCTAACCTGCCAGCTGAAATTGATTCTTTTCAACACCTTCAGAAAGAAGACTTTTTTTGGGGTGGCTGCTTGTAGCCAACGTAGTTGCTGAGATGATTACAGACTAGAATTGGAGACGGAATTGCGGGTTATATATCATTCATGTTAGTTACTTCATTAAGTGTGGTAGGACCTGATTATGGCTTTTAAAATCTGCGGATGTCCTTGGGGGTTTTGAAGTTTGGCGGATGGGTCTGCTCTGTAGCTACTCATCTTCTTTCTACATCTTGATTGTTTTATCAATGTGCCAGTTATACCGTAAGAAAGTGCATAAATAGCAGCTTCACTATCCCAAGGAATCTGAAGTTAAAACAAACCAAACACTTACATACAAAGTTAATTAAAAACAGAAAATAAGTAACCACTCGAATTGTTATGACATCTAACCTGGCTGAACAATAGCCTGAGCTTGCTAAAAGTTGCGGCCACTCTTCCAATCCAAAACCAAAGACTTCCATTGGCACCATCAAGAGAACAAAATGCAACAATCAACAGTGGTACATATGGTGTAAAGGTATAAGTAAATCGGGGTTACCTTGTGCAAAATGACAATAATCTCCCATTATTTTAATAAATATCTTAACATTGAGAAAGAGAACCCCCCAACTTAGGTTAAAACTAGTATACATGGATCATTGAATCAAAGGCAGTGGACATAACCTATCCCAAATGCCCACTGGAGACCTACTACTTTTTAAAAAAATTAAATAATGATAGACAAGTGAACAGTGAATGAATCTCAAGTCCAAAAAATTGTCTCACATGCATTGTTATAAAACCCTAACCTGACTGATCTGTTGAACCAGACCCAGTCCTTTGTCGGAGTCATATACTTGTAAAATCTGGGGAAGGCTCATAGTCAAGCTGATATAACCAATTTCCATGAATTAATCACTAAAACCAGGTAACGTAGCCAGTCAATTGGGCCGACCACAGTTAGAGGAAATTAACCTCCTTTCTCTTTGGGTAACTGCTAGGAAGAGCCTTCATCAGCACCAGAGAAAAGGGGGGGAAGGCAGGGATCTCCCTCTTTCCATTGATAACAGATGAACGGTCTACCATAATACAAGGAGAGCTGAAAACTTTAACATGTGCGGTAATAAAATGAAAAAGTGGGAAGAGCCCCACCCTCCATCCTCACAATGCACACTTAGAAAAACATATGAAGATCACCATATATAGAAAGAATCAAATAACAAGAATCAAATTCTAGTACAGAAGAAAAAAAATGAACAGCACGTAGTGTCGTACTCGGTAATACTTCCAAGGACTATTCCATTCTGGGCAGGGGCCATTTAGTCGTTATTCTTTCCATAATAGGAGAAGTTGACATCAACCTGAAGAGAATAAAAGAATTTTTCAAAAATTAGAAAAAAAAAAAAGTTAAAGGCACGAGTAGTGAAATCCTAAAGTTGCACAGACCGACTCCTAGCCTCATCTAAATCAATTCAATACTCCTTCTTTGGTCAAAAAATTTCAAATTAACTATTTTATGGAGAAGCTGAAATTCAAGACCTCACTTGGAACTATCTAAAACTTGATTCCCAAACTTGAAAAGCCTCTAATATAAGAAGTAACGAGCTTTAAACAGCCATCACTGTTATCACATTGTAGCTCTATCTTTTACTAATAAACTCAATATTTATCAATTAAATTAGAAGAAGAGGTTAACTTATCGATGGAATAAGAAGACCTAGTTTATCCTCCATTTGACTAACTTGATGAAAAATAAGTTTAAAGAAATGAATCTTTAATAACTAACCCAATAAAATATTATGGTATGCAATGGCTTCAAACTAACTTAAAGCAGAAGGTTCAAACCTTTCAGAAGATCCAGGTGCAGAAACAACATCATCAGCAGAACTTCTGCTTGGACTACTCGTGTCATTCCTGATAAAAAAGTAAATATGTAACTAGATCAGGGCAGTGAAATATGTAAATGATGGCTCCTTGAATAGATCATTTTTTGAAAAAGATTTAACTGGTACATTATTAGCTGTGGATATGCGGCAAAGCTTAGACCTACACTTTTGTCAGAAAAATTGTGCAAATTCTACATAATTGTGACCAAATAGATATGATATTGATGTCAAGCTGCACCATCCAGCATAACCAATTGCACAGAGGATAGCAGCTCACCAACTTCGTTCAACATCTGTGATCCACTACTCACAATTTCACTCCTCATAAATAGTGTCACGAATGGCTAGTGAATTGTTACATGCTTCTAGCATATTTAACGACTATCTGGGAATTATTTAAGCACATCTAGACTCTGTTCACCGAACCTAAATGAAAACTTCCGATCGTCAAACCTGCTAGCATCCAGCTACAGAAGGGAATTTGGTACGGTTGAAGGAAAAACAAGAGGCTCCATAATCTAAAAGAGAGATCTGATTTAATCAATTTATACAGACAGCTTATGCAAAACAATATTTTTGGGGAAATATTACAGCACCATGCAAAAATTGACAATCAGGAAATTTTTTTCCGAAAATATTACAGCACTAAGCATGGTTTAAAGTAAGTGAAGAAGTGTTTTTTTCCGAATGAGAATCAGGAAATTGCATGTTATTACCACCGTAAAGGGTGGTAAACGAAGTACCTGGAAGAGCAAGTAGTTGAGAAGAAGAGGCAGTTTGGCCTCCATGACCTTGAGAACTCGCATTGAGTTTAGACGCATTGGGTTGGCATAGGACGTTTAAAAAGGCCCAATTTTCGGCATAACATCGCAAAGAACCATTGAAACGATAAAGGAAACATTAGCACAGGCTAGAAAGTAAAAAAAAATAAAAAAATTGAAACAAATACTTCAAAAAAATTATACAAAGAAATAAACAAATAATCACCTTATGCGTAGTCCTTTATTCATTGCTGCAAGGCCACAGAAAAAGAAAATCGCCAGTAAACATTAACCTAAATAGGTACGCAACAGAGATATTCGAGAAAGAAGGTGAATTGTGGCTTTGTACCAATTGCAATCGGAAGGCTCGGAGAAGTCATAAACCGGAGAGGAGAGGTTAAGATGTCGCTTAAGAGAATCGCGGCTTAGCGTCTTGAGAGACTGGGGTTCCACCGCCTCCGACAGTGTCGTCGCCATTGGCCCGGGCATATCTCATACCGCTCTCTTCCGGAAGAGATCTCACTCGTGTGCTGATTTCTGAACCCTTGCGGTGACACCTCAACGGCGGTTAATAGACGTTCAGTAATCAGCTCGAGAGCTTCCCGCCATGCGAGAAAGAGCCTTCGCGGCTCGGATCCTTGCAAGGACACTTCTGTAGTTAAGATTTGCAGGATTGCACTAATTAATAAGACATTTGGGGCCTGATGCTCATCTTTAATAGTAAGCATAAAAATTTAACCAAAAAAAAAAAAAATGCACGCCCGGTGGGACTCGAACCCACAATCGCCTGATTAGAAGTCAGACGCCTTATCCATTAGGCCACGGGCGCATGTGCTTATTTCTCAAACTCAAGTTTTTTAATTAATTATTGATTAAAAATAAGCATTCAATTATTTATGATAAATAAATGCATAATATATTAAATAATACGGATCATATTATTACGAATATTAAGAGGAATATATAGAATATATTTTTCCATTTCTTTTTTTAAATCTTTTTCGTTTATACCTATGATTAATGCTTCCTTGATCAATGCTACATTCTATATATAACTTAAAACCACTTAGCTAGGTTGATCAACAAGCAACAAGATCGCCGTGGAGGAAATTTGTAGGACTGATCAACAAGAGCTAGCTAGCCAATATTAATTGCAAATCATCTCATAATTAATATACTAAGATCACTATAACAGGGGGAAATTAATATGTATAGCTCTAGCCATCGAGTTTATGTAAGATGACTTGTGTCCCATATTGGGGTTGAACAGTAACGATGGGAAGCGGAGCATGAACGTAGGTGGGTGACAATTCAAACCAGAAATTCTGCAGAATCATAGCCAGAGCCAGCTTGGCTTCGGTGAGGGCGAAGTTCTGGCCGATGCAGATTCTGGGACCCCAACCGAACGGGAAGAACGCCGTCTGGTACTTGGTTGCATTCGAAACCCCCTTCGAGAACCTCTCCGGATTGAACTCGTCCGCGTCTTCACCCCATATTTCTTTGTCATGGTGAAGGAGGACGATCGGCAAACATAGCTCCACCCCTGCAGGGAACGTAACTCCGCCTATTGTCATTTCCTTGTACGTGGAGCGGAGGAGGGCCACCACCGGAGGGTACAGCCGGAGAGTCTCATGCAAAATCATGTTTACCTGAATATATAATTTCACCCAATTAGCTTTTTTTTTTTTTTTTTTTTTTTTTGAAAAGGGCGAGATGTATTATTTATTTGCGAGTACGTATGAAATAAATCTAAGTGCCCCTTAGTTGATTAGGGACACCTTGATATATATATAATATACATATATAATATGTGAACAGGGGAAGAAAAGAAGAGAAATAATTTTATGTAACTCACTATTTTCAGGTGGGTTAGGCCATCGAAATCTGGTTTATTTTTGCCGAATGTTTGGAGCACTTCTTCCCTGGCTCGAGTTTGCCAGTGGGGGTGCATGGAGAGGGCGACCATGGTCCAGTTCAACAAAACCGAAGTGGTCTCTTGTCCGGCGAAGTAGAACAGTTTGCACTCGGCAATTACATCGTCGAGTGTCATTCCTAATTGAGACTCCTTGATATTAGACTTTATAAGCAAACCCAACAAGTCATCTGTTGCTGCTTCGCCCATATCATCAATGGCCTTCTTCTCCTTCTTCTTGATCATCCCCGTCAGAAGAGCCCTTACTTCCCTGTCCACCGCCCATCTCCTCAAGTTCGTCTTCGTGGGCAGAAACCTGAGATCATATATATAGATTTAAAACGATTAATATATTCTTGATAACATATATACTCAAATATTCACGGAAATTAACATTGATTATTATATCGCAGTACTCTAGTCCAGGGAAATATATAGAATTAGCGGCCTGCATCATGAGTTCAGCCTGTTCGGATTGAAGTTTGAAGATCCGGTCGCCTTCTTTGTAACTACTTCCAAATGCGGTCCGAGAGATGACATCTGCGGTTAATTGTTGGAGATGAGGCCACACATCCACTTCACAGGAGGAGTGCCCTTTCATTAACTTTTCCCATTTCTCTATCAGGTCGATGCAGGTTGCAGAAAAGGCCGGGAGCATCAGCTGTTACACGAAAGAGAAGGTACAATTAATATTAATGGAAAAGCAACAATATAATAAGTGTAAGTAATTAGCTTTAAGATATATATATATATTCTTCCACTGTGGATCAGATACGTTTGTATATATATACCTTGATCTTCTCAAGATGAAAGGCCGGGTTGATGATTCTCCTGTGTCTTGCCCACTTCTCCCCTTCGTGATGGGCAAGCCCGGTGGCCAATAATTTAAGCAACGGGTTGAGTTTGGGTTTTTTAAAGTGGCCAAACTTATTCGATAGAATTTCCTTCACCATTTCTGGATCAAACACTGTTACCCTCGCTTGTGTTCCATACCAAAGCAGAGATAATTTCCCTGCATGCGCATGCAATAATTAATATTCGTAAATTATCAAATCGAGCAAGCTGTACTTAAATATACAGTAAATTAAAGCTAGGTAGCTAGTCACGAACAAATTAATTAATTACCATATTTTTGTGCGGTCTGGTGAAGGATTGGAGCAACGCGAGGCGCAATTTTGTGGGACGAGTTCATGGGTTTGGATCGAGCTTGGTTGTTTAGGGCGTCGTTCTCCCTGATGTTTCCGTAGAGTAGTTCGTAAGGCGGACCCAAGACACCCTGCTTCTTCAACAGCCTCTCCAGCTTCATGGGTTTCAACCAAACTGAATACACCAGTACTCTTGAAATCCAAACCACGAAGGCGAGAAAGAGAAGCGCGAGTGCCAAGTACCCCATTTTAATTTCTATATAATTTGCTCCCTCCCACTTTCAGAGTTCACAGTAATATTACTCAGCAGACGATCGAGGAGCAAAGGAAGAGTCAACTGATGCTTCATGGCCTGAACACTGGCAGGGCTTCTCTATATAATTAACCTGACGACAGTCCCCTTGTTGTTATTATCGATCGGCCAATATTTCTGGGTCGAAGGATGACTTGCACCTTAGGATTAATTAATTAATGTCACATTCGGAGCTAGCTTTTATATATCTTCATAAACTATATATAGAAAAAGAAACTTCCTTTTGTTCTTGGACGACCGCATAGTATTGATCGCAGATCCTGTTTTGTTCTTTGGGGTGTGTCGCAGAAGACCCAGACAAAAACATAATCTAATTTGACGGAGAAGGCGCGGAATGTAATGTTAGGACTGAAAATTAACGTCGGATTAGGACGATATATAATTAAGCCTGGGAAATGATTCCACTAGGCATCAAGGGACGCGAGCTGATTAAGATCGATCGACTCTTTGCTCATTTCATTTACGAAGAATCCAAACACAACGCTTCCAAGTTCCAACGTGAGTTTCAGAGAGAAGTAGAGTGGTATAGATTCCAGTCTTCCAGAGGTTCGCCATCAGATGTTAGCATAGCGATAGTATTTTTGAGAAATCTTTACCTGCCCATTGGATATCAACGTTAAAGAGAGAAAATAAATAAATTATCTTCCAATAATATTCTAAGTAAATTAACATTTCCATTGTATTCTAAAATATTTTTTAAATTCTAATTTTTTTTTCAGTTGTATACCAATAGTAAAAAATCAAATAAAACTTATAAAAAAAAAAAAAATACTAATATTATAAAACTAAAAAAATTATAAAAAGAATTAAGATTTTTAAAAAATCTTAAAATTACAAATAACATAACTAAACATTAATAAAAATATCAAAGACTCAGATAAATAATTAAAATTACGAAAATATATTAAATATATTTGTTTCACCGAAAATCCTCTATGAAGAGGCGCGACCGAGAGAGTAAATCGATTTACGACAGAATATTTGTGTTACAATTTGTATTTGAATATCAATGAATGCGAGTACAATCTCATATTCTTCCTCTGATTCGATCTCTGTGTGAATTGATGAAGTTTCGGCTTCTAGCGAGTGACGTCGAAATGAGTTCTTGAACGAATAAGCACGAACTGTGACGGTTTTTGTCAGTCGGACAGAAGTATTTGTGTTCCGTGTATATCGACTTATTGACGTTGCCTGCGAACGTGTAGAGTTGCTCCGGTTGAACTGGTGATTCTCGACGAACTACGAGTCGCTTAACTTCTTCGGCTCGAGAGAGCTTTTGTGGGTGAGAGTACTTCTCGACAAAAGGTTTTCGAACCCGTGCGATAGAACTTTTCTGGATATTTGTAGCCGATTATGTCCAGTTGTTGGAGTTCTTTCGCGATACCCTTTTTGCTGATGTTGTTGAGATGGGAGGAAGACTGGGGAGCTCCTCTGTTGGATCCCTCGAATGAGGATCTCGGTGTCTTTTCTTGGCTTCCACCCTTGGCGACCAGACTTGGTCGTTTAACTGCTGAATTGAGTGACATCGTGGCATGGCTGCTGACTAGTGCTGACGCAGCGGTTTATTGCTGACATGGGCGACGACTGTATCGATGACGCAACAACGCGAATGGGTCTGGCGATGGGTTGCGGCAAATGACTTTGAAAATCGCCAGAGCCTATCCACGACGATCAGTTACTGGATCGATGGGCGTTTGGGCTCGTCGCATTTGGGTCGTTCACATTTTGGTGTATACATATTGCCCCTTTCGAGAATTGATTGTTCAGAGGGAATGAGCAATTTTCGAATGTGAAAACACACACAACACACACTTACTCTTTTAGGGTCGACCGTCTTACTCTTTTAGGGTCGTTTATCTTTTCGTGTACGTATCTTTTTCTGTCCTCTTACTCTTTTAGGACAGTGTATATTTCTGTACACTTATATCTTGTATGTGTATATCTTTTTTTTTTCTTTCTTTTCATTTTGTTTTGGCTCTCTTGTTGTTTTAGAGTTGTTTACTTTTTCAATTTTCTCTTTTTTTTTTTTGTATACACATACATATGTAGCATATGTACGATATGTAGAGAAACACTGAGTACTTGAGCAGAGGTGGTGTTCAGGTTTGAGCATCGACACCGAATTGAAGTTGACTGAGCGACTGACCGCAGTCTGCTTGAATGTTGTGGTCGAATGTCGTTTCGGTACCTCAGAGAAGGCAGTCGCGACGAATTTTGATGACTTCTGCAAGTTTCGACGACTTTGGCTCGAGAGGCACTCCTTCGGGTCGCGTCGAAGAGTTGGTGCAAACTAAGTGGAGCTCGTCAGCTCCGACTCACTCTGGCCGACTCCTCTAGCATAATGAGTATCTTTGGGAGAACAATTGAGACTGCTTTCGATACACTTCGACTGGTTCTGGCAGCTTTGGTCGTCACGTTGGAGAGAAGCGCGCACCCGAATAAGGCACCGGGGAAAGAACACACGCCAGGGTGGGCGCAGTGGGTCCAGCCTTGGCCGAGGTGAGCCTCCCATCGAGTTGGAATGTCTCTCCCGGCTTGTTTCGTCGAAATTGGCTTTATGTCCCTCGTCGACGAACGGATATGTTTTGGCCTGTCATTCCTCAAGTGAAGGCCTCCGCTACGTGGAACATAACTTGTTTTGACCTTGCTCCCGACCTTGATTGGTTCGAGAGCATTCGTCGTGAAGTATGCCTTTTTTTCTCCTTCATGTCTTTGGGCGCGGTCACGGCGGCCTTCCCTTTCTTGCGAGGATCAGCCGATGAAGTAGCTTCTTCCCCCCGCTCCTCCATGAGGTTCTCTATGTTATGGGCCTCAGTAACGAGTTCTTGAAAGTTCGTCGGCCTCCAGCTCTTGATATAGCACAAGAGTTATCACCGCATCCCTTGAGCACACATTTTGATTTCTGCTTCGAGGGATTGATTCGAACTCTCTTTGCAATTTAGGCTCAAGTTCCTCCACCAGTTAATGTAGTCGACGACTTTCTCGCCCTTCTTTTGTTTTAGATTGGCGATCTCGACCAGAGTAGCAGTGCGCCGAGTGCTGTAGAATCGGTTGAGGAACTCTCGCTTCAATTGCTCCCAGCTGTCTATTGACTCCTGGGGCTGCTAGATGTACCAATCGAAGGCATTTCCCTTCAATGACCGGCCGAACTGCTTGACCAGCAAATCGCCGTTTGTGCCGGAGTTGTTGAATGTTTCGATGAAATGGGCGACGTGCTGTTTGGGGTGCCAGTCGCCGTTGAACTGCTGGAATTTTGGAGGATGGTAGCCGAGTGGCATCGGGATGTTCTGTATCCTCTGGGTGTAGAGCCTCCGATAAGCGACAGTTTTACTGTCACCTGAACTATTCCATACAACACGGTTGATGCGTTCGGTGACCGCGTCGAGTGTGAGAGCAGCCGGCTCTGCTTCGGCTCAACCTCTGCGAATGGCTATCGGTGCGACGTGCGGTAGCTCGTCGTCAGAGGCAGGTTCTTCTGGCAATGGTTCGGCCGAACCACTGGTAGTCGCCCGATTTCGGTCGACCTCTTGAGAAATGCTGCCAGTGTTGTTTGTGGTCATGCCCATTTCGAGCCGCTCTAAGATCCTCGCGATCTGGAGATCACGAGCTGCGAGTTGCGCGTCTTTGATGCGCAGTTGTTCACTTTGCTCTTTAAGTGCAGCTTGCATTTCGGCAAGCTGCTCTTCAATTGTTTTGGCCGATGTCGTCATTGTGATCATTTTGCAGTCGGCGTCGACGGAGATGTTCCCGACGCAGATCGTAGTGGTGAGTTTGTTGCCGACGACCGCATTGGGGAGACGGTTGTCAATGTTCTTGGGTGAGGAGAGGTTACAGTGGGCGACCGGTCGCGAGAGCTGGCCGCTGTCAGTTGAACGCGACAGATGGTTTTGGCGGGTGACTGGCTTGCGGTGGTAGCCAGCGGTGAGATTCAGCATGATGGAATGGGTGATAGTGCCGCAGGGGAGGTCACTGGTGTCTGTCGGGGAGGCGAGCGGATAGGTGGTGAGCCGGCTGCTGCAGTGAGCGCGGTTAGGAGATCGTGAGAGATGGTCACGATCGGAGATTTGTCCGCGGGCGTCGCTCTCTGTACGGAGGAAGCCGGCGACGAATATGTTCTTGCCGCGGTGGAGGAAGTCATGCCCCCACGTTGTTCGTATTGCTGCACCATGGCAGGGACGATGGAGCTCCTCCGCGATGGTGGCGACTGAGCCAGACTGACTGTCGGGCTGTGAGGAGGAGGAGAGGCAGCGACGCCCAAGTATGTTGGCTTGGCCATTGATGGAATTGGTTTGGTGGAGGCCGCGACTGGCTTGGTGGAGGCTGCGGTAGCCTGTGGCAAGAAGATGGTGCTCGGGCGACGCGCATCGCGCATGAAGGGAGCCTGTCCGGTGGACAGGCTTCTGGCCAAGGCCCTGGTCATTGGGCGAGTGGCCGATGGTGGAGAGGTAGGAGCGTAGAGGTCGGCCGGATATACAGCTGCTGGTCCGCGAGCTCCTGCGATCGAGCTTGCAGTTGCGGCAAGGCGCGGGTGAGCAAAGCTCGAGTTGGCAATTTGCTTGCCCCTGTTGTTGTTGTTGTTGTTGTTGTTGTTGTTGTTGTTGTTGTTGTTGTTGGCGTTGCTGGCCATGGCTGAGATTTTTTTTTTTTTTTAACAGAGAAAGGAGATGAGAGGTAGTAAATGTCCCACCGGGCGTGCCAAATTTGTTTCACCGAAAATCCGTCGTTCCGCGAAGAGGCGCGACCGAGAGAGTAAATCAATTTACGACAGAATATTTGTGTTACAATTTGTATTTGAATATCAAGGAATGCGAGTACAGTCTCCTATTCTTCCTCTGATTCGATCTCCGTGTGAATTGATGAAGTTTCAATTTCTGGCGAGTTGACGTCGAAATGAGTTCTGGAACGAGTGTGCACGAACGGTGACGGCTTTGGTCAGTCGGACGGAAGTATTTGTGTTCCGCGTATATCGACTTGTTGACGTTGTCGGTGAACGTGTAGAGCTGCTCTGGTTAAACTGGTGATTCTCGACGAACTGCGAGTCGCTTAACTTCTTCGGCTCTCGAGAGCTTCTGTGCGTGAGAGTACTTCTCGATAAAAGGTTTTCGAACCCCTGCGACAGAATATTTTTGGTCATTTGTAGCCGATTCTGTCTAGTTGTTGGAGTTCTTTCTTTGGAATGGGGATCGTGATCCCCTTTTTGCTGTTGTTGTTGAGATGGGAGGAAGACCGGGGAGTTCCTTGTTGGATCCCTTGAATGAGGATCTCGGTGTCTTTTCTTGGCTTCCACCGTTGACGACCAGACTTGGTCGTTTAACTGCTGAATTGAGTGACATCGTGGCATGGCTGCTGACTAGTGCTGACGCGGCGATTTACTGCTGATTGGGGTGACGACTGTATCGATGATGCAGCGACGCGAATGGGTCTGGCGATGGGCAGCGGCAAATGACTTTGAAAACCGACAGAGCCTATCCACGACGATCGGTTGCTGGATTGATGGGCGTTTGGGCTCGTCGTTTGGGCCGATCACATTTTGATGTATACAATATTATAATTTTAATTAAATTCCTATAATAACCTAAAAATTGTAAATAACATATTTTTCAATTCCAACAATGTCTCAAATATCCACGTTCTCAATGCACAATGAGAGTTAGAAAGCCAACTCTCACTGCACATTGAGAAATAAAAAATAAACCCTTAATATACATTGAAAGTTATAATGCACATTGAAAGTTAGAAAAATAACTCTCATTGTACATTAATAATTAGAAAACTAGAGTTATGAAAATAATTTAAATTTAAATTTACTCTCTGAGTTAATGTAATATCATCTAATAAATAAAATTAAATTTTGTTCCCTTCAATTTAAATATTTAATTAATAATTTTTATTATTAATAATTAATAATTTTCTTTTAATTTTGTCAAACTAACTCAATAGTTTAACAGAGTAATTTCTGCTGAAAAATAGTCAAATTTCATTCACTTCAAATAAAATATAGTGATTTTTTTTTTATCCACTTTTTTTTTTTTTTTTTTTTTTTTTTGTGTGGCCCTTGCTGGTAACGAACTAAAATATAAATGATTAAGTAACAAGTTTTGAGATATGTTAAAACAGTAATATACTCAAATAAAACGTCATTATAACATATTTAATAATTATTAATAAAAGATTCAAAAGCCCGCGGAATATCATCATTCACCGCTGAGTCGGCTACCAGGTAAAGACAGACTGAAAATTAGGGCTATTCATTACATTCGTCCAACTATGGCGACCGGAAAGCCGAAGAGTCCCAAACAGAATCGCGCCCTTCGAGCCGACGGTAAGAAATCAAAGTTCAAAAATCCTAATCGAATTCCACTCGGAAAAAACAGAGCAAAAGCAAAGACGAATAAGGATGTAAAACAGAATATTGGAAAACCAGACAATGGCGGCAGTTTGACGCACGCAACAGCTTCTCAGCAGCTTAGTTTCTTTATTGATCGATTTGAGTCAGCCAATGGAGTTAAGCTGTCGTCTCTCGAGCTGGAAGGAATCAGAGGTGGATTACTCTTTTCTTTTGTTTGCTAACGAGTGCTTATGTCCACTGTTTACTACCGGTTGATTCCCTTTCTCGTTTTCTTTCTGGTTTCCAGTGGTAGAGACTTCTAGTTGCACTTACTGATAAATTTTCAAACTATTTCTGTTTTGGGAGGAATGGACAAGGCGGTTCTTTGCCAATGAACAATATCAGTATCATATAAGTAGCCTGTCTTTTCCTATTTTGTAAGTTTCAATTCAGGCTCAGAGAAAAAGCGGCATGCTCCTTCCTGAAGCCATTGAACCTAAGGCCTGATATGCTAATTTTCATTTCTGTAATGAGTTAAAACACTCAGAATTTTTTCCTTTGCGAAGGACTCCAAATTCATTAAACTGGGTGCTGGAATTTTAGTTTGTTTCTGAAGTATGGCTCCTATTAGCTTCTTTTAATGATCCTGTTTCTTTTTGCTCCCAGCAAGATGTTATCTTCATTTGTAATCTTTTTTTTTCTTTTTTTCTTTTTTTTTGAACTTGTTATTTTTAAATCTATTTACTGTCCGAAGCCTGCAAAGTTTTTGTAATCTAGCTAATTGTTCACTTCAGCGTTTTAGATTGTATGATTGTTGAAAGGAGCCAAATAAACAAACAGTTTCCATCATTTTTTTTTATAATAAGTGAGAAATGGGGGTTGCCATTCTAAAAAACCTTTTAGATGTGTACACCTGAAAGAAAAGGGAGTGGCAGTTTGTTCCAATACATGTTGCATTGTCGGCAATAACAAGGCCCTGTTTTTTGGCAGAGACCTTCATGGTAGAGAATTCTCACGGCCTAAGTCAGGATGCAGAAAATTTAAGCAAGCACTTGAAACCCATTTTTGGAGCTTCATGGAAAGAAGTGCTTTATGAAGGACAGCCTGTCGAGGGAAAGATTGAGGATGGAAATCCTGCAGTTCTTATTATTTGTTCCTCTGCCCTCAGAGCTTTGGAACTTCTCAGGTGCTTCGTTGATCTTAAATAGTTTGCCATAGTTGTGGGGATGTGTAAAACTTTGCATTTCATTATTTTTGCTATGAAACTAGTTGGTTGTGTAACTTGTGTCATCGTTTACTTCATTATTTTTTCTTTTCTTTACTAAAAACATTTTCTTATTGCTTCATCCATCAAAACTGATTATTTGCACTGCATAATTGTTCTATCAGAGGTTTAAAGCCGTTAACGCGAGAATGTCGGGCAGCAAAACTATTTGCTAAACATTTAAAAGTTGAGGATCAGGTATTTTTCATATAATGAACTATATTTTTCTGTATTCTTGTTTTGACTTTATAAATGTGATGAACTGTTTTCTTTTCAACATGCAAAGTGTAGATTATTTTAAGGCAGTGGTGAACTGTGCCCTTTTAGTGGTAGTAAAGAATATCAAGTACCTACTTTTTAAGTGGCTGGAAGGATGAAGGGAAAGTCATATTACTTTTTTCATGTCTACTAGTTTCATAGCAAAATGGGCACCAGAACAGTTTACCATCTTGTTCTTCTTTACATGGTGTCAAAGTCTTCCTGATTGCTTTTTTCTACGTGAAGTAGGAATCATTGTTGAAGAACCGTGTGAATCTTGCTTGTGGAACCCCAAACCGGTGAGTTGATAGTATCCCTAGTACTCCATATTTTCTGCTAGTTTTGTTTCAATCTGTGCTTCACTGATGTCTATTGCTTGTCCCATCCTTGGTTAGTATGTCTCAGCAACATAAAGTACTTTTAATTATTCTAGGAGAACAAAATAGTCTTTCATGCAATTGTGCACACCATCTTGTTCATTTTAAGGAGATGAATATGAAACTTTGTAAATTGCAACTGTTAACATGGTACATACGTCCGCTCAAACCTCCTAATTTGATGGTTGTGTGAATAACTGGGAGTGTTAGTTTATTTCTTAGAGGAATATTTATGTTTTTGCAAGGGCAAGGAAGAAGAAAAATGAATGTATATATTTTGTTCCACCTGAAAAAGAAAATTTTCTCAGTCTAGCTCTGCTCTTTCCACTGAAAATCACCACCTGTCATCCTCGAGATGTTTTGCGTCCTAAATGGTTTCCAGTTTGTAAATTTACCAGCTGAGACTTCTGGTCTTACTTTATCTAATTCATTTTGCAGGATCAAAAAGTTAATTGACATGGACGTATTGGGGCTTTCCCGCTTAGCTGTGCTTGTACTTGATATGCACACAGATGCTAAGGGGTATTCTTTGTTTTCTCTTCCTCAAGTCAGGTAAGGGTTTGGTTTGCTTTTAAAACAACTCTCGGATCACATTATATTCTTGCGAAAAAAAAAAAACTTATCTTTCAGTTTACAGTACAAGGTGTTCAGTTTGGGCTTTGATCCTGCGCTTGTGATTTATGCCTTGATGTGTAAATCTTTTCTCTTTTTCTTAAATTGTTGCAGTGGCGAATTTTGGGACTTGTACAAAGTGCACTTTCATCAGAGATTTCTTCAGGGTGATCTAAGGATTTGCCTGTATGGACAAGTTTCAACCAGTGACGCCAAGAATGCTGACCCTGTTGATGAGTAATATACTAGCTTTTATTTTTCGCTTGGTGCCATATCCAGTCATAAAGGATTGCTCACATCATCTGTATAATTATTATTCTTAGCTCTGAAATTTTGTGATCTAATGCTTGTATTTTTATGTACCAGGAATACTTTCCCTGCCACACAAGCATACTTTTTGATATTTTGTCTTACCATACTTTTTTTTGCTTCTCTATTATTTTGAATTCTCTGTTTATGCCATTGGATAAATATTATTAAGTTAGTTCATAATATCGTACTAAATCAATTAATAACTCAGTTGAAGACATTGTAATGAATCATTGGTGATAGGGTGGGTGCAAGGTAAAGTTACACAAGAACTGTGATAAAGCAAAAGATGCAGACATCTGTCAGTGCCATGGTTCACTAAATCGTATCACAAATCAGCAAAGATGATGGGTCATTGTTATTTTCCTTTTTCCAGGTAGTGGCGGATACATAACATGATCCGGTAAAGAAAAGGACCAACTTTGGGGTCCAAATCAATTGAATTATGGGGCTACTTTGGGGGGTTCAATTGAACTGAATTGACTGCTTTAGTGGGTCGGATTAAATGGGGACTGTTACTTTATGTATTTTCGTTGATAAGACTTTAATTTTAGTAGCATATTTTGGGTTGAGAAATTGAGATTTCGATCAACCCAGATTAATTAAACCCAAACAAACGATACATACGGTTTGATAAATGACGAGTTCTGTTCTAAGCCACAAAGTTTGTTCAAGCTTCCAATTTAATGGAGTGACTATAGTTTAATAGCTTCTTCTACTAGCTCTCTTCATTGCTCATCATAATTGGAAAAATAAAAATAAAATAAAAAAGTAAAATAAAAATAAAAGTAAAAAGGACAGCATGGTTGCTTAAAAAATGGGGTTGGTGGACATGGGTGGTCCGCAGGACTATCCCATTTTGAGTACTTACTTTCACGGGTGGGCCTCCCTCCCTCGTTTAACCCCTCGCCCACCAAAAGCAGCAAAGCAAACCCTGCTGGCACTGCATGGCTATGGTCATATTAACTTAATTCAAATGCGTGTCCCCATCGCCATCATCACTGCAATGCGTTCGAGATATCCGAGCAGCACAGGTGGGCCCTCCCATGGCCCACTCTGTCTTCTTCCCTCCCTGTCTGACATTCGAATTTCAAATGGTGGCCTCCTCGTCGTATCATATCATATTTAAGCCAGAGATGTTGATTTTATAAGCTATAACTACTGCTTTTCCGGGGGAGCTCAGCGCCATGCAGAGGATAAAGAAAGAGGAATGATGGGGGGCGAGTTTAGGATTTGTTTAGACTAATACTGGAAGAAATCGCAAATTCACTTTCATTAAGCTTTTCTTCCTTGTCGATGCAGGAAAAGCAGTTTTTTTCTTTCGAAAAAGTTGGGTGTACTCTCTCATCAATTTTAAATGGAGTAACGAATCTGCTTTACAACTAGTGTAAAATGGAGCTTGCTCGATTTCCCTTATCAACTCCTTTTTTTCTTTCTGAATTACAAGAGGTTCCCAATCCCACTCGAAAGTGAGGGAGAGAGAACGAGTGCATCGGAGAACAGAACTCAAAAGATGTCAGTCATGCTGCTACCAGAGCACGCTACTCTTTCATGTCCCCCCACTTTTTCTCACCCTTCCTCCTTCCCTTGATTAATGGAGTTTCATACCCCCATCAAACAACGAACTCGAAAAAAATAAACCACTGAACAGGACGAACAAGGCGAGAGAGTTTAATACAAATTAGTTGCTCGGAAGCAGTAAATTGCTTACAACATATTGATGAAAGGGTTATGAAAAAAAAAAACCCGAAACTGACAAAAATATAATGCAAATCCTTTCATCTGTAAAACAAAACTCTATAAGCCCGCAAACACTAAATAAAATCTATATATACTTGATATATATATATATATAAATAAATACCCACAAAGAGGATGAAGAGAATGGAAAGGTATCCCGAGTTTGTACAGAAAAATAGGAGAGGGGTATCAGAATTAAGCGCCATTCGCTCCATTGGAGCCATCCTGGAGCTTGGTGGTGGTATCGGACTTCCTCCTCTTCAGAAGCACAATCCATGTCACGACTTCAAGAACGGCTGCAATGGCTCCCAAGACGATGAGCACGATAATGTAAGCAACTTTCCATTTGTTGCCCGGTTGCAGAATGGAGAGACCCTTGAAGACGTTGATGATGCTCATGACGATGACGGAGTACCCCACTGAGTGGTGGTAGACGTTCCAGTACACCCTGAATTTGTGATCTTTCTTGGGTCTGAGAAGCAGAGCAAAGACCTGTAGTGTCGCCAAGCAGAAGAGGGCGATGCCGAGGTTGCGGTGGGTGGAGTACTGGACGCCCTTGGATTCGTGGCCGAGTTTCAGGCCGGTGGCCCACCCGGCGACTCCGACGACGTAGCCGGAGAACTGGCAGGAGACGTGGAGGTAGAACCAGGCGGGGTCGGCGGCCTTGAATGTTCTCAGATGCCTCGCCATGATCACTCCTATCGGCATCAAAATTCCCCAACTGACCGCGTTAAGGATCCCGTGAATCTGCAGAAGAACAAAGAGGAAAGCAGATTTTTAACCCCGAATTTCCCGAGAACAATGAAAAAGACGACCAATGTACTCTGTTTTTAGATTCCGACAAGAAAGAAACGAATGATGCGAAATTAAAGAAACGAATCATCAATCTCATCTCCCGAAATTAAATTCCAGAACATATTCACACCCGTAAAAAAAAGAAAAATTTAATCATCGACAAAAAAAAAAAAAAAAAAAAAGAATTTCAGACAGAAAGATGCGAAATTAAAGAAAGAAGAAGAAGAAGAAGAAGAAGAAATTACAAAGCAAAGATTACTTACATTCTTCTTTCTCAGCTTGGAGGAACCGGCGGCCGTTCCTCCGGCGATGGCCTGCCCCTTCGTCAAATCAAGCATGCCGGTCGACCCCAAATTCCCCGGAGCAAAATCGTGTTTCCGGGGGATACCGCCGTCGACGGCGCTCCCCACCTGCCACACCTGGTTAATCTTCGTCATCCCCTTGGGCAGCTCCAGAGTCGCGAAAATCGTGATCACCCCTCCGCCGAACTCCGCTTCCATCCCGGAGACGGGATAATCGATGGGAGAGGGCGAAATCGGGCCGTAGCCGGTGACGTTGAAGGTCTTGACGGTCATGGAACCGTCCGGCTTCTTGAACGCGATCAACGACCGCGAACCCACCATGCCCGGACCGTCGGGGTTCACCGCCCAAGCCACCCATCCCTCGGGTCTCGCCGGGGGCGCTACGAATGCGACGGAGAGGGACGATTTCGCGGCGTCGAAGCTCCAATGGAGAGACGAACCAAGAGTGGGAAGATCGTTGCAGAGCGCATAAGCCCTGTTCCTCGAAAACGTCTGCGAAGCACACGACGACGACGAAGAAGAAGAAGAAGAAGAAGAAGAAGCAGCAGCGACGAAAAAAGAAGAGCCGAACAAGGAGAGGAAGAAGAGAAGGAGAGCAGGAGCAGCCATGGCGCTTCGCGAGAACGAACAATCTTTCACTCTGGTAAGTATAATCGGCGAAACAAAGCCACGCGACAGATATTTATAGAAGACGACGAGTTCGTGAAGTGATCGTTGCGGGAACGGTACAGTGAAACGCGTCCGTCGGATCAAGATCGTAGGGCGGACGTGATTCCCCAATTAAGAAACTCGGACTGAAAGTCGAGTGACACTGTGACTCGTGTGACTCGTTTCCCCTTGAGTTTCGGATTGACAACCCGCGTCAGAATTCGTTTCAGGAAAGTGGGGAAGTCTCCCTCGGTCAACGGGGCACGCGACTCGTCGCTAGCAAACTCGCGGATTCGTTGCTTTTCGGTTTTTTGTTTTTGGCATAAATCACAACCATATGAATCCGTACCATTTTACCTAAAACGTATACCCGCCGTATTACGCATTTACTTATTATTTTTAATTAACTTAACTACCCTTAGTTAGATTAAGGAGTACAACCTAGCTATGTGCTTTCAGAACATTTTTATGGAAATTATTTTTTATAACGAGAAAAATAGCATCCGCTGTTTAAGCTGACCCCATGTGGATTCATTGAACCAGGACATTGCCCAGGCCACGTGAATTGTGAACCCCTGCAAATGTATATTAGCTTAAGTAGTCTACCATGCTTATATTCTCATTCTATGATTAATTTTAAAAAGTACATAGTTTTGTTACTCTATGATCAATTAAGTATAGTTAATCGTGTTTTAGAAACCATGTCGACTTGCCTGGTCCAACCTTGGTTGAACCAAAATCAGAGGCCAGTCTGGTTCTTATTAACTCCGTCTTGATTCGCTATAACGGGCACTATTTTTGTTTATTTTTTAATAAAAATATTAGTTATTTGTAAAGTATAAAGTATAATATTCAATGGTTGAACCAATGTTTTAAAAACCGAACCGGCCATCAAACCGGCAGTCTGTTTGGTTTTGGTCGAACCTGCCATTGAATATTATCCTCTATACTTTATAAATATGTTATATTTTTATAGGTAAAAGGACAAAATTAATATTGATTATAATAAGAACCGAATTGGCCTCGGTTCAATCAGGTTGGACCGGGCGGTCCGGTCCGATTTTTAAAACAGTGGGTTGAACCATTGGTCCAACCCACCCGGTCTAACTGGGTTCGACCAAAACAAGACATACTAACGGTTTGATAGCCGGTCCAATTTTTAAAACATTGATATATATTATTTCACAGAGATATAGCAAAATACAAAGTGAAAAAGCGTCCTTTTGTTGTTTTCATTGATATCCCAAGGAACAAGTAGCAAATGAGCTGTCTCTACACTTCTACCACCAACCTCCATCACAATTCACAAGAGTAAGACAAGGTGCCACCATCCATATGCTCATCCCTCACTGCCTCCCCTCCACACGCTTAATCTCTATACATTTCAGCTCTTTTATGAACACTTAGTCATGAAAACTAAATCAATTAAACAGCCCAATTGATCCTGTTAAGCCAGATATATATATGAAACACTTCTCATCTTGTTTAATATTGCAACAGACCTTAAAACCACTTTTGAATGTTTAAAACAGCACAATTAGAATAATATTACATTAAATTTTGGTTCTCAACTAGTAACAGCTTCAGTCAAGAATTGGCATTCTTGAGGACTTCATTGGTTTCAATTACATTTATTATGAGTAGAGAACTATTGTGGGTCTCCAGCACACAGCTAGCAGTTAAATATGGTTTGACTCCAATTGAAGTAGGAATATTTACGTCGCTTAATGTTGAACCTGCTTTATATATTACTTGGTCCTATTGCATTTTGTTTTACCAGATCAAACATTTTCTTCTTCTTCTTCTTCTTCTTCTTCAAATCCAAAGTGGGCATTAGTTGCAGAGCCACATGAAAGCTTACACACATCGACTGTTCTGTTTCTCGTCCATGGATGGCGCGCGTTCCAAATTCTAATACCATCAACTCGTCCTCGTTCATCCATTAATGGAACAGTTATATAAAGTCCGATCAGAAACAGTTACAGAGATTTCTCTCTCTGAGGACAACCAAATTAAATGACAATGTCGACGCCTACCAATTGCTCTCTCTTTATTCTTCAATGCCGGACACGGTCTCTCGCGACTAGTTCGCACTTCGCAGAGACGATGAGAGACTAAGAGAGAGAGAGAGAGAGAGAGAGTTGTTGTGATCTCGTGGAGAAACCGTTGACAGATCCTGACCCATTTTGCCGAGTAAGGCTGATGAAAGCAGATCAATGGCGGAAACGGGAAACGGCCGGGGAAGAATCAAATAAAAAAAACTCTGATGAGGAAATTAAGAATTTAAGATTCACTAATCAAGAGTACGACGACGACCCGTATCCGCTAATTTAATGCTTTCATCGCGGGGGGAGCCATCCGAAAGATTCGAGTGGTGTTTCCGAAGACACCTCTGTTTTCCTCCGTAACTTAAATCTAAAAATCCAAACCCTGATCGGTTTGATGTTGTTTGTCTGATTATATATTATAGATGGCGATTGGCGATTCCCCGTTTTCCGAAATCACGTCGGATTATTAAAAGATTAGCGATTCTATGGAGGATTAATTAATCTGTCGTTTGTGTGTTTACCAGGAAAGAGGAATCGGACGTTTTGATAATATTTATTCATGTAAGAGATTGGGGGGGGAGTTCAAGTGGCCGTTGAAGTGTCCAGTCTCGGCGTTTTCATGTATCGAAGATGACAAGAGCAGTCTCCTTCACTCCAGGAGACTGGCCTGCCTACGTGAAGCTGCGGTCGTCACCGTGATGCTCACCTGACGTCATATTTTTTTCTTTTAATTACACAAGTGAATTATTATCACTGTGGTGTCGTGGTGTAGTTGGTTATCACGTCAGTTTAACACACTGAAGGTCTCCGGTTCGATTCCAGGCGACGCCATTTTAATGTATTTTACACTTCCGTTTAGCTTCGTAAACGTTCAATGATTTTGCAATCGCTCCGATTTTTTTGCTTTCACGGCTCCAGAATCCAGGCTTGGGGCAGTACTCTTTTTAACTCCCCCACTTCATTCCGTCTTTAAACAATTGCACGAACAGTTGGGCATGATTGCCTAATCAACGAGCTGCAAAAAAAAAAAAAAAGATCAATCTTCTTTCCAGTTTGAGGAGTCTGAAACCGCAGCGCAGCAGCCGAAGAAAGTAAAACGAGATTTAAGCCCACCATTAATTAACGCTCCCACCACATTACTTCAAAGTACCATCGTTTGGCTCCTCTCGCAACCATCAATATTCAATGAAATGCCATTTCTTTGAAGCTTATGCCCGTCAGCGTCGACTGAGCTTTTTTTCCCAGTTTGAACTGAAGTGGGAGAAGGAAAAGGCTCATCAATGCAATCTTACCGGCACGGGTTTGAAGATGTTAGTCATCTCACGCACCAACCAGTCCCGAGTCGGCGAGTCCCGACCGCCACCCACTCCTTTGAGATTAATAAGTACATTTAAGACTCCCTGAAATTTTCTACCAGTTTCGTCCTCGGGTTCACGAAGTTTTTACTTTTCAAAAAATATGAAATAATAATAATGAAATTTGAATATATGTCCGAAAGGGCTCAATAAAGAGGGCTTTTAGATATTTCGCTAGAAGCAGGGTCGGACCGGAGCCGTGAAGAGACTCACGTGGACCGTTTCTAATTCGTCCCGAGTAAACCGGGCCAGTCTCGAACCGCGAAAGGTCTAGACCGTAGACCCGAAAACCCAGCCGACAACCTCTCCACGCGGCCTCGCGCCTGGCCTTTTCAAAATACCCGGAAACACAAAGTCTCCCCTTTTATGACCGGGTCCGGGAATTACCTTTCCACGTCTTTCCCATTTATTCCCCCACTCCCGCACTCCCACTTTCACTCTTCTCTTCTTCGCTTTCGTAATCATAATTGAGGATTTCGATTTCTCTCATCTCGGATCCCGAAATTAACCAGAAAAATAAAAATAAAATAAAATAAGTATAATAAATGGCCGTAATTATTGTTTCTAAATGTAATCCAACACGCGGGAAAAGAAAGAAAATATTAGGAAAAAAAAAAAAAAAAAGGGAAGATACTAAAATTCCGAAGCATTTAATTTAATGAAGCTCTCTTCCTCTCCCGTCTCCGATCACAGACGTCCGATCAAAAGTCGTCGTCACGGGTGGATGGCACTAGCGGATGAGATCGAGAACGGAAAATGCGACGGCGACCCATACGAACCCGAGCAGCGACGACGACGCGACGGCGACGGTTGCGGAGGAGGGCGTGCCGGAGTTGGGAGAGGCGGGGGGGGAGGAGGAGGAGGAGGAGGGAGATGGGGACTCGGCGCCGGGGGCGGGGGCGGTGCCGCGGAGCAGGTTCAGTTTCCCGACGGCGTTCATGTTGGCCGGAGCCATGGCGTGCTTCGCCGGGATGCCGCCGTCGACGCTGGGTCCGACCTGCCAGACCTGGTTGACGGTGGTGGTGCCCTTGGGAAGCTCCCAAGTGGCGAAGATGACGATGGAGCCGTTGACGACGGCGGCGGAGAGGCCGGAGACGGGGTAGGAGATGTTGGAGGGCTGGATGCGGTAGTCGCTGACGTTGAAGGTCTGGACGACGAGGGAGCCCTTGGAGGAGCGGTGCGCGATGAGGGCCTGGGTCCCCAGCATCCTGGTCGCCGCCGGGTTGATTCCCCAGGCGACCCACCCCTCCGGCTTCTCCGGCGGCGCCACGAAAGCCATGGAGAGCGACGAATTGGAGGCGTCGTAGGTCCAGTGGAGGAAGGAGCTCAGCGTCGGCAGATCCGCGCAGAGCTTGAACGCCTTATTCGCCGGGAGCGTCTGGGAATTGCAGCTCGCCGACTGGGCCGACGCCGTAAAAAACATGAGCGCCGAGAACACGCACACCAAAATGCGCAAATAAGACGACGACGAGGACTCCATTACTACGAAGGGAAGAGATCGATTTGCGAGGATTTGGCGAAAGAGAAGAAAGAGATGGGGGTCTTTGAGATGAGAGAGAAGGGCGTGTGGGGTGGCTTTTTAAAGAGATCTTTCGGACTTCCCCACGATCACACACACCTCCCCGTTTAGAATCAAAGATATATTCTATAATTTGAAATTTTCTAGCTTCAAGGGGGTTCGGGGTTCATCACCCATGAATCCATCCATCCATCCATCCATCCATCCATCCATCATTCATGGACCATCACCATGCCCGAAATTGTCAACTTTCATTCGCCCCTTTCTACACGCGGGGGCCCACTTTAATCCCTTATTGATTTTTATTTTTATTTTTAAATTTTTTACTTGTTTTTATTTGTTATATTTCCCTAAACAGAGGCAAAAAGGAAGGAAAAAACTTCCGACGGCTGCGATCGGTACTTCTTTCCCGTTTTATCATCTGCGGGGCCCTTTAGGCGTAAACACGCTGTGGGCCCGAAAAAGGGAATCCATGAAAATAGGAAAAACTGCAGTTTCCTTTAGGGGCATGTGATGAGACTCGAGAAAAGGAAGGGTACTGTCAGTAATAACTCTTGATTAATTATATTGAGTATATTTATTTATTGCAGAGAGGAGAGCTATTGATTATTTTCAGTACTAAATATTAATTAATCATAGTGCATAATGAGAGGCACATAAAGTTAAAGATGACGATTTTAGGCCCCCCTGTTAGACCGGGTTGGACCCTTTGAATATTATACACCGTACTTTACATATATTTAATATTTCTATACAAAAAAAAAGAAAAATTAATGCTGGTTACAGTGAACCGGGCCAGATTAGTTTCAGATTCTGGTTCAACCGGGTCATGCCGGTTCGGTTCGTTTTTAAAACACATTCAAAACTTGGATTATTGGTTCAACCCGATCTAACTAAGTTCATCCAAAATTAGATATCCAACTGGTTTGATGGCTGACTGCCGGGTTTTTAAAACACTGACCCAGATATAAAAATGGGTTAAATTTTCAATATTAATATTTATCATTAATTTATCTTGTGCAGAAACAAAAGATTAAAAAAAAAAAAAAAAAAAACACTAGTCTTGTATTGAAAACGAAAAATGACTTCTCTCTAACAAATAATTTAGAAGCATTAAATGTAGGCTATTTGGAGCGGTTTCCCCCCCTAATGTGCCCTCCCTTCATGTCCTCCATTTCTCGACCTTTTGACTTTAAGACAGACGGCAAAACGTCCTGGAAATTTGAACCGAAAGCCAAGCAAAAGAATTTTTTTTTCTCTTAAAAAAACACATTTTCTGCAGGGGTGGAAGAAGCCCAAAGCACAATGCATGCATCAAATTCGGAGATTATTGACCCGTTTAGAGTAAGAGAGAGAGAGAGAGAGAGAGAGTTGACCCATTTGAATACTAATTGGAGTCTCCGTTTGCCCGCTTAAAGTAATGCACTAGCAAATGAGCGTGGATTGCGATTAGGGAGGTATACATCATATCTGTAAGGGAGGTGGTGGACCATTGGGTGGTGGTGGTGGTGGTGGACATGTTCATTAGGAATTTTCTTTTCATTTCTTTGATGGAGTGTAGGGCATCGAGTGGATATTTTTCTATCAAGTATGTAGCATTCAAGTTTGTCCCAACCGAACAAGTTCAAATTTTAAACGGAGGGAGGTAGTGGTGGATCTCCTGGTGTACCTAATAAATAGGTTCTACGTGCGTTAGTTAGTATGGATTTATATTTTGCGTTAGTGAGTATGTGAGGGTCATACGCTCTTAACGTGACACACACGGACACAACGGCCTGAGTTCAATCTCTAGGGGATCCAAACTTGTGGTCATAGGTCAAGGAATTTATAATTTTTGAAGCTAAAACCTTCATTCACTGGTTGGATTGGAGTTGGACCCTAGTTTGGTATCATCATTAGGGGGCTTGTTTATATCATCGACATGAGGAGGTTTAAATGATTTTCAAATATTTATAATTATTAAAATTCTTATCGTGAAGTTAGGGATATAATAAAAAGATGTATGTTTATTCTTTTCCCCCGGCGTTTACGTTACAGAGACGGGCGAGTGCAACGAGGACCACGACGACCAGATACGCGGTTCGGGTTCCGGAACCGGAACAACGTACCGGAACCGGAATAACGTGGTGGAACCTACGCGAGAGGACCGACGGGCCGCCGAATCGCCCTCTCCAATGGGAAGAGGACAGCTCGGATCGGATGGGGTTGCGAGCTTTGTGATAGAAGTGTCGGTCTGGAGAAAAGGACGTGGCGTAAAAGCTAATAATCATGTTTTAATATACGCCTTTTAAATGCGAAGTCGTCGTGGTTACATACATGTGGGGTAGGGAATCAACGCGGGCGACGATGTCATTTCCCGTTTGTCAAGGGCAGATTAAGTAATTATAGAAACTGGGGGGGGGGCGTAGGGCTGACCTCCGGCGAGCGTGGGGAAGGGTGCGAAGAAAAGTTCCCTACTTCAGTTCCGAAGTCGCCGGCGTGGAGACCGGAATGGACGGCGGAGGGCCGAGTTTGCGGTCGCCGCCTGTGTCTTTGGACTCTCGATCCGCGGGAAGAAGAAGTGGAGAAAGAACCACCTTTCGTTTTTCTATCGGACTCGGAAAGAGAGGAGGATTATGGAACTGGTAAGCGAAAGCAGCGCTCGACGTTTCACACGACGTGGGATGTCGACGCATTGACCGGTCGGAGTTGTTTATATTTCTGATTTTCTACCGACGGAAGACGACTCTAAACAAATCATTAATGACGCAGTGCTCTTTTTTTTCTCCAAATTCTGCCTTTTGAATAATTTTCTTCAAATTTTCCTTTTTTCTTTAAATATAGGAACTTCTTTGACACCTCAAAAACACTAGCAAATAACAGACATGATATATGTAATGGTTGTGGTAATCATATAACAATATGGCGTAGGATAACCCACGAAGATTCAGGCACGATCTTGGGAGATAAGAACCTCTCAATATAATCGCATTTTTTAGATTTAAAGGTTGCAGGAATGCCCTGTACGAAGTCCATGAACGGCGGTGCGAAACAGTTTCCATCTGGATCTTGCTGTTATGGTTGCATAAGATCCAACATCAGCTACCCAAACCACTAGAAAAGCAACAACGTAGCAAAGTATTTACCAAAGTCAGTTCCTAAACATAATATCAGATTGACAAGACAGGGTCTAGTCAGTATTAGATGATATAAGTACTCACTTTTGGCTCTTCCCACCACCACCCAAGGTGAGACCAATTCAGCAGATGTGTCCTACTGGGCTTCATGGTGTTCCCCTTTTGCCTCAATCATTTCCACCTCAATGGCATTTTTCTCTGCAGCTGCTTGTCTACCCTCCTCCATTCTGAGCTTCTGATGTTTTGCTTCCTGAATCGCACGAATCTCATATCTAATCTCCGATAAGCACAAGGTAAAAAGACAAACTTAGAAATGAGAAAGACAAGAAAGAACACCCAAATAATAGATAGCAGATAACTGTTACTAAACCTCATTTGACCCACACGACCCACCATGTACATCAAAACAATAAAATTTCATTTGGGTAGAAGACACTAAATCAATAAAACATTCATTAATAATATTCCTGGTGCCACATATAGTGTTCTTCTACAACGGCAAGTACACACAAGAAAAAGTGAAAAAGCCAAAAACAAAATTAAGTGCTACTGACAATTAATTCTATTTGTTTGGCTTTCTAGGTTTGTCTTTCTTCCGCCAATGAATCCTTCTTAAAAGATTCCTCAACAAAAAAAAAAAAAAAAAAAAAAAAAAAAAAGTTTTAAAAAAAGTCACAATTTGGAAACTGCTTTATGATATGAATTACATTTCAAGTTGCTTTTAAGAAAATAAATGTTTTTCTCTTTATTTGCTGTGGACAAACATCCGGTCATATGATGATTCCATATTACAGACTCCAGAAGAAACCATTTAAGAACAGATTCAGGAAAATAATCCTCAACACTGTTCTATCAAACTTCACCGGTCATGTGTACTCAATTGAAGCTCCGTATAAGAACTAGTTTGGGTTATTCCAAGTGGTGGGATGCAAACTACTCATAGATTAAATTCATCCTGGAAACCAAAAGAATTGCTTCCTCTCCATAGGAAAAGAACTATGGTATACTTCTGATGGCTGCTTTCTTGAATAATCTTCAAGCCTTGCAGAAAAAAAAAAAAACATTTCACTTTTTTTTTCTTAAAATAGCAACTGTTTTTAAATTGTCTATAAGTCATAGGCTGAATACATTTTACCAATTTTATAAACTAATAGCCATATTTAAATAGGCAATAAATAATAGGCTGAATACATCTTGTTTAATTTTAAAAAGTATAAGGTAGTTTCAAGTTGGAGGATCCATCATCCATCTATCCTATTTAAAAAGGACACATTGGTTTAGGTCATTAGATAGCTCCGAACTGAGGAATCTTTGCGAGAAAGTAATACTCCAGTTGATAGTTCCCTATGTCACCAGAAGTTTGTTTGACTCTTGGGTTGGCATTTATACAGCAAGAATTGCTAATTCCACTCATTGATTGTTTACTAGTGTGACTAGAAACAAGAAAAAAGAAGCATACAAAAAGGACAGGAGGGAATGAAAGGAAGACAGAAGCAAGGGAAAGAAAATAAAGAAAACAACAAACACAGAAAGAAAGAGAGATCAAAAGAATAAAATATCCAATCATGTGTTCCTACATACTGACTACATCGAATCATCTGCTCGTATCGAATTAGCAATCCCTCTTGTCATTTCATATATTCAATATTTCTTGAATCCCCACACAACCAATATAAATTACAATGAATTCACAGGAGTTGGAAAGAAAGATTGCTTACTATGGCAAGACACAAAATCAGGGAAGGCCATTCAACATTGTGTGAAGAGAACCACAACATGGTCAAGTAAAATCAAGAAGCTACGAGGTAGGTAGAATACTGAACTAAACTGAACAGCTAGGAGCACCTAAGCAAGAAGAAGCTAACTTTTTTTTCTCTCTAAATGTATAATGAATAGGCAAGGTTTTCAAGGGAAAATAAACTGAAACGAATTTTAAATAAACACTGAAAATGGTCTTGTTCGTGAATTGTGTAGTTGAAGTCCACATTGACAACAGATTTTTGTATACTTTCAAAACCAGAAACAAAAAGTTCTATGAGATGGTCATTAGGTTTAGTCAAGAGAACTAGACAAAATTTTATGTTATAATATACAGAAGTGCGGAAAAAGGGAAAGGCAGATTTTAAGGCAGACTGAGTACAGAAAATATAGGGACTTGATGGTGTCCAGATGGCATTCCTCACCTCACCTAACACATCACTCTGAAGAAATCACCCAACATTACGTGCTTTGCTTAGTCTTTACCTTGGCCTATTTTCTTTAAAGTTTCATACCAAAAATCCATAAATCCCTGTATCTGGTTAATGTTGTATAACTGAAATCAATTACCTTTGAATTAATGTTTAAAGCATCCAAAATTTATCAATAGTAACAACAGCATGAGATAAACAGACAGAACATGCAGTTGAAGCAGTTCCACTTAATGGCCAGCCTTTCAAATTTACCCTATGTATAAAACAACATAAGATACCCCAAATTCATTTCCCTTAACCTGTAGATGGATAAGGACAAAAGAATTCCATGAAGTTCACAAAAAAATTAAAATCATTAAACAAATGCAAAATTTATGGCAATAGAAATATGATTTTTTTATGTGTAAAATATGATTTAATCGGATGAGATTACTTCCTTCATCAGTGAAAATATCTCTAAAATCAAAGAACAGATACTTACGGAGCCAAATAGCTCTTCACAAGTGCAAAATATATACTCCAAAATTCTTCATCTTTCAAATGCCGAGGACACAAAACGTATCTTAAATGAGATAATTCCTGGTCAAACAGAAAATAATGAAGTTAACCACCACATAAATTTCGAAGCAATTGCAACTTAAATAAAAATTTAAAAAATAAAATAATATAAAAGTCTATGAAACCCCATTGTTATTGTAAGAAACAAAGAAATTGCACTCCAGTTACATTTGAGGACAGTACTTGCAGAAAACTTTCCAAGTCATGGTTAACATACTCTTAAGTCTAACATTTGGACATTATTTAATCATGGTTGAATTCTCAAATAGCCTAGTATCTTTAGCAAAACTAATGAATCTAGATATCGTGCATGACTCAATCATTATAAAAGAACTTCTGCAGTCAGGCTGTGAGAAACAGAATGAAGGGCACCCATGGACAAAGAACTTGACATTCAGACTTTCTAAAAGCAGCTCCTTTTAAATTTTAACAGATTTATAGTCCACTTTCATAAAAAGAGATACGACAAGTGTCAAAGCACAAAACTAGTTAAGTGCAGATCTTATCCCCTTTCGTTTATTAATTTTGCAATTCTAAATAATTTGTTAATTAACCATATGCGCTGCTGCTTAAATATTTGGACAACCCACCAAACTCGTTAAACTTCCTCGAGTTTGTGAACGCTCACAAAGCAGAGAAACGGACCCGTCAGAGTGAACTCAATATTTTGCGCAAGTTAAATGTATTCAAGTCAATAGACGTCTCAATTGTCCAATAAGTTATGTCATGCCCAGCGAGAAAATGGAAAATTCCAACCACACCTTCACGGTCGAGAGAATGAGCGTGGCATGCCGTTCCTGCCATCCACTGAGATCATTCCGGACTTTGGAAGACGACGCAGCAGCAGCACCATCGGATGTAGATGTTGTTCGGTCATCTAGAGAGCCCTATACTTATCAAGTAAGCCACCGAAAGGAAGAGACAAAGCCGGAAATAGGGGCAAACTCCGAAGACTATTATTGTCGTTACCTGAAGGGGGCAGGGGGAAATTCTTGAATGTGTCCAAAGTGAAGCCTTTAACGAAGTCCTGCAGCTGCTCCGTGATTCCGAACTGGAGGAGCGCTTTTTCATCGCCGTCACCTGTTCCCGCGGAGTTCGATTTCTTCCGAAATGCCCGTCTGAACCAGGAAGACGATTCCATTTTCGGCAGTTTGGTTTGCTTCTCTTTGCTTTCAGAGCACGCACTTCAATTGCTTTCGTGCGCAGCCGCGCAGGGGCATCCTTTCGCTCCAAAAACATGCCGGGCGTCATGAGCGGTTTTAAAGCTTTTGAAAGTTAATACTCAAAACACGGCCCATGGATCATAAAGCGCAAATTCCCATAAGCCCATTTAAAGAGCCTATTAGTATTTAGTATAATACAATATATTACATTATTACTTATAAAAAACTCTAAAAAATAAATTTTAAATAATTTTCTGGGACTAAAAAATGCCAAAAATAAATTATAAATTTCGGCATTTATACGGTCTCCACGGCCTGCAGACTGCAGAGTAAATTAATTAAAATGTATTCGCTATTTAAAAAAAATCAATCATGAATTTAGTATCAAACCCTTATAAATTAAGTATACTTATTAAGGCTTAAGCTACTTTACAGATTTCTAGTCCTTAGCTTATGAGTTTAACGATATTCAGTGCACGTCCACTAGATATATGAAAAATGTACCAGTGTTTTCATATCGGAAAAGAATAAGGATATATAGCATATGCTGACATTAATTAAGAGTGGCTTTAGAATTACCTAGGTTTGATCAAATAAAACCTGATAATTAAGAAGAGTATCAAATCAGAAGTGGGACTTGCAGATGAACGAAAAGAAGGAACTGGAAATTAAACAAAGGAATGCACGGATCGATGAATATACAGTGTTAAAACACAACGTAATTAACTACATTAATTAATTCTACACACATGCATACAAAATAAAAACCCATGGGAGGGGATCAGTTTCGAGCTGCCAATGCAAATTCATAACAAATACGCCAGCCGCCCTAGCCAGCCTACTTATACATAATTCACTTACACAAAATTACACATCCTACGTAATTATCAGACAATTAATTCTACAGCAGCAGCCGCAAACGTACGTAGATATTACAACAGTAGTAGTTTCTGGAAGAAGAAGAAGAAGACGGAGATAATTAACAGTACAAATTCGTTTCACCTCTGCTGCTCTGCAGCTCTCTACGAGAGAATGATGGAGCGAACGACAGAAGAAGACTCCCAAACCACCGGTGTCGCGTGCAGCATTCATTTACTAGGTTATATATGTTCTAGTACCTTTCCATTAGAATAGATACAGCTAGCTAGCTGAGTTTACCATTTCTTTCTTTGTGGATTCTATTTGGGTACGCACTCGATGCCGGAGAGCGCGCGGTTACTGGTCAAATACCGTTTTGCTGGGACGCCGGAGAAATGCCCTCGGTGGCTCCGGTGGTTCCGGTGGCTGTTGTGGTCCCTGTCGAGTTGGAGTTTTTTGCGGCCTTTACTACTGGACCTTTGGTGGTATCTGGTTTTAGTTCAGGCTTTCTCACCTTCACTCCTCTAATCATCTGTGCATATATAATTTGTTATATACTTATATATATATATTATAAGAGAAAAAAATGGAGACGTACTATTACTCGTGTATGAAGGGACCGAAAGAACTTACATATTTGCTGCATTTGGCGTCGGAGTATATGACGATGAAGTCCCCTTCCTGTAACCCGTTCGATCGAACAAAATCCCCTGTGCAACAATTTCCAACTTCTGAATCCGGTAACCACGACGAAGCAAGACAGAAAAGCAAAAAATGACAGAAAAGCAAAAAATCTGAAACCCTAGCCGAAGAAAGACAAAGAAATCCGAAACCCTAGCTAATTTACCTGTGTTCTCCAGTAGATACATTCTGCTTTTGTTGTTCGGCCAGTACCTATAAAAGAAAAAAAATAGAAAAAAAATAAGGGATATATGTTTGCCATTTCGGATCTAATATACATGAAGCGGAAAAGAAAATTCTGAATAATATTAATACCTGTAACGCATGTTCCAGACGCGAGATGTGCCAATGTCCTCCATCTGAATCGCAATGCCGTCCCTCGCGTCCAGCTCCGGCAGATGCGTCTCCGCTTCTTTCTGTAATTTTATTTTATTTTTTTTTTTTTTTTTCCCAATGAAAAAGAAAAGGATTAGCACAAAAGTCTGAATTATTCGAAAACATTAATGTAACGCCATGTTCGCCGAATAGAGTTAACTGTTAAGAGAGAATAAAGTTGTTGGGTTCTAATTACTTTGGGCAGCACGATTCTCCCGAGGTTACCCACGTCGCTTTGTTTCAAAACCTTCTGCAGCAGGAACCTCAGGTTCTTCTCAGATTTCCATCCCTGCATCTCAATAAAAACCGTAACTCTCAGATTTCCTAAATGTTTAATAGTCTCATTTACTTCAATAAAATAAAATAAAAAATAAAAAATGTTGTTGAAACGGACCTGACGCCTGTCGATCTGGCGAGGCTGCATGGCGGTCGTGGCATCCGCATGCGCCACCCCATCCGGCGCCACCATCGACTGGGGGAACCCCGCCGGAGCCGAAGCCGCCGACGGATTATACAAAACCCAGTTCCCCTGCGCCGCGGCGGCAGCCGCCTGCGCCGTATTAGTGCAAGTGGCGCCGTCCCCGGCCAGCCTCGACGCGTGTTGATGACTGTGATGCCGACCGTGATGATGATGATGGTGGTGGTGGTGGTGGGTGAATAACCGCCTCTGCCGCGCCATCCTCTTCTTCCTTGCCTCCTTCGTCGCCGACGACGCCATCTTCGCGTACCCCGGAGCGTAATTGTTCCCGAACCCCACATACGCCGGCGGAACCGCCGCCGGCGGACCAGCTTCCGTGGTCCCATAAGCGGCCCCACCGTACTGCGGGAACTGCGTCGACCACCCCGTATTCGGATCCATCACGCGGTGGTACTCGGAAGAGGGAGTCGTCGAAGCAGCAGCCGCCGCTCCCATGTAACCCATCATCGGCGGGTAACCCCCCGGATTGCCGCCCGGATCGGTGGTCAGGTAAGGCGACGGGTGTATCCACGACGGAGAGAAGCAGGAATCCATCGGAGGGTTCCCGTTCGAGACCGGCACGGGTCCGTGCTGCGACGGGAACGAGTGACCCTGGTACTGGAATCCGCAATTGTTATTATTACTATTATTATTGTTGTTGTTGTTCATTTCTTCCACTTCCCTGTAAACATTATTGTTCCTCCGTTTCTGAAGATGATGATTCTGCACCCATGCAAGGATGAGTTTCAGCAGCTGCTTCATCCCCTCCTTCCCCCCGCCGAGCCTCTTCGCGGCGCACTCGATCGTGGACCGCTTCAGCTTGATGCTCCTCAAGTCCTCGGGGGAAATCGACTCCTTGTTCGTCTTCAGCCACTCGAAGAACATCATCGCGAGATCCTCCGACGGCTTCTCCTCTTCCCGGACCGGGACCGGGACGGGGTCCTCCCCGTGGTAAAAATTAGGGTTTCCTTCTTCTCCCACACCACCACCACCACCGTAGTCGTTGTTCTCTTCTTCGTCCGGGAATAGAGTCGCCGGGTCCCAAATGTCGGTGTCGTCGAGGATGCCCATGTCGGCGATCTCGTCCAAGACGTCGATGCCGTCGACGACGGACGGGTGGACCCCGTGGGGAGGCTGCGCCACCGACGCGTCCCCGTTGTAGTCCTCCATCATGTCTCCGACCTCTTCGCGGTCGATTTTCAGAACGGCCCACGCGGAGGAGGCGGAGGAGGAGGAGGTGGAGCGAGTCGGGAGGGCCGAGGAGGAGGAGGACGTGGAGGAAGAGGAGGAGATGCATGTGAAATCTGGGAGGGATGGGAAGTCGCCGTAGAAGATGGAGTCTTCGTCGCCGATGTCGACCTCCAGAGGGTCGTTCGAGTCCCTGCTCCGCTCTCGGCTCACTTCCCGATCCATCATCTCTTCCTTCCGCTCGATGATCCCCTCCTTGCGAGCATCTCCCACTACTTCATGCACCTGCATGTCTTTCATCCCCCCTCAAATCCAAAACTTTTTTTTTTGTTTTTCCTTTTCTGTAACGAGACTAATTAAGAGAGGTGAACAGTAGTATGCAGTAGGGTTTCTGTACCCTCCTCTACAACAAAAAACAGCTGTATCTACAAAGAAAGCGACCTCTCTCTCTGCGTCACCGGACCTGCCGGCATGTGATTACTACTACTAGAATACTCCTATAACTTTCTTACAGCCACCAACATTTACACACAAACAAAATGGGGGAACAGAAAAAAAAAAAAAAAAAACATACACGGGAGAAACCCCAAATTAATTAGGGTTTATCCATTGAAACCGGTGATCGCCGGCGGCGAAACGACGCTGGTGAAGAAAGGGGGTAGTAGTACAGAGAGAGAGAGAGAGAGCGAGAGAGAGAAAGAGGGAAACCGCCACCGCCAAGTGCTGGTTTTGGGTGGAGAACTGCAGTAAGAAAGCGTCAAGATCCCATTTCCTCACGTTCGTTTTGGTCCTCTTTTTCTCGCTCTATCTGTTTTAGATAAGTTCAAAACCGTAAAAGCTGAACTTAGTGAGAGAAACAGCCAAACGACTGCTCCCATCTTTCCCGTGCTACACAACGTAGACGCCTCCCTCTCCCATCCCCGTCATCGGAAATGAATCCCCGAGCGTCTCGCTTCCGTCTCAAGACTCCGTGATTCGAATTTAAACTTTGGAGTTAAGAGGAGGGAGAAAGAAGTGCTCCTGTGGGTGCTTCACTGGTTTCTCTCTCTCGCGCGCGCGCGGGCGCCCCGGATTGTGCGCCATCGGCCTTACGTAGCGCGCGCTGTATGGTGGCCGCAGCGGCGCCTCTCAGGCCTGCTCAGTTTTTACTTTTACTTCTCACTTCTCTCTCCCTCTCTCCCTCTCTCATCCTCATCCCTCCTTAATAATAAATTAATAACAGAAAAATGAAAAGCAAGAAAAAGAAAAAGGAAAAATGAAATTCGTTCTCTTGTTGTACTGTTCCGCACTCCGTCGCGACCCCTCTGCACGGTTTGTCTCCATTTGCTGCTGAATCGGTGGCAAGCGCTACGTGTCGACTCGCGCTTACGTCACGTAACTCACCCGTTTCGGCCAACTTCGCGTTCGCCGCCTGTCCTCTTCCGGAAAAAAAAAATAATAAAATAAAAAATTATGGCGCGGTTCGTTTCCGGAACTACCCCCGAGCCTTTGGTAGAATTACCGCTCGGTGACGGTCGTCCGCGGGTCTTCCTTAGTACTACTGATCTCCTCCCTTTCCCGTCTCCCACGTCCGTTTCGTTTACGATCTCTTCGATGCTTCCGGCCGTTGACTTTGATTGTCCCCCGAATCGGGGACGCCACGTGTTACTCTCGTAGAGGTCCTCGGGAACAAGGAGTGATTTTATAAATCGACGGTTGGGATCACAGATTGGGAGCCTTAGATTAGATGGAAAAACTGAAAGCGGTTTCGGAATCGGGAAACGGATCCAATCGCTGCTTCCTTTCTCCCGGCAATTTTAAACCGGACTCACCCCGATTCCTCGGAGAGAGAGATTATAATAAAGGGAAGAAGTAGCATAAGGAATTTGAATCTTTTAAAATGCTCTCCGATCCGTGACGCAGTCCGCCATTATCGTTCTCCCTCTCCTATTTTTGGTGGGACTCGGAAGAGCGTTCGAGTAATTTCCACATCCTCGTCCGTTTCGCTATTCCGTCGTCGCTCGCGCAGAACAAAAGAGGCGTGTCGACTCGCTAGAGAGACCCGTTGAGTCGTTTCTTTCTTCCGCTCGAAGTTTACTAGACCCGGCCCCTGTTCCTCGGCATTGACGGAGGTGAAAATCAGTGTTTCGGCTGTTTGCCGTTTTTGGCAGCTCGTGGCTCGTGAGCCTTTTCTCTGGATCTTCGTGTCGAGTTTAATTGTTACGCACAGTTTCAGAATCGGGGATTGGTATCGTTTTTAGGGGAGAAATTGAGCCTCCGCGTTCGATTCGCGTACTTGTTTTCTTGTGTTTATTTATGTTTTGGGCCTTTGGCTGGTGTTCTTCTTCCTGTAATTTATTTTCTTGCTGATTTCCGAGTAATAGATTCAAGTGAAGCGAGAATCTTGACAGTTTCTTCAGGACCAAAATGATCCTGTGATTCGGCTAAAATTACAGAGAGTACCGGTTTTCATGGCTTAATCAAATGATTAGTTTTTCTATTCATGACCGTATATTGATTATGTGCCACCTAGTACTAGTACCGACTATTAATATACGACAGAATCTACATTTTTGCCCTTAGCTTAATATCCTGACCAAAGTTATAAATAATGTTTTAAAAACCGAACCGGCCATCCAACCGGCACTAATGCCGGTTTTGGTTTAACCTAATTAGACCGGGTTGGACCGTTGACTATTATACACCTTACCTTATATATATTTAATATTTTTATAAACAAGACAAAAATAATGTTGGTTACTGTATGCACCAAAATGTGCATGACCCAAATTCAACAGGTCCAGGAGTCCATCGACCCAGCAAACAAAGTTCGTGCACAGGCCTCAACAATTCTCGAAGTAATTCGACGTAGCCCATCGCCAGGATCCCGTCTCGTCGCATTGTCAACACAGTGAGTCATCTTACAGCCAACAACGACTCAGTGAGTCATCGTCTAGTCAGCAACGACTCGATGAGTCATCGCCACGTCAGCATGAGTCAACATACAGCCAGCTACCTCAAACGTGAGGATAAAAACCTAGAAAAAGGGGCACGATCCTCATTCAAGGGATCTCAACAGAGGAGCTCCCGGTCCTCCTCCCATCAACTCCCTCGCCAGAAAGGGGATTGTGATCCCCTTTCCCGTGCAAAATCTCTCAACAACTACAATGCATGGCTACAAAGGCGGTAAGCTCCCCTGCTTCGGGGGTTGGAGAAATCGCATTCGAAAGACTCTCTTAACATCGGTCAGAGAAACTCTCTCGCTTCCCAAATCGAAGGTCCAAAACTCCCTTCACCGAAAGAGTTCCTCACGCCTACGAAGGTTCTTTCATCGCAAAGAAGTTCAACATCTGCAGTTCGTCATTCTATAGCTCGACCAGAAGCAATTCTACACCGTCGCCGGCATAGTCACAAGTCGAAACACACGAACACAAATACTTCCGTCCGAATCGACAAAAGCCACACCGGATCGTGTACACCCGTTTAGAATCTTCAAGTCTTGACGACGACCTCGCAGGAGCCAAAACTTCACCAAATTCACACGGAGATCGAATTAGAGGAAGCCTAGGAGAGTGAACTCGCATTCCTTGATATTTACAACACACCCTGTAACAAATTTATTCTAAAGTAATTGAAAACTTCTCTCGGTCGCGCCTCTTCGTGGACCGGCGGATTTTCGGTGAAACAGTTACAATCAGTGATTTGAAAACTGAACCGGCCATCAAATCGATTTTGGTACAACTTGGTTGGACCGGGTTGGACCAATGGTTTGACCATCGAATATTATATTTAATACTTTATATTTTCTTAATATTTCTATAGAAAAAAGACAAAAATAATCATGATTACCGAAACAACTATGCACAACTGTAAAAAATGCCAGTACGTTGTAATACAAGGGACACAAATACTCTGGTCCAGCCAGCCAAACCCGTTGCCTGTTCGTTTACACTCTTCGAAGTTGTATGCACCAAAATGTGAACGGCCCAAATTCGACGAGCCCAGAAATCCACCAATCCATCAAACGATTGTCGTGGGTAGATTTTGTCGATTCTCGAAGTCCGTCGTCGCAGCCCATCACGAGGTCCAGCCACGCCGCCGCGTCAACAACACAAAAATCCATCGCGTCAGCGCCAATCATCAAGCCAAACTACATGTCACCATCCTCCACAATCAAACAACCAATTATGGTCGTTAATTGAAGAAGCCAAATTGAGGAGTTCATGTCCTGCCTCTCCTCCTCTTCTCTCCCAACTACAGCAGCAGAAAGGGAATCGTGATACCCTTTCCCAGGAAAATTCTTCAACCACTGCACAAAATCGGCTACAAATAGCCAGAAGCGTTCTATTCCAGGGGTTGGAAAAAATCAAGTTCGAAAGCATTCGAGCGGAGAAATCACTCCACGCACAGAGATTCTCTCTCAAAACGAAGATTTGGAAACTCCTTCACCGAGAAGAAACTCCTATCGACGGAAACACTTTTGAACCAGAGAAGTCAAGCCACTTGCAGTTCGTCATTCAACAATTCGACCAGGAGCAGCTCTACACGTTCGTCGGCAGCGTCACAAGTCGACACACGCGGAGCACAAATACCTCCGTCCGACCGACCAAAGCCACAACAATCGTGCACACTCGTTGCTGCAACTCGAGTTTCGACGACATCCTTACCAGAAGCTTCAACTTCGCCAAAATTGTAACGGAGATCGAATCAGATGAATACTAGGAGATTGTACTTGCAATTTTCTGACACACCCAAATTGTAACAAAAAATTTATTCTATCGTAAATCGAATTACTCTCTCGGTCGCGCCCCTTCGCGGACCGGCGAATTTTCGGTGAAACAGAAGTTCTTGACTCATCGTTGTTCGTAGAAAGCAATAACTTCGCCAGCACACGAAAATCGAATCAGAGGAAAGCTAGGAGAACGCACCAGCAAAATTTCCTAATTCCTAAAACACAACTTGTAAATCTCTCTGTATTTTTGTCAATTTAATCAATTAATTGCACCGTTTCGCGGACAAGGTTTTTCGCGCATACAATTATATATTTATAGTATAATATCCGAAATGTTTAAAGAGGGGAGGTAGAGACATGCCCTAATACAGTCTATAGTGGTGCAAAAAACGAGTGAACCCAAATGTAGATATCTTCTCTTCCAAGCGATGCTCATTGTGTGGCTGTTAGGGATGGCAACGGGGCGGGGCGGGGCGGGTTTTTGGAAACCCATCCCCGCCCAGCAAAAAACTGGGAAAACCCGTCCCCCATAAAACCCGCCTGCTGGTTTGATTTCTAAACCCGTCCCAGCCCACTGGGCAAAAACCCGCCGAACCAGCGAAAACCCGCCCGCCCAGGGAAAAACCCGACCGACCAGCTATGTTTAATATTAAAAAATTGAAAAATATAAAAAAAAAAAATAAATAATATAATCATATATATACCTAAACATATTGTCAAACATAAGGGGAGAACATAAAAAAAGTAAGGTTTTACTTTGTATTATTTAAATACCCTCTAAAACCTTTTTTTTACATAAGAATTAAACGGGTCGGGTCGGGTTTTTGGGGCAAAACCCGTCCCCGCCTCGAACCCGTGATGGGTTCTGCTCCCAAAACCCGAACCCGACCCGCGGGGTAAAATCATAAACCCAAACCCGCTTTAAGCGGGTCGGGTCGGGGCGGGTTCCCCGCTAACCCGTACCCGTTGCCATCCCTAGTGGCTGTCGAGCCAAAACGTCAGCCACCGAGTTTGCTTCTCTATATCAATGGAGAAAGATCGGAACTAGGAGAGTATCGAGGATTGCTTGGGTTTCTAGGATTGCTTGGGCTAGACGAATGAGAGGCAAGGTTTTCCACTCTGGTTGGATCTGTCGGAGAACTACTTGCACCGTTAATAAGGAGTCCCACCTGCTGCTGCTGTGGAAAGTATTCATGTACAAGTGATAAAGATAACAATAAAGCATAAGTTTCGGCCATATTATTTGTGGCCTGAAAGAGATGCCAAATTGCAGCAATTAAGGAAAACTTATATAATTTCGAATAATAACCTCTGCACCGGCATGACCCGAAGAATTGTTGGCTAAACCATCAAATTTGACTACAGGGGAAGGTGGTATCTTTGGTTAACCGGGCCTCTTTTTTCTTGGGTAAATGAGGTAGGTCACGGGAATGAATTAAAAACACCCACTCGTTGATAATACATTTAAAGTGGCAGACTCAAACCACAAAAAAGTAACACAGGATTGTCTTTTATGGCGAATATAGCTCATAAGAATAAAGATTAAGCCCCTGTATCCTCGTAAAAAGATCGTTTGTGCGCACAGAAGATTAAATTAAGCCAACATCAACCCCTCAGCACGTCGAAGTGAAGCGCAGTGAATCCAGAGATTAAAAACATTTAAAGCCAGGAGGAAAATATAACCATGAAGTTCTAAATTGCAACGGGGATCGAGAACAAAACACCTTAAGAGTCACCAGACACACGAGTTGCAAAGTCCAAACAACATAGATTGCTAAACAGTTCTCTTAATCTCTTTCTCAACTAACCACTTATTGTGAATGACCCTACGCCCATGCATTCAGCTCTCCAGTCCAAAGGTAGGTTCTTTACGCTGATGACTTGGTGTAGAATCGAATGCCCACAGCCAATCCCAAGATTGCCAAGGGAACTAAGAATTGGAGAAGCTTGATGATGAACTCTGAGGTTTTATCCTGGTTATACTGAGGCTGCTTGGGAGGAGTGTACTTTGCCTTGGTGGGTATGGTTGTTGGGTCAACCTCTCCAACATGATACTCATCCATCATGGCTCTTGCGCTTGTACTGTGACCAACATCTTCAAAGTCGTCGGTGGCATCCTTACCTGCAAATTCATTAACCAATTAGTAACATGCGAACCCACATAGCCCACTATTGGTTAATGGATGTGCCCAAGATTCTTTAGCATGTGTAACAAGCCAGAGACATGTTCCCTTCATTTGTGGGGGGCAAAATTACGCACCCAAGTATGTTGAACACATAACTTCTCCCAAGCTTGTCTGATTTATGCAGGACCAAAAAGAGTGAAGAGAATAAAGTTTTTCTGTTCTCAAACTGAAAAGAGAATAAAGCTAAATGTTTTAATGCAGATAGATTCCTATATCAGGTCATTACCAATTCCATCCTGTTAAACATACGCATACCTGTAGCGGACAACAAAACCTCATCTCCTCCAGGGTGGTCCTCTAAGAATTTTGTTACGTCATATACCTGTCACAACATAGGACAGCAGAAAAGGATCCAATCAAGAGAAAGGTATACAATAGCAAACTTCTTCAAGGTTCAAAAGAAATATTAGCAGCTCAATGTAAAAGTAAATGCATGTTAGAAGAACAAATATACTAATACATGACAAAAGCAACTACTTTTTTTCTCGGCGACTGTATACTTGTACCATACAAAACCTACAAGTTATGACTGTCAAATGCCTCCAAACAAATAATAAATCAATGGTCACTCCAGCAGTTTCATCTTGCTAGGTATTGCAAGAATATTCTTAGAAATCAATTCCTCTCCTGATACTGGATCCTTTTTTCTTCTTAATGACAACGAGCCGTAAAAACTATTTCATGTCACAATTCATTCTCATCCAGTTTGTCAATAAGCCATGGGATATTTATTGTGAAAAATAAAGTCCAGGTGTTTTTCATTCAGTGAACAATCTCATCCTCCATTACCATCATCTCCTGAGTGCTTAGTGCTTTCCTCAAATGCTTCATCCACCTATCTAAAACTATATCCATGCTTATGGCATAAGCACCGCATTATTCCATCTCAGCATTCTGGAGTTGAGCCTATGGTATTACACAATACGTAAAGTAAAGGCAACAGATTCAACAAGCAGCTTACACTCAGGACACCTCAATCTCCCACATGAATCTGTCACAAAGATAGAAGATCCAACTACTATCTTGTCCTCAACATTTCCCAGTTCAATTCATTCACTGTCGTCATGAGCATCTGAGTATTCAGATCATCAATTAAAAGACACGATCCAACTCCTCTTGTTATGATTAAAATACACTTACGAAAAATGGAAGCAGAAGCATGCGTACTTCATCCAATCTAACTAAAAAATATCTTTATTTGGTCAAACCAAATTATACCATTTATACAGCGTATATGTTCTTGCAATAAATACGAAATAATAGGTTTGCAAATCTTGGAATAGGATACTATACATTTAAAGTCAATAAGGCAATATAAAAAGAAGTATGACGTATTGCAAGATATGCATTTATTATCTTTCAAACCTAATTCTCTCGAAGTAGAAAACTGTAGGATAATCCGGTTCTGGAAGTCCAATCAGATCCTCATCCAAATGGTTACAAAATAAATGAAACACGAGATTGAGCTGGTTCAGCTCATTTCAAATGCCCACCCATAATCCAGGGACATTATAAAGCATGAGTATGAGTAGGCCTGACAAACTCAACACCTCATAAGTTTAATGAAAATAAAAATAAAAAACAAGATCCATTCATGTATTCACAGATCTTCCATGAATTTGCATTGGCAATGCCCAGCAGTCGAGGAAGGAGAAGTCCTTGTCTGATTTCAATTATCTCACCACCACGTATCAGGTGCATTAGGTGGATGGCAAAATTTAGGACCTAAAAGGCACAAAACCACCAGGGCAGAAGGTTCGCAGAACTGTGAAAGTATTTCATTCCTTCCAGGTCACGATTGTAAAAATGGACTTGTAATGCTTATAAAAAGTCGATATGCCTCTTCGAGGCCAATTATTTTGTGGTGACCTATAATGGTAGTACATAAAACATCCTTTTCAAGCTTTCCCTGAGATAAAATTTGCGTTACCTCAAAATCATCCAACATCTTTGAAAGCACAAATGAATTGAAAAAATAAAAGAACCATTAAGCAAACTAGGAGGATTCTGGCATACAAATAACTGAAATAGAGGAATCAAACGATGCTGAATATTTAGTCCTCAATGAAAACGTTGATCGGTATAAAACATATTTTCCCCAACGAAATAGCATGCATCTCCCAGAAGGTATAACAGGTATCCAACAAACCAAAAGCAGACACCTTTGTGATACGATCCCACAACAAAAGCAAGATATTAGATAAGCACAATTTCGTTCATGACGCGCTGTACAGTGAAAGGTCAACGAAACCAAAAACCAGATCCGCGGATCTCCCGTAACCTAGGCGTCAGATTAAACAACAATCACAAAATCGATTGACATTCCAACACAAACCCTCAAAAGCTCCACACGGTGATACCCATGCAAGCACATAAACAACAGCATCAACGCATGAAAGAAAGACCAAGACAGATAAAGAAAGAACCCAAAGGAGAAAGGATAAGAATAACAAGATAATCGATCTATTAACTGAGATACCTTTCCACCGATTATGAGCCAACAGTCCTTGTTGGTGTTATGCGTGGATACTTCCGCCAAGGTGAACACTTTACCGTCGGCTCCCATCTCGTCTTTTCCTCCTCTCTGCTACCAAAACTGGAAGAGGGGATGACAGATCTACCGTCGCCGCCAAGAGGGGATATCAAAGCAGTAAGCGATCGAGTGAAGAAGCGGAAGTGGCGAGAGAGAGCACGCACTAGCAACAGAGAGGGGTGGGCACCGGGTAGGTAGCAACGAGAGCCTCGGAAAAGGATGAGACCGGGGGAGTTAACATAAATAGGATCGCGGGAGATTAAATAAAGTACCAAATTTACACGAAATTCCGTATTTAGGTGAGGACCAATTGGCTGATTTTATGTGTGGTGGGTACTGGGTGGTTGGCGGCCTCGATTGCCTGCTTCAGGTTGGTGAAGGCCAATTGCCAACATGGCTGATCTTCCCCGTCCCCCCTTCGTCCCTTGTATTTTATGATTATCTTTCGTTTTCTCTTTGGTTCTTCCGTCTTCTTCTGCTCGACTGCCACCATTTTCCTGTTTCGATTTTGACTCGATTCGATTAAAAACACCTGCAGTCCACGAGACCCGGATCTCCATCCCACGAGAAACACTGCACTTTCCCACATACCGCTATTTTCCTCTCCACGAGTCCATATTGAAAAGCGAAACTTTTCATATTAACGTCGGCGCACGACTGGAATTCGTTCATGGCGTGCCGTCTGCTGTATGGACTGTGGACTATGGACTACTACGGAGTCGCTCGTAATTCCCCGGTAGGGCACGAAATTGTTGAAATTTATGGCATTTTCTGAGTAGTTTACTTTACTTTACTCCACTGTACTGTGATGGCTGCCATGACTCTTTATGGTAGAACGGTGCCATGACATTATTCGAGCTTTTAATAGGAGTCGAAGGTATGGCAGGTGCAGCGGGGAAGATGTGTGAGGGTGAGCTTGGATTTAATACTCCCTCCTCTCAATTTTCTTCATTGCGGGTGGTTCTTAATAGTTCAGAATTCAGATATTTTAAATAAAAATAAATATTACAATATTAATAGCGTACAATTATCCTAAATTGGTAATGGTGGTTTTTAAAATATTGACACTTAAAAAAATTATACTATAATTATTTTACTTCTAATGTCAATGTTTTAAAAACCGAACCAACCATCAAACCGGTAGTGTGTCTTATTTTCGTTGAACCCGGTTGAACTAGGTTGGACCAATAGTTCAGCCATTGAATATTATATTATATAATAATTTATATATATTTAAGATAAAAAAATAATTTAAGTTCTGGTTTAATTGGGTCCAACCGACCGATCGGATTCAGTTTTTAAAATACGATACTCACAACCAATAGAAAAATGTGTAAACACGGCTAAAATAAAAGCACCGCTAAATACCGTTGTTTTTATTGCTGATTTAAAAAAAAAAAAAAAAAAAAAAAAAAAAAAGGTGATCGCGCACTTGGGTCGCGTGCTTTTATTGGCTGTGCGCAGTAGCAAGACCTTTTTAGCATTTCAGTTTTTTACTTTTTTGTTGATTTAAAGTTTAAACACGGCTATGGAAGTTATATATTAAACAACAGAAAAATATAATTAAATTAGGGGGCTAAGTGGCTAACTTTAACTTTAGTTTTTTAACTTGTTCTTAAAATAAAAGGGGATAAAATTAAAATAATAAATATCACCTTTTTCTTTTTTTGAATCTGAAAAAGGTCCTCATGTGCCATGTTTCTATAGTTTTGCCCATGTCCACGGTCCACCCCCTCGTGCATGCGTATACTTACTTTTCAAACATTGGGTCAAATACCCAATAACACATTCAATACATTTAAAGTAACGCATCTACTTATCACTCAATTATGAATTATGATAGGACATGAATTAAGTAACTTTTTTTTTTTGTGTGTGTTTGCTTGCTGAGATATTTATTATGATTTATGATATTGAAGAAGACCTATATTTTTTCAGTACATATTTTATTCATTTTGTGGATTATTAATTGTAATTTTATTGAATGTCCCTGGTCAATATTGTCATATTTTCATTTTTTATCAAGATAACAAAAGCATTTGGACTTACAAACTCCAATACATATTCATAAAATATTTAATACATATAAACATATATTTTTAAATATAACATGTATGAAATATGATGTATATATCTATAGACATTAAATAGAGGTTGGCCCAAATATGGCGAGCCCAAACGCCCACCGTCACAAGCTTGTCATGGATCTGCTCCATCGGTTTGCAAAGTCATTATTCACAGCCCATCACAGAGTCCAGTCGTCTTGCCATGTCATCGGTATCATCGTTATCACTATCAGCAACAATTTGTCGCGTCATTATCACTTAATTGCCAGTCACACTGTAGACTATTTCAGCATTCAACCGACCAAGTCTGGTCGCCAATAAAAGAAATCAGTCTATCATCGATCCTCATTTAGTGGAGGAAAAGGGTAAGGGTTATTCCGTTACCCGTTTCGATTACCCTACCCGGTATTCCGTCACCCGTTTCGCCCGAATAAAAACTAGTTATTCCGTCACCCGAATTTCTTACCCGATTGCCTGCGGGTAATCGGGTAATCGGGTAAAGAAATGGATAATTGAGAGCAATTCAAGTCACCCATTTCGGTGAAGCCAGAAGACCAGCAACAAATCAAATTAGGGCACGACAACAGGGGAGATTGAGAGATTGAGAGCAATTCAAAATTTCTGAAAGGAAACAAAAATTCAGCCACAATGAGAGTCGATTGAGTAGCAATAAGATAAAAATGACTCAAATAAATAGAAAAAGAGAAGTGAGGAGGAAAGAAAAATATACAGAAACACAAAGAACAAGCTAACCTTTTGTAAGGAGAGACGAATCGACGAGATTCATCAAAGATTAGACGACTGAAACAGCAAAGCAGCGTTTGAAATGACGATTCTGACTTGAAATGGAGATTTGAGCAGTCGGTCTCGGTTGGGAGTCGGGGATGGGAAAGAGAGAGTCGGGGAAGGGAAAGAGGGGGAGTATGAGAAAGGAAAGAGGGGAAGTAGAGGAAGGGAAAGAGGAGAAGTCGAGGGAGAGAAAGAGGGGGAGTTGGGGAAGGATTCAAGGGAGAGAGGGGGAGTTGGCCGTCGGGAGAGGATTAGGGAAGAAAGAGGGGGAGTTGGGGAAGGCAATCGGGGAACGGGGGAAGGGAAAGTAACTTGTTAATGTATCAAGAAAAAGGGCATAAAGTTTTAAAAATTTACCAAATTACCATCCAGGTAATCGGGTAATTGGGTAAGAATACCCATTATCCATATCCGTTTCGATTAAGAGGCGGGTAATCAGGTAATTTTTTAATTGGGTAATCGGGTAATCGAAATACAATAAGTTTATTCCTTATCCATCTGATTACCATTTGGGTAAGCGGGTAATCGGTTAAAACCGCCACCCTTACTCAAGTCTTCCTCTCATCTCAATAAAAGTAGCAAAAAGGGGATCACGATCCCAACAAATTGATAGAACCGATTACAAATAGCCATAAGTGCTTTGTCGAAGGCGTTCAAAAACCTTTTATCGAGAAGTACCCTCACACACATAAACTCTCATAAGCCAAAAGAGTTCAAACAACTCACAGTTCATCGAAGTTCACCTGTTCAACCGGAGTAGCTTTACACGTTCATTGGCAACGTTAACAAGTCGATACACGTGGAACACAAATACTTCCGTCTGATCGACGAGTCCATCATCGTTCGTGCACACTCATTCTGAAACTCGGATCTCAACGTCATTCGTTAGAAGCAGAAATTTCATAAATTCACACGAAAATCAAATCAGATGAAGAATAAGAGATTGTACTCGCATTCTCTAACTTTCAAACACAATAACACCATTTCTCTGTTTTAAATCAATTTATTTATTACGGATTTTCGGTGAAACAATATACTAATTTTCTAATGTTACGAGTGGACCTGTTTCTCCTAGACCGGTTCGGGAATCTGGATCAGATCAGATCGGTTGCCGGTCAACCCAACCCATGCTCAATGCGGACCCTTGGCTCTGGTCCTCTAGCCGGAACCCCGGTTCAACAGTCGTCACGGACAGAGGGCGGGGACCTCCGATTCTCCAAAAGCTAAACAGTAAACACGGAGAACAGAGAGTACGCTGTCTTCTGTTCGAGTACAATGGCGTTGCGCTGCAAGAGGCCTCCTCATCTGCCTTCCCTCAGTTTTCGAATTGCAAGAGGTTACCTGTTTTTTCTGCTTATCCTTTTTGTTCTTTTAAACTTCTAGACGTTTAATCTTCTTCGTCTATCATGTGTTTGCTATGCTTACCCTTCAGTATTTACGAAGCACTCAGCGTTCACCTCTTCTTCTGTGGCCACCTTCTATACCGGCATCGTTGGCGAAGAACCCATTCTGGTGAGATATTCGTTTTCATTTAGTTAACGTGTAAATGTCGATGGGGATTCAATGGTGATTAACTTTGACGTATTGAGCAGGTGCGTGATTTCATTCATTCCGCATTGTACGATCCCAATCATGGGTACTTCGCCAAAAGATCGGGTTCGGTGGGAGTTCTAGACAAGAGCATTAAATTCAGCTCTTTTGAAGGTGTGTGATGCTTGCGGACACGTCTCCCACTTTTAGCCATTCTAGTGTGTGACATAGAATAGAAGGACCCTAAACAGAAAGATTAAAAGGTTGATGTGTCCTGTTGGCGAGGAGTTGAAACAGGAAATTTAGCATTGAGTAACGTAGAACTCCTTCAAACACTTAAGATAACACAAATAAGGATCATTTGGAAAAAAGAGTGTCGAGAAGTTGAAACAGGAAATTTCATTGAGTATCATATCCTTCAAACACTTAAGATATCACAAAGAAGGATCATTTGGAAAAAATAATGTCTTTGTTAGCATAATCCTGCCTTCCAGTGCATTGAGGAATTTATTTTCTTTTAAGAAGATTATGTCTTCGCATGGGGGCACGAATTTGTGTGCTCATTACCTTAATCACTTCCATTGTATTACTGTAAAGTGGGCAGGTTCTCAAGCTTCAGAGATTTTTTCTTCTGATATGAATTTCTACCATTGGTTTCACATGTTGAACTAATATTCATGTTGCTATCTTTGCTCTCGCATTGTTGGATGTTCCCGTCTAAAGCTTTAAATCCGCATTGTTCGGTTAATAATCAGTAATCGTTTATACATTTTTTGGGAATGTTTGCAATTACTAGTTATCTTAGAGAGAAAAAGGAAAAGAAGAAAGGTTAAAGTCATCACAAAGGATTTGGGAGTAGAACCAGTAGCTCTTTCATATGAATCGTACCTGTGCGGGTTACGACTTGTATATACTGTACTTGTAAATACTGTACTCTTAAGATTTTCATTTTTTTGCTACAGCATATAGAAAGACTTGTAACAGATGTAAAAGCCTATTTTTTGTATTGTAACATAATATTCATTTTAATAAAGCATCACCATTAGAAAAAGAAAGAACTTCAGTTTGGTTGTCTTCAATTAATCAGATTGAGAGAATCTTTCTCACTTCTTTGTTATACTACAAATCAGTAGCTCTTTGAAACTGTAATCTTTCTGGACTACTTTTTATCCCTAACTGAATTTTTGTCTCACTTATTTTAACATTTTAATTTACTCCAGGCAGGACAGATTATGTGAAGTACCTTGATAACCTTTATAAAGTGCATGACATATCGTGGTTTACTCCAGTTGAGCTTTTTAAGGTAAATAATAATCATGCTTGTGGCTGTTATTGTTCTTGTCATTTCAGTAATCATTGTTGTTTCTTCCATGCTTGACCTTTTGCTAAAAATAATGTACCAGGAATAGTTTGGCAATTTTCAGGCTGTGTGTACTTCGGATGGCTTAGTTGCATAGAGTTCAATGTTAGGAGTTCATTGATCTAAATTTTATTTGATTTTGATGTTAAATTACTGCCCAAATAGTCATATCTCGTGGAGGGGTATTATTGTCATTAAGTGGAATTATTACATATATGACTACTGCAGAGGAATTGCTAGTTTTCGGAACTTATTATTACTCTCCTTGACTTGCAGCCTTGGTATGCACATGGAATTGCTGAAGCGATAATGCGCTCTGCTGATCTTTCTATTCCTTTGAAAGTAAGATAAAAGTTTCTAGAAGTAGTTCCTTCTTAAATTTCCAGGCATTTCTTTCTGTTAATTTCAACTAAGTTAAGCGTTTAAATTATGGCTAGTTTAAATGCAAAGTGGTTTCACTACTCTATGTTATATTTTTAAATAAAGTACAATTAAATCATTGCCTCAATTAATTGCAGAATTCTACCAATTGTTTGTTTTTTTGAAAATTCATGACATTCACCCCCTTCACAGCCCTTTTTCTAATTGGAAAAACAAAAAAGATAAATATAGCTTTTTAAAGGGTATTTGTGCTTTTAAGAACTTCCATTAAACAGAAAAATGTAGGGTCCGTTTCCTCTTTCTATTTCAGCATGCAGAGATTATTCTTTGGGGGGAAGAGACTTGGTCCCCTCTCCCTTCCTTTAGCTATCATTCATAAATATGGTTTGAAAGATGGGGGAGAACTCTCATCTCTCTCTCTCTATTTATTTCATTACGGCAATTTTATCAAAGACAGTGGAGTAGATACATGGGATTGATGATAGAAAAAAAAAGGAAGTACCTTTAAATATTTTCATATTCTATGTTCATCTCCAGTGGTCTTTTCGGTTGTTTGGACTGCTAAAAGATTTATTGTGTTGGTAATGTGCTTAATAATTTCATGAACTTGCATGAATTTGTAAAATGCTTTCAGTAATTTTGGATGATTTCTTTGTTGTCACCAAATTCTTGTGTCTTAGTTATTCTTTGTGATCTTTGGTAAATGGCTCTTTCATTTCATCAATATGAAGAGAACTTATTACCATGCGATTAAAAGCAAAACAATGGGAACATATTTTATGAGCTTAGTATTTCTAAGTTTTCAGTTCTCTTATAGATATAAAGCTAAGCATTATTTAAGGATTTCTTTTATCATGTGTATTCAGATATATGAAATTGGTGGTGGGTCAGGAACATGTGCAAAGTGTATAATGGATTACTTGATGTTGAATGCACCGGCAAAGGTTTACCGTAATATGAGTTACATGTACGTGTTTATGCTTTGGATGCTTTTCGTTGAGGATGCACAACTTGGACGTAGTTTCATTTAGTGCAGTTATACTGATCAGCATAAATGCTTGAACTATTATAATTGATTTAAAGAGGTCAAAGGCCTAAAGATTAAAGAGTCATGTAGATGTAATCCAGGTCTATCTGGTTGGTTAAGGTTAGGAAAAGTCTCTGAATCTTTGGGTTCTATATCTGGTAAACTTTCATTAACAAGTACAATTGAAATTGTTGTTGCTATTAGAAATAGTTTTTATGTTAGTATGTTATGTTATTCACTAATAAATTACTAGTTTGTTATGTATGGAGTTCTCCTTCTTTGGGATAATCTCTTTACTTCAGAAAAGCAACTCTCCTAAGAATGCAGCTTCAGGTGACAGTGTAGTTTAGTAGTAAATAATGAATGCAGAACATTAGAGCAATCACAATGTGCAAGTCATGCAGTACTATTTTCAGTAGTATCAATTCAGTTAGCTTAATGCATATTCCTGTATTCATTTTATGTTTTGATGATGGTTTTCAGTTGAGGACCTTGTCTCGTTGATCCATGTCATGAGCTAGACAGTAGAAAACTGTCTTTTGCTTTTCAAATGATTCTCCACTTGATCTGAACAATATTGAGCATATGAACTAATGTCATCTCTCTTGATTTCATTTTTACAGATCAGTGGAAATCAGTCCCTCACTAGCTGAGAAGCAATTAGAGACAGTTGGAGAAGTTCGCAGCCACGCAACAAAATTTAAAGTGGAATGTCGTGATGCTGCAGATAGAACTGGATGGGGTATGCCAACTTTGTCAAATAAGCATCAGATTTTTCCTGATATATCAGCTTGTAATTGTATACATCTGGTTTGGAGTATGGTTATTGTGCTTGTTTTGCCTGAGGAGCATAAATGTCACTGCAAACAGAATTTGAAATAAGCCATACCACTGTCCAGCACTATGGTCCTAGACGTTGCATTTTACATGTATTTGCAATCACTGAATTTCTGTGTCATAGAGTGTTTGCGTCTACACTTTATATACTGAACATAAATTTTGAAAGGCACACTGCAGGCCAACATTAAGCTATTTAAGTGCCTTTTTTTTAATATATCAAGGTTGTTGTTGAAAACCAACAAAGGGCATACCAAAGGTCATGTCAGGTCGAAAGCTACTCTACGTGTTCTTTAGTAAGAGTGCCATTTATCAAAGTGGCATCATTTGAGGTGGGTGGTAGCTGAGAGAAGAATATATTGTGCTGTTAGAACAGCATTGTTCTTATGGTATTCTATTTAAGCTTGCATTCTACAGCCATATATGGCTGTCTAGTTCAAACTGAATAATCCTACAAGTTCAAAAAAATAAAAATAGAGAAAAAAATAAAAAATTGAACAATCCTTTGGAGGTGGATGTCGTTGAATAATCCTATGTTGTAGATGTAATTGACTAATCCTATGGATGTTGATGTAGTTGAATATTCCCATGGGTGTGGATGTAGTTGATTAATCTTATGCATGTGGATTTAGTTGAATAATCTTATGGATGTGAATAAAGTTGAATAGTCCTACGGATATGGATGTGGTTGAGTAATCCTGTGGATGTGAACTTAGTTGAATGATCTTATTGTCAGCAGCTGTCATGCAATTTTGCTGCCTGGGTTCTTTTTCTTTAGTACATGGATAAGTAATTAAATGTGCATATTACTAACTAGCCATGAAATAATCTAAGACTTATTTTTCACACTCATTCTCAGCAGCAATTTTCTTTTTTATGCTTGATAAAGTTCAGCTAATTGTTTGCTGATTTGTTGGCTAAGAATTATTTTCAATCTCATTGTTAGAGGATCCCCTTCCTAGCTTGTTATGTAGTTTTACCTTCAGGCTTTAAAAGATCATCATATTTTTCTTTTTCTTTTTTGAGAATAATGATCTCTTTTTTGTATTCATTGCAAAGAATGTTACAACGGAGATCATCATATTTTAAAGTAAACAAAGCTCACAACACTTCATTTACATAGATATTAATATGAAAAAGTTTCTCTGCTTTGTGCTTCTTTTTGAGGGTCACATTTTGGATTAGTAGGGAATAACTTCATTTATTCTGCTGTTGCCCAGGGAATGTGGAATCTCAACCATGTTGGGTTATTATGCTGGAGGTACGTTTCTACTGGAGGACTTAAAAGCACTTAATAATAATTTGTTTAACTTACGAAGCACTTTTCTCAAAAAAAAAAATTTGTTGAACTTTTAGCTTTTTGAATAAAGAATCATCTTGGTTATTGATTTTCAAATAAAACTTGGTTGTTTGGCTTAAAACCGATTTGTCTGTTGGTTCTTAACAAAGCACTGGGTATTATTTTCAAGAGCTAATTTTCTGGATAATTGTGGCTAGTGTTAAGAAATTCTTTAATGAAATTTATGATTTGTATGAACTTGTATCCTAGGTTCTTGATAATCTTCCACATGATCTGATCTTCTCCGAAAATCAAACTTCGCCATGGAAGGAAGTTTGGCTTGAGAAGCAACAAGGCAGGTATGCACCATTCTGAAGCTAATTAGAGTTTATAAAAACTTCTTGAATTCTTCATGCTGAATCTCAAAGAGCTCTTATAGAAGTTTTGGCTTATGCTAGAAGTAAAACTGTTTCTTCTTGTCAATGTTTCGTATTCCTATTGATTAGTTAAAGATGTTTGGTTTGTCATTCAGTCAAATACGCAGGATACTTGGAGGTCCATAGTTGCTCCCATTTCCATCACTAAAAGTCAGCTCATTGTCTCTATTCGCTAGTTCTGATCAATCCTTTTTCACGATTAACCTGCCTAAAGTACCCCTTTTGCTTCATGCCAATATTAAAACTTTGTTTCTTCATCCTCTACCTCCTAACTTACCATTACATTGATATGCATTTCAGCTGGTTTCTTTTACTCCCTCTTTTATTAAAATTTTTAAAATTGTGCTCAGCTCCATTCCAAAGTTAGTAGTCACTTAGGAGGCCTATTACTCAAAGTCGCTAACTTTCTTAACACTTTTCAGTATAAGATTTTTTGCCAGTCAATGGGCCTGAAACATAGGCCCAAACTTATAAGGGGCACCGCAACACAAAAGTAAACTGACTTTCATCTCATGGAACAAATAACATATAAATAACCTAGGATCTCAACCTGGGTCTTGGCTCACACATTCAACCTACTCTGCTACCATGTAAGATTGAGACCCATTCCATGGTAAAATGACTAGTCACTTAGGAGGCTGCACAACCTCATAATCCATTGGCTTTTCTAATACTTTTCAATGTTTGATTTTTTGGCTCTCAACAATGGCTATAAAGTCACTGACATTATTCCATTATTATTTTCTGAATTTCATGTCCCCTTTCTCCTTTCTTCTCCAAATTTGCTTTGGAGGGTTTCATTAATCATCGTTAAATATCCCAAAATTATTAATTTATGACAAAACACTTTCTTGTTATCCATTTCTATGGAGAAGACACTCAGTTTTCTTTCTGTTTTACAGATGTTTTTTTTTTTTTTTTTTTTTTTTTTCATAAGCTAATAATTCTTTTCTGCTTCTGAATGTGGTAATCAAAGTGTCTCAGAGTTGTATAAGCCACTAAGTGATTCTCTGATTACATCTTGCGTTGAGATAATTGACCATACTACCTCTGGGAGCACCAAAGGTTCCATAGCAAAAAGCATTTGGGCTAAAGTTATTCCAAAGCCTAGGAAAGCTTGGTTACCTACTGGCTGTTTGGTATGTGAGCCCGTTGCAATTGTTGTTCTCTCAGATATTGCAGATTTTCTGGTGGTAATTTTACTTGCCTCTCTGCATGCAGCAACTACTAGATGCTCTACATTGGGCCTTGCCGAAGATGTCCCTAATTGCTTCAGATTTCAGCTACCTTCCTGATGTGAAAGTCCCTGGTGAGAGAGCTCCCTTAGTTTCGACCAAGGTATCTTTCATCTTCTAGTGGTGTATATCATAATTTTTTTCTAATAATGCCTATGATAAAACTTATAGTTTTAATTGGAGTTGAAGATTATTAATTTGCACTCCAGGGATCATTGGTAGGTTGCATACCAGATATGCAAGTGATGTTGGCCCATACTTGAAAGGTGTAATAAGTCTGAATTGTTGTTGATGTATACAAAGAAAAGCTAACTTAAACATGGGTAATCACTGATTTGATGGAGCATTGACCATACATTTGATATGAAGATGGTACAAATGCTTGGTACTATACCTTATGAAAAGTTGCAAATATTGGTCATCTAACGTTTCCAATGATCTTGTCTAGGTACACCTTTCATCCATAGTGTGGAATTAAAAATGGGACATGAATCATTTTAAGGATATATTGGCAAATATAGAAGTTCAATTCCCTCTTTTTTGGACTCTTCTCCTAAATTGACTAGTTTGAAGCAAGTGTGGGACTATTTTCTCATAATACCATCTTAGATGCCCAAACATCCATCTGAGATATTGAGTAAATGCGCATGTCGCATAGCATGGTGTTTAGAATTTCATGGAACAACACAAGTCTTCAGGTGCTATTTTGTAACTAGCATAAGCTAGCGCAATTGAAAAATGCACTAAAAATTACTCATAGTGAAAACAAAGAAGTTTTTTGAGAAAAAAGAAAAAGAAATAATAATGCCACTGTAATTATCTTCGATACATTTAGCTGTGACATTTAAAAGTTAGTTGCTGCCATTTTAATTGATTTTGGAATCTCCTTTGCTCTTGTGCAGAAAGAGGGCATTAGTACTGATTATGATAGTTATCTGGATGCAAAGGTAGTTATCTGGACTCAAAGGTGCCCCCTTTTATATTTTCTTGCAACTTTTTCCTTCATTTTGGCAACTGTTAGGATTTTTAGTACTCTTTGCAAGTTCTAATTTTGTTCTTTTTGTATTAAATGATAAAGTTGTTGTCTCAACACTGTTGTTATTGCACAGAAAAAAGCTAGTTTGTTTTGATGGATTATCCACAACAGGAGAACTTTTAGTCATTTTTTCATTTATTTATTTATTTGCTGGATCAAGAATTTTATTGTCTAATCTATAATTTTGCAGAAGCTTTATTTTATTTCAAAAAATAATCATTGTTCATTCTGGAAAAGGTAACACTATAAAAGTGGAGCCATATACGATTAGTCAACGTACTGCATTTTTATCTCAAATGAAAAATCTTTTGATTTTGATTGCAGGGGGATGCAGACATTTTCTTCCCAACGGATTTTTTGCTACTGGAGCAAATTGATCACTACTGTTCTGGATGGAGGAATCAACCAGTGGATGATAATAAAGCCAAGCCAGTGAAGAAGAGACGCTCAATCATAGTGAGTTGATATACACGTATAAATGGTTCCATTCCATTAGATTCAGTTATCTACAAAATTGTGCTTTAGAATTTAATGATTCCATGATTCCCGTTATATGCAAAATTGGGGATGGAGAATTTGGCATTTGTCCAGGTTGTGGGTATAGGCAGAGGGTTCAACCTCATCCCTACCTTATAAATGGTGACGTGATGATAAAGGTGTCACTAGTTTCAGTTTCCATTACTCCCAAATACAAGTTTTACTCCCAATGCTGTTGTGGAGACCCGAACCCAAGACCTCTCGCTGCAATAACTCCCATGGGACTACTGAGCTAATGCCCAAGACCCTACTTGTTTTTAGTTTTCACTACAACTTTCGGGAACTAAGGGCCTCACTCACTGTGCTCAAAGCTCATAGGTTTAGTGGTATGCTCCATTCCAGTATTACTGATTGTCTTGTTATTCTTCTTTTTGTGCAGCTTAATACTTGTTTTTAGTTTTCACTACAACTTGCGGGCACTAAGGGCCTCACTCACTGTGCTCAAAGCTCATAGGTTTAGTGGTATGCTCCATTCCAGTATTACTGATTGTCTTGTTATTCTTCATTTTGTGCAGCTTAATACATCTTCTTTCATGGAAGAGTTTGGTTTGCCCTCCAAGACGAGGACTAAAGATGGGTACAATCCCCTGCTTCATGACTTCAACAACACTAAATTTTATTTGAGCGTGCCAACCCACAACAAATAAGTCAGGAGAGTTGCTGCAAATGAAGGGTACCCAGGTGTTTATCTTGCTGCGACTACCAAAGACTGTCATCCTCCGGTCAACCACCTATGAACTAGAGTTAAAACTGGAGAGACCTACTTATTTAGCTTATGCATGGACACGACGACAGCCACTGAGCCAAAGTGCAGAGATTGTATGTCCTTGTGGAGTCAATGAGAGCGCCAATATACTGTCAAGGAATTGGCGACTGGAAGGAAATTCTCTTTGTGGAAGTATAACACCAAGAGGCCTTGGACGACCTATAGTGATAAAAAACTTCAATGCTGAACATGCATCTCCTACTTCGGAGACCCATGCAACTTGCTCAAGGATTCTCCTCTCGACACTTCTCCATCAGTTACCATTTGATCTAATAACATGGGAAAGTCTTTAAAAATCCAGTTTGAATCATGTTAACGATCTACACTGTTTGAAAAATCTTTTCAGTGACTTAGATCTCAGATGCAAAAGAATTTGCAAAAATCTTCTCTTTCTTAAAATTTTCTCAGAACCCTCATAGAATTTATGAAAGTGGATTGCTTGTGTAGCTGCAGAACTTCTGAGACATTAAGAGTAGAGCATTATCTCCAATCTCAATTCTCCAGTGATCTTTCTTGTATAACTCTTATTGTTCAACGTAACCATGATTCCTTTGATAATGGAGACCTGAAACAACATCATTCAAGTCAAGTTTTTTCTGGGCTTGTTAAATTAAAAACTCTTAAGGTGACTTGTCTCCTTTATCCAACGCTCAAAATGAACTAACGACCTGTACAGACAATAATTTTAATTCAACCGAACCGAACCGTTAGTGGAGCAAACTAACAGCACATACCAGCTTTCCATGATCTAAATCAAGTAGGCAACATGTATTAGATTGAAGGTGGAAGCCACCTTTCCAGTACAGCTACAAAGGTTGTAAGCTTCAGCCAAATAAAGACTGGATATTCCAAACAGCCATGGGTCAGATTTAGGTATACCCATCCTACAAGATTCAATACTAGACTAGACCAAGTCAGATGCTGCTAGTCATCCACTGCACTCCTTGCCGTGCACTGCTTTCCCAGCCAGATTCTGCATCACCAAAGACTGTTCTTGGCCTCTTCTTGAGTGAACTCTGTGATCCCACTATTGACACCCTTCCGGGGCTTTCGGTTGCTGATGTCAAGCAACTTTCCACAGAGCAGTCACCAATTTGACCTGCAGGCCTATTCATAGACTTGTCATCAAGACAAGCCGCAACTATATCCGAAAGAGATGGAACTTTGAGGCCATCAACAGGAACAGTCAAAGAATCATTTGAAACCTTGATAGCCAGATCAGAGAGTTCTTGCCTTGCTGCCTCAAGGCCTGCTGAGACCACGGTCTGATCTGTAAGTGCCTTGCAGGCTTTCTCCAGAATAGACTGAAGATACTTGCCTTGGGCTTCAATGCGAATGTGAAGATGCCGTTGGACCTGTACCAGTGGGAGAATTACATTATTAATGAACAAAGAAGAAGGAAAATGGAATACTTCTCCAACCATAAGACAGGGAATTAGAACAACAGAACAGGATTTAGGATAAGCATATAAATTCATCATGCTGCAGCATAAGAAAAGTTACAAATAAAAGAAAAGACAGTGGGTTTCTACTCATGAGATGGGATTTCAACTGTCCCATTTAAAAATACCTAAGAGAAGCTCTGAAAACATTGTAATAAAAGAAGAAAGGACTCGTATAAGAAGAAAAAACTGACTTCCAGCTGTTCATGAAGTCTCCTCTGAACCTCCATTTGAACACGTAATGCCTCAGTCACCTGGTACCCACTGTGCAATAAACAACAAGAAGATTAGGGAGAACAAAAGAGGTTTCCATAGAAAGACATACAGAGGCAAATATTTACTCATTCATGTCCTGAGTCATCATTCTTGATGATGCAGATGATGCTGAACCAGCAGGCTGGCTTTCTGCAACACATGAAGCTGCCAAGCACAGATGCAAATATATCGGCAAAAAGCTTATGAACAATTGTACAACACAAAAGGCACAGAAAATGCAACTGATGTATGCTTAGAAAGCATGTATAATTTTCTCTTTCTTTGAATGCAACTGATGTATTCTTAGCAAGCATGTATACTTTTCTCTTTCTTTGAAAAAGAAAAGGAATATACACACTTTTTGCATATTCCAATCTCAAGGATTAAAAAATCTTGAAAGATTTAACCTTTTAAGAGTTAACTATGTCAAAATTTAAACAAGAGATATTCAAGTCCTTCCCTCATCTTTAGAAACTCAAGAATTAGCCCTTGCTTGATATCATTCTCTATAGAATGTGCAAACTGAGATCTTTGCTCGTAAAATATTATAAAACAGATAAATGCACTGGCATGGACAAAGCTCATGACTATTGTCCAGGTGAAGTGAGCTGCAGCAAACCAGGAATAATAACTGGTATAACAACAATGGCCTAGTTTCACTATGAAATAAAGATTTCAGTATACATGAAGATCGGCTTACCATCTTTAGAATTTTCAGCAAATTCTTTGCATGACTGCTTTCCCAACCTATACTTCTGCAAAAAAAAGCCAGTTCATTTTTATTGAACTTGGTTCCACAGATATGTGACTACAACATCAAACACCCTAAACTACAATTGACCATTAACTTAATATCCTAAACAGCAACTGCCAATTTAGATTAATACCCTAAACAGCTACTTTCCATTTAAACAAGTCTCCTAAACTATTACTATGTTGACCACCAAAAAAAAAAAAAAAAAAAAAAAAAAAAATTATTACTACCTTTACTAAATTCCCAAACCACTACAGAACATGCAGAAATTGGGTCCAAGCCTATCCTAAAACGACTAACCAAATGAGGAACCCATTAATAAACTCAAGAATATGCATCTCCTAGAAACTGCTTTCACAATTATCTTCACATACCTACTAACCTAATAGACATATGTGATCATGAACAAAATGCACTCAACCATCACATCTGATGCACTCAATACACAATTGGATCTACATATAGGTATGCTGAAAAATAGTGATCCTCAAGGGATCCACTTTCTTTTGAAGATCAAATAAGAAATTGGAGTTGGTGCTGATTGGAGTAATGCTTCAGGTCAACCATGACTGACCTAATAGGGCAGCTTAGGCTTTTACTACGTGTTACATCAAAAGACAAAAACTACTCCCATGAGACTTAATCGGAGATCCAGAGTTAAAAGACAATGAGGCACAATCTATTGAGAGCAACTGCACAATCAACCTATATTCGACAAGCAAGGACCGTGTTTGGAGATACTCAGTCACACATCGTATTAATAGAGTTCTAACAAATAAAACAACGCGTTCTTTAGTCCAGCCATGCTCACCTAGACATGAATCAATCTCCATAACAACGCATTCACAGCTACATTTCACTAAGCTCTGAATCAAGGAGTTAAAGGTTAGCTACATGTGCAGGCCGAAGTAATCATGCTGGTTCATACAAGTGGTCAGCATCAAGATATTTTTTTTTAAATGGTGAATAATTTTATTTTTCAATCAATATTGATCAGCATCAAGATAGTAGTCAGACTAGTCTTTGCAAAACAGGACTTTGAAAATATTTCCATGCAATCTTTGGGCCTGTACCCAGTTCTTGTCTGAGTTTAAAGCCAAATGGTGATTTTCTAGGTCAATACCAGAATATGAATTTCATTTCTCATTAAGGGTAGAGGATGACAGTCAAGCGGTTAAAGCGGGTAACATGCACCTAACGTTGCAGGAGGTAGTTCGCATAGAGGGTAGCTCATTCTGAATAGAATATTGAAAATCAAAAAGGGGGAGGGAACGGGTCTTGGGCAGTAGGTCAATGGTCCCATGGGAGTTATTGCTACGGGAGGTCTTGGGTTCGGGTCTCCGCAGCAGCATTGGGAGTAAAACTTGTAATTGGGAGTAAAATGTATTCGCCTTCCTCAAAAAAAAAAAAAAAAAAAAGGGGGATTAACAATAAGGAAAGAACATATAATCCCTGATTGACCTACACAGTCGTAATCAATCAAGGTCTACCCCCCAAAAAAAGAAACAACAGTCAAGAGGGTGACAAGAATGTCACTTAAACTCCACCTTTTGCCTATCCAATCAGCAAGAACAATTGATCAACAGTGAGGACCAAATTTCCTGATTCTAGGACAGGAGAATGGATAAGTTCACATGCATGTGCTGCAAGTCCTCAACAGCTATGGGAATGCTGACTATGCTTTTTTTTCTCCTAACTTTCTGTCATCTCACATGAAATTATTTTTTCATTTTTCCCGGCCATGATCCAGAGCTTATGACCAGACAGTAATTAGTTGGGTGGATATGTTGAACTCCTGCAAGTTTCAGAGAAATTATAGTTGACAGAAGCAAAGGAAGCGTATTAAGTTGAAAGGATTTTAAGTGTGCACAATAGTGTACAGTTAATTTCTAATGGATTTGTGAAATTAAACTCAACTTGGACAGTATTACTTCTTTGTTCTTTAGTTGTTTTCTCGGTTGCTTGTTTACATGCAACATATGGCAGCATTATTTTGGTTTTTAAATTGAATTTGTGATTATCATCAAGGATTGAACAGATCTTGGCAATCCTGTTTGACACCTTCCTTTTCATTATGGTTCAGAATGTTTATTTTGTTCTTAGTTCTCAGTCTCATTCTCGAACTCAGTTATTTCTCTCATCAATCTTACTAAATTTTTCCTTTCCTTTTTAACTAAACTATTTCTACATTACTTACAAGAATTTAGCGCAAACAAATATATATTAGAAGTCTTATTATATGCTCTTTTATATACCATGAGACCCTCAGTGCAAGGTGAGTCAGAAACAAACCTGAAGATGGCTTTTCAAGTGATAAAGAGTAAGGCCTTTGACACCCATAGTTCTCATGATGGTCTTTGGTGTAGCTTCTGCAGGTTAAAAATAGGTAATTAAATCCTAGGAGCCAAAGTCTTGAAGATAAAAAAACCAATCATCACTTATGCTTAGAAGCCAATAAATATAGTTAAAAAAAGAACACTTTTTGCAGAGGTTAAAAAATATGTGCATAGTCTTAATTAGATGATTAAAAGTTTTGAATTACGAAATTACCCTAAAGAACTCAAAAGTTAAAAAAAAAAAAAAAAAAAAAAAAAAAGGCAAAGTTTCCTTAAAACGTCATATGTAAGAAATACTAGTCAGCATTAAATAGCTGAAGTTGTACTACTGTTTGACATGAAAGGAATGCAAATCTACTTATTTCATGAATCCATAATAGAACCCAATAGAAGAACGACAGCAAAAATTTATACTCAGTAAGACTCTCATCATGAAATAGAAAATAGAATTAATTAGAATGATGTGTTTTCACACCAGAAAGCATGAGAAACATCTCAATTGGAGATTGGGGGAACCAAATACAAAGAGTTGGAGATAAACCTCAACCTCTGCTCGATCTGCATCAGAGCAACAGACTAAGAAGCATTAATAAGAATTGAAAATATGGCAGGCAATGTTGTTTACCTCTTTCAAAGATATGCCTGAACTGCCAAGTAGGATCCTTTAGTTTTCAAGCCAGCCAACAACCGACTTTTAAGTTTTGCCTAAAAATTAGTAGGGGACCTACAAGTGTTTCCTCTGAAAAATCTGGTTCTATCATAAGAGCTTTGGGCCGACACTCCATTAGAAGCAATATGACCTAGCTAGGGTACCAGAAAAACAAAGGGACTAATGCTCTTAAAGACACCACCACAATCAGCTGGAGCCATGTTTCTTCTAGAGCTTCCAGTTTTGGTTGAGCCCAAACTAGGGGAATATCATCGGTATACTGGACCAAGAGACCAGCAATTCCATTCCATTATAACACAATAAGAAAATTGTGAACTCCATATGTGCATACCACGGGAGAGTAGTATTAGACCATTTCTTACAAGAGTTGTAAAAGATCTTCACTTATTTCTAGGCATGATCTGATTCTCCTTCCTATTTACAAGTTACCAGTTTTTCTCATCCTCTGTGACAATTGTTTCTTGGATGTTAAAATATAGTGAAATAGCCCTTGAAGGACCAGAGTCTTCATACTGATTAAAACCTCCTATGCCAACAATGTATGCCACATGACAAAGGTGACAAAATTCAAACTTCAAGCAAAAACATCGAGACTACACCGTGAAAACCTTATTGCAGAGAGCATCTGTTGGGCAGCATCCAAACAATAGCACCATCACCCAACCATGTTCCAGAAACTTCATAAACTCTAACTATACTTCACATAGGTGGCCAAGGAAAACGACCACTTTTATACGCCGTGATTCAAATGAGAGAAATGACAAGTATCAACACTTCCATAGGGCATGGATCCAAACCTATACTACAGAAAATAGGAGAGAACTCAATACTTTCTCCAGAGAGAAGTGCTCTAGAGTCTAGAGTGTAAAAACTAACTGTGTTCCACAGTCATCATAGGCTTCCTGCATTTCTACCTCTGTGTAAAAAACTAGAGTCTGTGTAAAAACTGTGTAAAAACTAGAGTCTGTGCCCGAATCAAGTTAGACAACAGGCTTCCTGCATTTCTACCTCTGAATGGCACCATTTTTATTTACTGAGGTCACTTCAAATTAACCACATTTTAAACAAATAAAAGAACTGAAGATACGCTTCATTCCTTCGCTGGACAGACTGTACGTTCCAAGATTCATCTTATTTTGTCACAAATGAGAATTATATAAGTTACCGTCGAGTTGTTACCTATGTTTTGCTAAAACGACGCACACTCTCGGCACCAGAATACTACTCCATCTCTAAACAAAACAAGCATTCTAACGATTTACAAGCCCCTGGGCGACATAAAAAGTTCTTGCTGAGAACAACTAGTAATTCACTTTCAAATTGAAAAATATAAAGAAAAAGTCTTTATGAGTAGAACATTACTGAAACCGAAACATATTTCCCTAAAAAGGTTAGAGTAAAGAAAGATGATCAATGAAATGAGAAGTCCGTTTGAACCAGTTCATATGAAGAAATGTCAATTTGCAGACAAGTGAAGAGATAAAAGAAACTGAAGAAGAGAAGATGATTACCGCATCAACAAGATAAATCAGACCCACAAAAAAAAAAATTTATTTTGGAGGCAAATAACTAAAACAATAAGCTAAAGAACTCACTGTCAGGCCCTCCAAGCTGCGTCACCGCATCAACAAATCTCTCGTGAAGCTCGGCCGTCCATCTGAGTCGAGGCTTAGGGTCAGTGGTGAGAACGAGACAAGCATCGCCTGGAAGATTCGTCCCCTCAAGAGATCCCGGCAAGTCCTCGTGCCCCATACCACCATTTTCCAATGGAAGTATTGTGGTGTACATTCCTTTCTCAGAGAGACCTCTACAGCTTCGGCAGAGTAGAAAAACCCCAGAAACGCAGAAGCCGAGACCGGACCCGGCGACCGAGTAGAGAGCTGCCGAGACCCGAGCTCCAGAAAATCAGCCGGAGCTGTCCGGTATCATGACGGAAGAAATTGCCTACATGAAGAGAAAGCGACTGGAGTTTTGGTTCCAATTCTTAATCAGTAATTCAATATTATAGGGGAAAATCAGGCTGGCATTTGGCCTGCGTGCTTCGGATGGATAAGAAAAGGGGACAACTTCAGTTCAGTTGAAAGGCAGAGAGACTAGACCGGAGCCGAAAATCGGAACAAAATTAGAAACAACAAAGATATAATATACAGGCCACAGACAGAAGAAACAAGCCTAACACTCTACACTTGCATACAAGGTGAGAAAAATCGTAGAGAGAGAAAGTAAGGAACCCATTCTCGCCATGTGGACAAAAAGAGGGGAGAACCCTTCATTTTTTTCTGGGCATATCGCGGGACCCATCTGAGTGACATTGCAGCAACTGGGTATTATTCTACTGTAATTTCATTGCCTCCGATTTTTTTTTTTTTTTTTATCGGAGGAATTGAAGGGACACTCCAGCAGAGACCAGAGAGAGAGTACTGATGTACTATTCTTCCTTCCACTCTTCCTACTCACAGTCCCACATGAGCATCGCCAGTAATTTACTCCGGTACCTGCACCTGGTGATATGATTGGACACGGATGGCGACCTCAGTGGTCTTCGGCCGCCATGGCTGTGACTTGCAAGCTTTGGCGTCTTTCAGATTGTAATAAAACCAAGGTGCCAAACGAAAGCTGAGGCGGGTAGGCAGCACTGCTGCGTAGTGTTATTATCAGTGGAGATAATGGTCGGTGAGGCGTTGAAATTTGGGGTGACGTGGGAAAATGCTAAATACGCCAACAATGGGGTGGCAAAACTCAAAAGCAAGCGGGCGCACATGTTCCTCATCTTCCAGAGTGGAAGTTTGTTAAATTGGTTGTCTCGTCTTTTAATAAATCAATAATGGAGACTTCCAAATCGAAAACTACCAGTGACAAGCTTACGGCCGGAACTCTCCTTGCCTCAGAACTCGGCGGATACATTAATGGAGTTTCCTGGGTCACTGTTTCATTTGGCATTCTTTGTCTTTTGGTTGCTGTCTGTTAGTTTCTTACTCTCCTCGCCTAATCTCCCAAAAGAGGAACGGGTGTCTCAGAATCAAAAACTTGTGTCAAAAGTCCTTAAAATTCATGGGTTCTTCGGAAAAATTATGATTCGTTCTAGTTTTAAAGTTTAACATACATAAGTAAAGCATCGTTCTCTCTCCAATTTTAGAAACTTGCAGACGACAAGATTGAACTAAGTTAACTTGCAGCAGAAGTGTAAAACTCTTAAAAACCAATAATTGCTTTTAGGCAAATGACTGGGATAGAGTTGGGGGCTTGGGAGTTGAGGCCTTTGGGAGTCTGGGACCATTTTACGCCCACCAAGACCAAGAAAGAAAATTTTGTTACTTTTCTCTATCGTATTTGGATTGTTATATGCCTGCTAAGTTTGTGCAGTAGATATATATTAGGGGTATATGACTTTGTTTGTTTGTCGGAAAGAGCTCAAAAGAAAAGACAGACACAGGGTACGTCAATGCTAGTGTTTCTTACAATTTCCTTCTCTTGAGTTTTTGTTATTGGACACGCAAGAGAAATAGAGACCGACCTCCAGTTTAGAGCTTCCGGCCGAAGCCTCTTGAAGATTTTGGAAAGCCAATTTGATAAAAAATGACTGAAATATGAGTTAGTTATAAATGATATACAAGCTTAAATAGTTATTAGTGGATAAGTTTTCGACACAATTATCGCTAACTTATTATATTGTATTTGATTTTATTAATAATAAATAATAATAATAATAATAATAGTATTTAAAAAACTAAACCACTGATTGGTTCTTCAATATATTTCTTAGCTATTAGTGCTGGATGGAAACTTATTGATTTATTTCTTACCAACTCGTGAAGGATGGGAACTTATTGAAAACCAGGTTGAGTCAAGTTCAACGGTTGGAATTAGAATAGAACTGAGTTTCACAGTAGATCCGAGTTTTGAGTTAAAGAGACTCTTTTTGTAAAAATACCAACTCTGGAGGAGCAGATGTTATCAAAATACTGAATCATGAATGTTATGACAAAAATACCCATATTTTTATTAAGGCGTTCACAAGTTACAAACTAACATGTGAGTCCTTAATGAAAAATTCTGTTATGAACTCCTCCAATTAACATGTTACCTTAGCTAATACAAACTGTAACTGATATAATTGACCACTAATTATTATGATATTGAGTTTTTCTTTCTGAAAATCAAAATGGTGAATATTTTCGTCATAAGAAGATTTATTTATAATTCGGTATTGTATCCATTACTAGAACGAATATGCCGGAAAAAATGAATATTTTCGACATTAGAAGAAAGAAGAAGAAGAAGAAGAAGAACCCGTCTTCATCCTGAAAAACCCACCGGATATCGACATGTTCTCCCATGATCACAGTTCCTGCACATGGCTTCTCAGTTCTTCTGTGCTTCCGTACTTTCAAACAATTTAAGACACAGAGTTCAGGCCCCCACCCTCTTTTTTCATCTCGCTGTCAGTCTGTCATCGTCTCCATTTATCAACTCTTACCACCTGTACCTACTCTTAAGCCTCCCCTCCCTGCTCGTCTTTATTTCCGAATCTTATCATTCGGGGCAGGAGCTCACTGTTTTCAAAGACTACATCCTTGTCGTTTTTTATTTATCTGATCATCCACGTTCCTTGTTTGTCGCGGCCGGAGGACGACGATGGGGACAGAAAAGATAGAGGCCTAGGACATGCATACACACCATTGCAGCGGAGTAAAGAGAAAACCACTGGCCCATAACTCTACGCTGTGATTCTATTCCTCCTGGTTTCTGCAACCTATATCCTTTATTGCACGCCGACCCACGAAACTGCTCTGAGATAAAAGAAACAATTAAATCGATCGCGTGAGCCTTGTCACATCACCAATGCTCGCCCGTGACTCACCCTTTATTTTCTCCTTTCTCTGATTCACTCTGACTCTCTCCGCATGGAGACAAAGATCTCGCTCACGATCCCCGCCCCAGTTCCTATCTATCTTTATCTTCGGAAATGCCACTGAGACGTCGTCCTCTATATAAATCCGGTACTGGATTGATCCCCTCCCCAGGCTGGGAACGTGATCTTTGAGTACGTTTGCGGGCTGAAAGAGTGTGTGGAGATCGACAATTAATGGAGAAGATGATGAAGTTGGCAGCGGTGGCTATGCTTCTGACTCTGGTGATCGTGGGTGAGGTTAAGCTATCCAGCGCGGATGGTGGCTTCTGTGGTATGACACAGGAGGGTCTCTTAGCATGCAAGCCCAGCGTTTCAGGGCAGAACCCGACCTCGCCCTCTAATGCCTGCTGCAATGCTTTGAAAGGTGCTAGCATGTCCTGCCTCTGCGCTTACAAGAACAATAACGTTCTCCCGGCCTTTGGGATTAATCCCAAGAGGGCCATGGAGCTGCCTGTTGCATGCAACCTCCCACCTCCACCCTGTCAAAAGTAAAATTTCTTTAGCTTAATTTCTGGGTCTTTGTTTATGCTCATGACTGCAGATCGTAATTTGTATGCTTTGTCTACTTCGTGTTTTGCAATTGTTCTTTGTTTTCTGTAGCTGTTCTCGTGTCGCGTCTACTCGTGTAAGCTAGGGTGTTTTGAGTTACTGAGTCAGCCGAGTTATACATATATTATGTACTACTGTAAACCGTGGTTGATCGTCCACTTCTGACTTGTGAGACATTGTTATGCACTTCTCAGTGTTGAATAACTCTGTTTTAATAATGGTCACTTGGTTTTTTCTTCTTTGTAACAACGGAGATGATCAAACTGATTTAATGCTTTTAACTTAGAAACTGCAAGCACGGTGAGTGTAGACATATGTAAAATATCATATTATGGATCCATATGCACTATCCGAGTTCGTCGGAATCCAGACTCCCGGCGTTCATTATAGAGGAGCAAGAGAAGGTGGACAGTCATTCTTAATTATGCGTAATATTATATAAGTAGAGTAAAGAATTTTTCAGCAAGCAACTATTTTACAGTCACATAATTATTTCAGTTATCATAATTCAGATGATTATATGTTGTCGATACAATGATGCGATTGGAGTCGTTCATCCCCGTTACTCTGAATCTTATTATATGTGCAGACTGCAAAGTAGCCCGCTGTTTCCAGAAAGAACGCATACGCGTCGTTTTTTTAAATTTTCTGACCTCGCTCGTCGCTCGTTTGTCACACGGCCTGAGGACGACGACGGGGGATTGAATATATATATATATATATATACCGCTCTAGAAATTCATATATATATTTTTATTTAATTTGAAATGATTTTGTTCTCATTTATCTATTAAAGTAAATTCTATTTGCTTCAAGATAAAAAATAAAAAAATAATGAAGTAAAAGTAATAGGATAATAATATTTTAAAGTGAAAAAAATCATCAATTTGGGAAAATATTACATAATTTAACAAAATGATATAACTTGGACATCATACGAAATTACAAAAAAATATATAAAAAATAACTAATATACCCCCCTCGGGTAAATGAATAATCAAATATGAAATAACCTTATTTTGTATATTATTTTATTTATTATTTAGTATACAGATAAATTATCCATTTACCCATTTATTAATCCATTTAGTAAATGGCGGAATAGATATACTGATAATAGGGTAAAATTAACACCCCTAGCTAGTAGTGTCATGCTACCTCCACCTTGCTAGATATACTGATAATAATAGGCTATATCTTGAACAATCCCTAAATATTTATGTTTTACGATAATAATCTAATGTATGAGCGCCCGTCTCCAGGAATGACAGGCTTTACGAAATACGAACTTACGACGAGTCTACGGCTCCTTTCGGTGTCGTGCATCGTGTTCTTTCCCATAATTCACGATTAGTGGCTTTTCGTCTTGGCGTCTGAGCTTACCAGTGGCTTCGCTGCCACGATTTTGCGGAAGGTTGTTATGAGTTCCTTGGAATCTCTGTCCCAAAAGGGCGAGGACGAGGACGAGGACGAGGACGAGGAGAGGCAATCGAAACTGAGCTCATCGTTTCCTTTTTGCGCTTTTCCCTCTTTTCCATCTGCTAACACTGGATCGTTGCTCACTCGGGAGTCCTTTTTGCGCTTTTCCCTGTTTTCCATCTGCTAACAATGGATCGTTGCTCACTCGGGAGTGAGAAAGTGAGGGAAAAGGAGATGACTCCGTTACTTTTGACTATTGTAAAGAAAACCCGGCGTGAGCTTCTGAAATCTAACCTCATCATACGCCATGATTCCGGAACCAGGTGAAAGTTGAAAAAAAAAGCAGGGAAAAGTTTGAGAACGCCTGCGACGATATCATCCACGACAACTACTGGCGGGTCCCATTCCAGCGATGGGGTGCCGGGATTCCTCTTTCCTGCCGGCATTCGTTCCCGTGGTCAATCCCCCTTGCCTTCGTTCTCACCACTTTGTTTTACACTTAATTACAGTTCTTCGCTTTTCTTGCGTTGCTACACTCAGTACTCACTGCTCAGTGCTTTACCCCTGACCCACCAACTTTGGATAATTTGCACGTCCCCTGTTTTACGAAAATGCTCACTGAGCCTCTCTTTTCATTCTCTTCTGCGCAGTTCTTTGGCATTCTCGACCCGGATCCAGGAGACTCGAAATGGATAGAAACGACAAGCTGCAGACCCACTTTTCGCTGCCCAAATGCAACAAGCAGCGATACAACGAATGGTCAGTTTTCTTCTTGGTTGTCTTTCTTCAGCTATGTTGTTTCCTCCAATGGTTTCCCTTTCATCCAATGGTTTCCCTTTCATCTCATCGATCAAAATTGCTTTCGGCTTAGAAGATTTTCCTGTGCTTGACTTGCGTGCACTCGACTGCATGGGTGGTTAGTTTTTACACGCTCGAGTTCGTTTGGTACAAGAGAGAGTTTCAGAGAGTCGATTCATTTGGCAGTGATTGATGGTGATTGACTCCCACAGTTATCTGAATCAGTTGGAGCACTAAACTCAGATGAGCTTGTTTGGCCAGGAAATTCATCTCTTCCGGTTGGAAGAAAACGAAAGGTAAGAGCGGATTATGCGAGGATGGAAGGAAGGAACTCGACGTCTGTTTGGTCATCTGTGGCCTACTGGTTATGGGGCTGAGTTCGTACGGACAGCCGTAGGCTGGCCGAACCGTCTAATTGTTAAAGTTTGTACTTTGTAGTGAGACGAAGATTTAAAAACAGAAAAGAAAATCGACTCTTAATCACTAAAAGAGAAGTAGAGCTGGATCGGAAGGAAAGATTAAATAAAAAATGTTAGGATGATTAGGATGAAGAGGAGAATATGTACGGGTGTCTCTTTTTCTATATAATGGTCTAATAGACAGATTCGGTAAATTGTTCTTTAAGTTAATAGATTGAAAACAAGCAAATGGTCGCTTCCGTCAAATGTGTTTTTCTATGATATGCCCTACAAATCTGTGAAGCCTCTTATGGTCCGGAGCACTGGATCTTGTAACTTGTAAGGCCACCCTTATTTAGTTGAAGCAAAACTGCCTGGGTTTATCTATTTGGTTAAACTTAGTTCTAAGCTTCTTCCTATGGTCAGTTTATGGTAAATTTTGACTGAACCGTAGAAGATTGATACTAGTTGGTGGCCTTGTTCTTCTTTTGGGTCTTTGGCATTAGGCACGAGCATTGGCGTTGCGTCCTCTGCCACTTATGGACCCAAAATGGACAACTTATTTTCCTGGACCTTGAATTCAGTTAGTGAAGTCATAAATCTGGAAGAATTTCCTTGGCAAGTTTGGTCAACCTCTAATCGAGATATGGCGGATATTTTATCAGATATTGTTTAAAAATCTTTTCCACCTGAACATATCTACTGCATCCTGCTTCAAATTTTTATTTATAATGAAATTAAAGTATATACTGAAACTGAATTAAACTAGTTGTAGTTGATATTGTGTTTGTCAAGAAATATAATTTTTTTATTATATATATATACACAAAAAAAATAATCTAAAAAGTAGCCTTTTTTTTTCATTAAAATAAGCTTGCTATAGCTGGCAAAAGTTGCTTCAAGTCTCTGAAAAGTTCAATGAATTTAAAACTGTTGGTTCTTAAACGTTCAAAACCCAAAAAGTTCAAACTAACTCTTGGGTTATTTCTTTGAGGTTTACTGAAATGCTATGGTTCCCAAAATTTCGGGGTTTTCCTTTAATCTTCTTTATCTTTTTGTAATTTGAGTACCCAGAAGAAGATCTACTTGATTTGAGGGTGTGTTGATCTCTGTTGATGTGGAAGACTAATTTGGTAATTTGAAGATCTTGCTATGGCCTTCTTGTTGATAAATTAGATGCATGACTTTTCAGTGGTCTTATAGTCACCTTGAGCAATCCAGGCTGAGAAAAATATGTTTACAAATTATGTTTGATTATATCAAAGATAGACCTAAAACATTTTTGACTCAGGTCTCTACAAAGAGGAATTGTGAGGATTATATATTTTTACCTTCAAATCTTGTCAGACTGGAATGACAGGAGATCTCATCTATGATTGGGTGGGTTGAGTGTAAATGCCTTGATTGACATAAGTCACTTGTTGCATGAATCTGTATTGCATTGAAAATAAATGAATACTGGATAACAACAGTCATCTGTTTATACCTATTTAGTTATCTAACATCATGAACATTATAGAGAGTCCTCAGGAGCTGATATAGTATCTTGCTACTACTATTCTTTTACAAACGTGGAGGTTTAACCCTGTTGAAATGTGAAGCTTAACTAATACTAGAAACCAAACCTCAACACCCCCTCCCCCATCCCCCTAAAATCTCAATCCATAAGCTTGCTGGTATTTTGATTTCTTATCAATAAAAATTTGATTGACATGCTCTGATTGCCATCTGAATTCAATGAAACTCAAAAACCTGGTCAGACTTAGATGAAAAAGCAGGCTGATGAGTCGAGTGTCCACAAGTGGGAAACATAGAGAAAATGTTTGTTTATGTACTGAATGCTACAAATCTCATGGAGAAATGTTGAAGAATGTAGCTCATTTAAAAGTTGTGTCATTATAACTTCTAGAACTTAATTCCAGAATTCTTTGCTCTCTAAACTCTTGATAGAGTCTGGATACCTTGACTTCTCCTGGTTTTGTCAGTTCTTACCTGGTGATTTCTGATTTGATGACCTTGTGGTTGTATGTTAAAAACCTTTTTTTTCATGCCCAATACTGGTTCAAATTTCCAGCCCCAATTACTCATTTATGCTCTTTCAAGAATCCTTTGATGCGTAGAGGATATTAAGCAAGTCCGAGAAAAGTTTCACGCTATTTATTTGTTTCGAGGCAAGGAGATGCAAATGTCTCTTTGGTAGTAAATGTTGGTAGAGTGAGGGCTTCTTGTTGTCCATGATATTAGCCGCAATGACCTTATCAGATCAAGTCTTTACCTCTTGAAAACAGTTCCTAGATTATTCTTTTACCAGAGAACCACCAGGCACCTCATCCAAGTTTTTGTAAAATATGAAAGAGCGGAATATTATAATTTATTAAGCTGGTCTGCTATCATGTTGTGGGTATAATTTGGTGAAAATCACTAGATCATCCATGAATTGAAGGATTGAGTTCAAGCTGTTGGTGTTTCCCTTCACCTAGTTATCTTGCCGATCAATTGATCTTTGTAATGCAGGAGGACACCGGGGGCTCTTTTATTTTCTTGTGGCAGTATTGTGAATCACCTGAAAATATTCCCTTGAGTAATTTGCAAAATTAAACAAACAAAACAAAAAACTATAGACTTAAGAATACCAAAAGTTTGAATAAGCTATCTCATTCCTTTTTCTGTTTGTAAAAAACTGGAAGCTTTGCAAACAAACAGCATACAAGAAATGGTTCAATTTGATATTTGTGTCAAAGCAACTGTGCAATTGTGGATTTTGCTGATGACACTCAAAATCTAAAGCTTGCGGTGAGCACTCATGCACACAGCACACACATATATACTCACATTCACCCTCCCTTTTAAATAAACAATATCCTTTCATGGCCAAGGACAAGTATGCTTTTTTGGTTTCACTCTTTCTTGGTTGCCAACTAACTTAGATGCAATTGTTCAGATTGTGTAATTGTGCGTCTGATTGAGAAATATTGATTTTCTAAACATATCCTGTATACAGGCAGGGATGTATAACATGTGCCACCATTGGAAGCCATACCATGTAGATTTCTATAAAAGTTTATATTTCTTTGCACTTCAGCTTGATGGATCTAACTTGTTCATGTTTCTTCTTTCCAATATCACATATCCCTTTGTCACAGGTTTAATTTGAATCAGTTGTTGTTTCTTTCTGATCTGAACTTGCTATTAAATAATTTCAGGATTTTTTCTGATGTTCCAAGTGATATCACCATAGAAGTCAGCGGGGGAAGCTTTGCATTGCATAAGGTGAACTCATACTTCATTATCTCTGAAGTTAGATGTAATCCTATTTTCCCATAACATTTTTTCTGAGTTTACTCATTTTGTCATTTTGATAACAGTTAACCATATATAAGACTATTTATGAAGTTCCAACTAAAGGTTTTTTTATGCAGTTTCCCCTTGTTGCTAGAAGTGGAAGAATCCGAAAATTAGCAGCAGAGCTGAGGGATTCTGATGTCTCAAAGGTCGAGCTTCTTAGTTTACCTGGAGGAGCTGAGGCATTTGAGTTAGCTGCAAAATTCTGTTATGGCATTAACTTTGAGATCACGTCTTCAAATGTTGCACAACTCTGTTGTGTAGCTGAGTATCTTGAAATGATGGAAGAGTACTCAAAAGATAACCTCTTTTCCCGGGCTGAAGCTTACCTTGACAGTGTTGTCTGCAAGAATCTTGAGATGTGTGTGGAAGTTCTACAACAATGTGAGAACCTTCTTCCACTTGCGGAGGAGCTAAATATTGTTAGCAGATGCACGGAGGCAATAGCAGCGAAGGCTTGCACAGAACAGATAGCTTCTAGTTTTTCTCGCTTAGAATACAGCAGCTCAGGGAGGCTCCACATGAACAAGCCTGCTAAATGCGAGGAAGACTGGTGGATAGAGGATCTCTCTGTTCTACGGGTTGATTTGTATCAGATGGTTATTTCAGCCATGAGGTGCCGTGGGGTTCGTCCAGAAAGTATTGGTGCATCACTTGTGCATTATGCCCAGAAGGTTTTGACGAAAAAACCCAGTCTTTGGACTGCTCCAACTAATCAGACAAAAGTTGAGTTGGTTGGGTCAGTTTCACCTGAGCAGAAAGTTGTAGTTGAGACCATTGCCAGCCTTCTTCCAGTTGAAAAGCTTACTGTGCCTGTTAGCTTTCTTTTTGGGCTTTTGAGGACTGCTATTATGTATGATTGTAGTATTGCTTGTCGGCTTGATCTTGAGAGGCGAATTGCAGCTCACTTAGAAATGGCTTCTCTTGATGATCTCTTGATTCCCTCCTTCAGACATGCTGGAGATACACTCTTTGATGTGGACACTGTTCATAGGATATTGGTGAATTTCTCTCAGCATGATGACAGTGAAGAAGATATGGATGATGGTTCTGGTTATGAATCTGACGAGCCCCACTCCCCCTCTCAGACTGCCTTGATAAAAGTTGCGAAATTAGTGGATAATTACCTAGCAGAGATTGCACCTGATGCAAACCTCAAATTGTCCAAGTTTATGATGATTGCTGAGATTTTGCCAAGTCATGCACGTTTGACAGATGATGGACTTTATCGCGCCATTGATATATATCTCAAGGTATGTGTTGCATCACTAGGCTTTATACCTTAGTCTATAAAAGTCAATCCTCCCTTTGTTTAGCTGTTATTCAGTGCTTTCTGTTCTTTGTGGATAATCTGGTGTTATATCTGGTATCCACCCATTCGTGGATACAATAAATTATTGCATTTTAACTGCACAGCGTTGTGAGAATGCTTCTGTACAACAACTTCTACAAATAATAAGTAGCATGTTTTGCAGTCTGGCAAAATGATTGACAGGTTCTTGTGTTATTGGGTTTGCCCTATACACATTGTGGGTAATCTGCTGGCTTAAGCTTTTGCATAGATGTTCTAAAACATCCTATTTGAAAATGAAGAAAAATAAGAAATAGATTGATATAAAAGAGGATGCAGATGTTGGCTAGTTATTATTATTTTACATTTTAATGATATTTTTGTTTGTGTGGCTGGTGTTGGTTTATGTTGTTGCAAGTCGGTCTATCATTGTCATTTATTGTTTATGTGCATTTTTGTCAGGCTCACCAAGGATTGCCTGACACAGAAAGAAAGAAACTCTCCAAACTCATCGACTTTCAGAAGCTCTCCCAGGAAGCTGGGGCTCATGCTGCACAAAATGAGCGGTTACCTATCCAGTCCATTGTCCAAGTGCTATATTTTGAGCAAGTGAGACTCCGAAATGCTCTTTGCTGTTCTTCCTTCCCAGATGAAGAGCCAAAATTCGTATCCTATCAGTCCAGAAGGATCAGCAGTGGTGCTCTTAGTGCAGCCATGTCACCCCGTGATAACTATGCATCTCTGAGGCGAGAAAATCGAGAACTCAAACTTGAACTTGCAAGGATGCGGATGAGACTAAACGATTTGGAGAAGGACCACGTTTGCATGAAACAAGATCTTCAGAAATCTTCTTCTTACAACTTAATGAGTTCATTTACAAGAAGGATAGGGAAGATGAACCTTTTCGGTTACAGTTCTTCCCGCGGATCAACTTCTCCTTCTAAGCGTTCTCAGAAAACAGATTTCTCCAAAGTGTTGTCATAAGGTGAGTACAGATTGATGCTGAGCAAGTTTATTGGCAAATCCGCAGATTGGTGTTTATGGGGACAAACTCCTTTGTGGATTTAGATATGATCACATCGATAATTTGGTGGCTTTGCAATGCAGATCGGAACCTTTTTCAGCTTTAGGGTAATTAGTAGTCTGTCCATTCAGTCGTTGGAGATGGAGTGCCCATTATATTTCTGGTGTGCATGTAGCTGAAGATTAAGGGATTGGCTGGTATGACAGATGATGAGATGAAAGCCAAGACAAACAAGATACTAACCGTTTTGTCTTTCAAATGTATATGTCACAGTTTGCTACACTTTAATACACCTGTAATTTTCAAGAAACTTATAATTCTTATCTGACCATGTGTGTTTTTTTGACTCTGCTGTTGTTCTTTCACAGCCTTGAGAACATATAATCAGGGTCTGAATTTTTGCTTTCGACCATGTTGGTTTTCTTCCTCTGGTTTTGACTGCAGAAAGCAAAGCCTTTTCTTGGTCGGTCAAATTTCCGGTATTTCTTGGCCGCCTTCAGAAGACCGAAGACCAAGATGAAGCCAATTCTTTAATGGTGGGGAAAAACGAGGCATTAGCGTATTACTAACTAGTAGATGGAAGTTACTTGGTCCAGGAAGTGCTGCTAAGTGCTAACTGGTAAAATGCTTGTTTTTCTTTGTTTTGTTTCTTCTTTGATCCCCTACCAATCCCTGCTTTATTGACTTGGACTGGGGTGGCCTTGGATTATTGATGGATGCGGTCGATTCTGAGTCAAAGTAATGGTGTTGTCCAGACAACTGCCCTTCTATGTTATCAGACATCTCCACATTAATAATGTAGTCCAGAAGACGACGTTGCTGAACATGATTTGCCGTGTTTTGGGTCTCATATTCTAACTAACATGGGGAGCACCAATGAGAGTCGTCTTCATGGGGGCAATAAAAGCAAATTCTACTTCAGGTAATTGATTGAAACTGGGAACCACTGGATCACTTTCTTCCTCGGCTCTTGGCTCCATTTTCACTTGACAGCAGGAATACGGGTTAATCTCTGCTTTTCATATGGGATCACTGGACCCGCAGATCCCATTTCTTGTAATCGATGGAGACAATTGGGCTGCACTCTCTTCTTATTCTTCGTTTCTTTATATAAGATGACATGTTAGAATTATTGAGCATGAAGCCCTGGAAGGCAGCTTCATTGAGGATAAGGAGGCACGCAAGAAGGGAAAATTCATTGAAGCAGGTACAAAGCCTGCTATCCCTAAAGAGAGTAATGCTGCTTTGTCTCCATTGTCATGAAGGTTCAGATAAATAATTCTGTAATGTTGCTTAAGAAAGCAGCAGAAACCGAATATTTAAAAGGTTGCTTTCGCCAATATAAGAAAACAAAAATGAACGAAAAAATCACTTTTGATTTGACTACCACTAAATAGTTATTGTTTAATTTACCTGACCATCTTTGAAAAGGTTTTTCATACTGGTTTTTCTTTAAGCTGGAAGACAAGAGCTTCGTCTGAAAAGGACTAGAGAACCATGGGCAGAATATGAATGGCCGTTACACCGATATGATCCCTAACACATGAAAGACTTAAGTTACAGGTTTGGAGAAAATTCTTCTCTCGGTTGATTGAACGAAGGCAGATAAATTCAAAATGGTTAAGCACGGTCCAGATTCCAAAGATGCAAATAAACAAGGAGAAATGTAACAGTCGCAGTAGCTTTCCATGATAGGAAAAGATTAGGCGCAAAACTTGCAGAGAATTATTATACTCCCGTGACATATAAAAATAATCTGGCACTCCCATTAAAAATAACTCACATGAGACACGCAAAATGATGGCTTAACCCAAGCAAAAAGATCCATTGCAACCATTTTATCTGGACATTTGGCCGACTTAAAAAGTCTTTTAGTGAAATGGACACTCAGGATTTCTTTCATTCAAATATCCTAAACTTCAAAGGCATGTGATTTGCAGCCCAGGCTAAAGATTCAAATATCCTAAACTTCAAATGTATCCAAACATAAATTTTTAACTCAAGAGGGTCTCTTTCTGGCTTTAAATATTAAGACCTAGAGTCCTTGACCGTGAGCTGTGTTGCAAAGCAGCAGTGAGCAAGGACTTCTATAATGCAACATTTTAGGTGCCACGTCTGGTCAGGCTATAATTTTTTTTTTTTTAAAAAAAATAGGATAAGCTATGTGTACGCACTAAAATGTGCGTGGCCCAAATTCAATGAGCCCAACAACCCATCGGTCCATCAAACAACGATCGTGGGTAGGCTCTGTTCATCTTCAAGGTTGGTCGTTGCAGCCTATCGCGAAGTCCAGTCGCATCGTCACGTCATCAATACAGTCGACATCCCCGTCAGTAGAAATTGTCTAGTCAGCACTCATCAGCACGCATCGTCAGCAGTCAACTACCAGCTTCAGTCTTTAAACGAAGGAGAGAAAGAGGGGCCACGTTCCTGGTCTCCCTCTTCCCCTCTTCTTCCTCAACTTCATAGCAGAATGAGGATCGTGATCCCCATTCCCAGGCAACGTCTCTCAATAGCTACACAGATCGGGTACAAATAGCCGGTTCCGCGGGGGTGAAGAAATCAATTCCCAAATTCCGACAAGTGAAAGGCTCTCTCTCTCAAACCCGAAGGACTCAAATCTCTCTCTAAGAGAAGCTCTCGCATACCGTAGGGTTCCCTCAAACCATCGAAGCCAAGTAACTGCGGTTAAATGTCGTTCTAACAGTTCATGGGCGGTTCCACCGCGACTACCGGCAACGTCGCCATAAGTCGATACACGCGAAGCACAAATACCTCTGTCCGACCGACCAAAGCCACAACGGTTAGGTACACACGGGTTCCCCGCAACTTGAGTTCGACATTCGCTCGTTCGCGAAGGTTTCGACTTTACCAAATACATACGGAGATCGAATCAGAGGAAGCATAGGAGATTGTACTCGCAATTTCCGATATTTACACCACACCCTGTAACACATTTATTCTAAAGTAATCGACATATTCTCTCGGTCGCGCCTCTTCGCGGACCGGCGAATTCTCGATGAAATACTATGTTGTTCTTTAATTTCGACTTTCGTGTGCAACTGCAATTTATCTTTCTATGTGTCATCAATGCTGAGGCAATGGGAAACAAAATCAATATTGTATTCCTTTTGGCGTTTGATTGCATGGAATTTTGCCCTAATGATTGCCCAAGACGGAGCTTAATAGTGTTAGATAAGATTTGGTGATATTCATCAATTCATCAATTCATCCTTGTTCAAGTTAGAGTTGTCAAGCAAATAGTCGATGATTTAGGGTTTAAGGTTTTGGGTTTAGGGTTAAATGGTTATGACTGGTTGACTCTTTTTATATATTTAATCCCCTAATGCAAAAACTCTCTTTATCCAATATAATTATAATACATGGGAACTTTTCCTAACTATTTAGATTAAATAACCCCCCTAAATTCAATTAGATATACTTTGGATGGTATGATGAATTCAATTAAAAAATAAAAAAGGAAAGAAAGGAAGAGGCCCCAAAGTGCTAAAGAAGGAAAAAGGAAAAGCTTTGCCACGTATTTCATGACCTGGCACTCTCCAAGAACACTGCCAATTGTGGTCCGCAGCAGCCGGTTCGGACCGAACCGGCCCGCGTCCAAAAATCGGATTCGGTTCTCGCGCCAGCAGCAGCTGGCACCGTGACAGTGCAGTGTTACTCGGCTCTCTCTCGGTGCTTATCTTCTTCGCGGTCCCACACAGTGATGCGTCAGCACCGGGGCCCGCAATCTTTTTGGTGCCTGGTTGAGCCATGAGGTTGTTATCCATGTTTATGCGGTCCCACCGCTCCGGTAGCGAGGAGATTTTCGTAAAATTGGGACTATGTCTAAACGGCACCGTCCAACCAGGTCAGACAAAATCGACGGTTCTAGATCTTGTCCCACGGGTCCCACATCGAGATCGTGTAGTCAGAAACACGTGGTATGTCCTCTTGGCCTAATTAGACGGTTAATGGCTAATTTAATTAACAGCGAGCTTAGCGGACGGTCGTCGTTCGTCAACTCGCCCATGTGCGCCACACGTGCAACGCAAGTTAAAAAAATAAAGAAAAAACAGAAATGGGGAAAAAAAATCGTTATTCCAATTTTAAAATATCACGAAACGATTCGTTGTTTAACTTAAAAAAGCTATATTAATTACCGTTAATCTGGTCTGTAAAGACTCGAGATTCTTTTTGTTTAACTTAAAAGCTAGTTATTAACGTTATTAATCTGGTGTTTTCCAACAATCATTCGTCTAACCAAGGTCACGGTCGGGTGTTTTTTTTTTTAATTAATTTATTTTTTTATATAAGTTTTGGATAATATTTATCTATTTAGTAGTGAAGAATGGAGATAATACAATATCAATATTATCCAATGATAATTAAAGATAAGTACAACTTTTCTTTTCCTGATAGGCAGGTAAATAAAAAAAAAAAAAAAAGAAAAGAAGACGTGATTATTGATTAAGTCCCTTATAATCCATTTGGATCAGATTGGGTCATGGATCTCATCTTAATTAGACATTAGACATTAGCCGGGTCCGAAGATGGCGCTACTCTGAGATGCGTCTCGTCGTGGGGCCGGTGGGTAAAGTACATTTGTGGTGAATCAATCTGAGCCGTAGAAACTTCCATTTTTAATGAAGTTGGGCCCAGTCGAAGGCAGGGATGTGAGAGGAGGACTTGGCAGCGGTACATAAGTAGGGCGATTATTAGAAAGGAAAGATCGGCATTAAATGGAGCGTCGAGATCAGATGATGTGAGCCGTTCAGGTAATCTATCGTCGTCTTTCGTCGGGCCCACCGAGTGGAATTCCACACGTGCTTCTTGCCGTGTGTCACGGGTTCGCCTGAGAGACTCGGGAGTGTCGTCGCTCGTCCGAGTCGGAGTGATGGCAGTATTGCAAATAGGGAAAGGCCACGGATGCAGATTCGTCATCTGGGGTTTAAATCGGTTTACCGGATTTGAGGAGGGGGGGCCAGGTGAACCAGGGGGGTCGGCGTCGAGTGCTGCTTAGAGATCCCCGGTTTCGGATAAGAGGGCAAGAAGGGAATAAAATAGTAAATAAAATTAAAAGCGGGGAAGGAAGGTCCTGATTCCTGGAGGGGGAGGGTGGAAAGGAGAGGACCCGAGATCGCCAATTTGGAAGGAAGAAAAGAATAAAAGAAGAGAAAAGAAAAAGAAAAGAAGAGAGAGGGAGAGAGAGAGAGAGAAGGTATTGAATTTCAACGTGATTAACAGCAGAGTCTAAAAAGAGGAAAATACAGTAGAGAGACTTTAGAAAGGAGGGAGGAGGAAGAGAGGGAGCGAGAGAGTGAGGGAGACGGGAAAAAAGAAAAAAAAAAAAAAAAAAAAAAAAAAAAAAAAAAATCGATCGAGTGTTGTTAAGCGAGAAAAAAACCAACGCCATGCAAATGGAATCGAGAGTGGGAGAGGACGTAGAGTTTGATCGAGTCAATTTTCCAGAAGGTCGAAAGCGAAGGCTACCAGTTTCCTTATTTTCGTTCGAGATCTCGCATCTAATTGCTCGCTTCTCTCTCTAGGTTTTTCTCGTCATCGGTTCGGCGCTTCGCGCGGTTAAGACGCGTCAGAATCGATTCGAACGCCTGAAAGAGATCTTTTTTTTCCCTTGGGACTCCGAGATCTTTTCTGGGTTTTCGTCGGCGACCGCGGATCCACTGGTAACGGATTTCCGTCTCTTGCATCCCCCCTGCTGCGAAATCTGGCCTCTTTTAGAATTCCGGCTTGTGGCGGGGATTCGTTCGCGTCTTGTCGTCCGGACGGGATTGTGGAGGTAGATTTCGTATCGTTTTAATTCCTTCGGAATTCCGTCGTCCTTTGTTTCGTTTTCGGATTTGGGGATTGATTGATCGTGATTGCGGTTTTCGTTTCCAAATGAAGGGCGCGATCGGGATCTCTCTGGCCGGTTCTCATTCTGGTCTTTGGAGCGTTATCAGTTTGTTTGTCTTTGGGTTCTTTTCCTTCGGAATTGGTATGATAAGCCCCGGTTTGTATTGCTAGTTGCTAGTTGAAGTTGTTCGCACGGTGTACCGTACCGGAGCAGGACTTTCCCCGGAGACAACCCACTTCCTTCGCGAATGAAAGTTTCATACTCCATTTCCTTCTCCGGATATAGCTCAGTTTCAGGCTTTCGGGTCTCAACCACAAACAGTAGCGAGAATCAAGCTCTTCTGGAGATCGCTGCCTTTATTTGTGATAATCACTGCTGGGAATTCTAAAGAAGGAGGAAAAGCTGTTTGTGGAAAGGTGATTAAATTTTTAAACTGCGATTATGGATCTCGTGTTTCTTTTAGCATCACTTTTGCAAAAAGAAAAGAGATGATGATGCATAAAGTCAGATGTTTTAGTTATTCAAAGAACCTTTAATATCTGATAAGATTGAATTTAAGTAATTAAGTATTTGGTATCAGATAGATTGGATTGGTAACAAAAGCAAGGGTTTTTCTTGACTGTTGCAGACGGATCCTCCAATCGAAAATAGGGGCTTCGGTTGTGCAGCTGGTCTGGATTGCATACTCGACATTATCAGGGCCCTCAGGATGGGGTCCTGCCTATCGGCGGATGGGAGAAGCTCTATCTCCTCTTCGTCGTCAGCATCTGGAACCCACAAGCTGAGGAAGAACTCTCGAAAGAAACATGGGTACCGGGGTTCTTCATTTGAGTCCAAGAGGGAAGAGCAGCTGCACAAAGTCCCAGGGAGAATGTTCCTGAATGGGGCGAGCAGTATCGCTTCATTATTCACCCAACAGGGCAGGAAAGGGACTAATCAAGATGCAATGATCGTCTGGGAGGTTAGCTCCTGTTTTACTTTTTTTTTTTTTTTTTTTTTTTTTACGATTGTCTGCTATTATTCCATCGCGCATTTCCTCAATATGTTTGACTAATTCTGGCATGATTTTTCTGTTTTGCTGCTCAATTGGTATAATTTATTTTTTATTATTATCAATGAATCACTAATTGTGGACATGATGGGGGATTAGTTTGAGCTCTATCACCGTGCACCAATTTGACTGTCCTTTGCTCTCTCTCTCTCTCTCTCTCGTTTATGTATTTATTTACTTTATTTAAATATAGATACACAAAAAGAAAAACGAGGTTTTACTCATTCTAACTCGTTAGTCAGAGCAGAAAGAAAAACATGAATATTGGTGTTGCCTCCTCATTGTTTTGGGGTTGCTTCATGCTGCTGAATTCACTGAATAAAGGAGCAGACAATATTAAAATTCCAGATTGTTGCATTTTTTTTTTAAAAATTATTGTCTCTTTATTGCTAGTGATGACTCAATGGCAATATTCTTTCAGAATTTTGGTTCGAGGACCGACACTGTTTTCTGTGGAGTATTTGATGGTCACGGGCCTTTTGGCCATATGGTAGCTAGAAGAGTAAGGGATTCTCTTCCTCTAAAGTTAAGTAACCACGTGGAAGTCAATATAGGCCAAGATGGGGGTTCCAGAATGAATAACAGCTTTGTTGGAGGGAGCACGAATTCTGAAGAAAGTGCCTCTCTCTGCTTAGAAGAGGAGATGAGGCCTACAAATCTCAAAGAACACGATAAGCATCCTGATATATATACAACTCTGCAAGAATCTTTTCTGAAGGCTTTTAAGGTTATGGATAAGGAACTTAAGCTCCACCCTCATATTGATTGTTTTTGTAGTGGGACCACAGCTGTTACCTTGATCAAGCAGGTCAAAACTTGCCTTAATCAATTTCTTAATTCTTGAAATAGAATCAGGGAGCTCATTATCCTTTTCCTTTTTTCTTACTTAATCTAGTCTTCTTCTATTCTGCAGGGTCAGCATCTTGTTATTGGAAATGTAGGAGACTCGAGAGCAGTTCTGGGGACAAGAGGTCAAGATGAGTCTTTGATTCCAGTTCAGTTAACAGTGGACTTGAAACCAAGTCTTCCAAGTTGGTCTCCCTTACCACTCAGTGAAATTTATTTTGCTTCCTGTGATGTGAAGTTTTGCAATCCTTATATATTATGTAGAGGTCAAATCCTAGAAAGCTAAGAATCAATGATAATGCTAGGAAACAAAGTAGGAGACTAGGTTTACTATAGTAAAGGAGGTTGCAAGTATTTAGCTGATGATGCAATCAATAAAACCTTCTTTTCATTGGATTGGTGTTCTATAAATTTATTTAAATATGTATTTATATTTTAAAGACCATTAATGTTCCTATTTCATTTTCCTGAGTATCAATTTCCAGTTATTCTTGTCGAAATGAATCTGAATTTACATGTTGATTCTAAATAAATTTTTTTTCAATAGGAGAAGCCGAGAGAATCAGAAGATGTAGAGGACGTGTGTTCGCTCTCCAGGATGAGCCAGAGGTGGCTAGAGTTTGGCTGCCTCATAATGATTCCCCTGGATTAGCTATGGCAAGGGCTTTTGGTGACTTCTGCCTCAAGGATTTTGGCCTGATATCTGTGCCAGAGATTTCCTATCGCTACCTCACTGAGAAGGATGAATTCATCATCTTGGCTACTGATGGGGTAAGTGCACGTCTTTGGCTCTAGATGCTTGGAGATATTTATTGTATTAGTTGCATTTCACCTGTGTGGTCTGAAGGGTGTTTTATTCTTATTTTGTTGATATTTATTAATAATAAGTATACAAAATTTACATGATAACTAAAAAACAATTGCAGATGTAAGGATAACAAGTTTTTATGCATGCTCTTTTTTCTACAGCCTCATACTTTCTCTACGTTGATACTTTAAAATAGCTGTCTCCAGTCAATAGGTGGAAATTTTAGTTCACTAAACACGCCCTATGGAATTCATTAAAGATTTAGAATGAAAAATACCAACAGGAGAGGGGGCTAGTCCCATTACAAGGAAGTTATGTAAAAAATAAAATAGGGTTTAATGGGGACAAGCCATCAATATCCCAAGCACAACATCTTCATGTGTAAGGACCTGATTGTGAGTGTTGTGGGAAAACCTGCACCTAGATATTGAGGAAAACTATTAGATATTGGGAAAGTCCCCACCTAAGTAATTGAAAATTTGTTGGCTACTATGTGGATAGTTGTTGCTCCCTCAAAGATTGCTGAATTTGTATCATGCTTCAAATGACACAAACCTCACAATTGGGCAATTGCATTTGAAGAACATTGCCGGAAACAAAATAGCCAGTTCTATGATGTACAACTTGTGACTCTTGATCTCTTGCCTTCAGTGTGTTTTCTTGGAATCCTTTGGGTTGTGGTCATCTTTAAGTTTGGTCTCACTCAGACTCTCTCCCTTTTCACACATTTTAGAGCTAATGAAGAGTCTCTGAGAAAATTGGTGAGAATATTAGGTTTTGTTTGTTGTCGCCTTTACATGAAACCTGTGGTAAGAGTGTATCAGAGGACATGAGTGGCAGCCCAAACGTCCATTGATGGCATGATGAGGTGTTGATGCATTGTATTACTTTGGGCTAATAAATTTCACGATGGGTTCCATTTTCCAAGTTCTTTAATTAAAAGAAATATCAACTATTAACACTTCTCATAATGCCACTAGTCCCCTTCGGCCTGAGGATTGGCTAAAGGGTAGGTAGCCCAGCTGGTTGTGATGGTATTGTTCTCCAAACTAATCAGATAACATAATGTTTTATTTTCTCCCATATTTGTTCAAGTGTGCTCATGGTTGTGTAGGACCCTTCTCCAATGAATTAGGTTTCATGGTTGGAATGTTTCCTTGCTTCTCATTCTGGCCAGCAACTCGGTGATCGCCATTACTTGGGCCTTGGGGAAGAAGACTCCCAGGCTAAGAAAAAATTAATATTTTTAATACTTTGAGAAGTTGGAACTATCTGTGTGGAGATGAGAATGGGATTTCGGAAGGGTGTTTCTTGGCAGCAATTCAGAATTGGAACTATTTCCTATTTGGCTGTAGGATTTTTCTATTTCGAACTTTTCCCTTCCACTTTTTTCTTTCAGGAGTCTTTTTCTTGATGGCTGTTTATCTCATTGTTGTCAAAGCAAGATACTTCTTGTTTCTTATATTTCTCTTATTAGAACTAACCTAAATCTGTGTTTGCTTCATATTATTTTGACTCTCAAGTAGAATTTGGTAGAAATGTTTCCTATTAAGGGTTGTAATCGAAAAATGGGCACTCGAGAATAGAAGAACTCGTCAGGAGTCTACATGCAAAGGACTTTCATGCGGAGTTTGGTCATTAATATCTTTTTCCTTAAACTTCTTCTTTTACAGATTTGGGATGTGCTATCAAACAAAGAAGTAGTGGACATAGTTGCTTCTGTTTCAACTAGGTCTTCAGCAGCCAAGGTACTGGTTGAAACTGCAGTAAGGGCTTGGAAGTATAAGTATCCAACGTCCAAGATTGATGATTGTGCTGCAGTTTGCCTTTTTCTGAACTCTAATGTGGATGGCTCGTCCGCTGATATTTCCAAAATCAAAGAGCTAGAATCAACAATTGAAAATGCCAGGAGTGAAGGAAAGAGTCAGGAATCTGACCAACGGGAGATAAGCCCTGAAGAAGGTGAGGCAGAAGGTGTGGTACAAGAATCAGAAAGTGATGCAAAGAGCAGGGAGGAGTGGCTGGCTTTAGAAGGTGTCGCACGAGTGAACACATTATTGGCCCTCCCAAGGTTTGTTCCTGGAGGGGATAATAGAAGGCCATGATAAAGTTTCCCAAGTGACTGGGCAGAAGTTGATTAGATTGGCGGTTTTGTTTTCCTGCTATTTATTTATTTAAATTTTTGTTCCCTTTATGCCAAATGTGTCTAAGGGGGGTTTATTGTTGTTTTTCCAAAGGTGGATCCAGCTTTATTAGTGTCTGGCTATCCATCACCCTTACCTTTTCCTTTTCTCCCTTTTCCTTTCGTTTCTTCATTCTGTCTTAACTTGGGTGGGAATGAATTGGAGTTTTGTTTCTGTAAAGTCTAAACTCTCCGATTTGGTGCATTTGATCTATGTTGTCGTTGAATGCATTTGTACCTTGTTAATAATATATGTTTAGCAGGAGGGTGACTGAGCTCTTATCGAATTTCGTTTACTTTTGCTCTCTTTCACTGCTAGTCAGTCTTAAGCATTCGTTTCATTAAATGTTCTTACAAGCACCTTGAGGATAGTATCCATTCCACTTGCAGAGTGTTGTATTCCAGGGCAGTCCTAGCTGTGCTGGAGAGAGTTACTTATCCATCCATTCCGCGAGTGATGAATATGATGATGGTCACTTTTAGCTTTCGGGAGTGCTCAAGTGCCTGAACTAAGAAACTGTCCGAGGATTTTTCTTCTTCCAATTGAGTGCTGTTAGCTTTTTTAAATCTGAATTTGCTGGACCGATAGCATTTCATGATAGACTGCTCCAATTTTTTTACCGTATTGCAGTTTCATTACACAACTTATACTCAACTTGTACAATATGTCATTTGACATTATAAGCTGGCGGCGAACAATGATGGTAACAAATAATTACTTGGAGGGGCTTAATAATAACAGTTCATTTCTTAGACATGGCTTCCAGACAACCAACGGCTGTAAAAGGCCAATGCTTCCCGGGGTTTGTACTCCGGTACAGTGTGTCCGGCACCCTACACCGGGAAAAAGGAAAGTGAATGACCACTTCCAATGGTTAGATTTTTTATCCACAAAACAAATGCAATGCAATGTGATGTTACAATATTCTTCCATTACCTTAATAGTGAGAAAGGTGAGGTTGTTCGCATACCCTTGAGTATACCTGCAAATGATGTCCAAAAAATGTCAATAATCATTGTATACGCAGATAACTCTCACCAGTATCCCAGTCACGTTCTGCTTTACATGGGCCTTTGAGTTTCAACTTCAGTATCAAGCATCAGAATTCAGAGGTCAACTGTTTTATAGTATAACAATCCATGATGAACCGAGTACATCCTATGAAATTCTAATTGAAGTGGAGATTGATTACATACCCGGCGACTTGTTTGTTAACGTACCAAGGTCTCCATTCATCTATAACTTGATAACCCATTGACCTTGTCCATGCTTGAGTTCCAGTGAATGGAATACACATGTCATGATCCCCACTGCCAACAACAAAAGTTTGAACCCATATGTCAGATTTGACAAGTGATTATATGACATATTTCTCTGTTCTAATGTTTCTTTAAAAACTCTTCGTAAAAAAAAAAAAAAAACAAGAGAAATAAGAAGCACGAGAAGTAAGAAGAGGAGCACCTGAATATAAGGGCACGGTATCCTTTAGTTGTTAGATTTCTATGGTACTTTATCATGCCTCCAGCGTCGTGGTAATAAGTAATTCTGTCGGTGCACAAATCCCAGGAGCCAGCCACGTTTTGCTGGGAGAGAGAAATAAATAAAATGAAGTAATTAGTTTCTCTTATCTAGCTAGGACGGATTCTTATAGACTGATTCAAGAAGAATTATACCTGTTCACCATGGATGGCGCTTCTCACTGCTTCGTTGTTCAACCATGCAGTCGCAACTTCATCACTCTATAATGAAGATTAGACAGAACGAAAAGAAAACAATTAGTAGAGAACTTGCACCCAAGACTAGTATTAATTTGGACAAGCCATATGAGAAATGGAACCGTTACCATGCAGGGAAGTCCCACTGCACCAAGCCCAAGCTCTGGCCATGTTGGAATTCTCCCAGCTTTCACAGGAGCTCTTAGAGGCCAAGAACGACCGAACATCCTTTTTCTCACGGGAAGAGGCCTTTCAGTTTCACCCAACCGCCTAAAGCTAGACGGCAATTCGTTCTTATAATTATTCACAATATTTAATGTTGTCGGACTGTGGTAACAAGGTTCAAGGATGTCATATCTGTTGAGACCCTCGAGCAGCTGAATAAACACAAGAAAATATATAGCTTTGAGAGACAGAACAGTCAGTAGAGGAGAAAAAGAAATTAAAAAACAAAGAGAATTTATGAAACTGATGCAGCAAAGTAGGCACCAAGTTTGGGTAGCTGTGCTTAATTTGTACCTTATAAACCTTGCTTAGTTTGTTCTTACAGTTCTCATTGATAGGATCCCAGTAGTCTCCTTGACAAATAGAGGTAACCTCCTGTGAAGTTAGCGTATATCAGACAGTCTAATTTGTTGACCGAGCACCATTATGCAAGATAAAAGAAGAGTAAAATAAAATTTTTAAGTTGGGGACCGGACATGAGGCTTATTAATTAGTGGCAAAAGCCTCTGCATGTATGTCTTTTTGAGTTCGTATGAGACATACACGTCACACGTGTATGTGCACGTGGGCCCATTGAAGAAATCCGACCATTGATGATGGATGCAAATCAAGTGGTCCATTAAAGACGTGAAAACCCGAACCATCCGGGTTTCAACTGGAACCCTATTTTTATAAACCCGAACCCAACCCGACTAAACCCGACTGTTTGCACTAATTTTTTTAATAGCTAAAAAAATAAAAAAAATTAAAAAAAAAAAATATAAAAACATGTGGTTCAGGTTCGATTTTACATTTCCAAACCCAAACCCGACCCAACCCAACCTGAGTGAGGGTTGGATTACTTGAGGACACATTTAGCCTAGGTCAAACCAATTACAAGGGACAATTCAAGCTCCAAATTAATGAGGGAATCACCTGAAATATATCATCTGATATGAGGCCCATTCCATGTGCAAATGGCACAAGAGCATTCCGGTCAAATTGGGTACCCGAGGCTCCATTTCCCACCAAGTAACCCTGGACAAACATACTAAGACTCAGTAGGCATGTTCTGCTCCAGTACTAAAAAAACAAAGCTTTCTGCTAAAATATTACTGACCTTCAGATTGATGATTGGCTCTACACCAGCATCAATTCCTGGAAGTTCTGTTGAGTTAACACAACATTTGACAAAACTGTAAATAGCTGAAAGAAAAGTAGTACCTTTGGCAACTTCTGCTGCAAGAGTGGGCACATATATTCCTGCATATGATTCCCCGGAAATGAAAAACGGATTTGAGAGGAATTCGGGATAAAGTTCAAACCACTGCAAGCAAAACAAACCACAAAACAACTCACGGTTTAATCTGTGGTAAGACAAAATGGCTATTAATAAACCTGTACTACTATAGAAAATGTACTTGTATATATGAGTTAAAAAAAAAAAAACAAAAGATAGTCCATAGAGATCTTTCAATACCTTGAGAAGAAACATGTGCGTATCTGATGCTGTCTTGAAATCTCCAGTAGTGTAGTCTTCGGGGTTATCAGAGTAGGATAACCCAACACCAGCTGGAGAGTCCAAATAGATAACGCTAGAAACCTGTAAACGAGTGAAAATAGTCCATAAAGATTTGATCGCTACAGCTTTCAGGAGGTTATATATATGTATATAGGTGATCGAAATGCACTTTACCTTGGACCAGCTGTAAGGATTCAGATGCAGTTTTGGAAGAGCTGCCGATTCATTCCGGGCCTCAAAATTAAATGGCCCTGACGTGACGAATTCAGCAATTAATTTATGTCAAAGCAAAGAGCAGCAAAAAGAAATGAATTAGTTCTAGCATTTATCATTTGTTGTTAAAGGGGCTTTTAACTTTGATAAAAACTTGGAAAGAATCCAACCAGTTCTAACATCTGAGATCGGACTTGAGCATGGACGGAAGATTGAGAAGAAAGAATAGTTCACCGCAAAAAGAAAGAAAAGCAGCGGGAAAGTAAAGTGAGTTTGAGTTCTTCAACAATATCATACCGTGCTCATACACGAATCCGTCGAAGCTGGAACAGCCAGGGCCGCCATTGAGCCACAGAACGACTGGGTCCTTGGCTGGATCGCCTTCCGATTCCACGAAATAGTAGTAGAGATTTTTCCCCGCGCTTTTCCCATTCAGTTTCAGGTACCTTCAAAACGCAGCACGTGAGATCAAGAGATCATACTCGCTCGACATCCAAACCAAACGAATGCACTGTGCTCCGTCCACCGATTACCCGGCGTGGTGTTTAGAAGGTATCGTGCCATCGAAACCGGGAAGGTGAGTGACCAGAGCGCTGTCGGGAGCCGATTCGGCGACACTGTACTTAAGAGTCAAAAGGACCGCGAGGAAAACAAAACTCCGATCCATTGCGGCTCGCAATTGGGAGCAATTCGAACTTCAAGCTTTCAGATTCGATGACCTACAGTTCCAACTTTAAGCTTTCAGATTTCAATCAAGCCAGAGGCGTAAAGCTGGGAACAGAACAAATACAAAAAAAAAAAAACAAATAGAGAGGAAGCAGCTGGAACGAAGAATCACGGAACAGATTTGATTCCTTTACGAGGAATGACGATACATTAATTATAAAGGACGATCATATGGCCTCAGCAAGTCTACATCAGGGGAAGATTTTTTCTCTTTTTTTTTTTTTTTTAAATATATCGAATAAATATATCTAAAATAGAAACGAGATCTGTTGATGTTTCATTTCCTGATCTTCCCCTGTTTGACAGACGACTGTAAGCATATAATATTAACTTATAAACCATGCTTTTTCGATTTGCCATATCAAGGCAACGTTATGCCGTAAACATGCCTGTCGAGTTTCAACTTTCGAGGAAAATTAAACCAGGATTAGAACAAAACAGACTAGTTTAAAAGATTGGAATCGAGAAGGTTTTAAGGATGTTGGGGCAGAAAAATAGTGATAAAAGGACTTCACTTGTATTTGAAAGAATGATAACTGATAGGCATATGGAGAGTGGAGACCCAACATACGATGACTATGCCGATTTTATTTCCATACTATAGCAGCTTTCTTTCATTCTATCTACTGAACTAGTCTACAATATCTCATTTTACAATCTGAGCCAGCGACGTATAATGATCTTACAAATAATTAAATGGAGAGGCTTAACAGCGACAATTTATTTCCTAGACACGGCTCCCAGCCAACCAACGGCTGTAAAAGGCCAATGCTTCCTGGGGTTTGTACTCCGGTACAGTGTGTCCAGCGCCCTGCACAGGGAAACAGAAAAGTGAATGACCACTTTCAATGGCAGAATTTTCTACCCACTAAAGAGTAAGTTGTTATTTCCTTCAGGTACCTTAACAGTCAGAAAGGTGAGGTCGTTGGCGTACCCTTGAGTATACCTACAAAAGATGGCCCAGATAAGGTGATCATTTATTGTTGGCTCAGATAATTTAGCGCTAGCATCCCCATATTTCTGCTTAACATGGGTCTTTGAGTTTCACTTTAGCATCAAGCATCAGAATTCAGAATTGACCAAACAAATAGCAGAGACTTTCTTAATAAGGCGAAGACTGTATAAATATCAGCCCAACTATTGCATTCTTTTGGCAAAGTGCCTTCAATGGACAATGTTGTTATCTGATTCTGAAATCCATGCTTGATGCCTCATTGTTGAAGGCTATCAAGGCACACACGCATTATTTGCTGGTCTCATAGTAGAACAACCCTTGACCAAACATGAATATATCTTACTGAATTCTAATAGAAGTGAAATTGATACATACCCAGCAACCTGTTCATTAAAATACCAGGGTCTCCATTCATCAATAACTTGATATCCCATTGACCTGGTCCATGCTTGACTTCCAGTGAACGGAACACACATGTCATGATCGCCACTGCCAATATAAAAGTCAAACAATATGTCAGATGTGACAGGTAAAGTGATTATGACATGTTTCTGTAGAGTTATCCAATAATAATCAGAAGGAGAATTCGTAGTCTTCTGGACTCAAACTTCAGTTACATCCAACATAAATTCTCTGCTATGTGACTTTTGCAAGGATTCAACTAATGAATTCTTTAATGTTTTAAATTGAACAAATGAAACAGTGTCAATGAAGCAGGTAGGTTGGAAAAACTGAATTAATTGTTCATTAGCTTATGGTTGCTCTGAGTGTTTTTCATAGTTTATTTAACAGTATCTGAAAAATAACAAGACAAATAAAAAGCACAATACGTAAGAAGAAAGTACTGTGCTAGTCTGGAGGAGCACCTGAATACAAGCGCACGATAGCCTTTAGTTGTTAGGTTTCTGTGGTAATTTATCATGCTCCCGGCATCGTGGTAAAAACTAATTCTACCAGTGCACAAATCCCAGGAGCCAGCCACGTTTTGCTGGGAGAGACAAACAAATAAAAGAAATAAGCTTCTCTTCGGAGCACCTAATTCAGATATGACTGATTGAGATCCTATTCAGATAGATTGATCTTAGATGAATACCGGTTGGGCATGGATGGCACTTCGTACAGCTTCATTGTTCAACCATGCTGTCGCGATTTCATCATTCTATAATTACAGAAACACTAATTAGAGAAAATAACAAGTACATACACTCAATATATAATAGTACTGGCATGCAGAGGGACAGTTTATGCTTTACATGAGGAACTGGGAAAAAAGCTCAGCATGGGTCTCAGCTGATAGTTTGGTTACAAAAGTAAACAAGAAAACATAGATAAGAGTTAAGGAACACATATTAGTGATCACAGAAATAAACAATATGACCACATTACAACATATTTCAAAATACTGGTCAGCAAAGAACAACACTAGTGAGGCTTATTTAGTAGACTCATGAAATTAAATACTTTTTCTGACAAAGAATGTCAATCCATGAATTTGTCAATATTCAGGCACTCAGTTGCAGGTAATGAGCTGAATCCATTAACACGGCCTCTAGGAGTGTCGTTGTCTTTTTTCTTTCTTCATCACAAACTGATTAAATATGTTATGTTAATAAAAATGTTTGACACATACACCTGTAGAATCTATTAAAACTTTTTAAACTCTTCACAATTTTTTTCTTTTCAATCTCCTACTTTTAATGCATACATTGCCACTTTCTATATGTGGCATCTACCAACCAGAGATTGACAGACCACATAAGATAATATTTACATGCAGGATACCAGTGGGGTTAGAAGCATTTTGTAGGACGACAAAAAACACAAAGAACTTGTTGCTTCAATACAATTATTAAACATGCTGATTAGAACTTGCACATGCAGGACCAGTAATTGGACATGAAATACACGAAATTGAGCACACTTACCGTACAGGGAACTTCTCCTGTACCAAGCCCAAGCTCTGGCCATGTTGGAATTCTTCCAGCTTTCACTGGAGCTCTTAGAGGCCATGAACGGCCAAACATCCTTTTCCTCACAGGAAGAGGCCGCTCAGTTTCACCCAACTGCCTAAAACTAGATGGCAATCTGTTCTTTTCAGTCACAATATTTAATGCTGATTGGCTGTGATAACAAGGTTCAAGGATGTCATAGATGTTGAGATCATCAAGCACCTGATAAATACACGATAAATAATAATTTTGAAAGACAGAACACCCGATGGTCATATTAAAAAAAAAAAAAAAAAAAAAAAAAAGAATTCCTGAACTGATGTAGCCAAAAACGTATAAGTTAGGATAGCTGGTCTTCCACACCTTATCAACCTTGCTTAGTTTGCTCTCACAACTTTCATTGACAGGATTCCAGTAGATTCCTTGACAAGCAGAGTTTACCTCCTGTGAAGTTATCATTTCAGACAAAGTCTAATTTGCTGGCCACCTTTACATGCACAACAAAAGAACAATAACAGCAGAAACAAGATTTTGCACGGTGTAATAGCCTTCTCTACTGATAACACCCCATGGATTGGTTAAGTCAATTGATTAGACGAGACAATTCAACCTCCAAATGAGAGAATCACCTGAAATATATCATCTGATATAAGGCCCATTCCATGTGCAAATGGCACCAGAGCATTTCCATCGAATACAGTATCTGTGACTCCATTTCCCACCATGTAGCCCTGGACAAATACACACGAATTAACAGGCGTATTCAGCTATAGTATAAAGAATTAAAAGTTAAATCTCAAGAACTGACCTTCAGATTGATTTTTGGCTTCACGTCAGCATCAATTCCTGGAGGATATTTGAATTAATACAATAATTGGATACTAAAAGACCAAATTAATAATTGAAAGATACCTTTGGCCACTTCTGAAGCAAGAGTTGGCACATAGACTCCTGCATATGATTCCCCGGCAATGAAAAATGGATTTGAGAGGAACTCAGGATAAAGTTGAAACCACTGCGTGCAAAACAGACCACAAAACATCCAAGGTCCAGTCAGTAGAAGAGTAACAGGAGAAATTTCAAGAGATAATTTTTCCACTTGATACAGGAATGGCCAGCACATGTACTTCTATGCAGAAGAATGAATGAATTTTGCTGTTGATCTTTGCATACCTTCAGAAGAAACGTGTGTGTATCCGAAGCTGTCTTGAGATCTCCAGTAATGTAGTCGCTGGTGTTGTTAGAGTAGGATAACCCAACACCCGCTGGGGAGTCCAAATAGATAACGCTAGAAACCTAAAAGTAATCCATAAAAGATGTGATCAGTACAGCTCTTAGGAGGTAAATTGATCGTAAAGTATGATGCATTCGATCAGGGAATACCTTCGACCAGCTGTAAGGATTCAGATGCAATTTTGGAAGACCTCCCGCTACGTTGCTGGCCTCAAAGTTAAACGGACCTGACGGATTCAGTAAACAGATGTCACAACAAATTCTCTCAAGTCTCCAACTAGAAGGTTATGATCTCATTTTTCCCAGTTGCCAGTTATTGCATGGATGGGGAGGTATATCAACCTTTTTCCATGTTTGAGAACAAATTCCAATTTCAACAACCCACGATAAGAGCAGAGGGATATTGGTGCGATCGTACTACATTTGAGAATTCTACTAAAGCGTAGACGATGTTATATCAACTTTAATATCTCCAGCGCACGAAATATTATGAAAAAAGAAGAGCTTGCTTCCAGCAAAAAAATAGCCAGCAGCTAGAGTCAATTATGCAAACTTGATCTTTTCTGGAAAAAAATCTCTTCGACAACATTTACCATGCTCATACACGAACCCGTCGAAGCTGGAACAGCCAGGGCCGCCATTAAGCCACAGAACAAGTGGGTCTTTGGCCGGGTTGCCTTCCGATTCCACGAAATAGTAAAAGAGATTTTTCCCGCTTTTCTCATTTAAGTTCACGTACCTTCAAAACGTACAGCAGCATACTCAGTACTCACCCGTCACAGAGCACATATACCCAGAACCAAAACGTTTTACAACTACACCACACACACACTAGAAATAGACGATTACCCGGCGTAGTGTTTAGAAGGTATGGTACCATCATCGAAACCCGGAAGACGAGTCACCTGGGCACTGTTGGGAGCCGATTCAGCGACACTGGTCAGAGTCAAAACGACGGCAAGAAAAACAAAAACAAGCTTCATGGCCGCTCCCAGTGATCTCAAACTTCAAACTTCAATAGTTGAGGGTGTTACAGATTTTAGATAAGTAGATGTAGTTGTGCACATGAGTCTTATCACGAGATTGATGGTCACGCTTTTGAACAGAGAGACGTAAAGCCGAGAACAGAACCCAAAAAGCAGAGGGAAAGCAGCGGAAACGAAGGATCACGCAACAGACTTCTGATTCCCGTAGAAGGAAAGGAATGATAAAACGTGAAATCCGACAGAGAATGATCTGATTTGGATCGATTGGGCGGCCGGTTTGCAACTTGCTCCGGAGCCTTTTACCTAACCAATCCGCGCTCTCATCTCCATCGCAAGCTTGGATTTTTCTGCTGCACTTTTGAAACTTTTATGAGTAACGGATTTTTAAATTAAATACCTAAATACCTAACGAGGGAATAATGGCATGGCCTATGCATGGACATGGACCACGGACCACGGACCATGGACTATGGACTATGAACTATAGACTATGGACTATAGTTCATATATCCATATTAAAATGGCAGATAGATCATTTATATATGGTTTTATATGATTTTCATGGGATATATGAAAAAGGTTCATGCTCAGATTAGACTTCACATGAAAGCATGGGTATAATGAAGTTGATGTCGTCAAATATGGTTGAGTATAACTGCATAAACCTTAGTTTTGAAACTTGCTAGATTCAGACAGTTTATGAAGATTGACCACTTTGACTATGACTGAATGGGAATAATGAGTGAGACTCATAGGTTGATCTCTTCTTTTCTTTCAAATAAGTCTTTAGAAGCAATGTTTTAAAAATCGAGTCAGCCATCAAACCAGCAGTCCGGTTTTGGTCGAATGTTTTAAAAACCGAATCGGCCATCCAACCGGTATTATGTCTGGTTTGGTTGAACCCGGTTATACACCATATTGTACATATATTTAATATTTTTATGAGAAAAAAAGACAAAATTAATGCTGGTCAATAAAAACCTGGCCTCTGATTCTGGTTCAAATGGGGCGGGTTCGGTTTTTAAAACACTGCTTCAACCCTTAAGTATATATTTTATATATTTAATATTTTTGTAAAAAAAAAAAAATAGTGTTGGTTATAATGAATCGCACAGTTCAATTGGGTGGGAGTCGGCCGGTTTGGCTCGGTTTTTTAAAAAAGAAGAGTAACATTTGTTATATTTGCCATAATATGATTACTTGTTACTTCTATTTTATCAATTATAATTACATAAGAAAAAAAATGAGAAAGAGAGATGATTATACCTTAAACATATCTTAATTCATCTTGTTGGATTTGAACATGATTAACTCATCCCTTGCTTTTGTCATGGGGTTCTTCTAAGGGTGGTTTTCCCGGTGTTTTAAAAACCGAACCGGCCATCAACTGGTCGAACCTGGTTGGACCAATGGTTCAACCATTGAATATTATACTCTATAGTCTATACTTTATATTTTCTTAATATTTCTATAAAAAAAAGATAAAAATAAAAATTCGGTTGGCAGGTCGGTTCGGTTCGGGTTTTAAAACACTGGGTTCTCCCATAAAATGGGTTTTATTTTAAGCTCATGAAAGTAAGAACCCAAAAAAAGAAAAAAATAGATTGTACAACGTTTTAATTTAAAAAAAAGATAATATTATGTTTTTGTCAACTATTCTTATATTTTTATCAATTTAATAAATAATAAAATCAGATTTATTCTATTTTGTTTTAATCAAAGGACGTTCTGTACTACATTAGTATGTGTCTAAAAGTGTTGAGTCGTCTGTATATGTGCAGCCATTTAACAGCAGAAGAGGGGTTTAAGGAATGGAAGAGGAACAACGGAAACCCTAAGAGCTTCATTTATCGATACTCTGAACCGAATTGCTGGACTCATCTCTGAAATGTGAAAAATGCAAAACCTCCAACGAATTGTGTCCAGAGTAGCTTCGTGTTCGAGGGTTCCGATCTATCGCTGCTTGATTACCAATAGGCCCGCCGCCGCCAGTCGTTTCGAATCGCCGGGGGTTTCTACTAGCCGGTGGTTTTCGTCCAAGTCGGACGGAAAGGACGGAGACGCATGGGAGAAGGGATGGGAGAGTATTGGACAATCGTCGAGTAGTTCGGAGAATGTTGGCTCCGACGACGTTTCTGATCTTGGGTGGGGCTCCGTCTCCTCGTGGTCGACTGGACTTACAAAAGACCATTTTGATGGACAATCTGTGGGACGGCAGGTCTCGCCGGAAGGTGCTATTGTGTCGAGACCTACGGCGTCGGAGACGGAGAAGGATTTCGTAGAAGAACTGGAGAAGGAAAACAGGAAAAGTCAGTTGTTTGTTAACGGATGGAAGGATCGGCTCAAGGATGTAAACGTATTGATGAAGCAAGTTAGGGAGCCCGGTGCTAGGGGATCGTATTTGAAAGATTCAGAAAAGGCTGAAATGTACCGCCTTCACAAGGAAAATCCCGAGGTTTATACAGTTGAAAAACTAGCAAAAGATTATCGGATTATGCGGCAGCGGGTTCATGCAATCTTGTGGCTGAAAGAGCTTGAAGAGGAGGAGGAGAAAAAACTCGGTCACCCTCTGGATGATTCTGTGGAGCTGTTGCTCGACACTTGCCCTGAGTAAGAATTCACTTGCCTCTATGTTGGTCCTTTTGCCGGTGATGCTAAATTTGTAATACCAGAAATCTGTTATTTCTCTTTCATTCTTTTAACTATTCGAACGTGTAGAGAGTCTAGTTCTTCTCTGTGTGTTTGTATTGAGAAACCAGTTTTAACTTTGAAACGAGAGTTTATTATGTCACTCGAATATATAGTTTTCCATGGTGTTGCTGCGGGAGGTTTTGGGTTCGGGTCTCCACAGCAGCAGCATTGGGAGTAAAATGTATTCACTTTCCTCAAAAAAAAAAAAAAAAAAAAAAAAAAAAAAAAACAGAAAGAATTTTCCTGTCTTCGGCATTGATCATTTTGAAGGACACAATGCCGTCAGAAGTTAATATGATGCTCGATCCCTTGAGTGTATTTCTTGGCACTATCAATCTAAGTGGGTCTACGTTATTAGTGTAATTTTGAGGCGATAATTATGAACAGCATAGCAGCTCCTGTTTTATATCCTAGCTTCAATAGTCTGGAATCTGACTGGTTGATACACTTTTCATACTTTTGATTCTATATATTGAGGATTTTCACAAAGAGGGAACTGCATGTTTCTATGAAATTTTGTGGAAAGATTTCAACTCCTTGGACAAACACAGTTAGAAGAAATCTTGGATGCAGAAATATTATTAATTGGTGAATGGTTGGCATTGAATTGGTATATGTCTGTTGTGGATGGCCAGTGTAGGAAGTCCGATTCCATGCATACTGATTAGGTTTCTTCTTGGAAGAATTTTCTGCGTTGATATTAATTTTTGCATTTGGTCAGGTTTTTCCACTCTCATGATCGGGAATTTCATGTGGCCTCTCTTCCCTACAAACCAGACTTCAAAGTGATGCCAGAAGACTGGGATGGGACCACCAGAGATCCTGATGAAGTTCATTATGAGATCTCAATGAAGGAGGATGAAATGCTGTACCAAGAGTTTCTGCAAAGGATGAATTTCAACAAGAAAAAGGTAAGCTCAAACCTTCTCTTTATTTCCAGTATAGTCAAAATGATTGGTGTTCAATGCTGAAATGTTGTGACTATGTTGTTGTTTTTTTTTTTTTTGCAAAAGAGTGTTCTCATAGGGCCGAAGAGCTCAAACTTGTTTCTATTCAGGTCATCACTTGAATTCCAGTCCTGACCTGAGATCAGATTGCTTGTTGAAATCTCATATAATTTTTTGATGTGTTTGTTGTCCGTCTATATTATTAAGTAAACTGTAGTATTTCATTGAATGCATGTAGTATGAAAAGATACAACAAATACCGGGAGATTTGACTCTTTATCGTAAATGGCTCCGAGGAAGGTAATGCACATTTCACTCAAAAAAGGGTAACCTGTAACATAATTTACCTGATTGCAGATGGCTGGGGAAGTGAAATGCCACAAGTACAGCAGGAGACGTGGAGACGATGGGTGGAATTTTACAGTGGAGAAGATGGGTAAACAAGCAAAACGTGGTGGAGGTGGTGGCTGGAAGTTTGTGAGCTTGCCGGATGGTTCAAGCCGACCACTGAACGAGATGGAAAAAATGTTTGTCAGAAGGGAGACTCCAAGACGTAGGCGTAAAATCCTTCCATGATCTGAGTTAATCAGTCAGCTAATAAGAGATGATTTTTTGGTTGAAGTTGTTCTGTAACAATGCAGGTGTAGAACTCAAATATTACCATGTTATTTTGAAGGAAAAGCAAGAATGTCGATTCAAACGATGTTTTATTTCTTCACAAAAAAGATGTCTGTCACAGTTTGAAATATTGGTTTCGGTGTATCTGCTGACGCCAGTGGAAATGGTTTACGACAGTAGGTGCACATCATCCGAACATGTTTAATGTCGCAGCGGGATTTTCTGGGTAAGTGGATTGATCTTTAAGGAGTTATAGTAAGGCAAATAAGAGAGGCCGAGGAACCCCGCTTCCAATGGCCGGCATTTGGTTAACGTATGTTTGAGTCATAGAACAGAAGGAAAATGGACGCTGAGTGACCAAGCGGTTTGCTACTCCAATCTATGTGATTCCTGACTGTACCAAAATTCCTTCAAAATTCACACCAGCCCACCTCCTGTACCATATTCACCCTCATTTATCAAATTTCATTTTAACCCACAAGTCTGGATGGCTAATAGCACACCTGGGAGTGAATCTAATGACTAACATTGAGATGGCGAGGCTGAGTTTCACAACTGAACAATACAATGAAGTGAAGAACATTATCAAATCAATAGTCAAAACTCAAAACACATACTATAGGTGACAAATTTACGTAGCCTGTTAGCCAGTAAAAAGTTCTGCTTTAGTCTATTGAATTTCTTGCAAGTATTTTGCTATTGTTGTGCTGAAGTAAAGCCACGACGAGCATATTTTTTAACAGTTTGGGAGGTACGTAGGCAGAGTAAGGATGAAGATCCCAATGGGCTACACTCCACAACGGTTCGCAAATAATTGAGACTTAAGTCCACATCTGATTGTTCCCGAACATACCATATTTCAGAATACTTAAACAAAAGTTGCTTTAGAGGAATCTTGAGTCCAATCCAGCTCCATATACATCTCTTAGCTTACTGCTTTTCTGCGAGAGGCAAAGATTAATTATATAAATTGGGGCATAACCCAATCCCACCCAGATCTCGGACCCAGGCATTTCAAATCCTGAATCCTGATCCCCAAATTCAAATACGGTTCACCAGATTAAAAAAGTAGCAATCCTGATGGGATCTAACCACGTAATAGATATGAATAAAGTGGCGGCAAGCACTATATGTACAATTTTCAACCAACGGAAGGTAATGACAAGACTACAAGCGTAAGTAAAATAGCAAACTGTTGCTATTCAACAATAATTGTACATGCTGGTTTACACTGAAACAAATCTTGGCTTATAGGGCCATGATGCCAGAAAATGGCACGAGCTTTCCCCCTGTGCTCTGGTAGATCAACAGTTGCAAAGGTGCACTGAAGCTCGGATTGTCTCATTTTGGAGAGATTTCACAATGGCAAGAAACATACACCTTTTCCCTTGGTGATGCCTACAACTGGCCCAATTTATCCTGCTTGTCAAGGTAAACAAAGTGAAATTTGGCAACTGGATATTGGTTTTTTTCATATGCAAAATACTGTAGGGAGTGACCAATACAGATAAGCATACTTTCTTAAGAACGAATAACAGTAACTGCAACTTCGCAATTTCACAGGCCTCGGGGATTTCTTTTAATTTGCATCATTACATGTAAAAACCTTGTAATATAAATATTAAAAGGACAGTTTATATAACATGGGGGCGGGGAAAGGTTTTGTCAAAAGGGAAAGCCAACCTAATCCAACCCGATTTAAGATGTGATTGGGTCAAACCCTAATCACATGGAGCATGGGATGAAAGGGCAAAAAAAAAAAACAAATCCCACATTGGTTTAGGGTAGAGGCAGGCTTCCAAATCCAACCAGTGAAAACCCAACCGACAATGTTTAGCAGTAAAGTTACTTTTCATTGTTTTAAAAATAAATCTATATTCTTTGAAACACAGATTATTAACTTCAGCAAGAGAATTTGAAAACATAAAAATTTAACCGGTACGTATTTTTTTCAGGTTTATTCAATTTTAGGATTTTATCATATTAATCTATTCAAATTTCTAAAAGTGGAATTATTTGAGTACTATTGCAGGATTACCCGGGGCCAATGGGAGTCGGCCATGGCAGGGATGGATTTCCTTGAGATTTTGAAAAACTGCAGTGAACCCACCCCATACCCACCTCATGTTGGTATCATGCTCACGTCATCCCGCCTCATGCCCTCCTCATGCCCACCTCATGCCCCCCTCATGCCCATCTCATGCCCATCCCATGCCCGCCCCATGCCCGCCCCATGCCCACCCCATGCCCACCCCATGCCCACCCCATGCCCACCCTCAGCCAACCCATGCCCACCCTGGCCTTTGATACATTATCTCACTAAATACAACCTTTCATACACGTGAAATTTTTATGCCTGGGATCTTTGTATAACTTGCAATAACGCCAATAGTTTTTCTGAATTAGCCAGCACAACTATTATTTCTTCAACTAAAAAATTAGTAGTGAATGAGTTGGGTAATTTTAAATTGGTTGTAAGAAAGTAGAACAAATTGTCATGGATCTGGTGCTCTGATCAGCACAAAGTTTCTCGAGTCCAAATGTTTAGGTGGGGTAATGTGGGAAGATAGCTCAGGTGGGGTAATGTGGGAAGATAGCTCAGGTGGGGTAATGTGGGAAGATAGCTCAGGTGGGGTAATGTGGGAAGATAGCTCAGGTGGGGTAATGTGGGAAGATAGCTCAGGTGGGGTAATGTGGGAAGATAGCTCAGGTGGGGTAATGTGGGAAGATAGCTCAGGTGGGGTAATAGCCCTGAGCAATAGCTCAGCTGGTCTCATGTGGGTAGATATCATGGGAGGTTTTGAGTTCGAGTCTCCTATGGGACATTAGGTGGGGTAATGGGGTTCACTAGTTTAAAAAGAAAAAAAAAAAAAAAAATAACTCAGAAGGATAATGATGAATGTTGTACTAAAATCAGAACAAGAATAAGATGTCATGATAAAAAAAAAGAAGGGTTTCAGAGAAGAAAACAATTTTTTCTGAGAATCAAACCTGAAGCATCTGCATCAATTTTGGGTGCTGTTCCAAGAGCTGGCAAAGCTTTTCTCTATCACTCAATAATGACTACATACAAAAATAAATAAGAATGCATTAGGGCCAGGACAAAATGAAAGTTACAGATAAAAGACATCTTATAGTTCAATGAAAACCTGAATGGCTTCAGGAGAGCTGAAGTACTGTTGTAAAGTCATTCCTGCATCTTGTTGCTGCTGAGTCGCACTGTCACTCTGCTGCTGTGACGGTTGTGAGATGCTCTCCTGCTGTACGTTAGGGGTTTGGAAGTAAATGTGAGTTTGAGGAACTTGGAGCTGCTGTGGGATTTGTAGTGGTTGCATCTGAACATGAATAGGGCTCTGCTGCAGGGATACTACAGGTTCTAGAGGCCTGGGGAGCTGAGGATGAGGACGTGGAGGCTGGGGTGGCTGGGGTGGCTGGGGTGGCTGGGGTGGCTGAGGTGGTGGACGGGGTTGCGAAGTAGGAATAGAAGAACTAGGCAAAGGGAGAGATGAAAGATTTACTGGACTTTGGTTAGGTTGCTGTTGCAAATGTGTAGTTGGGATAGATCCAGGCCTTACAAGCATTGATGGTTGAGTAAATGAGGGTAATGAGAAAGAAGTTCCCAGGCGTATATCATTTAAAGGAGCCAAGGAAGGTGGAAGCTGCATTGCTAGACTTGTCTGGCTATAAGATGAAGACTGGGAAGTTGAAGTTTGAGCAGTGTACGGTGGGGGTGTTGGAGGAAGTGGCGGCTGCAGAGGCCTCAAAGAGGCATTTGAGTTGGTTGCCTCCTCCTGTAGCCGACTTCCAGAAGCTGGAGCCCACAAATGTTTAGATTCCATCACAGAGGAATTTGTCAATGATGTCATTAAACTATTAGTACTATTATAGTCTGTATTGATCTGCAATGGAACAGGATGATTTATTGTGTCCGTGAAGGGAGATGAAAATGCTAAACCGGTGACAGCTGCACTAGCACCAAATGCTTGTGAAAGATAAGCTGAAGAAAGTGGTGGCTGGCCCATAGCAGATGGTGGTGTGTGAAGAGATTCAACAGTATGGGAGGGCAGTGAGGGTAGTGGAGGTAATGGGGGCTGTCCAGATGCATATTTATCATCAAAAACTCCTTGGGATGCACCCCCAAAGTGACTGACACCTGTTGCATGTGCTGGACTATCCCTCTGAAAGAATGATGGAATCATCCTAAGGTCTCCTCGTACAGGAGATGATGCTGGGCCCTTATTATAAAATTGAGAAGAAAATTGAGGCAAATTTGTCATTGGTCGAAGACTCTGCCTGCTCTCATCAACTTGCTCACGGAATGAGGACTTCTCCATAGGAGGATAACTTTGCTCTGAATTAATACTTGGTTCTCGAGACAGTGGCCTTTCCGAGCGAGAAATCGACCTTCTCAAAGGAAGCTCATCGCGGTAATGTCCATCAACTGTTGACGTTGGCCGACCAAGATGAGAAAATTGAGAGCTTTCATTCTGATCTGCATCAGTCTCTTCCACAACTGAGTGGGGTGAATCTTCACCAACCATTACAGGAGAAGGCCCAAGATTGTCATCTGGTTGAGGAAATGGCAGTCTATCGTCTGATTCAACTTCCCCATCAAATACTATATCAATTTCCTGAAGATCATCCTCCAGAACAGCTTTGAACTGTCGAGATGCATCGGCTTTACTTGCAACATTTTCATTCTCCGTTGAAGAGCTCTTAATTTGGGTGTTTGTTGCCTCTGCAAGAGGTGGAGTTACAAGGTTTTGACGCTCTCTTTGCCTGGCCATAAACTCATCGACATGAATTGAAGGAGGTCTTCCTCCAGTGGACCCCCCTCGTTGGATAGAACTAACAACATTTGAACCACTAACTCCATCAGCATTTCTCTCTCTGGCAACATAATCATCAACATGCATGGAAGGGGGTCTACTCGTATTGGGTTTCCGCTGCCGAAATGTATCTCTACGAGTTGAACCTGATGATGCAGTAGCACCAGCTCCTCCCAATCCTCTCGAAAATGCAGTTAGGCTTACATTTTCAACACCCAAGTCTCCTCTTGAACGCCGACTTGGGCCATCAACAGCTGTAGTTTTCCTTTTCATAGGAAGGGATTGCATTGCAAGTCTGTCAGAAGAATCAGGGCACTCCCACAAAAACTTGTCAGTGAGACCACCAAGACTATAATAATTACCAGCTCTTTCTGTGGTGCCATCAGTCTTCCTGGCCCTAAAAAGAGAGACTCCGGTATCATCATCCGCAGGATCCACCATAGACAAAGATGGAACTAATAAATAAGGAGGGAAGGTATCCACAGGAACCAAAACTTCTCCAGAAGATGATAAACCTTCACTGGGATTCAAACTTTCCTCCTTGGTGACTGCAGCCTTACGAAGTAACAATAACATAGACTCCACAGATTTCTTAACCTGTAAGACAACAAATATTTCAGAAAGCTAAAAAGATTTCATCATTCCAGCTCAAACCAAGAGGAAAATGAAGGAGAAGAACATGGAAAACTCACTATACCGGATAGAAAGGGGATTTATTCTTTGACAGTGTTAAATGCTCATCCTCCTGAGCTCTATGATCAAGAAGAGTTAGTAATTCCTGAACATCCCTCAACTTCTCTTCAGAAGATTCTTCCTCGTCAGTAATATCATGAGGAAGCCCAAAAAGATATTTCAGAACAGCGACTACCTCCACACTGAGGAAAGAGAGCACAACTTTTAGTTTTAAAAATGTCCAATAGTCAGTCCCCCCGAACTTGCTACAGAAAATAAGCTTGCTATATAAGATGTTCAGACAGCAAGTCAAACTAAATATAGTTCAAGAGGTACAAAAAGTGTATCAACAGAAGGCCGACATACTCACTTTTTGCTATCCTTGCATAGGCATAATACACACGAAGACAACTCTTTAATACATTCCAGGGCATGAACTGAAAAACCTTCTTTTCCAATTGATCGTAAGATGTTCTGCAAGCAACTTAGGAAGGGAGGAAACTTCTCTTTGTTGTAGTCTGCATAGAAATCATTTTTTTCTTTACACCTCTCCATGTCAAGGTCTTCCCCCAAAGACTCTGGTGCTAACATGGAAGAGAAAGCAACTTTGCCCTGATTAGCTGAAACTAATTCTTTCAAGGCTGTCAAACAACCTTGCAATTCCCTTCCAACGGGAAGAAGCTGAAAAATAGAAAAAAATGAAAAAATGAAAATAAATGGGTAAAAAAGATGATTAAAACTGGTGGACTTTGAAGAATTACAGTAGTGAAACCCAATAGATAGTAAAAGCTTCCTATTTGAGAATTGCATCGAAGTGAATAATTAAAATGGTTTCAACACTGAAGGTAATATGGCATTAGAAGTCAACTATGCAATCCAGTTTTTCACCCTACTATTATCCAACCATTTTTTTGTGAAAATGAACAGGTCACACTTCATACAACTATTGACAGCCACAGAAAGCAGGCAAGGCATCATGTTGATGAAATTTGTCCCAAAAAGTGTGGGTGCACGTGCATGTGTGTGCATCTCAAGGAGTGGAATGGCATTTAAACTGTCGTCACCTACAGGAATTACCTGTAGGTTTAACTTTTTGCCGTTGGATTCAGATCTTGAGATCTGTGCAATGGCATTTAAACTGCACATGGTGCTGGCAGAGGATTACAGAAGAACTACAGGAAGAAGAGTGGACAGTGTGTTTATTGGAATAATAGGAGTAACACCGGAAAAGTATCAAAATAGCTGTCACCCATTTTTCCGGTCAGCATTGAGCAAATCTACTGGAAAACGTCATTGCTGAAGGTTGTCCAGTCTGTAAAACGTCAGTTACCAAGTGATCAAGAATTCTTACCTGGCATATCGTAAGAAGGTTTTGCCCAACTAAGGAATATTCTTCAATACTCAAACTAGTTGAAGACCTGCAATAGAAAACAAAGGAACCCCATTTAAATATGTTATACATATGACAGACGTTAACTTAAATACTTGCAAAACTTCTGAGATTAAGGATGTATTTCTTACTTGTCATATGCTCCAGAGAAGTGTGAAGGCCCCTCATGTCCAAAAATCAATGCCAAAGTCTTGAATATGGGGAGCGACCAAGCAAATAAGCTAATGTCACTTTTATTTGAAACTTTGCTTTCGGTTATCAGTTTCCCATCCAAAATAGATGTATCACAACAGCTCTGAAGGGCATGTAGTAGTATTTGAATTGCACCTTCTTTTAACAACAGCTCCTAATGTATGAAGACATTAGTGAGAGGAAGAATGGAATTATTTTAAAAAAATAAGGCAAATTAACAAATTCAGGATTGCTACATTCTTATACTAGATAATTAATTTCGATAAGTAACAGGAAGCTCAGAAAATTGTGTCTGATGGAAGAACCTTTGCAAGTGGATGCTCCGACAAGCTAGCAAGAAAGTCAAATAATCTTTGACCCTGCACCAGGTAAAAACAACAATAACGTGTGAAGGCTCACTCTAACATTCATCATAAAAGATTGCTCCTTATTTCCAATTCTTAGACTGAGAGTTGGACCCAATGCTTGAAGACTGAAACAGACAGTAGGTTTTAGGCTCAAAGAACTGAATTCTTTTCTTCAGCAAAGCAATTATCAGAAATATCACATATATATTTTTTAAATGAGAAATATCACATATATGAAGACATAAAATAAAAAATAACACAGTTTCAATATTTTTTTCCTGTCATTAGCTATGCAGAAGCACAAGTTCTCCCCATTAACAAAACTTGAACCCAAGTTGTCCCTGAACTGTTGAACACTCGCTCAACAAAAGTGCAGGACTAAAGATGAATGCATTATCTGCTAAACAAAAAGACCTTGACAAAGATTCTAAACTCTTGAAAGAATCTAACTGAAGTATACAAAACATACATGGGATGAGACAGATTCAAGTCTACACAAGGAAGCCAGAGAAAATTGTCTAGCTCAAGGAGGACAATTTGAGGAACTTATATAAACTTATTTTTTTATTTTTTTTGAGGAAAATATTTTGTTTTTATTGAGAATATGAAAGTAAGTTACATCAAGTTAACTTAATTTTCAAAAATCATTCACGTTATATTTGAAAATTTTTATCTTACAATTGGTTATTTTTGGCCTTATTCTAGCTTTGGTTGGTTGATACTAGGTCCTTCATGTTAATCTAAATAAATTTTAACAATAGTATCACATGTTGCTGATGATTTAGCTAAATTAGGTGGTACAAGAACTAGTTTATTAGTCAGGAAATCCTTCTATGATGAGGCTAGAGCGCTTTACTCTCCCCCTTGTGTAATTTGTCATTCAATGAATCACCATATATAAAATAAACAATAATAATAATAACAAAGATAATAATACTAACAGTACCACATGAAACCAAGATAAGAAAAACCTGTCTCATGTTTCATAAGGATACCAATAGATAGATACACGACTCATGTTCAAAGACCCATGCTTTTACTATAGTAATTTATTTGTTTTAAAATAATAATACTTTTATTAACTAAATATAGTGGTACAGAGAGCTAAGGGTACAACAATAATGTTACATGACTAAGAGCTTTCATGAGCTTCATAGCTGTTTACAAGGTTGGAACCAACTGATCAACACCATTTCCCACCATAATCCTATCTTTTAATGCTCCACTTCTTTCCAATTTATCTGCACCGTAGTAATTTATCATTGACCTATTGAAGGAGAGTTGAGTGGAGGTACTAGGTTCACAGCAGGTCGCCTACTTCAGCCTCGACCCAAAATTGACCAGTGTAGGGAACAAATCCATTGTGTTAATATATCAGACTCTCGAAAAAATGGTAACTACATCATACAGGTGAACATTTCTCATTGAAGAGACTACTTGTCCTCAGGTATAAAACCAAAAGGACTCATCGTTCCCTGTTGAGACAGGTCCCAGGTATGCATCCTGTTTGTGGAAGCCAGCTCTTTCTTTTTTTTTTTTTTTTTTTTTTTTTTTTTTTGAAAGTGCATATTTCAGTTTCAAAGAATCAAGTTACAGGTTTCGAGCTACAAATAGAGCAGTACTTTGTACAATGAAAGACTGAAGGGATACATCTTCTTTAGCAAGCTGAGTCCGTGAACATATTAGTAGTTCTCAGGTAAAAATCTCATCCTCAACAACGTCAGTGGCTAAATCCAGAATCCCTATATGGGTACAACACTATCCAAGGTGGCAGTGACTTCTTTTTACACCATCCAATAAAATTACTAGAACCCCCTCAACCAATAGTCATCCCTGAAAGTGCTCCCTGAATACTCTTAAGCCCATGGAGGAGGCCCTATCTGTGGAAGTCTATCCTTAAGGTCTATATTCCTGCAGTGTAATCTCTTCCATTTGTTTATCATCGAAAAACCTAAAATCTTGGCTTTATATTTGGCTTGATAAAGTTCCCTTTTCTTGCATTTCTTTCATTGGTTTCCAGTCACAGTTTTTGATCAAGATAACTATTGTAATGGGCCTTGGGATATGCAATTTCTTTGTTATTATCAGGCAATGAGTTTGCTGAAATGTCTGTGTAGAGCTACCTTTCTTTCTTCAGAGAAGTGTCTATGTACATTTTAACAACAGATCGACTAGTCTGTCAGGCTCAGTTGCTCAGGATATATTCAAGTTTTGTCTTTTGCAAGATGATGTGCTACCAATTACAGTTTCTGTGTATTGTCCTTTAATGTCACTGAGATGCAGAATTTTATTACGCTCATGGATAAACAGCTACTTAAAGCTTCTAGAGGGTGACTGCTTTTGTCATTTGGTGGTTTTTGTCGGGCTCAGGATTTAGCATTTTCATTATGATACTACGGATTTTATAATGTGGTTTATCTTTATGGTGGGAGCATATGCAGAATGCCAATGAGCTGGGTGATAGTTTAGCCCCCGTGGTCTCTTTCACAGCTTTTGGAGAGTCGTTCTTACTTTGTGGACACTGGTTAACTTCCTATCTTAGATCTTTTGTTTGCAGATGTATTCTCTGTTTTCACTGTTTGCAATTATTCTTCTCAAATTTCTTATTATAAGCAAATTCAGTTGACTGATACTTGAGAGTCGAAGCATATTTTACCTTGAAAACATCTGTCTCAGACAAAGAAGAACTGGACATATGATCCTGTATCCATGAAATAATTGGCCGCAGAAGAACAAGAGCACACTCTGTTTTTTGACATGCAATCCGTACAATGAAAACTCGAAGCATATCATGTACCACAACCAATGCCTGGATGAAGGAAATTTCAGGGGGAAATGTAGTTTTAGTTAGGCATAACAATGGTATGTCAGAAACAATACGAGAAGCATGAGCAAGTGCATACCGTAAAAGCAAAATGCAGTACTACTTGAGCAACTTTGTCTAATAGTGGGTTCAATCGACTAAGCAGCACTGAAATGTATGCTGGCTGTAGGTACCAGTCAATATCTTTCTCCCTTTGAGGCCCTAACACTGTTCCAGCAGCCAAAGTTCTAAGAGCACATAGTGATGGCATCCCATTCTTCCAATGCCAAATAGCTTCTTCAGGAAAGAGATCACCCTTATAGAAGGAAACATTAAGAAAAAAAATGAAAATTGCTATTACTATAATGTCATACAGTGGAGACAAATAACAAAAACATGAAAATGAAATGTACATTTCTCTGAAAAATTCCATAAAAACGCAAAACATGTCAGACTTTTTCTAATGGAAAATATAATAGATTTTATATTCACTTTTGTTCATTAGATGGAACTCAGAGATCGTTACCCTTCAAAAATTGAAGAATATCAAACCTAAGATGCTGATTGACATTATTTTGAATGATACTACACACTTTATTTCTCCCCAGGAAATTGCAATATGCCAAAAGAGAGTGAGAATGAGATTCTGTTAAGAGGAGAGGATATCGCTCTCCAAAACTCAAAAACACAAATGGCCTTTCCAACTAGGCACAAAAAAAGGTACCATAAAAAGAATGATGAAGTCTGTCCCCGGCATCTCGGTGTCATGATTTCATGCAAACAATCCATGTTTTATACTCAAGTAATAACTCATGTAAAAAACGAACAGATGGGATATTTATATAATAATATGCAAAAAGTTAATTACAAATAAGAAATTTAAAAGTTTCTTGCTTTTCTGATTAGGTAACTCCCCTTTGGAAAGGAACTTTTTCGATTTTTTGAAACAGGAAACTAACTTTTACCCTCTCTTCAAACTGATGAATCAATAGGAATAGAAACTCTTGGACGCCCAATCAAGATAAAAAACATAGACGCATACCAGAATCCACAGCAGACTACATGCTTCCTTCGGACCCAATGCAAGTTGTGAGGTTGCCTGTACACTATCAAGAAGGCAATGAAATAAGCCAGGGGTCCAACCAAACACAGGCCAACAAGCAAGAGCAGACACAAGAAGCCGACAAACAGTGTTCAAACCAAGCGCAGAACCCGGATAGGGAGATGAGAAATCTGGTGCACATGCAGCTAATTTTAGGCTGCAATAAGTAGTACCAAAGGCAAAGAGTGAGGCCCAAGGAAATAGTATAAACATTTCACGTTAATTCCTTAAAAAATAAAACAGACAATTTTAAGGAACCAGTCATGAATGGTAAATGTTATACTGAATTATCAATCACCTCACTTCTCGGTGCAGTTTAAGTAGTGCATTCAGCAGCTTTGTATTCCGATGTTGCTCCTTGACTTCCTACATTTATAATAACATTATTAAGTGTTAATGAATTGAGTCAACCCCCAAAATAACCTTTGCAGACCCTCCAACCTTCTTGGCTCCTTCTCAATCCTCTCAATGCTAGGTCAAAGAATGTAAGCACAATTTTGTCTTTTGCAGAAGAAAAGCAGCTTAGAATGCCATTCAATTGCGGAACTGAGGGCTAGAACAAACTCCTCATGGTTGTGCAATTAGAATGACTTGAGAACTAAAAATTAGACTGAATAAGCTATATATGCAAGAATTATAGAAAGTTTCCACCTTGAGGTCAAAATCACAATACAACAAATGATATGGTAACAGTGCCTTCCACATCACATGATAAATTACATAGAGGATCATTTAAGAAAACAATTAGAAAAAAATAAAAGGAATAAAGGACAACCAGGCATAATCCCAGACATCCATTGGAGCAGACATTCACCTGTTAATGCCTAAGCACATTCCACATGCAAAGAAGTTCTCAAAACCATTCTTAAGCAGATGTATCATTTCAGTATATTAAAAGGAGAATTGAATATAACAGTGTGAACAACACAATCCACATTCCACTGGAAAGTAAATAAGCTTATAAGGAAAAAACAAAATAAAAGGTGGTCTACCTGTAATTGCTGCAGCAACGTGACCAGTAGCATAAGGCAAGGAATCATAAGATCAATCAGAGACTGCTCACAACTACGTTCCACAAGCAAATTAGACATAGAGTTGCCCTCAGCACCTTCATCAACAAGATAATCTATACGAGAAAAATAACATATAAATATAAAATATTTTGGAGAAAAAAAAAAGGAAAAAAAGGTTGTTAACAAAGTATCCAAATCATCCTGAGAAAAAGAAAATTATTGAAGTGCTTACAATTGCCTATCTACAGGCCCTAACATAATTCATGTGTGGACCTTCAAACCGGGACCGGATCCCTTGGTGCTAGCTCCACCATTTATGGCGGAGCGCACCAATAAGGGATCTGTATACCCAGGGGGCTACCTATCCGTCCGGAGGGCCCCCAGGTATACGGATCCTTGATTGGTGCGCTCCACCATAAGCGGTGGAGCTAGCACCAAGAGATCCGAACTCCTTCAAACCTCTGTTGGTATCTAGCCCTTTTCTATATTCTATGATATTTTTCCATTGCTACTTGGAGGGAGGGAAGGAAGGAGATGGTACTCTTGCCTCTACCACAGTGTCTCCCCAGTCATGCATCTGGCCAAGAAAATTCAAATGCCAATTTTGCCACCTTGCTTGCGGAAAGTATGAACCTTGAGACTTCCTATCTCCACAAATGAATCATTAGGGGAATTGGAAGTTAATTATTTAATTTTTAACCACACCGCATCAGACTCATCTCATCATTTGAGTGCCTTCCTAGGATTCAACTTCAGAGGACACTCTATTGGCAACTTAGAACACAACGGTTGAGACTTTCTTGGTTAACCAGTTGTAGCAGTGATACCAAAATGCAGGTGCAGCTAACACCATTTTAAAGATCTAAGCTCCAAAAAATAAAAAGAGAGTATAAGAGTCTTCAAAGATGTCTCCCAGAGTAGGACTATGTACAAAACCTCCCAACATAGAGAGGAAATGTTGTCTTGCACACGAAGTTTAATGATTGCTTCGAGAAGCCCATAAAGAACCTTCTTCTTCAAAAGAAAACGGCCACGAAGAATACCTAGCTCAATTGTTTTTCAAGACCTGGGCTACACTTAACATCTCCCCTAAATCCAAGTAAAAGTAAAGCACAAATTATTGGCATTTAAGAAGTAATCCAGACCCACAAAGATGGTGGTGCAATTTGAAAATTTAAAGAGAAGATTTATCTGGTAACTCTGTTTCCTTTGGTAATGACTCCAGTAAGAATCAACAGCAGAAAGTCCTCTCTGATCTTAGAGACTTTCAGTGATAGCTAAGCAAAGCCTCCAATCAGAAAGGCTGATTTGCCCTTGTAATCAGCTATTTTAGGGAGAAAATTTAAACCATCCATTTCGTCTAAAAAAAAAAAAAAGAAACAAAGCTAAACCCATCTAAAGTTCCTCCAGTGGGGGGAGTTATTGAGAAGGTAATTCATAATACACTACTGTGGGCAGGGATATCTCACAAGCTACCGCATTTACTAGTTCTGTTATCCGCAAGCACTGGAGAAAAATAATATATTTCAAAACTGGTAAGAAGCCAAACATGGAAGAATGGAAGCCACCCCCTTCAGAGTGTCTTAAATTAAATTTTGATGGTTCCTCTTTGGGAACCCAGGTATGGCTGGAAACGGGCGGGGCAATAAGGGACAGTGATGGTGAATGAATTCTTCTATACTCTGGGCCAGCAGGGCGGTGCTCCTCCAATGAAGCTGAGGCACGCGCTCTCCTGGCTGGGGTCAAGCTGCTAAAGGCACAAGCAACAGGAACAGTATACTTGGAGGGAGATTCAAGCTTAGTTATTAAATGGGATAAAACTGGAAAACCTCCCTGGAAACTAAGAACCATCTTTGAAGAACTTAAGGAGGACCTGGAGAAAATGAATATGATTTGTAGCAAGGTACCTAGATCAGCTAATTCACTAGCTGATCGCCTAGCAAAGGAGGGAGTCAGTAAAACTGAGCTTGTAACAGGGCCTTAATGACCATTGTAATTTATGTATTCTACGAAATCTTTGTAACTCATTTCTTACACATGAATAAAGTTCATTATTTCAAGGAAAAAAAAGTTCCTCCAGCAAATTGTTAAAGTTGAAGAACCTTTCTGTTCCTTTACGTAAATAACCTTCTCCAGGGAGCAGTAGCTCAGTGATCCCATGGGAGTTATTGCTACAGGAGGTCTTGGTTCGGGTCTCCACAGCAGCATTAGAGTTTATTGAAGTTTGTATCCAGAGTTTGTATTCGCCATTTCAAAAAAAAAGTAACCTTCTCCCTTGGGGGCTTCCTCTTGTTATTCTGTTTCCATTCTAAATTTCCTTAATAGTTCACTTAAAAAAAAGTATCATGTATCATAAGGCTGTGAGGAAGTCCCTTCCAAATTCTTGTAAGAAAGGAACAAACTTCACAATCTTCCAAGATACAAGTCAGAAAAAACACCAAGAAACAATATTGCCCAGCACACAAAACATAATTTCTTTTTAAACATTTAAAATAAAATAAAATTCATACATTTCTTTTTAAAATAAGAGATTTAATTCACACTGGCATAATAACCATTAAAATATCATAATCTTGGTGATTCCATATTTTTGTTCAAAAGAAAACAATAGCTGTTCTCCTTCAGTTGACATGTTCCTCCCTCCCTTTCTCTAGCTCAAATTTAACTTTCTGACTTACCATAAGTGCTAGAAGACCGCTCAAGCATGTACTTGCAGTTGACAAGGACCACATAAACAAGAGTGACTGCACTTTCTTCATATAGAGCAACTGCAACAGCCTTCACAAGAAATGAACAGTAAGCTAAAAGTAAATACCAATTAAACTTTTGCAGGAAAGAGTAAAAGAACACTTTGACATCCTAAGAAATAGTCAACCCTTTTGACCACTTATAATCAAGCATGCTTGATGAATATTAGTTGTTGTCTTATAATCAAGCATGTTTGATGAATATTAGTTGTTGTCTTATAATCAAGCATGCTTGATGAATATTAGTTGTTGTCTTTGTCAACAATGCTTTGATATATATTTTTTTTTTGTAAAAGGTGGATATTGAGATTAATTTACCGGATTCTCAGATATGAATGCCAGAATGCGAAAAGCTGTGGTCAGTTGAGCAATAGAAGAATCTCGAAGAGCAACCCCCTCAAAGTACTTATCAGATACTAGCTTGCCCAGTAAATTCTCTATAACTTGAACATCTGAAGTATTAGTTGTATCTCCTACAAAATTCTCCACATCTATCGAATCTGACACAAGAATGTTTGCTGATGAGAGGTGTGCATCACCACCAGAGGCTAAAACTGCTGCATATCTTAGAAGACCAATAGGTCCATTTCGATGGTATACAACACCAGCATCTATCCACTCCAACAACCTTGTTGGAGCATCCTTTCGATTTGTCCCTGGAGAAGATGAATGCAGCTCTTGATGAAGCTCTACTGCATGCCCAATCCAGGATGCAAGCGAAGATGCAGTTGAATCAGTAACCATGACTTCGAAAATCTCGGCAGCTGAGTGGAAGATTGCAAGATTTAATGGCAAAGCACCTGAAAAGATACAAGTGAAAAACAATGAATCAATTAGTCGGGCCAAAAACAAGTAAAAGAATTTTCTTTTGAATAGCATTTGGGATTTCGATGGCAAGAAGAAAGAATTACAGTACTCTTAAGTGTTATACAACTGTTAGTAAATTGTATTAGGCAAGAGGTTAGCATTGAGCTTCTTAGTTGACCAATAGGAGTCAGAACTTGGAACATTTTGAGTTTCATGTTTCACGTCAATATGTAAATATTATTCCAAAGTCAGAACCAAACCACAAAGACATCCTACTAATATTTTCCTCTTAAATGTTATAGTAACTTAATTTCCATACTTCATTCTAGAACCCACCTCGCACAAAAGTTCATCAATGATGTGTTAAAAGGAGCTGCAACTGGTCAAAAGAAATTCTAGTCAACGTATACTAGTCTCTTGAGTTGATAGAATTTCTCTCCTTATTCAATGTGGTAGGGGAAGGTCTTACTTATCTGATTGAGAGGGCTGTTGAGATTGGATAGCTTTCTCTCTCCAAAGGCTACATTCGACTGTGCAGCTTGCACATGACACCATCAGCTCCTACGATGGTTCTCTAGAGCAAGCACTGAAGCTTAAAACAGTGAATGATCTTCAAGAGGTGGCCTCAGGTCAGAAAGTGAATAGCCAGAAATCTTCTCCTTCAACTCAACACATGCTCACTTCAATGACTCAATGTCTTGGCTGTATATTGGACTCATTTCTGTCTCCCTACCTGCTTAAAACAATGAGCGATCTTCTAGAGGTGACCTCAGGTCAGAAAGTGAATAGCCAGAAATCTTCTCCTTTCAAACACAATGTTCCCCAGCACGTGCTCACTTCAATGGCTCATTGTCTTGGCTGTATATTGGACTCATTTCCATCTCCCTACCTTTGCCACCTATTTTTCTTGGTAGGATGAGTATGTCTCTTCGGGTATGGTTTTGGAGAAGCTTCAGAGGACATTATCATCTCGGAAATTTGATCAATCTCAAAGTCTGGCCAGCTAGTCCTACAACCATGTTGGATGGGGTCCCAGTATGTTTCTTGTCTTTTATGCCCTGCCAGCAGGCAGCAGGAATTGCAAGGTTGATGGAGCAGCTTATGAGTCAATTCTTCAGAAATGGTTCCACAGATTGTTTCAAGCATTACATTGTTTGTTGGGATGACATGTGCAGTTAAGAAGCATCCAAACTAAGAGAAAATAACAAAGCCCTTCTCCTCAAGTTGGGATTCAACCATTCTTACCCTTGGGCTTCCATGGTCTCCCAGAAAATTGGGTGGATATGGAGGATGAGAGAATTGATTGGCATTCTCCCAAGTTGCTCTCCGATATGGAAATCCAATTATAGGTTGTTCAAGGAGTTTCACAAACACACTCGTTCTTATAGAGTAGATGCATACAGTTTTGGAATGATATGCTTGTTTGATCCTCCTTGAAGATGGCTTTCCTGAGGCTCCTCAGGTTATCCAGGAATCTTTTTATCCTGGTTGTTGAGGTTAACCCTGCTCACTCCGTTAATTAGCCCTATTATAAAGAGAATAGATGGGTATTGAGGCTAAGGACTTCACCACCAGAGTCCCTCTTCGCAGAAATTCGATTCCATTGCATACAAAGTGGTTCGGATGGCCAACTCGAAAGAGGCGATCTCTGTGTCTTCAGCTTATCGTTGTCCCCTCCCTCCACTCTTGAAAGAACACTTCTCAGTGTCTTCTGCTTATCGTTGTCTCCTCCAGCAACTCTCGGAAAACCACATGACAATTTAGAGCACCTCCAGAAAAAAAGCTCTTTATCTGGAGTGCCCTATACAGAAAATTTCTATCAAGGGATAAGCAAGAAGCGCACTACGGTTTGACTTGTCCTTTTTGTGGCACTGCTGGTAAGACTGGTCTTATTCTTATCCAATGCAGCTTCTCTTGGAAATTTTGGGTCTCATTTTGAAATTTGTTTTTGGTTTTACATATGCTTGCCCTCATTGCAAGATTTGATTGGCCAACTTCACCTTTTCGGCACTGCCATTAGAGGGTGCCAAACGGTAAAGGCATGTCTTCCATTTGTTCCCTGGTGTATATGGGAAAAGCAATCTTAGGGTGTTTCTAAGTTTCCGTACAGAATCACACATCAAATTAAGTTTAGACAGATCCTCTTCAGTTATTCAGGTCCTTCTGGCTTTGGGAGGCTTCTTATTACTGGTGTATCATGGGCCTACTAAGTCAGCCTAATTGACATCTCAGACTCACTTCAGCTGTAACTTAGGGTCTGGAATCACTTAGAATTATCATATTCTTGTTCTCCAGAACTGTTAAGATTGAAAGTGACCCTAGAAATGCAATAAGCTGGTGCACATGCTCTCCCTCCACCATAGTGGTTTCCGCATTTGATCAAGAGATCTTTGATCAAGTAAGGAATTTCATTCATAATATTGGTTATGTATTCCTGTATTCTTTGCAGATTGAACTGGTCATTGGATTTGCACCCCCGCCCCCGGTTTCCCTATCTAAGGAAGGGGTACAAAAGCCTATCTTAGCATGGGGGTCAGCACTACCTTAGTCCCAAACAGTGAAAGTAGCTCATTTCCAGCTTGTAATTGACAGCTTTCTCAGCATGTAACTTTACATTCTTTATGCAACTTCAGTAAAAGTATTCACCAATTTTTTTTCCAATTTTTTTTCTTTTTTTTTAAAAAAAGGAAGGGGTTTCTGTCAAATTTCTTGTTCTAAGCGGCCCCTCGTTTATTTTGTTCCTGTATTAATAAATATGTGCTTTCCTCAGGTAAGAAGTAGTTGAAAGAATCCATTCACTATTTTTCTCTCATTTCTTTTCTCTACTGCTCTCTACTATTGAACCATAAAATTAGAAAACAAACAAAATTTTGCACACAAGTTCTGTTGATCCATATTAGATACCCACCACAATTCAAAGGTGATGGTTGCAGCTCCTTCACAGTACGTAAAGCCTCAATCAGAACCAAGACTGCCTGCATCCATCACATTTGAAAATAATCAGAACTAAATAAAATAATAGAAAAGCATGGGTACTGATTTCAAATTACAGCACATGATTTCCTCAAAACAAAATTACAGCACATTGCAAACGCTATAAAAGTATCCTGTCTTTTTTTTTTTTTTTTTTTTTTGAGGACATAAGGATCTCCATTTTAAAAAAAAATAAAGGATATTGATGCCTAAGGTACCTCCTGAAAATGTCCTAGAGCCAACAAAGCCTGGCGGCCAGCATCAGACCTGCACAACAACAGAAAACCAGAAGTTATCGAGTAGATTTACAACAAAAAAGGCATGAGATAATCAATGTCAGGCCCACCAAGTGATAGTTTACCTCCCTAAAAAACTAATTCTACCTGGAAAGAGAACAAAGATCCCACAGAACCCATAAAAGTTCTTCAGAATGAGGTGGTGCAATGAGCAAGTGGTCAATATAATTTACCTGCAAGAAAAAAAAAGAGGACATTAACAATTAATATAATGAATGCTATCATTCACTGAAAAACGTTTCACAGATAAAAAAGCAAGAAATGAAACTAACCACTCTAAGATGAAGTTCGGTAATCATCCCAACTTCCAGGGTACGACAAAGAAAACGCTTTGCAGTCAAAATGCTTGCATATCGAAGTGGGACACACTCTGCTTTGTCCACATCTTCACCAGCTTTAAGTGCAATGACAACTGCTACGGCAATCTCAGGCTGATGTAGTAGGAAAAGTAAACCTAGGTAACAAAGTAGGGGTAAAATGCTTTATACTCTGTTGACTTGAGGAAGGGTTAAAAGACAAGCAAATAGCCATCCACCTGAACGACAGCAAAGAAGTGAGAAAAGTATTGCCTCGATTGACACCACAATATCTAAAAAAATGTCCAACGCAGGGCCAGTTTGTGAACGTAATGCAGGTGACGACAATATAGCTGATGATAAAGGAAGAAAACCTCTCTCCTGCAAACAGAAGCTTTTCATTAAAAGATATACAAACAAAGATACTTTCTTTTTGCAAAAAAACAAAAACAAAAACAAAAAATAGATACTTGAACAAAAAAAAAAAAAAAATAAGCCTGATAAAAAGAAAAGGATATGTTCATACAATTTCACCAACCGCAGAAGAGTAAAAAAAGACATGGAATCCTTCATAAAAGAACAAAAAGTACAGCATAGACCAATTCAAACCATACATATCAGAACAAGAGTCGAGCTATCAAGTCAACTAGGCAAGCCAAGCTGAGAATCTTTCCAAATTCTAGAGCTCCATGAGAATTATAGTGAATAAGAAAATGGTTGACTCTTTTTTTTTTTGAAACAGTGTTCCCTTTGAGGCATTTTATTACCAAACATGGTTGACACTTTTTAGTCCAACTGTACAATGAAAAACACTAGTTCATTCCATTGTCCTTGCTTAGTCTCAACAATCAACCAAATGACAATCATCACTAGTGATAAAGAGATAAATTTAAGAACAACATCCAAGACACATAATTTGTGAGGCACTAACCCAAAATATTACCTTGAGAAGTGATAGCAAATTTGGGTCTATGTCACCATTAGCAAAGCAGCATTTAGATGTCGAAATCAAGCTAACTGTTGCTTTATATGAAAGCAATCCTTCAACCTGGTCAAGAATTAGGGATCTTCTTGCATGAGCAACTGGTGACGGATCCTCAACAGGCCCACGCAAGTTTATCAATTTCTGCATCAACCATAACAATAAAGGAAAAAAAAGGTCGAGAGTTACAACTGTATAGCATGTACAAAATCAACAAGTAACATGTATTGAATAAGATAAGAAAGACATTTACGACCTCGAAAAACAAAGTTGCTCAATTAATGACATGGCAAAGGTAACAGGAATCCATGTCACATGTAAAGAAAAGAAAAACTTGGAAACACATATACGCTATTACACAGCAAATGCAGTGGGCACTACAGCTGAGAATAATGAAACAGGAAACTGAATATTTCTCAACTAACCAAAAGGTTTTTCAAGTGAGAACTGGCCACTGAAAGAGAGTCCAATCCGACATGTGCCAAGCCGCCAGTAGTTGATAAATTTTCCAACACAGACAGCACCACACACTGCCAAAAGTAATATGACAGTAAAAATTCAGTTAAGGCCCAGAAATTATTAGGTACATATTCAAGACATAATATAGAGAAGCATTTTGAAAAGGAAATAACCTAGATTTCATATAAGAGGAAAATACCAGCTTACCTCATAGGATGATGCAATTTCATAACAACGCAAACGGTGCAAGAGATAGGTTGCAAGAGATGCCACATCATGTCCCTGCTTTTTCAGTAATAACTTCACCAAATAACTATAACCTTCACTAGTACCAGTTGGTATGTTCTCATCTTCACGGGGCCACCACCCAAGAAAACCTTCACAGCCAAAAGCATGACGAGTAGCACGTTCAACAACTCCAAGCAGCATCAGTGTAACCACAGGTGAGCACTCGCTATGAAAGATATGAGCCAGTTGTCCCATCCCACCACCATCAACAAAGTGAAAGCAGCCCTCTCTCGAAGAGCAGAAGAGAAAAATCACACTTAATCCTAGAATCATGTTCTCACTCTAGAACAAGAAAGAAAGTAAATTTAGCACTAAATTCAACACCACAAATGTCAATAGATTGACACAACTTACTTGCCATCATTCTTTTCATCCAATAAAGGTGTTTTATCCATATCAAAATACTATATGATTTTTTTTTAAGAAGAACGATCAAAATATCAAATACTATAAGATGACTAGGCAAATAAACAAAATAAACATATATGTAAAAACAGATAAAGACCAATGTGCATGCAACCTAACATTTCAACACTATATAGATTCTTCAAGTATGCCTACTCAATTTCTTTTTTTCTCTGGTTGGAATCTGTAACTCGATAGAAGTGATTGAGCTCGAGACTTCTAATGTCAGTCTTATAATACAAACCTTTAGCTGTTCAGTTAAGTCTAAAAGTTGCTACAGCTAAAAATAATGATACAATGAGGCGTTAATTACAGGAAAGGGATGAGATAACAGAAATCTGTGGCGCAGAGGATGTCAGATCAAATAACCAAAGCTCTACCACTCAAACATTCAATGCATGATGAAAAAAAAAAAAAACATTTCAATCTCTTGGATTAATAATATTTCCATATGTTTGAATAATAAACATTTACATTTTAAATGGAAAAAAGTATAATAAAATAAGATCATGCCAATAAGATTGGCAAGGATACAATGAGAGAATAAGATCAATCTGAAAGCATCGTTCTTGATCAATAGCCTTGCTCCAAAATGAAAAACGTATGCCTTAACTCTTCCAGAAAATGGAATAAAAATATTCTTTGCACTCATGTAGAGAAAAAAAAACCCATTAGAAGCCTACAAAAAATTACCTCTGAAAGCGAAGGAAGCCCCAGTGTTGGCGCCTTCATCCTTTGAAGGAAACACTGGTTAAATATATCAGTCAATAACTGAGGAGTGCTCAACTCAAATTCCAATTCAAGATTAGTACCATCTCCAAATAATTCATCAGAACCATCACGTGATGAATGTTGCAGTGTCTTATAAATCTCAAGAAGCTTATTTCGAGCCTCAGCTAGGGCTTGATATGATTCTTTCCCACGATCATGAACATCACCAACACCATTTTGTTTGTAGACAATTGATAAATCACTGCTAATATATGACGAGACTGCTGATACAACAACATCTACAACTTTTCTAACAGACTCTACAATATCAGGTGACTGACATATCTTAAGAATTAAGTACAAAAAATGTTTCATTTCTTGAGCAAGATATAGCTCAAACACAGGGAATTGCAAGGATTTTGGAGAAGATAAGGACTCCTCAAATGTCCGTTTAGATGCATGCAGAGCCGGAGGAAGATCCTCAAGCTTTCCTTCCGATGGTGAAGAAACCAAATTGGCCAAAGAAGCATCCAAATCAAAGTCGATATTGACCTGGCCCAGATCTTCTGCAGTGTTGCCATATATCACCAAAGTTAGACTTCGATAGCTGCCTCTCACCACCAAATGATTTGTAATTATAGCCTGCATTAAAAGATTTAAGTACAGAAACAGCATAAGAAATTTCTAGTAATAACCAAAACAAAAACAGACAAGTTAGAGACAAAAGATTCTGCCCACTGAATCATCTGACACAGAGCTGAGAATCCTAATCCATAGGTTAAGGGTCTCTTGGGATTCTTTGACCAGCAATCTTGTGCTAGAAGTTAATTTTACATTGGTGATGAGTTAGGCATCCACTTATGCTCACCCACACTTTTTTTTTTTCTTTTTTCTAAGAGAGAGCAAGAATGCCTTGCTCTTTAATGAAAGTCATGAAGTGTGACATAGAGAAGATCAACACAACAAAAACAGGACCAGACAGGTGAACCATGAAATCTACTAGGAAGAAAAGGTAGATAATTTAGTTTCACAGCTTGAGCTGTAAAAAGTTTTTTGTACATGCACACAGCACCCTTTTTCGTGGTGAGACTTCAATTCAAATCCTCACAATAGCACACACCCTTTCCTTGAGACCTTTGAGCAGGACCAATCCATGGCAAGATGCTCGTTATCCCATATTTGAAGCTAATGCTGGTCTTTTACCCTCTCATTACAATTATAGGTCTTCTTTCATGGAATTGCGCTCTTATTTTGTATGTCTACTTTATTTGGATATTTGTGGAGGTTTTCAAAATTTAATCCTTTTTTTTTGTACAGTTAATTTGGGTTCTACCTAGTCGCACCAATTACTTCTCTATGCAAACAGATACTTTCTGTTTTAACGGAAATACACCATTTAAAAAAAATAAGGGCAAAAAGTTTGGAGAAGCACCTCAACTTCCAAAACATTTGATGAAGAATGAGAGTACAGAAAAGGTTGGCAAAGACGCCTAAAGCGAGGCTCTTCTTCACTATGAACAAACACCTCCAAAGCAAATGAAGGAGGTGATGTAGCCCTGAAAGAGGTAAAACACATTAACAAGAAGATTTCATATCCAACGATGATGAAAGCAGATAATCCTCATTAATAAGATACTAAGATTTAGTTTACACTAAGGCATCTCATAATGTCTCAGCAGATTCAATTACTCATCTTAATCACACAAACTTCATCTCAAGTATGATGGGTTCATTTAAATGCAGACATCCTCATTTCACTAAATCTTTCAAAGCATTAGTTGTCTTGAACACCAGCACATATTGGTTTTAAATAACCAAAAAGACCAGGCAGCCAAATTCAAGAATGTAACAACTGGACTGCTGTATACACTTCCAAAAGGAGAAAAGGTTTATGTCACTGTGACATGACAAGCAAAATAAGACTTTAAATATGCAATGAACAATGGCAGTCACCGTAAACTATTACCTTGATCTAATAACTGGTACAGTTCATATTGCAGGATTCTTCTGGTCATATGTATTTACTGATAATGTTCATTCTTTCTAAATCATTTTCTGAGTTTCTAGGCTTTATATCTCTGCGTTTTAGAAACATAATCTTTAAATTTATAAGAGCAGTTAGTGAGGGAACTGCAATATTCATGCCGAATCAGTTTATTGAAGACAGAATTTGTGATACATAAAGACAAAGATAGATGTGAATTCTTTATCCACTTAACATGTCGACTAACTTATCAAGTCACGGTTGGAACATAGTGCTGTCAGTGCACATCCATTGTCATAATAAACACACCATCCTGCATTAAAGATGATATGAGGCTATTTACCATGCAATTTGGTGCTACATTCTATGGGACACTTCGTCAATTTCACCTCATTCTAAAGAGACGCATGTGGCCAGTAAACAGGAAATTTTTGCAAATAGATTACAAAAGTTGTATGCTCTTCAACTGCTCTTATAGCACTTGGTATCCAGTCAATTATACACGCGATGATCTAAAAGAAGATCAGGAAGCTTAAGAAGAGAATACACAATCACTCAGGAGTATATGATTTGTGACAGAGATGAGCATTGGGCAGGTTGACCTGCTCACATCTTCAGCATCATCTCCTTAAGTTTTCACTTGAACCGCCATGGATATTTTGAAGAATGTTGTTAGTTAAAGGGAAGACACTGAATCACAAATGCAAGGGCAGCCACGAGAATTGTGCTAAAACTATTCAATGGACTTCCTATCAAAGGAAACAACAAGAAAGATAAGTAACATAATGGTGGATATCTTTTCAAAGAAAATAATCTTAAATAAAATAAAAAGAAGATAAAAAACTAAGAGTTCCGAGGATGTCATTGAAACTAAGCTTGTGGCCTTCAACTTGGGGAAAAATTCAGCCAACCCAGGAGAGAGGAGGGTAGCTTTTCAGATGCATTTTCAGCATTTAAGAATACTCACTTTCAATAATGTCATAATCTTGTTGGAAGCTTCTGAGACTTTGAATGGGTGGTTTTGATGGCACAATAAGATGGAGAGAGAGCAGAAATCTAAATCGAGTACTAGACTCGTATTTTCCAGGATCATTCTAAATTATTTTGAGATTGCAGATTGTGCCCACTGATTCCATCACCAAGCATGCTGGCAACATCTTATTGTAGGGCATAACTTCAGTCGTGATGTGTTCTACTGTTTTAATAGTAAAATCACTAATCTAGCTTCAACTGTGTGTGCAACTTTTTCCTGGTTTTTTACGAGAAGTTTCCTATCAAAATGGATATATTTTCAGGTTCACATTTCCAAATCAATAAGCTAAAGCATTCTAAACAGGATGGTAAGTTTAGTTGAAGTAGCTACCTTGAATGGCCATATAAAAGCATATTAATAGCAAGACAGAAACATCTCTTTCATAATCCTACCTAGCCAGCCAATATTCGACAATAGTACAGGTCGCTTTGATATCAAAAGGTTTTGAGAAACTTTACTTAATGCAAAAAACACCGGAAAACCTATTGATAAACCCGATGGCAGCTCAAGTAGCAGAAACTGCTAGTGAGATTCTCGACTCCTAGTTGATGTGTTTCTTGAAAACATAACCATAAGTCAGAGTAATTATTCCAGAGATATATCCCGTGACATATTAAAAGCTGGATAATCCAAAAAGCAGTTTGCATTCAGCTGTAAGCAAGAATACATACCCAACAAGTGTTACAGAAGAAGATGTTGATGATACATTCTGTTCCAGAAATTCGCATGCAGTAATAACTACAGCTTCAGCAAAAATTATCTGCACAAGACAAGTTAAAGGACAGTAAGTAATTAAGTGAAATAGGCTTCAATCGTACGCTCGCAGAAAAGCACTGTCTATATGCTTTTATGTTCCTATTTTATGTGCATAGTTGGAATACACCTCCTTGTTCATGTGTTACAACGTACTCAAGTCATCTTCCAGGTTCTGCACCCTCAATGCAATTTTACAATTTTAGTTTAAAGACAGTTCACCTTCCGCCTATATATCACAGCACAATATAGAACACTAGTAGAACGAAATCGCAAACAGCTTACCTCGTCGACATACTCATCGAGGTGAGGATGAACGAAGGATTGAGCGAACAAGACACACGGCTCCGGCCGGACCATCTTACGCCTTCCTTTAGGGTTTATAAAACCACTGTCACCGGCGGCGAGCGGCTGGATCTTTCGGAAGTGCGAAGATTCGCTTACTTCTGGCGCATGCAATCTGAGACTGAGAGAGAGAAAATTGTGGACCAAAGTGTAGTTAGTGTACTAGAGTCTACAGAACCGTTCTTCGGCGCTCTGGCGGGAACTATTTCTCAGTTTATTTCGAGCGTCTTCGGCTTCCCGCAGGTCGCGGGTTTTGGACGTCCGATGCCGGCACCGAGAAGGGCGAAGAGGAAAACTAAAAGAGGTGTCGGTTTAGCCATTTTAGGACGTGGGCCAAGCAAGCGGTCGTGGAATTTATTCATGGGCTCGATTGCATCGCGGACTATGGACGCTACTGCTTATGGACTGTAAGCCATATTAGATGATTTGATTTGAGGCAAAATGAGGCTGGATTTGCTGGACTCAAGTATGAGGACTCGGATCCAGTAGCCAAAATGCGCGTGGCCAACGCCAATCACGGGGCTAGCCTCAGGTCCCATCTCTGGGCGCCCCGATTGGCGTTGGCCACGCGCATTTTGGCCACTGGATCCCAGTCCCAAGTATGACAATATGATTCTGTTAGTTGTATACACAAAAAAAAGTTATTAAAAAATAATTAAAATTATATATATCTCATAATAACGTCAATATGAATAGATCAATGATAAATAAACAGAATATAAAAATTAAATAAAATAATTTTTAGTAGTTCAAATTCATTTAATAATAAAATAAAAATTAAGCTTTTATTTAAAAATAAAACTCTATCCATTTGTAAATTGCAATTGTAAGTTTGCATTCACCATTTGAAAAAAAATAAAACTCTGTCTATTTAACCCAAACCTACTAGTTTCCTTGATGCTTCAGTTAAAATATTGTCTCTTTAAAAAAATATACATATCTGATCATGTTTAAGAAAACATAACATAGTTTGTTTTAATATTTTGTTTCACCACATAAAGGAACGCATGCTTACCTTTTATATATTTATTTATTATTTATTTATCAATTTTTTTGAATCATGTAAATAAGTTGTACATGCACTTTAATAATTACTTTCTATGTTATTTTTTACTTATTGTTCACTAGAATTTACTTGCACAACAAATGGGTTGTAGTTCACACATAGCACCCCCCTTGTGGTGACTTAAAAGATGGTTTAGTCCTTATTAGACTGAAATATGACATCAAAGAGCGAGGAACATACCTTGACAACTTTGCCACAGTAGATTGACTAATTATATTTGAGTCTATTACGATAAAGACAAGTACATAACAAACAGGGATAAAAGAGACTAGCAGATCAATAGAACATAATGCATGTAATTTAAGACACCATCAACCTCTTTAAAATATATGGGATTGAACATAGCAATGATCAATCAATTGTTAAATCACATTCATAAACAAAGTTTAGGTAAAGAAGGAATAATTTTTAATCGGGTCAATTTTGAATCTAGCTAGTTTAATCATTTGAATCTACATATCAGTGATCTTCCCCACCATTCCATGTAATAGTCAATTGTTAAATCACCTTTGTAAAGATTTTTTGGTAAAAAACCAATAATTTTGAATTGGCTTGATTTTAATCGGCTTAATTTTACTCAAATTGATTTTAATCTGGTTAATTTGAATGTTGATTGATTTCAATTTAAGGGTGATTTAATTTGAATATGGGTTATTTGGGTTATGGGTTGATGGGTTTTGAGTTGATTTTTTTTTTTTTTTTTTTTGGTTTGGGTTGTTTATAAGTATCGAGCTAATAAGGACTATACCATCTTTTATGTCACTGCACAACAATTGGGGTGTCCTTCACACACAACACCCCCCGTGCAGTGAGTTAAAAGATGGTTTAGGCCTTATTAGACCGATACTTATAAACAACCCAAACCAAAAAAAAAAAAAAAAAAACCAACCCAAAACCAATTAACCCAAACCTATTCCCGACATAAAAGAAATTGTTGTCGATTACATAGTCTCGAAGGTTTCGATTTCGATCTTAATGCGGTCAATTCATAATCTAGAGATCTTCCTCCACATCGGATGCAGAAAGAGCAAGCTCTTCCATTGATAGGTGTGTTGCAGTGGCAAATCCCAATGCAATGGACAACTGATTCGGCTCAAATTAAGGGATAAATAATTTTTCACTTCGATGTACAAACTCACTATGGAGAAAGAGGAAAGATTGACGGAGAAAGAAGCTCAACTTAAAGGCTCCAATTATGAGATTATAAGCAGCTCTTTTTTAAGTACATTTCATAGGCAACTTCTCAGTATTTTTATTCAAAGAAACTCGATTATCACAAGTTTAATGAAACTCAACGTGAGTTAATGGTATAAAACAGGCAGCAACAAGGAGAAGTTGCTTTGATCAATGATGCGGAGACACCAAGCGTAAATAATCCTGGTACATTATTAGTAAGCATTCTTTTCTTGGTAATTCCTCATTTAACTTCATGTGAAATTATATGTTTTACTTGGTTAGTTGTTTACATTTTAATAAAGAATATGTGATCTCTCTAGAAGTTTGTCTCTTATTGATTAACTAGTATACTTCACGACAGCCATTTATTTATTTTGTGGTCTTCATAAAACTGCAACAACATCCATTATGTTAAGGATAGCCTACTTATGTCATCATTAACAATCGCCCACAAATCTAGGAATAGCGCAATGGGAGAAAAGAAACCAAGTTCAGGAAAATATAGGGTCAATTCAAAAAAGTTAAAGTTGTTCATTTTATTTTAATTTTTTTACTTTAATTACTATATTTTTTGTGGGTACATTTTTTGGCTTATTGATAGGTGAGTTTCTTTTGTGATTTTTGTATGTGATCATAGTGGTTGCATATATAATTTATATTTTTTATGATATTTATCTTTATTTTATTTGTAGAATATGGATTCCATATAAGTTATTCACAAAGTCCACAAAAAGTTGTTGAATAACTTGAACCAAGGGAATGGAATTTCATAGTATAGATGAAGCCTATGAGTTTTACAATAAATATGCAGGGAAAAAAGACTAGCATTTGCAAATGGACAATTATCAAAAAGCAAGGTGGGGTGCTCTAGTTTAGAGGATTAGTTAGTTCAAAGGAGGGGTTTCATGGAGAAGATAAACGATGAGGGAATGTCAAAACTCCAAGCGCATAAACAAGAATAAGAAGAGAAGCTTTTACACAAGTTAGTCTTCAAAATAATAAGATGTACAAGATTATAAAATTTGAATCGACTCACAATCATGTGGTGGTGTCTCCGACTAAGCGTTATTTTTTGAAATCTCAAAGGACAATGACAAAAGTACAAGCTGCCAGTTTAGCAGGTATTACACCAAATCAAGCATACGAACTGCAAAGTAAACAAGTGGGTGGTCGACAAACTTTGAGATATTTACACATGGACCACAAAAATTATTTGAGAGATAAGCGTCAAGAAAGAATGGAAAGTAGAATATCTAGAGTAATTTTAGAGTATTTTAAAAAGAAGCATGTGAAAATCCAGCTTATTATTACTCATTTCAGTTAGATGAACACATCACAAATATTTTTGGGGCAGATGCTAGGAATATTGTTGATTATAGTCATTTTGTCGATGTTTTAAGCTATACTACTTATAGAACCAATGACTATAAGAGGTCATTTGCTCCTTTTGTTGGAGTCAACCATCACAATCAAATGATAATATTTGGTGCGGCTTTATTATATGATGATACATCTGATTCCTTTATTTGGTTGTTTGAAACATTTCTTGTACCAATGTCAAAAAAGAAATCTAAAGTTATTTTTACAAATCAATATGCGACCATGGCAAAAGCAATTGCTATAGTGTTTCCTCAAACACATCATCGACTTTGTACTTGGCATATATTTTAAAATGCCATCAAACATCTTGCAATTATGTTTCATCAATTTCCTCATTTTAAACGTGATTTGAGTAGATGTGTCTATGAGTTTGAGGTTGAAGCTGACTTCTTAAAGGCTTGGGAAAATATGCTTGAGATTATAATCTCATAAATAATAGTTAGTTGGAAGAGTTGTTTAAACTTTAAAGAGAAAAATAAATGGGCAATAGTTTATGGTAGACACACATTTTGTGCAAATCTAAGAAGTACACAAAGAAGTGAAAGTTTCAATTTTTTATGAGGAAGTATTTAAATTCAAAACTTGATCTATTACGTTTTTTTGAGCAATTTGAGAGATAGATCGAAGACCGTCATCATGAAGAGTTACAAGCAGACTTTAGGTCAATCAATTGTACACCACGTTTATCTGTTCCATGTCCTATTTTAAAGTAGGCATCACTTCATTACACATTAGAAATATTTTATTTATTCTAAGAAGAATAAAAGTTATCAAATGTCATAGATATTCACCATATTGCAGACAAAGAAGATCAAAGTGAGTTTAAAGCTATTGATCATAACGACCATTGTGAGAACAAAATCTATTTAAGCAACAAGGACTTTCAGGTATGATGTACTTGTTGTAAGTTTGAGTTCCAATGGTTAATTACACAAGAAGACCCTCATGTATCTACTACACAAAGATATATGGACTTTTATCACAATTTCATAAAAATTGCATCAAGTGCTGCATAAAATGAGATGACATTCTTAGTTGCAAAGGAAATGCAGGTAGAAACAATAAAAAAAATGGAAGAGGCATTGTAAACGAGTACAATAGGTGGACCAAAAAATACGTGTCCGATGTACAGTGTACAAAAGAATTTGAGGGGTAATTTGGTAATTTTCAAGTGATTGTGTGGGATGTGACTTCTAGGATTCCTTTGATTCAATCTCCAAATAAGAACAAACGATCTTCGATTAGACACGAACGATCAACGTACGTCTTCTTCACGAACAGACGAAAAGAACTTGAATTTCGCCTAGGCTTGACGAAAAATTTCGTATTCCGATCGGCTCACGACAATTTGATTGTGAGACAGCGGCAGGAATGCTTGTTGTTCTCTCAAATTTGGGGTGGAGATTTGGGATTTGTGGGATTAGGACGTACGTCTTTGTATTTTTGAGTTCTTGGTTTTGGATGTACGATCTTGGATTCTGGGATCTATCCTCCATGTTCAGTCCTTTTGCCATCCCCGTGTGTTTCCTGGGCCTATGATTTTATAGGCTTATCTGAGCTTTAACGGTGTTGACCTGATTTGTTGGAGTGGTTTTAACTTATTTCGACCGCTTCTGCGTACTGTCTCCCTTGAAGAGTGGAGCTGTCTTGGACCAAGGCAAGAGCCATGTGTAATCCTTGTCGGCTGCTGACGTGGCCACATTGCATGATTTGTCACCCATGTAAGCTGCTGACGGGGCGATTGCAATCTCGGCCGTTGATCTGTTGAAGCTTGATCGACGGCTTAATTTCATCGATTTGACTGGGGTCGGTCTTTGACTTGTTGGCCCGGGTCATACGGTGCTGATTTGGACCGTAATTGTCAGTCTTCACAAAATTGGTTCCTACAAGCATTCAAAAGGATCCTTTGGACAGAACCTTCCAGTAGTAGTAGGGTTGATAAAGAGAGTGAAATCCTGATAGTGTTGTGCCGAACAAAATCATAGGTCAATAAAAAATTGGTGAAAAGTTAGTACCCAATATGAGTGCAGCAGGTTTTGTGAGAAAAGGTAAAAAATGATGTGGAGGTAGTCTGTCAAGAATAAAAGCATTTATTGAAAAGCAAGGTACAAAAAAGGGGTAAAAAAGGTAGAGTCTTGCGTGTTGCAAATAATAGTGGGAGACCTAATGCACAAAATGTCTTATTCGATCCACTACTGATTTAGGTGTAAACCATTCATCACACTTCATCGAGAGTGGAGTAATACCTTCATCTACTTTTCCATCACAACCCACAATGCTTCAACTTTTGCAGGTAAGTATCTTATTTTTAATTTATATATTTTTTATTATCATTCTTACATGTAAGCTTATTAAAAATATTATATGTAGACTGCCCAAAATACTGACTATTGGGTGATCAATGTGTATCAAACACTATGAGAGATCTTGGTTCTCAGGTATTTTAAAGATTATTCAAATATTTTAATTCAAGCTATAAAAAAATTTCTCAAATATTATGTTTAAAATATTTCAGGTTGACAGTATTAACATCAGTTTATGTAAATTGTTCACAATTTTTAACAATGAGACATACAAATAATGACTTGGTATAGTAATGAGGTATTTTATTTACAAATAAACTTACTTCTATTAGCTTTTTTGTCTTAATATTATTTTAACAATATTTCTGTTTTGCAGCCTAATGGTAGTGACTAAGTCTTTTGCAGAAAGAATTTTCCTCCGCAAGAAAGAGAAGCAACATGACATTTTTTCATAGATAAGCACAAGAAATTTTTTGTGGGAAATTGTAGTGAAAGAGAGGAAACATATGAGTTTAACATCTAGTGGTTGACATTAAAGGCTCCAGTTTTTTTATTGAATACCTTGAGTTGTGGTTGAATCTCCTTCTAGCCAAATAATTTCACCTACGAGGCTGTCATGATCAACACAAACAAGTTGATACATAACTGCACCGCCCATTCCGTTTGCCACCGCGATAGGTCCGAATACCTGAAATTTTGCATTTTTTAGACTGAATTAGTTGAAAGTTACATTTGATACATGACACTAAAGAGCGTAAATAGGGAACAGACTAAATCTACTAATTATATTTGAGTGTTCTACGATAAAGATAAGTACATAATAAACACTCATGTATAGGACAAAAGAGAGTAGCAGATCAATAAAACACAACACCTGTAATTAATGTTGCAGGATGACAAAGGCTGGCTCTTTAGAACAAAAATGGTGAGGATCTTTAGAACAAAAATGGTGAGGATATATGCAGAAGAGAGATTAATTTGAGGGTGATTATTTAGAAAAAAAGGATAGAATATATAGAAGAGGTCAAAGATAATAGAAGAAAAGCCCCAAAAACAAGTATTTACATGTAGGACCATGTTGGAATGCGTGCACATGAGTATAATCAAATAAGTGTTATTTTTGTCTAAGAAGTAACAATACGATTATACATACCAATACATCTCATGCAATAGAAAAAGATGGGTACTAACCCCATCCTCATCTATAAACAAGCAAATGTTGTTCATATATATGTATTTACAGGAAAATGAAGAGCTCCCTTATTTGTTTTACTGACTCGGCCGAGTCGAAGGTAAGAGCCTGATCAGTAAAAATCATTGATAGCTCCAACAGATAGACATGGGTAGTCAACGCAGCAATCCGACACCTGGTGTGGATTTCTGGCTCAGCGCTTCAGCAGCAGTGTCCACTGTAACAGTAATAACGGCAAATGGGTTGGCTCCGATTCGTCTGTCAACCTATCGCAATCTCTGTGTCAAACGATGGCCCACGGCAGCGGTCAGGGATCCGACAGCCCTAATACTAACAAAAAATCATTTTCTGACAGGTCAACGAATGGGTTCCATGAGCGTAACCCGTTGACTCGAACACGCAAGAGGTCAAAACGATTTTAAGAGGCCACAACCGACGCAGAGCCTGTCCCCGAACGAACGTCCTCTCTGGAAGGGGCTTCCATGATTCACCAGAAGCGTCAACGGGTCCCGGCCCCTCGTGAAACAGTAGATCGGCAAGTACGCGAAGCGAGGAGTTTGGGGTTCAATCGGAAAACAGATCTTTGCAGAAGAGAAGGAAGTGGACCACGTAAACGTATAACGACGTCACAAGCAGCTCGCATGGATGAAATTGAATATCTGTTGGACGGAGTTGGCGATGTCCTCCGCGGTGAATCTCGATTCTCCGGCGATCTGTACGTTCATCGCAGTGCGAGAGTTAGAAATTCGGAGTCGGCGTAAACTGTAAAGTGGGATTTGTTTGTGGGTGAAGATGGTACGGAAGTGGGCGGTGGTACCTTGACGTTGAAGGAATAGAGGACGGTTTGCTCGATGGTGGTGATGTTGGTGTGGAGGATGTTGAACTGGAGGTCCTCGAGCGCGGCGATCGTCTTCAGGAGCTGTCCGGGGCGTCGCCGGGACAGGATCTTGATCATGGCGACGAATCCCAGCAGCTTCACCTCGATGTCGGCCAAGCAAGACTTGATCTCGGCGGACTCCTCCCGGAGACCGCCGGCGCCGGCGCCGGCGTCGAAGTCGAGCAGCTTCATCTGCTCGTGCGGGGCAGGCAATATCGACGGGAAGAACGCCGCCTGGGTTGCAGAAGCGTCGTGAATGGCCAGAGGCGGCTGAGGCAGCAGCGGCGGAGGAGGAGGGGTGCACTCCCCGACGGGACGCTGCCCGGCGTCCCCGGCGCCGAACAGTCTCCGCCGCTTCTGGGATTCCAAGCACTGCAGCAGTTGCTCTAACTCCCTCACAAACTCTATTGCACCCCCGATTATCGAAGCTTGGTCGCCCTAAATTACAAACGAGAAAATAAATCAGACTCTTCTCTAGCTTCAAACTACCCTCTGTTAAAATGAATCGAACCACCAATTACTTACGCATGTACGTACCCTTTGCACGTAGGATCCTGGCATGAGGGAGCGTAAGACGCGGAGGTGTTCGTTCATCTGCTTGCGGCGATTCCGCTCGACGGCGATATGGGTCATGCGCTGGCTCTCCACCTCCTCGCTCGTCTTCAACGTCCTCGGCCTCTTCCGCCGGCTATTCTTCCCCTCGTTCCCACCGAGAAGTCGCAACCGCGTGGACGTGCTCTCGCGGCCTTCCTCTTCCTGCTCCTCTCCGCCTCCACCTCCCTCCGCTCTCTGATCGACGCTCGCGATCTCGTTCAGCCTCGGCTCGTTCTCGGGGCTCAACGACAAGGCCGGCTGAGTCATCAGGAGGTCCTGGTGAGGCTTTTCGTTCAGGACGGGGAACTTGAGGAAGTAAACCGGGTCGATCCCGTTGTAGTCGTCGGAGATGGTGGTCGACCTCGGCTGGTTCAGGGCCAACTTGGGTCCGAAGTCCGCGAACTGCATGACGTCCGCGAAGTTTAATTTGTCGAGAGAAGTGGAGGCGTGCGGCGGAGGAGGGTTACTGAGCAAGTAGTCGACCATGGAGGAATTCTCGACCAATGTCGTCGTCTCGTGTTGTGGGTGTACTTGATGGTGGTGGTGTACTTGGTGCGGATCCAGGGCGTAGTCGAGTGCCGGAAAATTAGTCCCCGGCGGCGGACACACCTGCAACGAACCCATATTGATTCCCGTGTAAAGTAACATGAATATATATGTATATATATGGTCAAGAGGGATCGAGCTAGCTTAATTATCAGCCGAAATTAAGTACCCAGGTCGATCGCTAGCAAGAAATCAGAAAAGAAGATAGGAAAGAAAGGGAAGAATATGACTGTGAAATTGATGAGCATGGAGCTAGACAATGGCAGAGAGAGAGCTAGAGAGAGAGAGAGGGAGAGGAGGAGGTAGTAGCAATACCGAGTATCCTTCGTCTTCCTTCTCCATCATAAAATACGAAGTGCGAGTGATGACCTCATTCAATCCAAGGAAAAAAACAAACAAAATCTGTCTCTTCTAGACCCGGAGTTTGATAGGATTTACCGTCACCCGATGGTTAGATCCCAATGCACAGGAAAGAGATCGGGCACGAGAGCGTGGCATTTTCTGGAAACGACGTAAAAACTATTACAGTACCGATCTCTTTCGAGACGAAATTGGAATTACAAACAGGCGAGTACTGTCGATCTAATATATATATGAGGATGGATCCTGCAGGGGAAGGAGGAGTGTATGAATTAATAAGGAGATCAAGGAAAGGCAGTGTTGGAGCCTGGTGAATTGATTGAGGAAATGGGAGTAATACTCTTAAGCTATAGCTCCGCCTCCCATCTCCACCTTTACATTAACTAGTTTCACAAGCTGATCTAACCGCGCTCTCTTGCGGTATCTTTTTCCCTTTCACCTCCTGCATCTCATGAGCTTCATTAAATGAAAGAGAGAATTAAAGATATCTCAAAAAATTTGAAAAAATCGAATTGGAGGCTTGGAGCTCTTTTTTTTTTTTTTTTCCTTCTTCTTCTTTATCACGGGTCTATATATGTATGATGCTGGAAGACGTCGATTCGTTACTGAACCCTGTACGTCCTCGTTGTGGTTCGTAATGTGGGATAAATATGATACAGAACTCGAGTTAGAAATTGTGTTACGGCTTCTTAATTAGGATTGACTTTGAGGGAATAATGCATGAACGACGACGACATGGGAAGGCCTAAAAGGCAAACCTGTGAACAATCCCACTACGCGGTACGACGAAGACCGCTTTTCTCCACACAGCGGCGTGGACCAGAAAGATCCCCACCGAAGTCTCCTCACGTGACGACGGATCAATCTCCGCATCTTTTCGCCGGAGAGATCGTTCCGGTCACGAACAGGCCTGAAAAGTGAAAACCATATTAATTTGTTCGGAATCGTTCGCCCTCCTTATCTTTCCCCTCCCCAACGCCGGAGAAAGAAGTGGGCCCCTCCGAACATGACCCACGGCCTGGATCTGTCTGGGTCCGTCGGTTGCTCGGACACGGTAAAGGGGTTATCTCTTTTTGTATCTATTCATTAATAGATGTACTGTATTGCCAACGGAGTTTGCTTCCCCTAATCATTTAAATAAATAGATAAATATAAACCTCTATGCAAAGGAGATATATGATAAAATCCGAAGGAGACTACACTAGGCTGGGACCGTGACCTTACGTCTGTCGGTGCACATCACGCAGTTTTTTTTACTTTTATTACTTTTGTTGTTTGTAATAAACATTACACGAACGAGTCCTCCTCCGTCGACAAAGACTACACGGGGCTCAAATTTGCTACGCCGCCCGGGCTCCCTCAGCGCGACACGCAGTCGTCTGTGGGGCCCATATCTCAGGGGAAAATGGGAATTTCCCCCTGCGACTCTCCTTACTCTTTTACCTCCGCCCGCCCTCCTTCCGCCTCCCCGACCTCCGCCCCCCTTCCGCCCCCCGACCTCCGCCCCCTTCCCCCCGATCTCCGCCCCCCTTCCGCCCCGTCCGCCTCTCCCTCCGCCTCCGCCTCCCCCTTCCCCCTCTCCTCCTTTCCCCTCGCCCCCTTCCCCTCGCCCCTTCCTATTCCGCCTCGTCCCCCCCGCCCCCCGTCCCCTCCGCTCCTTCCCCCTCCTCCACCCCTTTCCCCTCCGTCCCTTCCCCTTCCATCCTTTCCCCCTCCGCCCTTTCCCCCTCCGCCCCTTCCCCTTCCGCCCCTCTGGGGCGGGTGAGAAACGGCGCCGGGCAGCAGGGGCACCGGGCGGAAGAAAGTGACCACCGGTCTTCGGAGGGGGGGGCGGCACCGGTCGTCGGAGGGGGGGGGCGCCGGGCGAGGGTTGAGGGGTGGGGAAGACGAGGGGAGAGGCGAGCCCGGATCCGCTGCGCATATTGTAGGTACGCACAGCGAATCACGGGAGCCAAACACATGGGACCCCCTGTGCAGCTGTCAGTTGGTTCCCCGTGATTCGCTGTGCGAACCTACAATATGCGCAGCGGATCCGGGCTCGGGAGAGGCAGGGGGGAATGGGAAAATTCCCATTTCCCCCTGAGATGTGGGCCCACACACGACTACGTGTCGCACGGAGGGAGCCCGGCGTCGCTCAGGGCAACGTAGCAAATTTGAGCCCGACTACACGTACCACGCACGCGTTCGAGTGCTCGATCTTTTCTCGTCGTTTCGATGAACGAGCGAATAAAAATTAGGTCCTATTCGGCTTCACCTAGAAGGAACGGATTTACGGAAACGAGAAGGAAGGGAAGGAGGGTCCTCGATGCTCAGCTTCTTCAAAATTAGGGTAAATGCATGTTTCCTTTCCCTCCAGTTAATTAATTTCTTCGAAATCTAGAATTGTTATGTCTCTCCCTCCACCCAGACAAAAATGTCTGACTTGCGGTGGCTCTCGATCAGTCAAATCATGAGTTTGGGGACGACAATGAAGGGAGCTCACATGCAACAAGTAGCAACGGGCCTGCGATTGTCGATTAGGAATGTTGAGTTTGCTGGCCAGAGGAAGAAGACGAAGACGAAAACGAAGATGCGGCCGTCGGGTTCACGTGATGCAGCGGCTAATCGGCGTTTTTTTTCAGGCAAAATTAAGTCTTTATTGAAGATCCCGATTACGAACAGATTAATTATGCCTTCGTTGTGAAGGTAAAACTATAGTTTTTTATAAACTAACATCGGGACTAAACTTTTTTCCAGCCATAACGTGCTTATATTGAAGCTGGGCTTTTCCGATGGTTTGGATTGAAAGGGAACAGCCGGCCAGAAAATTATAGATTGAATGTCATCTTTATGTCCAAGTCTTATCTTATCCTTATCATAATAATTGGTAATTACTGGTTAAGTACTTTAGATCAATATACTTAAGCATGGAGTACTACTACATGACTAATGGATTGATCATGTTATATATAAAGGTTATTATATCAGTTGTATTTCTGAAGTTCAGGTAATATCGATCAGTCGTTCTGACTAGAGGGACCAGTGTACTAAGTTATCGCGCACTTAATGCTGCTTTAGTGTTTCTCCCGTTGGGCCAACATAATTATATGAGCGTGTTGACTTTACTCACATGGCCTGATCGGTAAGATACCCCTGTCTGCAAAAAATAAAGCAGGTAGAACAACAGACATTGAAAACAAAAAGAAATCCGAGAGAAAAGAGACCCAAGGCATCGACTTAGGATTCGAGAGATGTGGCAGAGCATTAAATATCAAACATTCCCATACAAACGATCGAGCGAGTACAGAGAGAGAGCAAAGAGAGAGAGAGAGTTGTCTTGAGACAAAGAATCTTAAGTCTTGATCAAGAGTTCCATAAAAGACATTCAGAGACACGGGGCTTAGTTTCAGTACAAGATCAGCTCTTCATATACATGCTACTTGATCATCCTTCCACTCTATATTCATGAAATTTGCAACAAATTAGCTTGTCTAAGCCTACTCAGGTGGATAAAAAAGAATTTAAAAAAAAAAAATGAGTGTCATCTTGCAGGTGGGGCGAATATTTCTTAATTAGGAGAGTTCCCGAGCTCAAGATTATCAAGTCGTTGTTATCCCTCAAGTCTCTGAAGCCAGCCAATCCTTCCGGATTTCGAAATAGTAACTGATGTCCAAGTAGCACTTTCCATCGTCGTCAACAAACTGGAGAAAAAGGAAAAAAACCAGGACAAAAATGCAAAAAAAAATCACAACTTTTAGAAAGAAGCTCCGAGAACGATTTAGTAGTTTCAGGTACCCATTTGAGGTTTCGGTGATACTCTACCTTGGATCTCGCTGAATAGGATCCCCTTGCGAAAAGGCCCGAAGGGGTGGTCTCTTCTTCTAGTTCGTACGTGTACGGCTCCGTTTGAGGACTAAATGTTCCCAACATGACTCTTGTGCTCTCCACTGTGTTTTTCCATAGATTAAAACCCAACAAGGTGAATGAGACGCTCAACGTCTGCTAAAACAGAGGAAAAGAAGTAGAAGAAGAGAGGAGTTTCAGTAGAGTTACCCCTCACACCGGTCTTCCAAACCGTGTTTGTGTATTTAAGCCCAGAGACGATGTTGTTGGAGACGACGAAGGTGAATTTCAGACGATATTTGCTTCCGTCTTTGAGGGCGAACGCATACCCCTTGTCGTTGGCAGAGAAGGGGATGGGTAACACCAGATCAGGCCTTTCGGGTGTGATGATCGTCAGGCTCACGATCTGTACTTCCGGCTCCGAGTGCTCTGCAATGCTCACATAAACAAAATAATTATTTTTTTTTAAAATTTTTTCTGAAAAAAAAAAATCTTAAATACAACAACTCCCCTGTTTCTATTTTCATTCCATAAGCCAATTCTTCCTAAGGAGGTGATGGGTCATGTCATTAGATTTTTCTAACTTTCAAGTTTCTTTTTGGTGGAACTGTGGAAGTAGGAGGGATAACAACGACAAGGACAAGGATATTAATCCATGTCTGCTAAAACAAATGGAGATAAGCATGTTCATTAGAGAAGACCCTACTTGTTTGTTGTTAACTTCATCCTCCAAAGTCAAGCGGGTAATGGGTTTTACCAGTTTCCTAATAGTAGTTTCCTCTTACAGAAACAAATTTGGAGTTTGAAATGGTATAAAGAACTTTGGCGCTTCGCTGTACGGAGTCGATCGTCTTGGATCGAAAAGACCACGACTGGACTCGTTTTGGGAGAAAATAGAACGTCGAATACCTCCGACGGCGTTCAGATCCACGCTCCCCAGAAGTTGCTCCTTCCATCTCCTCAGGCTCTCGTCGTCCTGTCAAACTCGTTGCAGTTCAGATTAAAACACGTAAGGGAAACGAAAGAAGAAAAAAAGGGCTTATCTCACTCACCTTATCGAGCTCAAGCTGCTCTTTGAGTGGCACCTGCGGGCCAAGAACAATTTCTCGGGCGGGCTTGTCCTCGTCGTCCTCCTCGTCGTCATCCTCATCGTTGACATCAGAGGAGACGACGGAAACGCTGCTGAGTTTCTTAGCGATCGCATCCTTCTCATCTTCCGTTTCCGTTCCGCTCGGCTCACCGTCGTGCTTCTTCTCTTCATTGTCCATCTCGGGAGTGAAGGGAATGTCCTTGGAGCCAGAGAGAGCTCCCATAACAGCCGACATTTTTCTAAAAGAACAAAAGATAAGGGGGGAAGAGAGAGAGGAAGAACGGATCGCGTTCCGCCCCTGTTTCCAGCCCCGATTGAAGGGAGAATTTGTGGGTATCGCGGGTTGATAGAGAGGAGGGAGGACCTGGTTTCGAGGGTGTGTTTGGAGGACCTTATCCTGGCATGAGGGAGCGTAAGACGCGGAGGTGTTCGTTCATCTGCTTGCGGCGATTCCGCTCGACGGCGATATGGGTCATGCGCTGGCTCTCCACCTCCTCGCTCGTCTTCACCGTCCTCGGCCTCTTCCGCCGGCTATTCTTCCCCTCGTTCCCACCGAGAAGTCGCAACCGCGTGGACGTGCTCTCGCGGCCTTCCTCTTCCTCCTCCTCTCCGCCTCCACCTCCCTCGGCTCTCTGATCGACGCTTGCGATCTCGTTCAGCCTCGGCTCGTTCTCGGGGCTCAACGACAACGCCGGCTGAGTCATCAGGAGGTCCTGGTGAGGCTTTTCGTTCAGGACGGTGAACTTGTGGAAGTAAACCGGGTCGATCCCGTTGTAGTCGTCGGAGATGGTGGTCGACCTCGGCTGGTTCAGGGCCAACTTGGGTCCGAAGTCCGCGAACTGCATGACGTCCGCGAAGCTCAATTTGTCGAGAGACGTGGAGGCGTGCGGCGGAGGAGGGTTACTGAGCAAGTAGTCGACCATGGAGGAATTCTCGACCAATGTCGTCATCTCGTGTTGTGGGTGTACTTGATGGTGGTGGTGTACTTGGTGCGGATCCAGGGCGTAGTCGAGTGCCGGAAAATTTGTCGCCGGCGGCGGACACACCTGCAACGAACCCATATTGATTCCCGTGTAAAGTAACATGAATATATATGTATATATATGGTCAAGAGGGATCGAGCTAGCTTAATTATCAGCCGAAATTAAGTACCCAGGTCGATCGCTAGCAAGAAATCAGAAAAGAAGATAGGAAAGAAAGGGAAGAATATGACTGTGAAATTGATGAGCATGGAGCTAGACAATGGCAGAGAGAGAGCTAGAGAGAGAGAGAGGGAGAGGAGGAGGTAGTAGCAATACCGAGTATCCTTCGTCTTCCTTCTCCATCATAAAATACGAAGTGCGAGTGATGACCTCATTCAATCCAAGGAAAAAAACAAACAAAATCTGTCTCTTCTAGACCCGGAGTTTGATAGGATTTACCGTCACCCGATGGTTAGATCCCAATGCACAGGAAAGAGATCGGGCACGAGAGCATGGCCTTTTCTGGAAACGACGTAAAAACTATTACAGTACCGATCTCTTTCGAGACGAAATTGGAATTACAAACAGGCGAGTACTGTCGATCTAATACATATATGAGGATGGATCCTGCAGAGGAAGGAGGAGTGTATGTAAGAATGTATAAAGCTTCACGTGTATGTACGAGTGTACTTATACCCGATGTTTGTCGTAATTACTCTTATCGTTAACTATTTAAAAACACTAAGAACACCAGAGAATGTTATCGCAGTTCGAAACCAATTGTTCTTACTCTGCGGTGCACTCGGCCCAGGGTACCAGAAATCCACTAGAGAGTATTACAACAGTAATGGTGTACAAAAGCACTTACGAAGATTATGTTCTCCTCCATCGATTCAACATAACTCTCCTAGTCTTAGCTTCCCTGCTCCAACGTTCCAACGAAGCTCCCGGATATCCTCACACTAAGGCTCTCCCCCATTAGTGTGATCTCTCACGGGAGAGATGTCTTTCACGCAGACTACTCAAGATGAGAGACCTCGCCTGCTCATGCCAAATTCAACAAAGCCACGACGTTCTACTTTTCAGCCCAAGTGTGGATCTTCAATCTGGTTACTTCACGATCATAAGCTTGAAAAAAACTCCCCCTCAAACAGTCCTTGGTTAATTCTGTTTAACCACTGCATAACCCTAATCCACATCAGAGATAACATTATATAGGTTTAGGGTTATATTACCCTTTTACATTCCTGCCCCGCTTCTAATTATCTCAGCCTCTAATAAAGGAACCCAGCTTCGTAATCAAGGAACCCAGCTTCGTTCTAGTTTCCTGTTCCAACCCAAACTTCCAGCTTAAATATCAGCTGGTTTCCTAATTCAACACAAACTTCCACGTAAAACCTAGCCACTTATGGCAATCACCTGAAATTAAGGAGTTCTGTCCACTCAACGTCCTTTTCACGGCACATCAATCAGAACACCTTCACCAGAAAGTGTTTTGGTCATAAATAGCCAATCCACAAGCTCGTATTTACATTTTCCCCCTTTGGCTCTTTTTGACAAAAACATCTTTCACCACTTCATGATGTAGTATCTATGAATTCACATGGCTTTACCTTACTGCTCGTACCAACTGAAACTCATAATAACTGCCATTTAATTTCCCAAACTTATCATGTCACAAAATAACCATTCACTGTCATGTCTTGAGTAACTCAAGTAGCACAACACAGATTCTCATCTCATCACATAACCGATTCACATATGTTTTCTCCCCCTTTTTGTCGAAAAGAGACAAAAATAATAAAAAAAAAAATGTCGACCAGAAGGAATACCTGAAGTGTACACATTTGCACACCTAAGTGTACTTACACTTATAAGTACACTGTCCTCCTTTTCATCATATGCAGCACAGTCCTAGAGCTCCACGAAGGAACTCAAATCTTTTTGCATCCAAGCTCTTTGTAAAAATATCAGTAACTGGTTCTCAGTTGACACATGTTCAATCAACACTTGTCCTTCTTCCACAAGTTCACTTATGAAATGATGACGTATATCAATATGCTTAGTTCTCGAGTGCTGAACAGGATTCTTGGATATGTTTATGGCACTTGTGTTGTCATAGTAGACAGGCATAGCATTGCTGTTCACTCCATAATCTGATAGTATCTGTTTCATCCAAATTAGTTGTGCACAATAGCTTCCTGCTGCTATGTATTCTACCTCAGCAGTAGAAAGTGATATAGAATTTTGTTTCTTATTGTACCAAGATACCAGGTTTGTACCCAGATAAAAACATCCTCCTGATGTGTTTTTTCTATCATCAACATCCCCCGCCCAGTCGGCGTCACTGTACCCTGCTAACACATTACTAGTGTTAGTCGAGAACCATATTCCCAGATTAACTGTACTTTTCACATACCGAATAATCCTCTTGACTGATTTCACGTGAGACTCCTTGGGACACGCTTTGAAATCTAGCACACAGAGCCCACGCTATAGCATATGTCCGGGCGACTTCTGTGTCAAGTACGATAGGCTACCAATCATACTCCTGTACACCGTTGGATCTGCAGGTACCCCATCAGTATCCTTCCCTATACGATCTGTAGTGCTCATTGGTGTTCTCATCTCTTTAGCATCTTCAAGTCCAAACTTCTTTACCAGGTTTCTTGCATATTTTTCTTGTGAAATAAAGATACCATCTTTTCTCTGCTTAATTTGGAAGCCCAAAAAGTATGAAAACTCCCCCATCAAACTCATCTCAAACTCTTCTTGCATATGTCTCACGAACTGTTTCTGAGCTAAATCAACAGTAGACCCAAAAATAATATCATCAACATACACTTGAGCTATGGTCAGTACAGTACCTTCTTTCTTGATGAACAGTGTCTTATCCACACCTCCACGTACAAATCCTTTAGAGCAAAGGAACTTAGTCAACCTATCATACCATGCTCTAGGTGCTTGCTTTAACCCATATAGAGCTTTAGTCAAATGAAACACATGATCTGGGTGATGTGGATCAACAAAACCTTTAGGCTGTTCAACATACACTTCTTCAGCCAAGTATCCGTTCAGGAATGCACTCTTCACATCCATTTGATGTAGTTTGATTTTTAAGGAACTTGCTACAGCAAGTAGCAGTCTGATAGACTCCAGTCGAGCAACTGGTGCAAACATTTCGTCAAAATCAGCACCTTCGACTTGTGTGTAACCTTGTGCAACTAGTTTTGCCTTGTTTCTCACAATATTCCCTTCTTCATCTGTTTTGTTTTTAAACACCCATTTCGTGCCTATCATATTCATGTTTGCAGGTCGAGGAACAAGTGTCCACACTTTGTTTCTGTCGAACTGTTCAAGTTCCTCTTGCATAGCTCTAATCCAGAACTCATCTCTTAAGGCATCTTCTACTTTTCTTGGTTCAATTTCTGAAGTATAACATACAAACCGCACCATTTCAGAGTAGTTTTGCTTTCTTCCCCTTGTTTTCATGCCTTCATTAATATTCCCAATAACAACATCCAGTGGATGATTCTTCTGAACTCTCATTGATGGGGCTTTCTCTGTTTCAACTATGCTTTCATGGTCTTCTTCCACTTCATCATTACTAACCACCAAACCTTCTCCAAGTGTGTGAGATTCATCCTGCTCAGAAGGCTGTACATTCAAGTTAGTGCTATTCTTTTTCGTAGGATCCTTTGCCATACTACTTTCTTCGTCATCCAGCACTGGTAAATTTTCATTCTGGTCAGCAATTTCAACATTTACTGTTTCTATGACAGTATTGTTATTTCTGAAGTACACTCGGTATGCATGACTGTTCCTCGAGTATCCCACAAAAATACCTTCTGTGCTTCTAGAGTCGAATTTTCTCAACTGTTCCCGAACTCTAAGAACATAGCAAGTGCTTCCAAATTCTTGAAAATAATGCACTTTAGGTTTCCGTCCTTTTCACAGTTCATAAGGAGTTTTGTGTGTCAAGTACCTGAGATGCACTATGTTACTTATGTAGCATGTTGTGTTTACCACTTCTACCCACAACTTATGAGGAAGATTCTTAGCATTTATCATGGCACGAGCCATCTCCTGAAGTGTTCTATTTTTCCTTTTAACAACTCCATTCTGTTAAGGAGTTTTTGGAGCAGAGAATTCATGTGAAATTCCTCTTTTTTCACAGAACTGAGCAAACTGATTATTCTCAAACTCTCTACCATGGTCACTTCTTATACGAATTATTTTTTTCTATCACAAAGATTCTTATCATTCATGAGTCTTTTACATAGACTCGCAAACACTTTGTATGTGTCTGATTTCTCTCTAATGAATTCAACCCATGTAAATCTTGAAAAATCATCAACACAAACCAGTACATACCTTTTTCCAGCAATACTTTCAGTTTGAACTGGCCCCATAAGATCAATGTGGAGCAGCTCCAAAGGTCTTTGTGTCGTGATCATTTTTATGGCTGAATGTGGTGTTCGATGTTGTTTTCCTGCCATACATCCTTTGCACACAGTCTCAGTCTTACTGCTAATGACTGGTAGTCCTCGTACAGCTCCATACTTGAGCAGCTTTAGTATTCCCCTTGAGTGTAAATGACCAAGACATTTGTGCCACAGTTGAGCTGTAGTTACACCAGTGTACTTACACTGTTGTGACATATTCAGTTTATAACAATTGTCACTAGTTCTGGTTCCTTCTAGTACTGACTGTCTCTTATCATTTTTCACAACACATCCTTCTTTAGTAAACCTGACGTTCAGATTCTGGTCACACAACTGACTAATGCTGAGTAAGTTAGCTTTTAACCTATTCACTAGTAGAACATTCTCCAGCTTAGGCAAACCAACGACTTGTAGTCTTCCTCTTCCAATTACTGCTCCTTTTGCACCGTCTCCAAAAGTCACTTGACCACCATCTTCTCTGTGTATGTCAGTCAGATTTCCTGCATTACCTGTCATGTGCCTAGAGCAACCATTATCAAAGTACCATGTTCCATCTGATCTTGCTTTACGAGCAGTGTGTGCTGCGTAGAAACTCATTCTTTTCTTCACCCACACACAATTTGAAGGAGGCTTTGATGACATCAGATTTCCACTCCATTTCCAGTCTCTATACAACTTATAACAGGAAGGTCTAATATGACCATATGCACCGCAATAATGACACACCTGAACTTGAGACGTTCTCTGTGTAGGCCGGGTCTTGTTGTTCAAGTTCTTGTAGTCGATCCCCTGTTTGTTGCAACTACTCCTTCCTTTGATCAAGATGTCGTCCAATCTGCTCTTGTCAAACTTCTTGAACACTTCTTGTGAATTTTTTAGCTCTTCCTCTAGTTTCAAAATCATCTTTTCTTTCTCAGTAATCTTCTGTCTCAGTTTAAGATTCTCGGTCTCAAGAGAGGAGATCAGATCTCTCAAAATTCTTTCTTCATCTACAGGTATTTTACTTTCCTTTTCCATCTCTCTAATCTGTTTCTTGAGTACAATATTTTCCTCCTCAAGTACACCTTGACGCTCCTTAAGAATCCTAGTACACTCGAGCACACTGTCCAATTGCTAAATAATATCTTTCAATGTAATCTCCTCATCCTCATCCTCTGTCTCATCCTTGCTGCTGCTTGCACCCATGAGTCTTCTAGATTTTGAAAGCAAGCTCAACTTCTGTCCAACCTTTGTTGTTAATGCAACAAAATTGCATTCGTCTTCATCCGTCTCACTACTTTGTTGTTAATGCAAGCTTAGATTCTGAAAGATTTTTGTTTTCTCAGATAAATTGGACATTCTGACTGAATATGTCCTTTTCCTCCACATTCAAAACACACTAATACCTTCCTCTTTGTTGCAACCTCAGTTGATCCATTTCCGGCACTGTTCTGTTTGCTATTGCTCTGCACATAATTATTTTTCTTGCTCCGTCTGATGAACTTGTTAAAATCTTTTCGCCAAACAAGGGAAACCGTTTTCACCTAGCTCCGCTAAAGTTATTCTTGCCGAAGAGCCACGGTTGTTCGTCACTCAGATCTTGTCCCTTCGTTTGACATTGACTGTAAAGCTATACTTTCCTTCTTTCCTTTCTCTGCTGAATCTTCGCTTCCTCATTCATTTCAAACGTTTTGAGAGACCCAATCAGCTCGTCCGGTGTCATATTGTCAATAACTTTATACTCTTCAATAGCTACTCTTTTCATTTTGAATTTTGAGGACAAGATCGTAGTACTTTCCTCACAAGCCGATTCTCGGGGATTTTCTCCAAGAGCTTCTGACCGATTGGCTATATCTCTAATTTTGCCTTCATACTCCAAGTATGGACTCATCTTCTCTCATCCGCATAAGCTCAAACTGAGTGGTTAGCATCTGCAACTTTGACACTCTAACACTTTTAGTTCCTTCATAGTGAACTTCCAAAATTCTCCACGCCTCTTGAGCAGTGGTGCAAGCAGAAATCCTCCTGAACTGTTCCTCATTCACTCCTCCAAAAATAACATTCAATACTTTAGAGTTACAGTTTGAGAGTCTTTCTTCTTCCTCTGTCCACTCAGTATTTGGTTTTTCAACACTCTTCATGTCAAAGACCTTCTCCAATCACCTTTGTAGGCGGACACCATCCTTTCACAATAGTTTTCCGGCCTTCTCGTCCCTACGCCTTTATGTAAATTTGCATCTTGGCCTTCCAATAAGAGTAGTTAGACCCATCATGCAATGGTGGTTCGGTGTTTGAGGCTCCTTCTTTCGAGATATGACCCCATTTTTCTCTAGTGGTGAAGCTTCTTAAGATCTTATCTCTCCAAACTAATCTGGAGCCTGCTCTGATACCACTTAAGAACGTATAAAGCTTCACTTGTACGTAGGAGTGTTCTTACACCCGATGTTTGGCGTAATTACACTTGTCGCTAACTACTTAAAAACACAAAGAACACCGTGAGAATGTTATCGCAGCTTCGAACCAATTGTTCCTACTTTGTTTGGCACTCGCCCGTGGTACCGTAAATCCACTAGAGAGTATTACAACAAGTAATGGTGTACAAAAGCACTTTTACAAAGATTATGTTCTCCTCCATCGATTCAACATAACTCTCCTAGTCCTCAGTAGCTTCCTCGCTCCAACGTTCCAACCGGCTCCTGGATACCCTCACACTAAGGCTCTCCCCTTAGTGTGATCTCTCACGAGATGATGTCTTTCACGCATACTACTCAAGATGAGAGACCGCTTGCTTTTGCCAACAGGTTTCAACAAAACCACGGCGTTCTCCTTTTTCAGCCCAAGTGTGGATCTTCAATCTGGTTACTTCACGATCATAAGCTTTAAGAAAACTCCCCCTCAAACAGTCCTTCGTTAATTTTGTTTAACCATTGCGTAACCCTAATCCACATCAGAGATAACATTATATAGGTTTAGGGTTATATTACCCTTTTACATTCCTGCCCCTCTTCTAATTATCTCAGCCTCTAATAAAGGAACCCAGCTTCGTAATCAAGGAACCCAGCTTCGTTCTAGTTTCCAGTTCCAACCCAAACTTCCAACTTAAATATCAGCTGGTTTCCTAATTCAACACAAACTTCCAAATAAAACCTAGCCACTTAGGGCAATCACCTGAAATTAAGGAGTTCGATCCACTCAACGTCCTTTCTGGCAAATCAATCAAAACACCTTCACCAGAAAGTGTTTTGGTCATAAATAGCCAATCCACAAGCTTGTATTTACAGAATGAATTAATAAGGAGATCAAGGAAAGGCGTGTTGGAGCCTGGTGAATTGATTGAGGAAATGGGTGTAATACTCTTAAGCTATAGCTCCGCCACTCCCATCTCCACCTTTACATTAACTAGTTTCACAAGCTGATCTAACCGCGCTCTCTTGCGGTATCTTTTTCCCTTTCACCTCCTGCATCTCATGAGCTTCATTAAATGAAAGAGAGAATTAAAGATATCTCAAAAAATTTGAAAAAATCGAATTGGAGGCTTGGGGCTCTTTTTTTTTTTTTTCTTCTTCTTTATCACGGGTCTATGTATGATGCTGGAAGACGTCGATTCGTTGCTGAACCCTGTACGTCCTCATTGTGGTTCGTAATGTGGGATAAATATGATACAAAACTCGAGTTAGAAATCGTGTTACGGCTTCTTAATTAGGATTGACTTTCACAGAATTAATGCATGAACGACGACGCCATGGGAAGGCCTAAAAGGCAAACCTGAGAACAATCCCACTACGCGGTACGACGAAGACCGCTTTTCTCCATACAGTGGCGTGGACCAGAAAGATCCCCACCGGAGTCTCCTCACGTGACGACGGATCAATCTCCGCACCTTTTCGCCGGAGAGATCGTTCCGGTCACGAACAGGCCTGAAAACCATATTTGTTCGGAATCGTTCGCCCTCCTTATCTTTCCCTTCCCCAACACCGGAGAAAGAAGTGGACCCCTCCGTACATGCATGGCCCACCGCCTGGATCTGTCTGGGTCCGTCGGTTGCTCGGACACGGTAAAGGGGGTATCTCTTTTTGTATCCATTCATTAATAGATGTACTGTATTTCCAATGGAGTTTGCTTCCCCTAATCATATAAATAAATAGATAAATATAAACCTTATGCAAAGGAGATATATGATAAAATCCGAAGGAGACTACTCTAGGCCGGGACCGTGACCTTACGTCTGTCGGTGCACATGACGCAGGTTTTTTTACTTTGGTCCTATTCGGCTCCACCTAGAAGGAACGGATTTACAGAAACGAGAAGGAAGGGAAGGAGGGTTCTTGATGCTCGGCTTCTTCAAAATTAGGGTAAATGCATGTTTTCTTTTCCTCCAGTTAATTAATTTCTTCGAGATCTAGAATTGTTATGTCTCTCCCTCCACCCAGACACAAAAATGTCTCACTTGCGGTGGCTCTCGATCAGTCAAATCAAGAGTTTTGGGACGACAATGAAGGGAGCTCACATGCAACAAGTAGCAACGGGCCTGAGATTGTCGAAGAGTTTACTGGGCGGAGGAAGAAGACGAAGACATAGACGAAGATGCGGCCGGCGGGTTCACGTGATGCAGCGGCCAATCGGCGTTTTTTTTCAGGCAAAATTCAGTCTTTATTGAAGATCCCGATTATGAACAAATTAATTATGTCTTCGTTGTGAAAGTAAAACTATAGTTTTTTATAAACTAACATCGGGTCTAAACTTTTTTCCTGTCATAATGTGCTTATATTGAAGCTGGGTTTTTCCGATGGTTTGGATTGAAAGGGAACAGCCGGCCAGAAAATTATAGATTGAATGTCATCTTTATGTCCAAGTCTTATCTTATCCTTATCATAATAATTGGTAATTACTGGGTAAGTACTTTAGATCACTATACTTAAGCATGGAGTACTACTACATGAGTAATAGATTGATCATGTCATAAAGGTTATATCAGCTGTATTTCTGAAGTTCAGGTAGGATCGATCAGTCGTTCTGACTAGGGGGACCAGTGTACTAAGTTATCGTGCATTTAATGCTGCATAGTGTTTCTCCCGTTGGGCCAACATAATTATATGAGCGTGCTGACTTTACTCACATGGCCTGATCGGTTAGATACTCCTGTCTGCAAAAAACAAAGCAGGTAGAACAACAGACATCCAAAACAAAAAGAATTCCGAGAGAAAAGATACGAAGGCATCGACTTGGAATTCGGGTGCTGTGGCAGAGCATTAGATACCAAACATTCCCATACAAACGATCGAGTACAGAGAGAGCAGAGAGAGAGAGAGAGAGTTGTCTTGTGGCAAAGAATCATAAGTCTTGATCAAGAGTTCCATAAAAGACATTCAGAGACATGGGGCTTAGTTTCAGTACAAGATCAGCTCTTCATATACATGCTACTTGATCATCCTTCCACTCTATATTCATGAAATTTCCAGCAAATTAGCTTGTCTAAGCCTACTCAGGTGGACAAAATAGAATTTTTTTTTTTTTTTTTAAAATGAGTGTCATCTTACAGGTGGGGCGAATATCTTCTTAATTAGGAGAGTTCCCGAGCTCAAGATTATCAAGTCGTTGTTATCCCTCAAGTCTCTGAAGCCAGCCAATCCTTCCGGATTTCGAAATAGTAACTGATGTCCAAGTAGCACTTTCCATCGTCGTCAACAAACTGGAGAAAAAGAAAAAAACCCAGGACAAAAATGCAAAAAAAAATCTCAACTTTTAGAAAGAAGCTCCGAGAACGATTTAGTAGTTTCAGGTACCCATTTGAGGTTTCGGTGATACTCTACCTTGGATCTCGCTGAATAGGATCCCCTTGCGAAAAGGCCCGAAGGGGTGGTCTCTTCTTCTAGTTCGTACGTGTACGGCTCCGTTTGAGGACTAAATGTTCCCAACATGACTCTTGTGCTCTCCACTGTGTTTTTCCATAGATTAAAACCCAACAAGGTGAATGAGACGCTCAACGTCTGCTAAAACAGAGGAAAAGAAGTAGAAGAAGAGAGGAGTTTCAGTAGAGTTACCCCTCACACCGGTCTTCCAAACCGTGTTTGTGTATTTAAGCCCAGAGACGATGTTGTTGGAGACGACGAAGGTGAATTTCAGACGATATTTGCTTCCGTCTTTGAGGGCGAAGGCATACCCCTTGTCGTTGGCAGAGAAGGGGATGGGTAACACCAGATCAGGCCTTTCGGGTGTGATGATCGTCAGGCTCACGATCTGTACTTCCGGCTCCGAGTGCTCTGCAATGCTCACATAAACAAAATAATTATTTTTTTTTAAAATTTTTTCTGAAAAAAAAAAATCTTAAATACAACAACTCCCCTGTTTCTATTTTCATTCCATAAGCCAATTCTTCCTAAGGAGGTGATGGGTCATGTCATTAGATTTTTCTAACTTTCAAGTTTCTTTTTGGTGGAACTGTGGAAGTAGGAGGGATAACAACGACAAGGACAAGGATATTAATCCATGTCTGCTAAAACAAATGGAGATAAGCATGTTCATTAGAGAAGACCCTACTTGTTTGTTGTTAACTTCATCCTCCAAAGTCAAGCGGGTAATGGGTTTTACCAGTTTCCTAATAGTAGTTTCCTCTTACAGAAACAAATTTGGAGTTTGAAATGGTATAAAGAACTTTGGCGCTTCGCTGTACGGAGTCGATCGTCTTGGATCGAAAAGACCACGACTGGACTCGTTTTGGGAGAAAATAGAACGTCGAATACCTCCGACGGCGTTCAGATCCACGCTCCCCAGAAGTTGCTCCTTCCATCTCCTCAGGCTCTCGTCGTCCTGTCAAACTCGTTGCAGTTCAGATTAAAACACGTAAGGGAAACGAAAGAAGAAAAAAAGGGCTTATCTCACTCACCTTATCGAGCTCAAGCTGCTCTTTGAGTGGCACCTGCGGGCCAAGAACAATTTCTCGGGCGGGCTTGTCCTCGTCGTCCTCCTCGTCGTCATCCTCATCGTTGACATCAGAGGAGACGACGGAAACGCTGCTGAGTTTCTTAGCGATCGCATCCTTCTCATCTTCCGTTTCCGTTCCGCTCGGCTCACCGTCGTGCTTCTTCTCTTCATTGTCCATCTCGGGAGTGAAGGGAATGTCCTTGGAGCCAGAGAGAGCTCCCATAACAGCCGACATTTTTCTAAAAGAACAAAAGATATGGGGGGAAGAGAGAGAGGAAGTACGGGTTGCGTTCCGCCCCTGTTTCTAGCCCCGATTGAAAGGAGAATTTGTGGGTATCGGGCGTTGATAGAGAGGAGGGAGGACCTGGTTTCGTGGGTGCGTTTGGAGGACAGTTGCAGAGAGTAGTTAAAAATGGAGTCAGATTTAGGGGAGATACCGCCAAAGTCGAGGAGAGAAACGGATGGAAGGAAGCGGGCGGGCGGTCGTTCACTTAACCTGTTTTGGAATTTTCGAAGATCCATTTTTATTGCGTTCCATTCCAAATTTTCCAATCCTCCCCTCTGACTTAGTCACGAGACTTCCCCCGTTGCTCCCCATTCTTCCTCCTCAGCTCCTACCCCTGCTTCTTCCATCCAGTTCCCATTTAATGTCACAAAATTATTGTTTCAGCGAAGAGGCGCGACCGAGAGGATAAATCGATTACTTTAGAATAATTTGTGTTACAGGTTGTAGTTTAAATATCAGAAATTGTGGGTACAATCTCCTATGTTTCCTCTGATTCAATCTCCGTGTGAATTTGGTGAAGTCGAATCCTTCGTAAATGAGCGAACGTCGACTCAAAGTGCTGGAACCAGTGTACACCAACTTGTTTTGGCGTCGGTCGGTCGGACGAAGGTATTTGTGCTCCGCGTGTATCGACTTGTGGCGTGCCGGTAGGTAGTCGTAGAATCGCTCAGCGTGAACTATTGGGACGACGAAATTACCTAATTGTTGGGCTTCGATGTCTTGAGAAACCTCTCGAGTGTGTATGAGCTTCTTCTCCGTGAAGGGATTTGAGTCCTTCGGCTTAGAGAGGGAGTCTTTCACTTGTCGGAATTTGAGAATCGATTTCTTCACCCTTGAGACAGGGAACTTCCGGCTATTTGTAGCTGGTCCAGGTGGCCGTTGAGAGGAGTTGCCTTGGAATGGGGATCGTGATCCTCATTCTCGGCGTAATGTTGAGGAAGACGAGGGAGAGAGAGACCGGGATCGTGGGCCCTCTTTTCGCCTCCTTCCGCTTGAAGACCGAGTGGTGGGCGACGATGCATGCCGACGAAGCCGACTTCGACGATTCTTTGGTCGACGAGGTGCCGACCGTGGCCGGTGATGTGGCGATGCGGCTGGACTTCGTGAGTGGGTTGCCACGACGAACCTTGAAGACGATTAAAGCCTACCCATGATCGTTGTGTGATGGACCGATGGATTGTTGGGCTTATCAAATTTGGGCCACGCACATTTTGATGATGCGTCTGATTGCCCCTTTCGATACTTGATCGCTCGGGAGGAACGAGCTAGTGTCGAACTTGAAGAACACAACCCACAAACGCCTTTTTTTTTTTTTTTTTTTTTGCGTTTATGATCCTCTTTCTCTTTTAGGACCGCCAGATAATCGTTCATTCGTCCTCTTACTCTTTTAGGGATCTAATGTTCCCGAAAGCGAGGGAGGTACTTTCGGTAGCAACGAATGTTGTGGATGGCGACTTTACTTGCTTGTCTCTTTCATGTGTATGTCGCCGGAGGATTTCGGCGACGATATTTGGTATCTTGAAGGAGGTGCTTTGGAAGAACTTCGGTGACTTTTGTCGGCAGGTTGCTTCCCCGCTTGGAGAAGGACCGTTGTGGAACGAAGTCTTTGCGGTGTTTTTAGGTCGCCGGTCCGATCAGATCGTAGTCGCCGTCCGGGGATTGTGCTTGAACAGCTCGGAGAGTCTTTTTCTTCCTGGACATAGACGAGGCTGTTGCCGGTCCTGGTTATGCGGTCTGAGGCTGCACGAACTGGGCGTCGTGATTTTGAGAGTTCCTTTCGGTTCGCTAAAACCCTAACTTTTAAACTCACTTTCTCGTAGCTTTCAGTTCGGACTGCACGACTCCGGATGCGCCTGTCACCACGATCTCTTTTGTTCCCATAGCCGAGCCTCTCTACATAAGCCAAGTCGGTTATGCGGGGTGGGGCCCACCAGGGCCTGGTAACGATCCCGGGGTTGTCGCCTGATCGGGTCCCCATGTAGAGTTTCATGATAAGGGAAATTTCGTACAGAGAAGATCGAATCCCTTTTCAAAAGGGACTATCGCCTTCTCCCAAATTCGAAGGAAACCCTTCGAATTCTTCGATATATAAAGTACCTTGAGCCTTGGGTATTTCACCGTACGAACCTAATAGCAACCTTCTTGAGTTTTTCGTCCCTGTTGCGTTCTCCATCTGAAGTGCCACGCCCTTCAGTTGTGTGTGTCTACAACCGACTCTTAGGAGATTTTGTTCGCGCTTCTGGTTCTAGGAGAGTACTTGTTGAAGAGTCTTTCCATTCAGTGGATCTCTGCTTTCGTGTCTTCTCGCACGTCGGACGCCTCACCCGCATCAAATTTGAAAGGTACCTTCGAGATTTTCTTTTTCTTTCTCCCTCTCCGGCAACCTCGCTTAGGTTTTGAGTCAGCCAGGGGCCCACTCTCTTTTCTTTTCTTCTTTGTTCCTTCCTTTATCCTTCTTCTTTTTCTCTCCTCTCCTTTTCAACTCCTTCTTTCTTATTTTGTCGCGACGACTTCTTTTTGTCGCGGTCTCGAAATTTTGCTCTCTCGTTGTTTTAGAGCTTTTTATCATTCATTTTTTTTTGTACGACGACTTCTTTTTGTCGCTGCTCTCTCTCTTTTTTTTTTTGAGTTTTCGATACGAACCTTGTTTTACGCCCGTCCGTTTGGGCGTCGCCGAAGTCTATCATCTTATTGGTGTAGATGACTGGTTTTCTTCTGCAAGATTTTCGGTTGGGGAATGCCCTCGACTTAGTTGTTGTGTGCCGGTTCTTCCTTTTCCGATGGTTTTACTCTGGGGACACTGGTTGGGTCGCCGGGGTGATGGTCTGTCTTCCCCTTTTTTTTTTTTTTTTGAGAGCACGTCGGTCGTTCCTCTGTGGGTTGTCGAACGCTATCGTTGTTTCGACTTCGTCCGGCTCAGTTATCGGGGAGGAGCCTTCGTTCCGTTCGCCTTCTTCGAAAGTTTCTTTTCGACTTGACCGACCGATTTGTCAGACGTCTCGTCTCAGTCTATTATCGGTGGCTTGGCCGTCAAGTTTTGACTTCCGCGGCTTACCATGATGACTGAGGCACGAGTTGGTATGGCTACCTCGTTTTCTGGTGATGGCATGGCTTCTTCGAAACTTCGTTTTTCTCTTTTTTTTTTTTTTTTTGACGACGGCTCTTTTTTTCGCGATCTTTTTTCGTGGACGGCTTCTTTTGTCACCGCCCTTTTTTTTGTTTTTAGGGAAGAGTCACTTACCTGACCTCGCTGGCGTGTCGGACTCGATTGCCCAGCCGCGGTTATCCCTTTTTGTTTTGGCGCGCTATGGCTTTTGGCTCGTCCGCTCTGTTGTCGGGCGTCGTCTTCCGTGGCATCCATCTCCGTCCGATTTTGACATCCGACCGCGGGGACTTGCGATCGCGAGTGTTCGGTGATAGTCCTGGGCGTTGGATTCTTGGCCCTGTGATGCTCTGGTTTGTGGTTGAGCATTGGGAATCCAGCGTTGTCCACCTCCGGTTTGTCGGCCGTGGGGTGCTGGTTTCTATCGCCGTTCGTCTCAAGGCTGTATTTGTGTTAGCCGTAGAGAGAGAGATTTTCGCGGTTTTACTTTTCTTTTACCGCTGTTCACATCCCTCTTTTTTTTTTACGTTCATTTTTTTTTTGATCGCGATGTGAATACACAAACTTCTTGTTCTTTTTTTTTTGAAAATAGCTTGCATACCTGATTTTTGTTGAACTGACGATTCCAATGTCTCTGTCGCTTTGCAGATGTCTTTCCCATCGCTAACCGTTACCTTCCTCGATCTCGTTCTCACCAACGTCCGGGTGCAGGTGAGAGACGTTCTCCGAGAATGCGTGCATATCAGAAATACGCAAGGAGACATGGAAATTTTGCTGTTTGTGAATTTGCCCTTTGCCCTCGGGGGACGTGACGTACGAGTCCCTTTAACTGGGACGGCTTGCGAGCTCTGGAGCCGTCCGGTTGTGAACGAGGATGACCAAATTTGCTTCCTCCCCGGCGTCGGTGAGACTCCAGCGCCTCCGCACGGAGTTCAGGGCGCTATTTTGATGGGCCCAATGCACGACACATTGGTGAGGTTTACTCCTCCCGCACTCTCCATCGGTAGCAGCAGCTTTGGCCCTTGGGAAGCGAGAAGCATGGAAATCGTAAGCCCATGATACGTACCTTATTACTTCGAGTGGGCGGACGTCGTCCTGCTCACATGCTCGAAGCGCTTGGCAGCGGTAGATTTGTTGTACGCCGGTCCGAGTACGAAACCGTGAAGGTTGAGAGGGAAGCCGTTTGCAAGCAACTGGCTAGGCTGGACACTCAGCTCGACTCCCTTCGAGCGGACATTGGTATCGCTCAGGCTGAGCTTCAGGCTTTTGATGCTGAAACCTCTGTGTTGAAACCTCTGTGTTGGACATTGGTATCGCCCAGGCTTGGTCTTTAATCGCTTTTTGAGGAACGAAGTTGATCTCGAATTCTGATAAGAGCAGAGCCCACTTAGCCAGTCTACCGGAGAGGATTGGGCGCGACATGATGTACTACAACGGATCAGCTCGCGAAATGAGATTCGTTGAATGCGCCAGGAGGTAGTGTCGAAGCTTTTGAATTGCGAATATGAGAGCCGACATGTCTTCTCGATCGGTGTATAGTTGAGCTCGGCACCCACCAGTGTTCGGCTCAGATAATACAGAGAACGTTCTTTGTTGTCCTCATCACATTGAGCCAAAAGAGCTCCCACCGACTTCTTCTGTGCTGCAATGTATAGCAGCAGTGGTTTGTCGACGATCGGAGCTACGAGCACCGGTGGCTTGGTGAGGTACGCCTTTATGTTGTTAAAGGCGTTCCGGCAAGCGTCGTCCCACACGAATGGTGTACCCTTCTTTAGCAGACGACTGAAAGGTTGGCATCTCCTGGCGAGGTTCGATATAAAGCGGCGGATGTATGCCAGGTGACCTTGGAAGCTTTTAAGCTCGGAGACGTTTCTGGGCTCCGGCATTTTCTGAATGGCGTCGATTTTCGACTAGTCGATTTCGATTCCTCTGTGATGGACGATGAACCCCAAGAATTTGCCTGAGGTGACACCGAAAGCACACTTCAACGGGTTCATTTTGAGCTGAAACCGTCGCAGTCGCTCGAACACTGCCCGGAGGTCGAGAAGATGGTCGGCTCTTTGCTTTGTTTTCACCACCAAATCGTCGACGTAGCATTCGACTCGCTTATGGAGGAAGTCATCAAAGATGTTCTGCATCGCTCGCTGGTATGTTGCGACGGCATTCTTGAGTCCGAACGGCATAACTTTGTAGCAGAAAATCCCTTTTGGAGTGCGAAATACAGTGAGCTCCTCATCTTTTGGGTCCATCCGAATTTGATTGTACCCGGAGGACCCGTCCATGAAAGATAGGGCTTCGTGACCTGTCATCGCGTCGACCATAAGCTCGGTGATTGGCAGAGGGAAGTCGTCCTTTGGGCACGCTTTATTCAAGTCGCGAAAGTCGACGCAGACCCGAATTTGGCCAGTCTTCTTTTTGACTAGGACGATGTTTGCAATCCAAGACGGGTACTTCACCTCCCTGATAAAATTTGCCGCGATCAACTTGTCGACCTCCTTTTCGATTTCTGGCACAAGTTCGGGCCGGAACCGTCGTTGCGATTGCTTCACTGGTCGAACCGAGGGATGAACAACCAATTTGTGAACTGCTACTCGCGGGTCGAGGCCGGGCATCTCTGTGTAGTTCCAGGCGAAGATGTCACGGTATTCGCGAAGCAGCGCCATGTATTCGACTTCTTCTTCGGCCGTCAGTGAAGCACTGAGGAATGTCGGCCTCGGGTCTTCTGTCGTGCCCAAGTCGATTTTCTTTAATTCATCAACTGTCGACTGGCCTCCTTCTTCGAATTCAGCCGGAGCCTCCTTCAAGACGAATTCCTCATCTTCTTGTTCGTCGTCTGTGACGGAGATGTGATTCACTGTGGCTGAGTCGTAGGCACGAGCTCGAGCAATGGCTGCCTTCAATGTATAGATGACTAATGGACCGCCGTCTTTCTTTGGTCGACGTCGATTGATGGCGGCTTTTGTGTAAATGATCACCGGCTTTGGAGTATTTTGTTTCTCGGTTGGGATTTGGCCAACTGAGACTTGGTGCACATCTGCCGATGACTTTCTGGTTATCTTGACCGGCTTTGCTTGGGCTGTATAGATTTTGATTGGTTTTGGCCTTTCGTAGCCGAGGCCCAAGCGACCTTGACTGATGCGATGCCCTTCGTTCTTCAATTTCTCCTGCTCTGGAGTGAAGACGGGTAAGGTCACAGGAGGCTTCTCGTGGATTTGATCCTTTGTGAGGTTGCCCCCGGCTCTTGCGATCAGTCGGTAAGCATTTGGGTCGAAACCTTCGTTCGAGCGTGTGGCTGACAACTGCTCTTGACTCGGGAGTTGTTTCACGACGCTTCGTTCCTCCAGTTTTGGCAAAGGAAGCGTGACCTTTTCTGGCAAAGGGGTCGGCTGAATTTTGTGGCAGGCGACCAAGGGAGCTTCTCCTTTCTTCCTTTGCGACTGCGGAATGTACCGTAGGATGGGTACACTGGGGCGCTTTGGCGCTGGAGTAGCCTTGGCCGATTTGTGACCATGTGCCGACTGGTTGTTGTATGTTGGCTGCTTTGGGGATACGACCTGCGTCGTAGTCTGTGTAGGAGATGCAACTTGCGTCGTAGTCTGTGCTTTGGCGGGCTGCGACGACTGTTTGAGTTGCGCCGGTTGTTGGGACGATGCAGCCCGTGTCGGAGTACTTCCGGCGTTCGCTGCTTGGTTCGACCAAGGTGACAATTTGACTGTCGGTCTGGTCGTCAGGTAGAATTTGGCATCTGCGAACGATGCCTCCGCCTCTGTGAATGGACTTTCGTCGGCATACACCGTCTTTTGCTCGCCGTTTTCCCAATACTTGAAGCATTGGTGCAGGGTGGATGGCACGACTCCATTTGAATGGAGCCATGGCCGACCCAGAAGCAGGTTGTAAGACGTCCTGGAATCGATAACTTGAAGAGGCGTATCGGCAATCATGTCTCCGATGTGCAGCTTCATATTCGTCATGCCGAGTGTTCTTTGGCCCTCCTGGTTGAAACCTTGAATAAGGAGAGAACTAGGAGAGAGATCGCCGGCGGAGAGACCAATGTTCTTCATCGTGCTAATAGGCAGAATATTGACTGCGGATCCACAGTCGATGAGAATACGGTTGATTTTGTAGTCTCTGATGTAGCCGGAGACGAACAACGGTCTATTGTGATTCTTCGACCCCAATTGTGCGTCTTCCTCTCTGAATGTAATGCACGGTGGGCATGTGACGGCTAGTGCTTGTTCTGCTTTTGCAAATTGTGGTGGAGATAATGCATCTTCCTCCTCTTTTCTGTAAGGCGGAGTCAGCCCGACCTTTGGCGAGTCGTGCTTCCTCATGAGCAGCATCTCGAGCCCGGCTTTGAGTTCCTCTGGTTTGTCGAGGACTCAGATTAGGGCTTGTCTGGACCTGATGTCCAAATCGAGGTCATCTTCAATTTTGTTGAGATGTGAGATTTGTTTGAGCGACGTCTCTAGGTCGTCGCATTCGACGACCGGTCTTTTGCCCTTCTCTTTCGTAGCTGTTTGCTCGGGAGGAGCTGTTGAGCAGGTCGCCACCATTGCAGGCGGCGAGAGGAACTCCTTGGGGAAGAACTCCGCCAATGTGACAGGTCTTCTTTTCTTTTTGCTTGCCCCCTGGACGTCAGTCCTGGGAGCTTTTCTTTGGCGTTTTGCAGTTCTTTTGTTTGGCCGCTTTGCTTTTGTTTTGATGGTCATCGGTGCCGGTTCGATTTCTCGAATAGGCTTCTTTCTCCGGGTGACCAAGATCCACCCCTCTGCGTCGGCTGCAGCTTCTTCGCGGGGTGCCGGTTTTGGTGCGACCTTAGCCGGTGGTCGTTTGTTGTTGTTGTACGGACGGCTGGAGGAACCGGGCTTTGGTCGGTACTCCTTCTTTATGGCTCGTTTCTGAGTTTGCCGGTTTGGCACGGTTTGGATGGAGATAGCATATGAGGAGGCTGTATTTTCAGCTCCTTCGATTTCGATGCGTCCTTGGGCTGCCATCTCCATGATACTGTCTTTCAAGACGAAGCATTTCTCCGTCGAGTGCCCAACTAGCCGGTGGTATTTGCAAAAATTTGGATCTTTGCTTTTGGATTGGTCGCCAGGTCTTTTGATTTCTGGCAGCCTCAGTAGTTGGTTATCGAGCAACTGATCGAGCATGATGGGGACGTCGGCGTCGGCAAAGGGATATGTCTTTGCCTGTCGTTCTTCCAGTGTCAGCTTCTTGAAGCCTCCCGTCAATTGTCGTGGGAGGTAAGTTTGCTTGACCTTGCTTCCGACCTTGATCGGTTCGACAGTATTTGTCGTGAAAGAGGATTTCGTTTTCTCTTTTGTCTCTTTTGGTGCGGTCGCAGCAGGTGCCTTTCCCTCTTTGCGTGGATCGGCGAAAGAGGATCCTTCTTCTCCTCGTTCTTCTATTAGGATCTCCATGTTGTGAGCTTTTGTTGCTAGCTCTTGGAAATCGTTCGGCCGTCGGCTACGGATGTAGCGCAGGAGTTCCCAATGCATTCCTCGAGAGCACATTTCGATCTCGGCTTCGAGGGAGAGGTTTGAGCTTTCTTTGCAGTTTAGGCTCAAATTTCTCCATCGGTTGATGTAGTCAACCACCTTCTCTCCCTTTTTTCGCTTTGAGATTGGCGATTTCTACTAGAGTGACGGTGCGCCGAGTCTTTGTAAAACGGGCCGAGGAATTCCGTTCTAGTTGCTCCCGGCTGTCGACGGACTCTGGGGAGCTCAATGTACCAGTCGAAGGCGTTTCCCTTCAGTGACCGGCCGAACTGTTTTACCAGCAGGTTGTCGTCGGTGCCGGCGTTGTTGCTGGTTTCTATGAAATGAGAAACATGCTGCTTTGGGTGGCCGTCGCCGTTGAATTGTTGAAACTTGGGAGGGTGATAGCCGATCGGCATTGGGATGTTTTGGATCCTTTGTGTGTACGGTTTCTTGTAGGCGACTGATTTGTGGTCGCCGGCGCTGTTTCGTACCGCACGGTTGACGAGCTCTATAATGGCATCAAGTGTGAGAGCAGACGGATCCACTTCGGGTCGGCCTCTGCGGATGGCCACTGGAGCGACGGGCGGCAGCTCGTCGTCAGAAGAAGAATCTTCTTGCGGCAGCTCGGCTGAGGCGCTGGTAGTCGGCCGATTTCAGTCGACTTCTTGAGAGAGACGCCACCGGTGTTATTGGTGGTTGTGCCCATTTCAAGCCGTTCAAACATCTTCGCAATTTGATCATTGCGAAGCTGCTAGTTGAGCATCCGGGCTGCAAGTTGCGCATCTTTTATGCACAACCGCTCGCTTTGCTCCTTTATCGCGAGCCCGCATTTTGGCAAGCCGTTCTTCAATAGTTTTGGCCGGTTGTCATTGCGCCATCTTGACAGCTTATGCGTCGAATAATTGTTTTCGACGCGGCTTGGAGATATGAAGCCTTCGTTGGTGACTTCATTGAAGAAGCGGTCACCGTGGGGACCGGTCGAAGAACCCGATCCGCAGTTGATTGATTGGAGAGAGTGGTTTCGGGCAACGACCGGCTTGCAGCGGGCAGCCACCGGAGAATTGAAAGGATGAGGTAGGTGATATTGCGGCGGGGGAGGTCGCTGGTGTTTGTCGGCGAGGTGAACGGATGGGAGGTGGTCCCGCCGCTGCGTTGAGAGCGGCTAGAAGGTCGCGGTGAGACCATCATAACCGGGCGAAGTTGTCCGTCGGGCGATGTTCTCTCAGACGGGAGGAGGCCGACATACTGCAGTGTGTTCTCGCAGCGAGGAGGAGGTGCCCCCGCTTTGCTCGTATCGCTGCACTAAAGTGGGAACAATAGAGCTTCTCTCGCGGACGGGCGGCTTACATCGGCCAGCCGGCAATCGGGCGCGAGGAGAAGGAGATGCGGGCGACAACCAGGTATGTTGGCTTGGCCATCGCTGGTAGTAGTTTGGCGGTGGTTGGTTTGACCGAGGCCGCGGTAGCCCGAGGCACCTAACACGAAGTTGATGCACGCGGCGTCAGCAAGATAAATGGAGCTTGTCCCATGGGACAAAACTTCGCCAAAGCCCTTGTAAATGGGCGTGTGGCATGTGGAGGAGATGTCGGAGCGCGGAGGTTGACCGGAGATGCGGCTGCTGGTCCGCGAGCTCCGGTGGTTGAGCCTGCAGTCGCGGCGGGGCGCGGTTGAGCAGAGCTCGAGGAGGCAGTCTGTTTGCCTCTGTTGGTGTTGTTGTTGCCGTTGTTGTCGTTGATGCCGTTGTTGCCGTTGCTGGCCATGGTTGTGTTTGGAAAAAAAAAATTTGTTGGACGGAGAAGGAGATGAGAGGTAGGAAAAGTCCCACCGGGTATGCCAAATCTGTTTCACCGAAAATCTGCCGGTCCGCGAAGAGGCGCGACCGAGAGGATAAATCGATTACTTTAGAATAATTTGTGTTACAGGTTGTGGTGTAAATATCAGAAATTGTGGGTACAATCTCCTATGTTTCCTCTGATTCAATCTCCGTGTGAATTTGGTGAAGTCAAATCCTTCGTAAATGAGCGAACGTCGACTCAAAGTGCTGGAACCAGTGTACACCAACTTGTTTTGGCGTCAGTCGGTCGGACGGAGGTATTTGTGCTCCGCGTGTATCGACTTGTGACGTTGCCGGTAGTCGTGTAGAACTGCTTCGCGTGAACTATTGGGACGACGAGCGACGAATTGTTGGGCTTCGATGTCTTGAGAAACCTCTGAGTGTGTATAAGCTTCTTCTCCAGGAAGGGATTTGAGTCCTTCGGCTTAGAGAGGGAGTCTTTCACTTGTCGGAATTTGAGAATCGATTTCTTCACCCTTGAGACAGGGAACTTCCGGCTATTTGTAGCTGGTCTGTGTGGCCGTTGAGAGGAGTTGCCTTGGAATGGGGATCGTGGTCCTCATTCTGCTGTAATGTTGAGGAAGACGAGGGAGAGAGAGACCAGGATCGTGACCCTCTTTTCGCTCCTTCGGTTGAAGACTGAGTGGTGGGCTGACGATGCATGCTGACGAACGCTGACTCGACGATTCTTTGCTGACGAGGTGTTGACTGTGCTGGTGACGTGGCGATGCGGCTGGACTTCGTAGTGGGTTGCCACGACGAACCTTAAAGACGATTAAAGCCTACCCATGATCGTTGTGTGATAGACCGATGGATTGTTGGGTTATTGAATTTGGACCACGCACATTTTGATGCGTACAATTATAAAAAAAAAAAAAAAGTGAAAAGTGAAAAAAAAAAATCTTTTTCTGCTTTTCCTTTTCTTTCGATTTTCATTATAATGGGCCCACACTGTCTCTAAACTGATATTTGATCAAGCCCGTCCGTTAAAGTCAGATATCAAATACCCAAACAACAATGATATCCTGGAGGATGCAAGTGGGACCAGGATTAAGCAGGAATCAGCAGCTCATCCAAAGCATGAACCACCTAATCATAGTAACGTTGGTGGTTAAATAAATTATATATAAATTAAGAAGTGGGTCCATTTATGGAAAATGGGACCCAGAGGCTTCTCCTGGGACCACGGCGCACATTATCTGAGTACTATCGACTCTTCTAGGCTCTGCGGGAGCTGCCTCTATCGGGTCTCTGCGGACTCTGCACAGCAACAACTTTCCTTTTCCGTTCTATTCCTTCTGGCCTCTTTTTTCTATTCCTCTTTCCTGCTTAATAAAAGTACTCGATTTCGATGACGAAAGTGAAGAGGAAAGGAATGAGAAAGATGACCGTTAGTACCCAGAACCCAGAACTGTATAGCAGAATTCCTTACCTCCCTTTCAAAATAAAACAGAATACGATTCGTTAAAGAGCAGCAACGCTTTAATCAAATGATCATCGCTGGGTCCATTCTCCATTCCTTGAATTGCTCTTTATTGTTCTTAAACCAGTGACAGAATTATATGAGAATAATTAGAGATTTTTGTGAGTATAAGACGAGTAGTAATACGAAGAAGCCAATATTGGTGATCCGCCATGGAGGTGGTCCGGCGTCAGAGGGTAGTCAACGGGAATCTCGGGAGGAATAAGGATTGATATTTCGAGCATTCCTGTTCTGCTCCATGGACCGGCTTGTCTGGGACTTTGGAGTTTTGTTTTGTCTTTTGGTCGTATTCAGTTGTTGTTTTCGGTGAGTTTTTATGAGTTGGGCTCATCTAGTTTCCCCTGTCTGTGGTTATTACCAAGGGAAGGGAAAGGAAGAAAGAGAGCTTGGGAAGGAAAATATAAAGAATAACAAATCCAAACCATTGAAAGTTACTGTGGGGTGCTATTTCATCCTGCAAACCAAAACTACGGGGTGAAGAAAAGGAGACACGTATAAATATATCTCACCAACCCACCTCCTTCATCTTGCTAAATCAAATCATTTTAACCATTCAACAACCTCCACAACTTGTCAAATCTATTACTTCTTTGACTTTTCATGGGTAAGTATGATTTGTTTTGGCAACCTTTTCTTGGCAGCAAGTCACTGTCAGAGACTCTACCTTGTATCAAATCAAATGACCCACCCATTTATGAGTCACAATGCAAGGGTTAGAGACTTAGAGTGCGAGAGAGAGAAGAGAAATGAACCTTCTCAATTAACATTCGTGACCACAAAGCACGTTTACTGCTGGAGTTGCATAACAAGCCTTGTCAATTAACTTGATTTAAATAGAAGTTGTACAAAGAGTCCAAGAAACTACATGAGATTTCAGACTCCAGTCATCCTCTTGTTTGAAGCAACGGAAACGATTCAAGAACTTATCTAGAGAAAGACACATTATTCCAAGGGCTCAAATTTGCTGCGCCTTGAAATTTGCTCCGCCCAAGGTGCAGCCCTGGGCGACGCCCTGCTCTCACAGAGGGTGGGGGCTGTGAGGACAGGGCGTCGCCCAGGGCTGCGCCTTGGGCGGAGCAAATTTGAGCCCTTATTCCAAACTCAAGTATTATTGTGTTTCGTCGGAATCACTTTTCTGTCTGCTGCCTACACCCATCTATGAAGAGAAAAAGCAGCTTAGTTCAACAAGGTAAACAGACTAGGAGACTGTTTGCCATGAGTTGAGACGGGATATATGATGCACCTGCAAAGAGATCAATCAAAGTGGCTGGAATGAGAAATTAGCCAACCCAATGTCAGAAAGCTATCTTTTCGAGGAGAATAGGCAGATCTCCGAAAATACAAATTTTTATCTCTCCAGTCTTTCAGGTACAAGTTCCACTTATATTTGATAATATGACAACAAGCTGTTACTTTGTGACATTGCTCTATTTGATACATACAGAAAGACCTAAGATCCAATACCGTTTATTAAAGTATTATAACATCATGGTCCAAGTCACTTATTGAAGTGTTACAACGTCGTTACTTGAATGGAACAATTTGCAGAGGTGCCTGAAAGACTGGATTCAAGAAGCAAGCAAGCACCAGTTTATGGCTGTGGACGAGACTGCACTATAAAAATGTCTTTGCCAACAACACATCCTTCAACATCCTGTGGGCAACCAAACTTTCTCTCCAGAAAAAAACCAATTGCACATAATCTCTGACCAAGCTGTCTACGGTAGATGGGATCCAGACTCAACGGTTTTTTGCTGTAATCCACAGTCAATCTAACAACCTCACCATCTGCAGGACCAGCGCTGAGCACTATCATCTCTTCACTAAAATTTGCAAATGCCAGAGTGTTAACTCTTCCATCAAACTTGTTAGAAGACAGACGCCAAGGAGTGCCTCGAGTGCCTGCAGCCAAAGTTTCACCAAGCCCTGGTGCTAACTCAGCTTCAACTAAAGTATGGTCCCGAGTTGTGGGGCTAAGGGTGTGCAAAACAAAAGATAAGTCTGGTGAAAGCATTTCTTGCACCAAAACTGCCATTTTTGCATCTTTTTGTCCAACACCGGCCACTCTCCTACTTAAAACTGCCCGGCGAGTATAAAGGGAAGCCCAAACCTGGCCTACAGCTTCGCCAAAAGCTGTTGAATTTGACAGGCTAACATTTGGAATTGACTCATATAAGCCAGCAGCTGACATTCCAGCTAAATCTTCAACATTGGCACTTGATCGGACGATAAGTCGGTCAGTAGAGGAGAAGATTTTCCCTAACTGTTGCACTGTTTCTTCAGATGGGCGCTGAAGAGAGATGATTGCTTGAAGTTGCGAACATTGCTGGTCTAGCTCACCACCTTCTGTTTTTGCAGTTTCAATCTGTTCTAGAAGAGTTTGGAAATTGTGAAGTAACCCACTTTTCTCTAATGCCAATTCCATTGATCCGAAGGGTATCACTGCTCCTGATGGAACAGAAAATGAAGTTGGAACTCCTTGGTCACTGTAAACTGCCAATACATAGAATAATCCCATCAAGGCTTGGATGAGGTTAAGAAAAAAAAAAACAGTCATACTTGAAGGTTATCAACTTTTTTCTTGCAGAAAAGTTATAATTACAAAAGTAAACTGTTTCAAAATTTTTTTTTTACAAAAGTAGCTTCTTTTTAACTTCTTGCAAAGGAGTGATTAAATGTCTAAAAATAGCTCAACATCTTGTCCCTCTTTGGAATTTAGTGAAACTCATAACAAGTGCATAACAAAATCCAGAGAAATAATCCAGGAATCAAGATTAGTTGATTTAGTCAGTGTCCTCACTAAACTGTCCACTGTGTACATTGTGAGATACTGGTAAAATATAGCGAAGAGGGATGCACATTTTAGGAGCTAGAGGCAATCATTAGGAAGATAGAGTGACACCTTGTGAACTGCTTGAAGTAAATGATGAACTAGTATAACGAGGTTTAATTTAAATCCCATAAACAGATCTATTAAGTCTTGTTGAACTCGGCCTTCTTTAAAATAATTTAAGTTCATGAGTCAGTAGTATTTCAGGCAAGAGTTTAAATAGCAATAATTTCAACTTTATGCAGGTTCATCCAGACTTCTGTTCCTGATTTGGTTATTAACCTGAGCTTTTGTCATTCATTATAGGCTCAGCTGGTTTTGTTACTAATGCCATTAGAACAGAGGCAATGCTTCAGTTAATTGGTTTAGGCTGGTGAAGAGAGACAAGACAGAATGAAGCTCTCTACATCATTACCAGCACAATACTTTCCAACAAACACAATGGTGTGAATGAGAACGTTGCAGCTACAAATGGACAGATAAAAGCCCAAAAACCTGGGAATGTGGACAACTGTAAGACCAGATACTATGTTGGGTCAAGGACATTGATTCAAATTTTTGTCTAGTGTCTGTGACTTGAAAAATTCACAGGATGTCACAAGCTGGAGGTGAAAAAGTTGCTTTATGCACCAGAAAAGAGCAAACCACAATAGGCAAACAATGTGACCCATTCTCATTTCCCTCCTTCCACTCATCAATGTCTGCCTCCTTCCAGGAGTTGTATCTTTATCTATTCTTGGTGAGCAGCTGCCCCCGGAATCAAACCTCTGAGTCATGAGCCCCTCAACCTTTGGATCTACATTCTTCTGGACTCCCACCATTTCCATTTGAGGCATAAGTTCAATGCAAATTGAATCCACTTAAAAGCTGGCATAACAGTAAGAAAGTTGGTCAAAGGGAAATTATAATGAACGTCCAAATGGCTAGAAGGCGGAACCAAGTGTTATCTTCCAGTACATAACATTTCATATGAAGGTCAAGATGTGCTCCACATTTTCATTAAAACATTTAAATCAGTTAAATTATTCCCCATTTCTGTTCATTCATGCAATGTGGACACTAATAGTCACATAATCAGGTATTAATTTTTTGACATGAAAAGCGAGGCTTGAGGGAACAAATGTTACCAATGTAACAGCCGGGTTCCTTGAAGATTATGTATTTTACGTAATATTTTGAGTCTAAGTGCAGTTACATAATTCTCTGTAAATTAGAAACTCAGCAAAATTGTAGAATGACATAGTTAAAAACAAGAGAAAAAGAAGTGGACTGTAAAGATGTTGAGTACAGAAGACCTAGATAAAAATTTAGAAACACGTATTGTCATAAAACACTCCTCTTTTTGAACTTGTAATGTTGTTCCAAATCAATGTATAATTTGAGTTCTCCCTCTTTACAAGAATCACATACCTAACTTGCAAACAAATAATATAAACAAGGGGAAGTCACCGAGTTCTTACCTTTCATAGAAAGCGCTGCCAAAGAGCCCAAACAACCACAGGAGGCTGCCTTTGCTCCAGAAGTTTCTGCCTTTGCATCTACAAGCTCTATAACTCCAGAGACTATAGCACGCTGGATTTAGATATGACAAGTGGTCTTAGAAGTCATGATTGAGAAATCTAGAATAACATGCACAGACAAAATGCTGTAAAAAAACAACAAAAACCGCTTTTAGCAACCAAATGTATAAATCAGAGATTTACTGGAGGCTTCATAGCTAAATAATGGTTTAAATGTCCTTAAGATCCTTATTAGTTTGAAAACAGTAGAGGTTAGGCAATAATTACCGACTCAGTAACCTAACCTGTGGATTGCTATATATAGACTTACAATTTCCCTGATAGAAATCGATTAAAAAAAAGGATAAAGCCCAACTTGCTTTGACACCCGAACAAGGTAATGACAGTCCCGTGCAACCTAAAAGTGTAATAACACAAATCTTGATAAAGTATACCTCAGTTGCATCTGGCACAATGACAGCAGAAGATGAAGAACTTTGTGATCTCGATGCTTCTGATTCTGACAAAGCTCCATTACCTGATAGTTCCCTCTGTAAAGAGTTTTCTCCTTCATTAATGGGCAAAGAAGCAGAAATTCTAACCCCAGCAGCAGAAGCATCCAACCTGGAGACCACCTCCAACAAGAACAATACAGTATGCACTAAGTAGAAGAACAAAAAAGCCTCTAATAGGTGGAACAGGGTAAGAGTTAAACAAAGGAGTCATGAGCTTAGATAAGAGGCATTTGCAAACATGGAAAACTTGAAGCACTACAGTTGGACCCTTCCTCTAACAATGATAAGGCAAAGTCAGGACCTTTCCTCTTACTATGGGTTATAAGGTTTGTATAATGGGCCTGACTAGTTATTTCGTGATGGAACCGGAGTCATCTACATGGTACAAAATGGATTATTTGAGGGCAGGACCCAAATTGTCCAAAAGTCATTCATGTGCCGTGGGTTCCATAAAGCGAGAGCTTAGTCTATTTTTGTGTTGTGTGCTCCATTTGAAGTTTGTGCCCCACGTCTAAATCCCATTAGCATAAGCTTAGACCCAGTTAAGTGGGACAAGAGTCCCATTGAAGAATCTCAAGAAAGCGAATGGTGATAAGGTTGAGTTATAGGTCTCTTAAGTGGTTAGTCATTTTAAGATAGATCGAGTCTCAATCTTTGCACCTACCAACAAATTAAATTTGATAACATATTTCAGACCACCAAGAAGAATTTTTTTTTGCCAGTTTAGTCCACTTAGTTTTCAGGAAGTGTCACTTATATGCGACTTGACACATTCTTTCTTGAGATTAAGCATCAGTTCAAAGTCAATTGAGGGGATCTTATTGCATGAGTTCTCGGGTTCAATTTGTTGAGCTTGGTTTATTGGAAGTTGACCGATCAATAACCAAAACATGCAGAAACCCCACTTGATGTCTGGTACAGATGTCAAAGAAACAAACCTCACAAATTTTCCTTCGAGATTTCGTATATACGATATTTTGTCATCATCATCACATGTCACAAAAGCAACTTTTTCCTGCACATTATTAAAAAAAGAGAAAACAATAATATTCAACCACCAACAGGAAAGGCAAACATCAGAATACAGTAATAAAATACAAAGCATACTTGTCGCGCCCTGACACCAAGATGTGACAGATGAGGCATTTCCTGCAGTAGAACTAGTCCAACGATGTTGTTCCCAGCAGCCTTTACCTGTTTAAAACATTCTTTTGAGAACATATCAAAATACAAGGGAAGAACATTTAAAGGTTTCCCTAGGAAAAAATCACATAAGTTGGTGATTTTCAAATAACCTCCTTCAGGGATGTTGAAATAAGGATATTGATGAACAAATAAATGATTAACCTCTTCATCCCCATCAGCTTTGTTGACCACCAGAATAACAGGTTCGGCAGTAGAAGATGGTAAAGAACCAGGAATGATACTTTCGACCTGAGGCACAAAATAGTTGCATAAGGTTTAACACCAAATGTTCATTTACCAGTTCCAATTGTACATAGTTTTCCCTTTTGTGTAAATTATGGAAAAAAGGTCAAAACGCTAGATCTTGGATACACATTAATTGAACAGAGTAAGGTCACTTTAAGAAACAAGAAAGGATTCCCATAGACATGAAAAGCAGATGGCATTTGGGGCAGGTTCTGCAAAATGTGTCCATCATATGCGACACAAAATCACCCAAATTACTTCCAGAAACCAACAATGTGAACAATGTGTGTTGGCCCATCTAGTCAGCCAGGTTTGAAGTTCTTGAGTGATAATGCCATAATATTAACATGCTGCAGCCAATTTGTAGGTAAGAAAGTGGTTTTGACTCAATACTTGACATTTAAGAAGGAAAATGATCAGGAAGAAACAACAATTTAAAAGTTAGAGGTCCTAATATCCGCTTGAATTGTAATACAACTTACATAAAGAGATCAAAAGGAGAAAAGGATATAAGCCCTGTAATTTTCAGCAAGACTCAATATTCTTCTCTTTTTCTCACTTCGTAGGCTCCGACTCTCTAATACTTTTTATTTCTCAATACTGGTAGAAGTAGCTTTATCTCAGATGACAATACAGTTTCACAGGTATGACTTTCGATAATACAAGGGATTATGGAATTACAGAAATAACACATTTTGCAATTATTAAAAGTTTTTTAGTACTGTTATGGTCCTGTCAGAAGCTAAGGTGACTTACTGGATGCCTAAGAAACAAGACTAACCAAAGAGTCTTCACCTAAAGGACAATCCCAAGTGGCTTCGGAGGTTGTTCTGGTCTAACCATACACTGCGGGCGTCACTACATTTTACAAAATAGCACTGAGGACTTTCTGCTCCAAATAATGCATTCATAAGTTGATTTGTAACAAGATTGAATATTTAGATTTGCAAGATTAGAGACATGGATGACAGTTCATATTTGGTGCTACCAGCATTGGGATGTTTTATGAAGTAAAGAGAAAATTACCACATTAGTAGTGACCAACATCAGGCATACATGGATGGCGAATGCAGGAACACTGGGGCCAGAGATGGCGACCAGAGGGAGAACTTCGACGCCGGAGAAAAGCCAGAGATGGAAAGCTAACAAAGGATTAACAGTCCCTGAGAAGCTGAAATTTTCATTGGCAGCTTATGATGGGAAAGGAAGATACTATTTTGATGCCATAGCTCTAAAAGATGGTATAGTGCTGAAGATTTCGGAGAAGAATCTTATGGGAAAATTCTATGTAAGAATATTTACTAAGGATTAGGGGGAAGTGCTGGCTACCATCCGAAAAGCTCTCCAGAATGGCTCACCAGGAAGATGTCACACGACGGCAAATGGAAGATTTAAAGTGGGAGTCTATTCTGAAGAAGAAAAGTTACTCTGTAGAGTATCGCAAATGAAGGGACAGATGCAGATAAGATCTGTGGGCATACCAAAGCAGATGGAAGACTCAAATGGCTGGTCATGGCTTCTGAATAAGATGGAAAGTTTTCAAGAAAAGTTAAGGGAAGGGGAAGAAGAAAAAAAAGAAGTCAACCTACCTCAAAATACTGCTGCTCACACTTCTTACAGAGCTCTACTGCAAACTAAAAGCTCTAAAGATCCACTGCTGGATCGACACCGAAGTATAAGGCAAATAACCCACCACGGAAGGACAGCTCTGTCGATTACACTAGACTTCACCTGGCATGGCGGAAGGAGTTGGAAAGGTGTGTTCTGGGTGAAACACTAGAAAAAACATGGGAAGAAAGGAGTCTGCAGATATGGATGAAAAATGCTTGGAAACTGGCTTCTTTACCTTTATTAAGATAGGCAGGCAAGAGAACATGGATTATCCAACTGGAGAGTGTACAAGAGAAAAAAAGATCCTTGCACTGAAAGAAGAACTAATGGATGAAGTTTTCTCCTCCCTTTCTGAATGGAGCCGAGACCTAAAAGCCAAAGATGCAATCACGAACACACAAATCTCAGGAATACCAGCACATCTTTGGTGTGAGGAGGTGTTTGATTCGCTCACAGAAGTAATCGGAACTCCTTTGGAATATAACTCAGAGGCGATTGCAGGAAAACGTATAGATATATTGAAAGCAAGGGTAGTCACATCTGGAGATTTTCGAGGCCCTATGGAGATACCAGTCATTGTGGGAGAATATACTGGAAAAAGACTGGAAAAATGAAGAAATCAGAGAGATAAGTGAATAGAAAGAAGGATAATGAGATAAGGAAAAAGAAAAAGGAGAAAAAAAAAAAAAAAAAAAGGTCGCCGGAAAAGTATGGAGATCGGTGACAGCGCTGGAGAGGATGAGCCAGTGTGAGGGTCGGCTGAGGGCGGGAACTTACCGCAAAGGGAACCTGAAAAGGAGGAAGACACTGCCTCACTAAATATAGAAGAGGCAAAATTCCCAGATATGGGATTCAGTAATGACTCACAACAATTAAAGCGAGTCACTGAGTCTCAAAACTCAGCAATAAAGATGACCAAGTCAGAAGAGAACTCACTCTCACACGTGCCTCAAACATGAAGCACCGAAACTCAAAAGATACAAGTGGAGAGGCACGATGGCTCGTCTCGAACCTCGACCCCTCCAAACAGAGAAAATAACATGTACGCTCCCTCGATGCCAAAAACCCCTCTGTATCTTATTGCAGGCCCAGAAAATGGAACAGAAAAGCGACATGGAGCTCGCCCACTCCTCACGTATGCTCGCAAAAGAAAGGGATTCAAACTGCTCCAATCAAGACCTCGTTCCAGCCCAAAACGAGTATCAGACAAAGATGGGAACTGCCAGTGGGAGTCGTAATTTTATGCTGGACTGGATAAAGGACTAGACTTGTATTTCGGAAGTGCTGTTAAAGAATACATTGAAGTTTTGAAAATGACCAGAATACAGATTGACGAATGCAGGAAAGAAATTCAGGAAATGAAGGGCCAGAATGTTGAAAGAGAAAATAGCGACAGCAATCCCCATGAATAAATGCCATGTCCTGGAACGTAAGAGGGCTTGGATCCCAAACAAAAAGATCAATTGTACGTGAGACTCTAAAGCAGCATAAAGCTAAAATAGTTTTCTTGCAGGAAACAAAGTTGAAAGACATTACTCCCATCGTATCAAGAGACATATGGTATAAGTCCAGACCTAAACGGGTTTATAAAGGGGTCTGTGGATCAGCAGGGGGTATGATGATTCTATGGGATAATAGAGATTTTGAAATAAACGAAATTGAAAAAGGACAAAATTTCATAGCAGTGCAGGTAAAATCTGTTAAAGATGATTACTATTGGGCTGCTGTAAATGTCTATGGACCCACGGATAAACCTTCCAGGGATGAAACGTGCCATGAATTATCAGCCTTGTTGCAATTATAAGACCTACCTTGGTTAATAGGGGGAGATTTTAATGTGATCAGATTCTTGTAAGAGAAAAGTGGAGGAAGAAGAAGAAATACACCATCAATGAATGATTTTGACAACTTTATCAGAGATCATTCTCTCATTGAACCAGCTTTATCTGGAGGAAAGTTTACTTGGACAAATGGAAGACAAATACCAATACTTGCAAAGTTAGACAGATTTCTTACCACTCAATCTTGGTTGGATTTATACCCAAATGCCATGGCCAGAATTTTGCCTAGAATGACTTCGGATCACTCACCAACCCAGATTCATGGGGCCTACCCCCCTTTATGCTTTGAAGTCAGCTGGTTGATGCAAAAGGGTTTCCCTGAACTCCTTAGTAAGTGGTGGAAAGAAACAAAGGTTGAAGGTACACCATGCTATATCTTTAGTCAAAAGCTAAAATTGCAAAAGACAGATCAAAACATGGGTAGCCAAAAACAAAATAAATTGCACTAAGGAGAAAAACACCCTGCTATCTCTTATAAATGAATATGACAGAAAAGAGGAATTAAGGGGAAGCCTTGACACACTAGAACAAATTGGAAGAGATGTGCTACAAAAAGAATATGAAAACAAGATGAACCAAGAAAGAGTTCAATGGAAGCAAAGAGCTCAATACAAGTGGCTAAAAGAAGGGGATGGGAACACAAAGTTCTTCCACTCCTTAGCCTCGGCACACCGGAGAAGAAACAAAGTATCCAGCCTAGAGTTAAATGGAGTCATTCACACTGATAAAGAAAGCTTAACAAAAGCTTTTTATCTCTTATTACTCTGAATTATACCAGGACATGTCAGTTGATAGGCCTTTCCCGGAAGGCCTGGTATTCAAGAAGCTATCCCCACCATCACAGAGTAGACTGCAGCAGCCATTTACATGGGAAGAGATTGAGCAGGCCATTAGAAGTATGCCTAGTGACAAGGCACCAGGCCTCGATGGGTTTACTAGTGAATTTTATAAGCAAGGGTGTGAATTTTTAAAGGAGGATTTGATCAGCATGTTTGCAAATTTTTATGAAAATAGCATCAACTCTAAAAGCATGGGTGCCTCTTTCTTAGCTCTAGTGGCGAAAAAGGGAGCAAACAACCCAACTGATTTCAGACCAATAAGTTCAGTGGCTAGTCACTATAAACTTATCTCAAAGGTGCTTGCTACCAGACTGAGAGAAACATTGCCTGAAGTTATAAGCTAAAATCAATCATCCTTCCTTAAAGGCAAAAACATACTAGACTCAGCTCTCATAACCCATGAGCTAGTTCACTATTACAAAAGGAAAGGCTGGAAAGGTGCTGTGCTAAAGCTAGATTTTGAAAAAGCTTTTGATAAGGTCAACTGGAAGTTCCTAGATAACCTAATGGAAAAAATGGATTTCCCATATAAGTGGAGAATGTGGATAAGTAGCTGCATCTCTTCCCCAAATTTCTCCATTATTATAAATGGAACTGCAAAAGGTTAATGTAAGAGCCAAAGAGGGCTTAGACAAGGTGATCCCCTCTCCCCCCTCCTCTTTAATATCATCAGTGAAGCATTAAGGTCTCTTTTTTACAAAGCTCAAGATGAAGGATGGATTACTGGTTTTAATATCAAGGACCAAATTAGAGAACCCATTCTGCAATTTGCAGATGATACCATACTTTTCAGCAATGGGATAAATGAGCAAACTATAAGGCTTAAGGCTCTGCTGCATCTCTTCGAACTCATGTCTGGACAAACTATCAATTGGGCAAAAACAGGATTTATGGGGGTAAATTGCAGTGTTGAGGTACAAGAGATGATTGCCCATTACCTTGGATGCAAAGTGATCAAGCTACCAGCTGTCTACCTTGGCCTGCCTTTCACCACAGGAAGAATTAATTAACAACTATGGCAACCTGTTCTAGAAAAGTGTCAAAGATGTCTAGACAGTTGGAAAGGACAGCTCCTTAGCCAGGCAGGGAGGACCACATTGATAAAAGCAACATTGGCAGGTATTCCAAATTATTATCTCTTTATTACCATGTCCAGCAAACATCACAAATAAACTAGAAGCTTTGCAGAGATCTTTCCTATGGAGTGGGGAGCAAAATTCTTTCAAATACCTTTTGGTCAAGTGGGAAAAAGTATGCAGAACTAAGGCAGAAGGAGGTCTGGGCATAAAAAAATCCAGCAAATGAATGCTCCTCTACTTGCCAAATGGCTGTGGAGATGCCATACAGAGCCTCGAGCTTTATGGAGAGAGGTTATTGTGACAAAATATGAAACTGACACTTACAGCTGGCTACCAAGAGATGGACAAAGAACCACATCCAGTATATGGGGGGCTATTTTGAAGGAGAAAACTGCTTTCAGTAATTACTTGAGACATCATCCCAGAAATGGCCAAAATAATAGAATGTGGATAGACACTTGGCTTGGGCATCAGCCACTAAAGAACCAATTCCCAAATCTGTGTAATCTATGCAGAAATAAACAAGCACTCCTTGCAAATTTAAGATCGCAAAATGGGAACTGGGATTTCCACTTCAGAAGAAGACTCAAAGATGATGAAGCATGTGAAGTGGCCACTCTACTACATCTAATCCAATCAGTGTACCTACCTATGAGAGGTATTGATGAATATGTTTGGCAACCTTGCAGCAGTGGAATATATTCAGTATCTTCCTATTACAAGTTGATGGAGGAAATGCTACAGAGAAGAAGGCAGAAAGTTTAGTTTGGAGCCTTCCAGCTCCTAACAAAATCCTACAGTTCTTATGGACTGCAGCACAATCCAAGATATTAACTTGCATGGAATTAGAGCTGTGAGCAATAGCTCAGGTGGTCTCATGGGGGTAGTTAGCTGTGGGAGGTCTTGGGTTCAGATCGCCTGTACAGCATTGAGAGTAAAATTGTAATTGGGAGTATAACTAGATGTATTCGTCGTTTAAAAAAAAAAAAACTTGCATGGAATTAGCAAGAAGAGGCCAATGCATCATAAATTCACTATGTAAACTATGTGGCGAGGTAGAAGAAGATGCTGATCATCTATTAATTCACTATACATTTACCTGGAAAGTTTGGATTGCCATGATAAGGAAATTTAAAAGACAGCTGGACCTCCCAAAGACCTATGGGAAACTCTTAGAGCTCTCTCTAAACTGGCCGCAGTAAAAAATGGGGAAGGAAATGTGGAGAGCTACAATTGCATCAGTACCTTGGGAGATATGGTTGGAAAGAAATAGAAGAACTTATACAGAAAAAAAATGTTCCTTGGGATCCATCATTGAGAAAGTGACCCAAAATGTCATCTCATGGTCTTCTACTCATTGAACACTTCCACCATTTCCAAGTATTCTGATAAGAAAGCACTGGGAAAAAGTTGTATATTTTAGTGTCCCGAAGTCCAAAAAGATGGAAGAATGGACCCATCCTCTAGATGGTTTGCTAAAACTAAATGTGGATGGGTCCTCCCTCGGTAATCCAGGGTCAGTCAGCATTGGAGGCACAATTGAAAACCACTCAGGGCAGATATCATTAGCTTTCTCAGGTTCCATACGACACTGCACATCGAATGAAGCTGAATCCAAGGCAGTATTGGAAGGGGTAAAATTTTACAAACAGTGGGCTCAAATTCCAGTGATAATAGAGGGAGACTCAAAACTAATGATCAACTGGGCTGCTGGAAAGGCCACACTACCTTGGCACCTAAAGACTACTTATGAGGAACTACAAGATATAATTACAGATTGGCGCATTGCTTGGTCAAATGTACCAAGGTCTGCAAATGCTGAGGCAGATATCTTGGTTAAAGATGGTGTGAACAGAAGTATACTTGTATCGGGCACAACATTACAGCTAAGTTGATATTTAGCCTGTACTCATGCTTTTTTCAAGAACAATGTAACCTATGTACTCTATGTTTTTCATGATTGTAATTTCTTCTGAAATTCAATAAAATTTGCTGTTTTAAAAAAAAAACAAAAAACATCAGGCATACATTATATTTACAGAAACTACTAAAACTGAAAAGAATGATAATGGGCTGGATCCCACCTTCAACTGACGAACCAAACTAGAGCATGACGGATCACATTCACAAGTTCTATCAAAGAGCCACTTCCATTCACAGAAGCTAAAAGAATCCTAATAGTTTTACAAGCTGAAATTATTGAACTCAACATGAAATAATTTTAGATACCAGTAAAACAGTTCCTTGTACAGTTCCAGGGACAAGGACATCCCAACCTTCAGAACCCAGCATAGTCCGCACTGATTTTAACAGAAGGGTGCAAAGTTTTGAGACCTGAAAAATTACACTATAGAAAACATTTAAAAGCCAGTGTCAGAATTGTATAACGAGTTTCACATACCTTGATGCATACAATAATGAATACAAAAACCTTGATCAATAATCCATTCATCTAAATTTAAGTAAAATCTAGCCAAAACAACAGAGCCAAGAAATGGAACTTAATCTCTGTACCCTGAACGAATTTCTGCTTCGGTGTATGTATTTATGCTATTCTCAGGAATTCCAAGGGCTCTTCCTAGCTTCTGAAAGGTCATAGCAAGTTTTCTAAATCAGAAGATTTACAATATTAAACTTCAGCCTAAATGTTTAAAACATAACCAGGAGCACCAAAACTAAATTATTATTTTATATAACAACAACTATCAAACCATACTTGGACTTTCTCTGGAAATATCTCAAGAAGCAATTCAGAGTACTCTTCAGTTAATCTTCTAGCCCTATCAAGAGTAGCTTTCAGCCTCAATCCCCAAATGGTCATTCCATCTTCATCACCTGATATAGAATTCGACAATTAATCAAGGAGCATAAAGCTTGAGCTTAATCAGCATTATTGCAGACAGTCATGTATAATGCATAAGACCTCTTCTCATTTAAACTACAATATTTTTAACCTTATCATTGAATGTTTAATTATGTTTAAATAACACCTTTACTCTCTAAATCACATGGAGATCCTCATTGAAAGAAAGTACACATTGCCTTCAGTGTAAGTTCATTTATTTTCTTGCCTTTATTCTATATCTTCGGATATTAGAACTTTTTACTGTAACAGGATGATCTCAATCCCATGGGACTTTGTTATGTTTTGAGAAGAAACTTAGCAACTACCAATGAAATGAGACAACAACTAACATTAGCTAAGAAATTTCAAAACAAGATTCTTTACATATATGAAACTAAACTGCAGTAAGTTTTCTGTATAAGAAAGTATCCTTATGTTATAAAAAAATAGGTGAACTTTAACGGCACCCAAAATTGGTTAAAATAATTGTTTGGAAGGTAAATAATCCCCCGCTTTATACTTGTACATGCATCTGCTTGTGGACTAAACAGAGTTCTTGTGCAAAGGAGAATGGACCAATTTCATTTTGGACTTGAAAAGACCTTACATTGATTAGCTGGAATTAGTCTACTTTGTTAGAGGATAGTCTAACAGTGAAAACCAAGTCGTATGATCTTGGATTTATTAGTTGGGAAGGCGATTTCCCACTTGGCTAGTCATAATAGTTTTTGAACATAGCTTGTCAAGGTATTAGAGCACACTTTTATATCTTAGCTTCCACCCAAAACAGTCCACATGTAGGAGCCCAAAGGGGATCCGGACGTGAAGGGAAGCTTTTAATTTTACATTGATAATCGAGTGATAGACCATGGGCATATTAGTTTGGAAAAAGGCTTTGCCAAAGCTAATTATTTTCATAAGCTTTGGACTCACTTCACATACTATATCTAGCCATTTTGAACATAACTTTATAATATTGTTGAAAAAAGCTTCAGGAGGCAGACTTCTGAGTGAGTGCATTGAACTAAGAGGCAGACAACCAAAAGAACCATATGGTATTTTGTTGCGTCTTAATCTACATCAATTTCTCAGAGGACTGTAACTTGGGAGCTTCACAGTTTCAAGAGCAGGTTTTCTGAACTACACAGTATTCAAAAGCTGCAATATAGAGTTTAGGCTTACCTTCTTTTTCAGAAATACCTTTTCGTTGCCATGCAAGAAGTTCGTTCTCAACTGCATGACATTCTGCTGACTTCCACCCCGAAAGTGCAACCTGATGAGTAGCAGTAATAAGAGAGCCAAATGGATCATTCCAAGATGCCACATTCTTTGATCTGGCATTGTGTGAAAGCCATGATGATCCACCAATATCTTCAAGTACATTCAAGATTCTAGTGAAAAACACTCAAAAGTTCAGATTTTGGAAGATCCAAGAAAGAGTAAATTAACAAAGAAAAATGGATATCAATGCAGACCTGCTTAACAGAACAAACGCATAGTCCTCCAGGCCAATCTCACATAAGCGCCACTACAAAACTGTCTATTAGATTTGTCCTAAAACAGCTGAGAGATCTATATTCTCTAAACAAAATTACATATACTACTCGATGTTCTACCTTCTGACGCATTGCTATAGCAGTATCAGGAGCATCATTCCTGAGACCACTTTGAAGCCCGTTTACAATCACTTCTCTGAATCCAGTCAAAGATTGCAGTGTTTCCACCATTAACTCAATCCCACCACCTCTTGATGAATTTTGTGATTCTTCAAATTTGTCCAACTTCTGGGAAAATGATGAAAAATTGAGACCATAGTTATTACATAGTCAATCTTTAAATTCAATGACAAATAAAAAGAAAAGACAAAAAAATGCAGAGAATAGACGGTTCTGTTACAGAGGTTTTTGGGATATCCATCACATGAATTTCTAACCAAAAAAGCTCATCAAAAGCAATCGTAAAGTAGAAACCGTGGACACAACATGAAAGTGTTGAAGTTGCTTTTGTTGATTTGATTAAAAAGCTGATAGATTGGTTAGAAAAACAAAAGCAGTATCTCTATGAACATAGTATTTAGCAGCTCGACAATCTGTTTATTTATCTATTTATATATCCTTTCGAGACAGAGAGAGGGATGTGACTAGTTATTTAGCATCACACAGACATACTCTTTAAAGTAATAGTACTAGGCCAACTTAATTATTTCAAGAATACAGGTCACAGATGCAAACCTTATTTAAAAACACCCTGAAATAATGATGGCAAAGGCTCTTAAATAGCAAGATTCACTAATCGAGATCAATGTGAAGTAAATAAATAGGCAATGAACAATGAGATGCACTGTATACCTTCTTGCACTCTATAAACTTTGCAAGGATAGATGAGTTCTGCTCATCCAAAGATTCTGTGATTGATTCAAGCTTTTCAACAAGGCTGCATTAGTAAATCATTAGAGTTAGCAACATATAGGCTACACCTTTTATTATTACAAAAAGGTGATATTAGGGAGGGTGCCAAAAGAATTAAAAAACAAATAAGCTTCATTTCCCATACTCTAAAATCTTCAGGCATTAAAACATATGCAACAAACCTTCCAGCATTGAAAAAATCTTTAAGTTCATTGTGAAATATCTTGAACTGCTCTACAAATGCTTCACTATACTGCCCAGGTGTCTTGGTGATTCTAGCAAGCATGGCTTCTGTAGCAATCAAATCTTCTGGACCCGCATTACGATGTAACTTGTTTTGTATTGTGTGTTTGATTTCTTGCTAGAAGGGAAAAATAAGAAAAGAAAAACAATCAGCTAGGTTAGATTAAATTTTTTCAACCAAACTCAAAATAATACCTCAAGTAATCCTAGATACTACCTTAAGATCATGAGGGATATCATTCCGGTGAGCAATATCTCTGATTCGAGTAAGAGGAACAGATGCAGTAAACTCTGACTTAAATGATGGCAAACAAGGATGGATCTTTCGGATGACAAGTACTTCCTGCAGATGTGCCAAAATAATTGTGGAAAATGTCAAAATAATGAAATGAAAAATGACATTATTCCTGGACTAATATTCATGTAATACAGACTATCAAGTGCTAAAACTGCATACACTGAATATTGAAGTGTGTTTCAGATCTTCAAAGGAGAGAATATATAAATTGTAAGGACAAAGTAGAAACTTGGACAATCCCTAATCCAGACATTTTTTTTTTTGAGGAAGATGCTTTTGTATTCATAAAATGAGTTAAAGATACAATAGTTTAAGTTACATAGGGTGGTGCCACCCTCACTTCATGAGGGGTGAGATGAACTCCCTCTTTAGCTAAAGAGTCAGCAAAAGAGTTCGTCGCCCTAGGAATACAACTCCACTCATGAACACACGAGGAAGCTCTAATCCAGACATTTTGAAGCACATTTATGAAGGAGAATATCACACTCTCCTGACCTCCATATTGTTTGCTAGCTTAAAGTTCTTTAATAGAAACTATGTACACAGTTTAACTGAATCATGACCCTTATTAACAATAGATCTATCCAAAATAGCCAAGGGCACTGAGAGATAGCATGAACTTGGTTGCCCTGTGTTTTCTCGAAATGATCACCGTGGGGAATCCACAGTCTCAAAATTTAATTACCTTTGCAGCCATCGTGTCTGATAGATGGTTCTTGAATAAAATGATATGCATTGCTCATGTTTCAAATGTTCATTAACCAAGGATTAGCAAGTTCAAAAGATTTTTGAGATTGGGTGTTTGTCTTCCACCACATGCTGGCTTCATGGCCTTCGATATTTTCAGCCTATTGTCTGAATCTTCTTTGGAAAATAGAAGAAAAGAAAAGAAACACAAAAACTGACTTAAAGCATGTGCTGGAAATGTTAAACTGAAAATGCAAATATAAGAAGGAATGAGGAAATACTGCTCAGCAAATACCTCAGGTGATGCATCTTTGCTGTAGACCCTTCTTTCCAGTTCACGAAAAATTTGCCTGGAAATTTCAGCATGTCTGTTAGGCCTATGATGGCCACCATCCTCATAACAAGGAATCTGCCCCGTATTGATCCACTGCAGGCATTAACCAGGACTTTTTATGAATTTGATCATGTATGAGAGTTGGACTCGATGGGACTAAATTACATAAATACTTGACAGCAACAAACTATTATTGGACCTTCAAATAGATTGCAGAGTATATGAGTGCCTCCAGACGTTCACTCTTTTCTATGTTCTCTGCAAGCAACTCTCGTACAATTTCTAGCTGCAACAGCAAACGGATGCCAGAGGATGAGTTTTCATAAATACTTATCAATGGATATAAGTGAGCAAGAAAGGCTTGCCTGTGAGTTTTGATAAACAAATAGTTTGTGAGATAACATAGGATCCATTGGAGATTAAAGTATTGAATAAAAATAACTCGGTAAGGAGCAAAGGGCTCCAGTGGGAACCGTACCTTTCGCCACCAATTTCTGGAATTTTGATCGCCCTTCACCAACTTCAAAGACAATCCTTCGAGTCCTTCTGTGTTCCACCTCCTTTCAGTTCCCCTGTTCCTATGTTCATTTGACCTCATGAATTCAACAGACTTGCCTTGCCATTCTTGAACGAATGTGGTCGGAGCCGCAACCTCCGCTACTGGAGCTTCAACAAGCAATGGTTCACTGTCTCCACCTGTTTCTCCTTCTTCATGGCTGGCTCCCCCTAATTCCGTCAAATCCAACGTCTCGCTAGCCTTATTCCAGTGGCAAACTAGGCCAAAGCGGCCTTCTTTAGGCAAATTCAGCACGCGATTGTCCCCCTCTTCCCAAACTAAATGTTTCTCCACCGTCACAATCACAAATTTATACTCAACTCGCTCCCCGCCTTTAGTCTCCAGCTCCGTTACCCATCCCTCCTCCGTCCACGTCAAAGGGACCTTCTTCTTCCAGGACCCAAACTCCTTGGAAGACCCCAAAATTGCGACGTGATCGCCAAACCGGACTTGATGGTCCAATCGAATGGTAAGGTAGACCTTCCCCCTCCCCCGCTTCGACGTCATTATCGCCTCCTCACTACGACGAGAAGAAACTGAGATGAGCAAAGGAGAGAAATACAGAGAACAGCCCGACACTAAACAATAAATTGGAGAAGAAACAATTCTTACCTTTGGACAGACGACACCGCGCAGGCTTTTCCGTAGCGTTTTTGAGCAGTAGAGGTGGTCTCGAGAAAACCCGTTTCGGGAAAGGCAAGCTTGAGCTTAATTCTTTGCTTGTGGCAAGGTTTAGGTGAAGACGAGCGGTTATTCTTCCTCCACCGAGAAAGAAGATGCTTTTGGATATCATTTTGAGCCGAGGAGCAATGAAATAAACGGAGCCCAGACATTCTTGCAGCAATAGAATGACAGAAATAAGAGGTGAACGAATAGCTCTCGAAGAGCTTCGTTCCCGTACTGGACAGTGTACAGCGGGTACGCCGGGTAGACGAGAAAGTCACATTAATAACCAATCACGGGAATGATGACTGGAAGTCACAAAACTAGCTGCAGACTCCTGTCCAGAGTCCAGAGAGCTCCGGGAAGATACAACAAAGACGGAAATGTTTTAATACTTTGATATATTTATGATTTGAGCGATCCAATGAATCCGAACTTCGTAAACTGTATGAGCGGAAAAATCTAACTGTATTTCACAATAAAGAATCAATCAGTAGCTATCGTCGAAATGCAGAATCCCGTATCCCCCACTCGAAGGAACCCCCCACTTCGCATGTGTGACCATTAACATCCTTTCGTTCCTCAGCAGTCCGCACCATCACGTGGCTGGCTTCCTTTGCTTCTTTTGTCCTGATTCCCGAAGCAGAAAGGAAGAACTGAATCCTTTTCTAAGTTCTGCAAGCAATCGTGGCAATGAGGACGAATAAGTACACTACACACACCCAATAGCAACGCTAATAAACGTCGCTTACGGACCGGTTTGATGCCGGGTTTCTCGTTCGCAACGGACCCTGGCCCGTTTATATATTTACAGTACTACGACCCAAGGGAGAATACCTAATTCAAAAATATTGAATACTTGATAAAAAGACCAAAATACCCCTCACTTACTATTGACACCGTTTACACAATTTTTAAACCCATTAAAAAACTTATCACTTAACTCTTACCAAATCTAAAATACATGAAAAATAATTATATGTTATTCAAAACTGGATTGTAAGTTGTAGGCATAAAAATTCTACGCAACTCATTTACAATAAACCCATTCGATGATCCATCCAATAAGCCACCCGAAGGCTTACTTCGTATCCACTACAGGTTTTTCTAGGGATCACCTATCAAGTGCATCAAACAGTCCATCTAACACTCAGCCACACCAACTCTTAAAGTCACTTCTATCCCCCAAGAAGAAAAATGGAAAGTTATCTCAACTCTAAAATCGAAAGAGGAAAAACTAAGACTTTCCAAGTCTTTCTCCCACCCCAATAGAAGCAGAAAAAGTTGATCGAGATCTCCTTTTTGAGGATCAAACTCCATCAAACAATTGAACTACACTAATTAAAAATAGCCAGGAACTTCAATCACAAAAGGGTTTCAAAATTATCTTCATTGCAAAGAGTACTATCGAGCCAGAAGTTTATGCTGAAATGCACGGGACTCAAATACTCCCATTCAACTGACTACACCCGTCGTGGATTGTGTAAATAATGATAAAAAAAATATAATTATATATTATTCAAAACTAAATAGAAAGTTAAGTAAAATATAATAATATGTTATAGACTATTAAATAATATATTATTTCAGAAAATATGTATATGAATCAATGTGGATGAGTGATAGGTTGATTTTTTGTGGGTTTAAAAATTGTGTAAATCGGTTCAATGGTAACTGAGGGTTATTTTGGTCCTTTTATCCATGATTAATATTTTTTAATTAGACATTCATAGTTCGATATTAAGAGATTTATTCGTAATTCTCCCCAATATTTATATTATTTTCTGTAAATAATAAAAATAATAATTTTATGACGAAACCGTGACCAACCCCCTCAGTCCCTCACATGACCCGCTTTTGCTTTATCTCGACTCTCCAGTCGACGTAAGGGAAGACGTCGGCTTCGAAGGCTAGATCTCGAAGAGATTGAATTTTAATCCTATTCGCGTTCTGTTGCCGTCGTGTTACAGGTGAGCTATCGTTCTCAATTGTTCTCCGCTCCACTCTGTGCCTTTCTTTTCTGTCTGACGTCTACGTTTCGGGTCTTCGAGTTTTGTACTTAATTCATTTCGTTTCTCCTGTGTTGCATCGTCTTCTCACTCTATAAAGATCGAATTTTTATATTTCTAGAGTTCTTGATTGTGAGACTGGAAGGCTCTTGTTGATCTAAAGTTGTCGAATTTTCTATGGCGACTGTGAAAAATGCGTTGTCAACCAGAACGTTTTCCGTTCTTGCAACCGTGGGAAATAACGGAAATTGTAAAAGGAAGCCTCCCCATGTTTTGACTGTCGCAGGCTCGGACTCGGGAGCCGGTGCCGGGATTCAAGCGGACTTAAAAGCTTGTGGATCGCTTGGTGTCTACTGTTCCTCTGTTGTAACTGCTGTTACTGCTCAAAACACTGTTGGGGTTCAGGTATTTTCTGTTATACTTCGATTTAGTCACTGTGTTGAGGTATACAAGTACGATTATTTGTTTAAAAAAGAAAAAAACGTAGGAAGACGACATGAGGGTACAAATTACTTACCTGCTATAATGTGGAGAAATGTCGAGGCTGATGGAACTGTTTTGTTTGTCAAGGGAGTTCATCCGTTGCCGGAGCACTTCGTTGCAGCACAATTGAGGTCTGTATTGTCTGATATGGAAGTCGATGTGGTAAGTCACTTGAAAGTTTCATTTTGACGTATCAATACGAGATTGCAAATTCGAATTTACTACTTCGGAAGCTTATCTCGTTGCAAAATTTACTCATCTGTTTCACCTACAATGGAGTATACAGTATAAGCACTTACTTCGTGCTTTAAAGGTTCTTTCATGGGAGAGATATAATATCCTTATATTGTTGGACTGGTTCACGGTTCAAAGTTATTTTTAGTAAACCTTAGGAATTAATTATTTTTTTCTATAATTAGCTTGAAGGAGTAGAAAGATGGCATTTTCAAAGTAGACTCAAGAATTATTTGATTTTGATTATCCTTCGCTTATAAACATGTTCTTATTGAATAAAAGCAAAAAGAATAATCTCTTGCCTATGTAAGGAGCAAATTTTTTAAAAAATAATATAATGATTTACTTATTGTCCTTGCGTCACTAATGTAAAATTTTTAACTAAGTCCTTGTTTAAGTTGAATATTGATGCCTTAGTAGTATATGTAATTGATACCATGAGCTTCTCATACTTGTTTCACTGGTGTAGCAATTAAATATGTAGTTTTTATGGCCACATATATGACAGTTGAATTTTGTATATCCTTCAGGTGAAAACTGGCATGCTCCCCTCCATTGGCATACTCAGAGTTCTGTGTGAAAGCCTCAAGGAGTTCCCAGTCCAAGGCATATTCTATTATCTCAAAAGTTTTTGAAGTTATTTAAATTTGTTCTGAGTTTAATGTTGACTGGTCATTGTATTTCTAAAGGCAGCTTTAGTGGTTGATCCAGTCATGGTTTCTACAAGTGGGGATGTTCTAGCAGGGACTTCTACCCTTGATGGATTTAGGTATCGCTCTATTTACCTCTGTGAAAGCAAAGCAGTCCAAATTAGTGTTATGCATGATCGCATTGTTCTGCTTTATATATGGTCCATTTTTTCTGTAGGGATGAGCTTCTTCCTATGGCTGATATCGTTACGCCCAACTTGAAAGAAGCTGCAGCATTACTTGGTGGGTTACGGCTGGAAACTGTTGCTGATATGCATCATGCAGCAAGATGCATTTATAATTTGGGCCCTAAGTATCTTTCTTCCTTCCCTTCTCCCATTTTGTTCTTTCTTCATTTTTTTATCTAATCTCAGAGAATGGAAACTGTGCTTGTCTTCTTTTATTTCCTGTGCATGATACCATGTCTCATGCTGCAAATTTATTGTAAAGTAATTACAAGGAAAAAATATATGTTGATATTCTTTTTCATTTATTATGAAAACGAGGTTGTCTGTCATGCCCTTTTCCTGCCGATTCTTGCCTTCTGTCGTTCCAAAAGGGAAGCTTTACAGCGACCAAAATTCACTAGTTATATTTAATTTCTTTCTTTAAAGTATCACTTATACACACTGATGATTTCCATAAAATTTAGAGAGCTGGTCAGTAGCTTGAGTTCATGTTAGTGCTTGAAGTTATGATACTTAGATATCAAAGAGGTTACTTGTGGAGAAAGTTGCTTTTATGTTACTACGTCTAAATGATCAAACTGCTGCTTTAATTTGCAGAAATGTGCTTGTAAAGGGTGGAGACCTTCCTGATACATCAGATGCTATTGACATATTTTTTGACGGTATGTTTTGCACTGCCTCATGCCACTGCATTCATGTCCTATTACTTAATTATGGTGAGAGGCATGTAGTGTCTTTACTAAGGAACAACAAGTTATAGAACAGATTGCATCTGACCCCATCAACACAGTGTGGTGGAGTAGAATGTATCTGAGTATGACATAGATGGGATACAGCACTGACATTACAATGTCTCACCAGTGTTTGAGAAGAACGAATCTCAGCTTACATAGTTGGGGCAGGGTACTAATGTCGATGATGACTTAGTCTACTGCTTTGAAAAGAAAACCACATGCAATTCAAGGGAGTCATAAATCTGTAATAAACTGGGTTGAACTGTCGATTGAAGCGGGTTTCATATGTCAAATGCAAGCATTTGAACTGCCTCTTAATTTACTATGTTCTTTGGTCGTTTGTTTAGGGAAACAGTGTCATGAATTCCGTGTACCTCGCATAAAAACTCGAAACACTCACGGGACAGGTTGCACTTTGGCATCTTGCATAGCAGCTGAATTAGCAAAAGGTTCTTCGATGCTTCTTGCTGTTCAGGTACTTTGTGTTTGATTTTGGTTTTACACTTTTTGGATTTCAGGGTTTTGAGGCTTTCCTTTGATGTCAACTTGATTTCTATGTGTGAATGTTCAAATGTTTCACATCTTAATTGTAACACCTAGTGAGTCACAGCAGAAAAAGCAAAAAAACCATGAGAAGCCTTCATTTACCTTGAATTTGAATTAATGAGGGATGCATAGTCAAGTTAGCGCTGCTGTACACACACTACTGCTTTAAGAGAATATTGATATCTTTCATGTTGCTTCATATTGCTCAATATTTGTAGTTAAGTTTCCGAGCTTTATGATTTTTTTTTAAATCAGTGGGATCGGTGTATTTCATTCTGCCAATGGTGCAGAGCCAGCTTAGTCAAGGAAGGATACTTGCTCCAATATCTTGTTGTGAACATTAATCCACCGTAGTTCGTCCTTCATGTTTTTGACTTCTGATAAGATTCTTAAATTTTTATCAAAAAAGCCTTCATGTTTCAACTAAATAAGTAATTCTATGTTCTATGAAAGTAGTTTGCATCTGATATCAAAATCATGTTGAGTCTTTATGTTTGCTTCTGACTTTTAAATTGTGTTGGATTTTGATGTTAGCTTCTGACATTTAAATCATACTTGATTTTGATGTTTGCTTCTGTACTATCGGAGTTCTGATTTTCTAATGTGTCAATTGGAAAGCTTCTAAGTGCACTTAAATAAAACTGCTCGTTATTTTTTTGCAAGAATTGTTAGTTTGAACTGTTCTCATCTTGCTTGTATTTAAAAATTCGCTTCCATAATACAGGAGGCCAAGCGTTTTGTCGAGGGCGCACTTCTATACAGCAGAGACATGGTCATAGGCAGCGGACCTCAGGGACCCTTTGATCAACTATACAAGTTTAAAGATCAAGCATTCACATCATATAGAGGAGAGCACTTCGACCCCAACAGCCTATTTTTATATGCTGTGACAGACTGGAGAATGAATAAGAAGTGGGGACGTGGTATTGTAGATGCTGTCAAAGCTGCCATAGATGGAGGTGCCACAATTATTCAACTCAGGTTAGTTTTATCAATATTTTGATCCACGTATCATCAACATGTTCAAGTTTTATGAATACTTGGTGATTAACCATGGCAAAAAGAGTTGTTTCTACAGAGAAAAGGAGGCAAAGACAGGCGACTTTTTGGGGGCAGCTGAGGCATGCAAGAAGATATGCCAGTCCAATCACGTTCCTCTTCTTATTAATGATCGAGTCGACATTGCACTAGCCTGTGATGCCGATGGCGTCCATGTTGGCCAATCGGACATGCCTGTTAGTAAAGTCCGCAAACTTTTAGGACCCAATAAAATTATCGGTGTCTCGTGCAAAACTCTGGAACAAGCTGAACGAGCCTGGGTAGATGGTGCTGATTACATTGGCTGCGGCGGGGTCTTCCCCACGTCTACCAAGGAGAACAATATAACTATTGGTCTGGACGGCCTGAAGGCCCTTTGTTCAGCTTCAAAATTGCCTGTGGTGGCAATTGGAGGCATAAAAAAGGGCAATGCAGGTTCTGTCATGGAGCTGGGTGTTCCAAATCTCAAAGGCATAGCCGTAGTTTCCGCTCTGTTTGATCAGCAGTGTGTTCTCACAGAGACTCGCTGTCTGCACTCCTTGTTGATGGACATCTCAGCATCAACGATGGCATGATAATACCCGACTAGAATTGCGTCCCTCTCCCAATACACATATTATTACTAGAAAAGTCTGAATGAAGCTATAATGTAATCCAAAGATTTTTCATATTTATTCTCCATATTATGGAAAAAGAAGTGAAAACAGGTTTTTTTTTTTTTTTTTTACTCATTTGCAGGTCTGTTGGTGTCTCGTTTTGGGTACTAGAAACAATGGCGGATCCTTCTGGAGGGTAAGACCGAATTTCTCTTCCATGACCAGGCTGGAGGGATGTGCCCCGCCCTGTAGGCCCCAGTCAAAGTGATGGACCAAGGAAGCCACAATCAGATGAATAAACTGGTTCGCCAACGGCAGTCCCGGGCATATCCGCCTCCCAGCCCCGAAGGGAATCAGCTCGAAATGGCTCCCCTTGTAATCCACGTCCGAGTTGAGGAACCGTTCCGGAGAGAAGGAGAGGGGGTCCCTCCAAGTGGCGGGGTCCCTTCCTATGGCCCACGCATTGACCATGATCTGACAATCCTTGGGGATCGTGTAGCCCATCAGTTGACACGTGTCGAGGGCACGATGGGGAAGTAGAAGCGGCGTCGGAGGGTGCAGGCGGAGCGTCTCACGGACGCAGGCGTTGAGAAAAGGAAGGCGAGGGATGTGGTCCTCCTTGATCGGATCCGGTCCCACCACGTCGTCCAACTCGGCTCTGAGTCTCGACGTGATCTCTGGGTTCTTGATGAGTTCCGCCAGGGCCCATTCTATGGTCGAAGCACTCGTCTCCGTCCCGGCACCGAACATCTCCTGCACAACGTACAACAAAAACATATGCCTCCTCAATCTCATCAAAATGGGATAACAACGTAATCTACGTGTCTCCTATAAAAATTGGCACTCTTAACTTACCATAAGCAAAGCGTTAATCTGGTGATCATCGAGATCAGCATCGAGCAAAACAGAAACGAAGTCTTCATCATCGTCCGAACCCTGCATCAGCTTCGTCCTCCTCTCTCTGCGTTCCCTGAGTATGACCGTCCAGATGTCGTGAATCTGCTTCAAAACATCGGCGACGGCCTTTCTCTGCCCGAGAAAATCAGTGTCCCCCAAGACGGGGAAATAATCGGCGGGGTTGGTGGTGTTCCCCAGCTCCATCAACCTCCATATGAGCCCCTTCATCTCCTCCTTCCCGCTCCCGGGATCCTCCAAATCGAACACGTCCTTGGAGAGAATAAGGTTCCCGAAGATGTTAAACAGGGTCCCGAATATAACCTCCGCGATCTTCACTGCCCCGCCGCCTTCGAATTCTTTCCTCCCCAAGAAGCGAACCATGTTCATGACCTTGGCTTCCCTCAGGTGGGCCTGGGCCTCGATCATCTTGGGCGAGAAGATCTGGGTTCGGCAGACGCGCCGCAGCATCTTCCAGTAGTCGTTGCACTCGGACCAGACCATGGAGTACTCGACGTGGTTCTTGATCCTGAAGGTCTGGAACACGTACCGGCCAGAGAAGAGCCGGTCGTGGGTCTTGAGGACCTCGGCGGCGGCGGCCGGGGAGGAGGCCACCACCACCGTCTGCGCGCCGAGCTTGAGGGTGAAGAGATCGCCGTAGGTTCGGGCGAGAGTGGCGAGTTTGGCGTGGGGCATGTCGCCGAGTTGGAGGAGGTTGCCGAGGATCGGCCATGGGTAGGGTCCCGGGGGAAGACCCTTCGGACGCGGGTCGCGAATTACCAAGTAGTAGACGAGGAAGAGAAAAGAGGAGAGAAGCGTGAGAGAGATGAGAAGCTCCATGGAGAGAGATCGATTGATCGATGGATCGAACTGTGCGCAATCTCAGTGCTAGCTTCGAGAGGTTAATAGCTTTAATACTTTGATTAATATATATATATATATTTTTAATGTTTTTGACTGATTTTTGACTGGAGTGTGACACCCATATATCGCATCGTCACACCTGTTGCAGGAACTTTTTCTCCTAAATTAAAAAATTAAGAAGAACTTGTGTGTGAGGTGGGGGGGGAGGGGGGGGAGGACAAACAGGACGTCGACGATGACATTTAACAACTGCGCCTCCTATGCGTCGTCTTATCGGTATTACTCGAGCAATTTCGGAATGCAACGTCTTCTGGACACGACATTCCAAAAAGGCAAGCGGAAATTTTGAAAAAAAAGGGTTCATGCATGCACTTCCCTGGACTTACGACACCATATACGGGCGCGTGTCGACGTTCCCTTGGACTACGCTTTCTCAACAAAGACACAGTGGAACTGAGGAAGGTAGTGATCGCGAATTCAAGACGCAATGGGGATAAAGACATTTTGATGGTGATGGCTTGAGAAAATGCAAGCAGCAGCAGCCCCCCCACGTGGAGGAACGCGAGCTCTGGGTGAGAATCACGTTTTGATCAGTACAAGTTAGGGTTCAAACCCGATATATGTGACACCCATATTATTTATATCCATGTCTATGTTCTTTATTGACAGGCAATGAGATTAGACGAGAGAATTATGGAAAAAACGTTAATTAAGAAAATAAGGTACCGATGAGAGGATCGGTTAAATGGATATTTTCGTTAATTATCTCGTGGTCGCACAAATTAATGATCTCAAAGAGAGTTATATTAGTGTAACAATTCCTAATTATTAACCTTAATTAATACAGGAAAATATTTATTTATTTAACATGAAAATTGCTGTTTTTTATAAAAGAAAAAAACAGCGATTTTTAAGAATATCTACATGAACTTCGAGTAAAAACAGTGATTTTGCAAATTAAACTTAAAAAAAAAAAAAAAAAAAAAAAAAAAAAAAAAAAAAAAAAAAAGATTGGTGCTACTAAGAATTTTAATGATACTATTTCTTACTCATAATTATATATAGGAACCAACACTCTATAGTGAAAAAACACCGTTTTACATTAAAAGTTGTCCTTCCCTACCTAAAGAGGACTTGTGTGATTGTGTGTGTCTATGGGGAGAGCGTTTTTTTTTTTTTAACTTCTTTTGTGGAATACTGTATTTCTCTAATTAATATGCGCTGGGTGAATCTCATAAAGAAATATTCGGTTTGGATGGCGTGGTTAGTTAAAATGTGTACTTGAGCTACTTCAACAATTCTGGCTGAGAACTAGAAAAAGGAAAAAAATATTGGGTCTTATATAGATTACCAAGAACTAGCGAGTGAGGGGCCTTTCATCCTCTGAGCTTCATAGAGCGTAATTACCGACTTTTTAATAACACGGACACTTAATGACCAATTAAATAACGTGTTATATGGTCACTGTTTTACTAGTAGAATTAACATATATGCCCATACATTCAAGGAGTTTCACTTTTGTGAAATGATTCTTAGTTATGTGTACGTTCAAATGCTTGACATTGATGATACCAGGTGCAGTACTTGGAACTGATATTGTTGAAATGCAAGCGCAGAATACATTTTATTTCACAAATTAAACTGATGTACTCCAAATCTAAATACAAGCTTAATTAAGGGAAGGCCTCGATCACAGATTGTATGGCTTCAATGTCTCTAATCTGGTACCCTCCTCTATACCCGGCTTTGAGAATCAACCCCTTCCAGTCCTCCTCCGTCCTCTCCCTTCCGCCGGTAAACACCATCATATCAATGTCCAACACCATCCTCGGCTTGCTAAAAGGGTGCTCCGCCGCCGCATCCGCCACCACATCCACGATAACCACCTTCCCCCCCTCCCGCGGCACCGCTTCCTTGCACCGCCGCAGGATCTTCACACAGTCCTCGTCGCTCCAGTCGTGCAAAACCAGCTGCATTCACCAAAATTAATGGGGCCTCGTTATTGTTAATCATCGTGATATCATCCCAAGTTTGGGATAATTAATTTTATGTACTACTGAATCGATTAAGATTAATCTATAAAAGATGTTCGAAAATGGGTGCTCTGTTATTACAGAGTACTCTGTTTTACTTGGAAATTGAGCACTAGTCTGTTATACAATGCCTACCTTGAGAAGGATGGCCTGGGCGGAGGGTAATTGAGACTCGAACATGTCTCCGGGAATCCTCTCGACCCCGGGGATGTCCGGGGAGCCGGAGATGACGTGGGGAAGGTCGAACACGGCGCACTTGAGATGCGGAAAGGCCTTCGATATTGCCGTAATGGTGGTGCCGTTGCCGCCTCCCACGTCAACAAGAGACTCCAGGCCTTTGAACATCTCCTCGCAACCTCGAACAAGGGAGCTGGTCAGCAGCCTCGACTCGCTAGCCATGACTTGGTTGAACATCTCGCTCTTGACGGGGTCCCCGGCCAAGTAATCCCAAAGGGTCATCCCCATGGCCTTCTCGAAAGCGGTGGCGTCGTCCTTAGTCGTTAATCCCTCTTTCATGTAATGCCACGGCAGCGTGAAATCAGGGTGGGAACCCCACAGAATGATGGGCGCCATGCTCTTCTCGGCGTCGCGGAGCAGCAGCCTCCCCGCGGGCTCCAGCCCGTAGAGTAGAACCCTTTCGCCGTTTGCGACGTCGGTGCTTTCGTTGAAGATCTTCATGTAGACCAGGAAGCGCATGAGTCGGTACAGGGAGTCGGGGTTGGGGTCCGGGAATGGGAGACCGGCTGCGAGCTGAGAGAGGGAGATGGGTTGGCCGCCGTTGCCGTTGATGATGTCCGGTAGCCTCATCTCGACTGCGGATCGGAGGACTAGGGTTCGGGCGAAGCCGTAGATGTGTTCCCATAGCCGAGCTTGAGCTTCCACCCGATCATCGTCATATCCGACGTTGTCGACGTCTTCTTTTCCGATCTGCAGGTTCATGATCTCCTCTGAATATCTTTCCAGTCCCATCACTGAGGAGCCCAGATCGATCACTTGATCAGAAAGACGAGATACGACGTTTATGATGTCTGCACAGACAGAATATTGCTCACTTTATCGTCGAAGAAGGACATGCCGTGTCCAAAGTAAACATATGGAGAGCCCACGCGAGTTTTGAGTGGCGGCTACATAAAAAAAATGACAATTTTGTTTTGAGTCTCGATTGTTTTTGGTAATCTTTATAATTGCAAGAAACCACGAAGTAGGGTGTAAACGGTTAATAAATGAAACGGGTAAGGGTATTACGTTACCCGTTTCGTCCAAATAGAAATTAGCTATTTTGTCACCCTAATTTTTTACCGGATTACCCGCGGGTAACCGGGTAATAGGGTAAATAAATGAATAATAATATTTTATTAATATCTTTCCTTTATAAATTTATAAAAAATAATAAAATTAAAATCACAGCTGCAATCTAATCGAGAAGAACAGCAGAATTGCAGTTTTTGCACAGCAAATCACCTACCAGGAAGTTATACCAAGAAAAACTAAAAATTTTCGTCATCCATCGATAATCAATAGGAGAAATGATACCGGCAACGACGGAGATATGCATGTCAAGGTACCAGTAGATGAACATATCCACATCGTCCTTAAAAAGCCTTGGGATGAAGCAGAAGTGTCGTTATATCTTGGAACATGATATCTACAAGATTAAACAAAAAGAAAAAGACAAAAATGTGAGACGGAAAAATAAGCAGAAAAAGACGACCTAGTGCTCATGGGAGGGGGAATCATTAACCTGGTTTCGGGAAGTGAGGAACGACCCAAATGGCCGCTGAAATAGCTTCCAGTCTCGGGTCCCCATCTGGCCATCTTCATCTCCTGCAAACATTCTTTCGCTACTTGTGCTGCGCTTCTGTTCGTCTACGCGTGTGGGCGTTTTCCTTCTTGTCTCCCACTCTCCTCGTCGCAGGGGGATGCGAAAGGTCGGGGGGTGGGGGGGTCCGTCTCTGCCGAGTTCCCAAACACAGAGCCAAGGAGCGAAGCAGAGACAGAGAAAGCCCAGAGAGTTTTTCCTTATTTATTATTTCACATTTTAAATTTATCTAAAAATAAGGGCATAAAGTTTTAAATAATTACCAATCGGGGGAAGGGAAAGTATTAGGTTAATGTATCAAAGAAATAAGGGCATAACGTTTTAAAAATTTACCAAATTACCATCCGGGTAATCGGGTAATCGGGTAAGGAATACCCATTATCCATATCTGTTTCGATTATGAGGCGGGTAATCGGTAATTTTTTAATCGGGTAATCGGGTAATCGAAATACAATAAGTTTATTCCTTATCCATACGATTACCATTCGGGTAAGCGGGTAAGCGGGTAAGCGGGTAAGCGGGTAATCGGGTAAAATTGCCACCCTTAGAGTGAAGTGAACCCACAGCAAAATCTCGTGTTGACACGCGACGCGATGTCATGTGGCAATCTGATTGGTGTGCACCCTCACCCGGTGGGATCCGGGTTCATATTTGCTCCACCCAGGGAGGGCTCCGTCCTGCTGGCCCCGGATCTGCCGCAAATAAGACTTGTGCACATCGGTCTGCACAGCCAACTGTTCCAACGGCACACGGGGCGCATACGAATGGTCTCCAGGAAGAGGTTGGGAAGACGTTGGCTCCCGAAGGAAAAGGGGCAGAGGCACAGTGGTGGGAATGGCATAGGGCCGAAGGAAGAGGGGGAGAAGAGAAGGGGGAAATTCTCATTTCTCCCCTAGAAGTGTGGACCAACGCACGACTGCGTGACGCACGGAAAGAGCCCGAGTGTGGCCTAGGGCTGAGCCCTGGGCGCAGCAAATTTGAACCCTCCTAACTGTGCGGCCTGGATTCGTATCAAGTGGTGCTAGCTGCGCCAATACCATATCAGAATGATCGATAGACCTACCATACAAATAAGGAGGGTTCATTGGTCACTCAATCAATTATTGATGCGCTTTACCACAAACAGTGGAGCTAACAGTGCTTCTTTTAAGTTTAGCCTTTTGTTCTCACTTCCCTTGGCTACTAATGACAAGCATATATCATTAATTAGGGCGATTGAATGTATGCATCGGGGGCTTATAGATCGATCTTAGTGATCAGTAAGGATATGCAACAATTGTTGGAAGTGTAATGCAGACACTCAAGTGATGAAAAATAAAATTTCACTCTATTGACAAAGGAATTTTTTACAAGGCTTAAGTGACTCTCACAATAAAAGAGGAATTATGCAAAACTCTCACAAGACTCACAAGGAGAGAGACTCACAAAAGAACTCAACTCATTCACACGCACAAAAACACCGTGTTTCAACATGTATAGGGGACGAGGAGGCTCTAGTCCACTTGGTTCAAATAAGGGGATCTCTCCCCTATTTATAGCCCTCTCAACCCCTTGGGGAGAGGGTTCTAGACACCGACCTATAAGGTCGGTGCCTCTTCCCGTAGTCTAGAAAATTATGGGTTGCGACTCCTTGATGGCGGATGCCGATTCCAGAAATTTTTGGAGTCGGTTTGTATTCTTAATACTCCCCCTCAAACCGACTCCTCATGCCAAGTCTATCTCTGAACTTCTTGAATGCATCGGTCTTCAAAGGTTTTGTGAGGATTTCCGCCACTTGGTCTTCAGACCTGCAGTAGACCAGCTCCACTACTTTGGCCTTTACCTGCTCCCTAATGAAGTGATACCTTGTATCAATGTGTTTACTCCTGCTGTACGGAACTGGATTATTTGCCAATGATATAGCCGACTTATTCTCGACATATATTGGTGTCGGGCCTTCTTGGTCGTGGTGGAGCTCCTTCATGATGTTTTTTATCCAGACGGCTTGGCAAGTACATGATGCTGCTGCAACATACTCGGCTTCACATGTCGAGAGTGCAACTACCGTTTGTTTCTTTGAGGACCATGAAAACGCACCTGATCCGATATTGATCACGTACTCGGACGTGCTCTTTCAGGTATCAATGTCTCCTCCATAATTGCTATCGGTGTAGCCAATAAGTCTCGACGCCTCAGAAGGGGAGTAGAATAGTCCGTACCCAAGTGTGCCTTTGATGTATCGCTAGATTCTCTTTTCTGCTGCAAAGTGGTCTCGTCTCGGCTGCTCCATAAATCTGCTAACCAGCACAATAGCGAACATAATATCCGGCCTTGTAATGGTTAAGTACCTCAAGCTTCCCACCAGGCTCTTGAATAGTGTATGATTGAGTGCTTCTCAATATGAGTCATGCTTTAGCCTCATGCCTGCTTCAACTGGCGTGGCTACTGGTTTGCAATTATCCATCTTAAATCTTCACAGTATGCTACTTGCACACTTGTTTTGTGATATGAAAGTTCTTTCATCTCCCTGTACTATCTCAACTCCAATGAAGTATGCCATTTGTCCCTGATCTGTCATATCAAATTATTTTGTCATTGAGTTTTTAAAGTCCTCGAACATACCTGGATTGTTGCCGGTGAAGATCATATCATCCATGTATAGGCAAACGATCATGATATCTCCACCCTCGTTTTTCTTCGTATATAGGGCATGCTTGTAGGGACTCTTCCTGAAGCCGTGCTCTTGAAAATATGAGTCGATCCTCATTTTCCAAGCTCGCTGAGCCTGTTTCAATCCATATGGCGCCTTCTTCAAGCGATAGACCTTTTCTTCCCCACTTTTCTTCTCATAGCTTGGCGGTTGTTCAACATATACTTCATCTTCAAGATAACCATTCAAGAAGGCCGACTTCACATCCATTTGATATATCTTCCATCTGTTCTACGCTGCCAGCACAATGAGAAGTCTAATAGTATAAGTTCTTGCAACAGGGACAAATACTTCTTCATAGTCAACTCCAAATTTCTGTTTATACCCTTTCGCCACCAATCTCGCCTTATGCTTCTCAACTTTGCCTTCTTGATTGGTCTTTGTCTTATAGACCCACTTCACTTCTATTGCTTTATGTTCTACAGGGAGAGTAATCAACTCCCAAGTATCATTCTTTTTATTGCCTCAATTTCTTCATCTATGACATTTCTCCACTTCTTATCCTGAGCAGCTTCTTCAAATGTGACAGGGCCACTCTCCGCAAGTAGGCAATAGAGAGTATAATCTTTTGCTAGCTCAATAGGCTCAGTGACATTATAAATGTCACTCAACCTACGTGTCCTCATAGGGGCTCCCCCTGCCGAGCTGCTCCCCCTAGGTGATCCTTCACCTATTGTTGCTGCAGGACTATTTGGAGGAGTTTTCTCTCCACTACTCTCCTCTTCTTCGCCAGAGTTGTCATCATCATTGTAAAACAACTCTCTATTGTTTTTCTCTTCTTCACTCCATCTCCAGTAGTCTTCCTCATCAAATTCAACGTCTCTGGAGATGATGAACTTTTTGATAACAGGATTGTAAAGTTTGTAGGCCTTAGTCTTAGATTCTTACCCTACAAAGATACACTTCTCCCCTCGATCATCTAACTTCCTTCTTCTTTGCTCGGGTATGTGTGCATATGCAATGCACCCAAATATCTTTAAGTGGTCTACAGCCGATTTCCTTCCACTCCAAGCTTCAATGAGTGTCCTAAACTTTACACTTTTAGTTGGACACCGGTTAAGCAGATAAACTGCACAATCAACGGCTTTAGCTCAATAGCCTTTAAGCAAGGTCTTTCCCTTCATCATACTGTTTGCCATATTCATAATTGTGTGATTTTTCCTTTCAACAACACCGTTTTGTTGTGGCGTGTAGGAGGTTGTGAGCTGGTGTAGAATACCATTCTCCTTACAAAATTCCTCAAATACTTTTGAGGTATACTCTCCTCCTCTATCAGATCTCAATACTTTAAGGTACTTTCTACTTTGATTTTCAGCAAGGGCCTTAAACTCCTTGAGTTTATTTAAAACTTATGATTTTTCTTTATGAAAATAAACCCAAGTATATCTACTGAAATCATCAATAAAGGTAAGATAGTACCTGTTGCCTCCAAGTGAAGTGACTTCAAAAGGCCCAACTATATCAATGTGTACCAGCTCCAATGGTCTCCTTGACCTTCGGGAGTGACTGGCTTCAAACGACAACCTGTGTTGCTTGCCCTTCATGCACCCTTCACATAATTGATCTGGGTGATCAATTTCTGGCAAGCCTTTCACCATCTTCTCCTTCGATAATAATTTCAAGCCCGTGAAACCAATATGCCCAGATCGTAAGTGCCACAACCATGAATTATCCTTCAATACTGACTTCAAACACTTCATAGAAACTGATTCCATGTTCAAGGTGAAAAGTCAATTCTTCGTCATGTTGAATTTTCCAATTAGCTCTCCATTTTTATTTCTTATAGAGAGCCTACCATCCTTGAGATGGATGTCATAGCCCTTCTCCAAGAGTTGATCGATGCTAATTAAATTGGTATGCATTTTAGGAATATAGAGAACATCAGAGATGTACCTGTGATCTCCTTTCTTCATTTGAATTATAATTCTTCATTTTTCTTTCATCTGCAGCGTCGATGAATTTCCAAGTCGTACTTCACCATGACCACTCTCATCCAGCTCTGTAAATAACTCCTTGTATCCACTCATGTGGTAACTTGCTCCTGTATCAATATACCAAATACTCTTCTTCTTTTCTTCATCTCTATTGTAAGTCAGGAGAACAGAAGGGCCACCACATTCTTCTTGGACTGAGAGGTGACTTCTTTCTTCTTTATTGCCTCCTGGCTTTTGACGGCATTCATAGCAAAATGCCCATACCTCTGACAGGTATAACACTGAACTTGAGACTTATCACCTCTCCTCAAATTCCATCTTCTCCGATGTCCTCTTGAATTTTGACCTTGATTAGCAGTCTTTGACTGCTTACTTTGATCTCCTCCACCACAATGAGATCCACGTCCTTTTCCTCGCTTATTATATCCACCTTTGCTTGAGTTGTCTCTCGACTGTACGATGCCACTTCATTGAGAAACAACTTATTCTGAAAGGCATACTCTAATTTTCCTCCATCCAACAAACCATTCATTCTTGTTCGTGGGCCTAGAGTGAGCCCACCAACTCATCTATCGTCATACCCGATAGATCTTTAAATTCTTCTAGTGTTGCTACAACAAAGGCAAACTTCGGAGTGAGAGATCGTAAAATTTTCTCTATCACTCGAACATCCTCTAAGTTTTCTCCTTTTCTCTTCATTTCATTTACAAGAGTTTCTACTCTTATGACATAATCACCGACATTTTCAGTGTCACGCATCTTCAATAACTCAAACTTTGTTCTAAGAGTTTGTAGGCGCACCTTCTTCACTCTATCAACACCTTGGCAAGATCTTTGTAAAATCTTCCAAGCTTGTTTTGAGGTTTTTGCACCCGATATTTTCTCAAATTTACTTTCATCTACCCCTTGAAATAGAAAATATAATGTTTTTGTGTATTTTCTACGGAGGCTCCTCAATGTACCTCTTTCAGCAGCAGTCAAGGCAGCTTCTTCTTCGTCAGAATCCGACTGTTCGTATCCATCTCTCCCGATCTCCCAAAGATCTTGCGCAGCAAGGAAAGTCTTCATTTGAATACTCCAATTGTCGTAATTCTCCTTTGTTAGCTTCGGAATCGGCATGACCTCCATATTTGATCGCATAAAAAATGTGGGACCCGCCTGGGGTGTGTAATACAGACACTCAAGTGATGAAAAATAAAATTTTACTCTATTAACAAAGGAATTTTTTACTAGGCTTAAGTACTCTCATAATAAAAGAGAAATTATGCAAAACTCTCACAAGACTCACAAGAAAAAAGACTCACAAAAGAACTCAACTCAATCACTCATAAAGATACCGTGTTTGAATACGTAGAGGGGAAGGGGAGGCTCTAGCTCACTTGGCTTCTACCAGGTTGGCTTGCTTCAAATAAGGGGTCTCTCCCCTATTTATAGCCCTCTCAACCCCTTGGGAGAGGGTTCTAGACACCGACCTATAAGGTCGGTGCCTCTTCGTGCAGTCCAAAAAATTCTGGGTTGCGGCTCCTTCTAGATGGCCGACGCCGACTATAAAATTTTTTGGAGTCGGTTTGTATTCTTAATAACAATTATATATTCGGCCGCACATATATGTTTGATCTCCTACCCTTTAAAAAGCCTGCATCATGAATCATTTTCTTCCATTCACCTTCCGTTCGCTCTTTCCCTCCTGTAAAGATAAGCATGCACAAATCCAGTGCGATGGTTTTGAGATCATCGGTCTCCGCATGATCAGATGATAGTACGATGTCCACTATAATCTCCTTCCCTCCTTCACCGCTTCTTTGCACTTCTTCAGGATCTTCACGCACTCTTAGTTACTCCAATCTTGGTGGCTGCGCTGAGATGATGAATTTTGTAGCACAATCATGTATATATTGAAGAAGCAATCATATATATACATGTATACATAAGATCTACTGAAGCTTATATATTGTACCTTCATGGCGTCTGTGGAGGGAATCCTGTTCTTCTCCGATCTCTCCGCCAAGTAGTCCCAGAGGTTGCTCCCCCGACGTCCTAGAACGCGGTGGGCCCGCCAGGGCTGAGGCCATCCTTGATGTGGTGATACGTACGCCGCCATCATGTCCTCGTCGGTGGTCAAGAGGAGTCCCGGGACGATGCTCTTGTTGGAGGCGGTGACGAGATACTCGGCGGCGAGGGGAGTGAGGTCGTACCGCACTTCCTGCAGCTCCCCGTTGTCGCGGAGGAGGGTGGTTTCTTTTTCCTCCTTGGTGAAGAGTAGCGCAGGAGGCGGCGGAGGCAGTCGGGGTCGACGACGAAGGGGAGAGGGAGGCGGGAAGAGAGGTCGGTGAGGGAGATGGGTTCGCCGCCGCCGTAGGAGTGGATGATGTCGGCGAGGCGGAGGTCGACGGCTGATCGAATGACGAGGGAGTCGGTGAATGCGTAGACGAGCTTCAACAGCTTCTCCTCAGCCGATTATTCCCCCTTTTTTGCGATCTCATCTGGCCATATACACGAGCGTTTTAGCAAAATCGGTTGCAGCTTCTCCGGCTTCGCACTTGCCAAGGCCTCCTCTTTTATATCGACACCCCGTCCCTTGATTCACGTGGGACAATGGACATATATATATATATATATATATATATATATATATATATATGAAATTCCCAAGAAACTCTAGGCGTGTATTCAGAAGTGTACTTACGTAAATTCCTGTAAACTTAAACCGTGAGCGCAGGAGTGTACTTACACCCGAAGACTGGTGTAGTGACACTTAGCGTTACACTTATGAACAAAAAGGACACAACACAATTTGTTATCGCAGTTCGGAACCAATCGTTCCTAATCTGCGGGGCATTCTGCCCAAGCTGTCAAAATCCACTAGAAAGAGTATTACAGTAATTTAACAGCACAACTTACAGTAATAAGTTCTCCTCCCCTCAAGGATTCGAACATCAGCCTCTTCCTAGTCTAGCTTCCTGTCAACACACTTTCACAGAAGCTCTTTGATACCCACACACTAAGTCTCCCCCTTAGTGTGATCCCTATCACCAGGGAATCTCTTCACGAAGGCTTCTCAGGATGAGAACACCTATTACAATGGTCAATTGCTTCTTGGAAAGCTAGTAGACCCTTAATCAGCTTCAGCAACAAACATACAACCTCAAACATACAACCTTCAAGATGGTGAACGTCAAAACCTTTTCCTCATTGCTCCCCCTCAAACGCGTCTCTCCTTGATACTCGTTAATCTCTGCGTTGAAACCCTAGCACAACACATATTGTGCTTTTAATACCCTTAGGGTTTAACCATGTCTAATTCTGTCTTTAGACACCTTCCATCCTGTATTGCTTCCTTTCCTATCTCAACTAGGAAACACAATCACCCTTATCCTCAATGATATCACATGCTGATTTCTTTCCTACAGAATCTGGGAAACTCAATAACCCACGATTAGGAAACTCCAGATATTCACGCTTCATGATATATATATTGCTGACGTGGTCAAACATAAGTTTGTCATAAAACAGCCAATCAAGCTTCTACGCATAAAACAACCACTCAAGCTTCTACGTACTAACAATATATATATTAAAGATAACATATAAATCACACTTATCTTATTATTCTACTGTAGAATAAAGAAGAGAATCATATCATAGCGAAATTATAAAAATCGCCAAACGGAGAAGTTTTTTTATAAATAATTCAAAAAAAATAAAAATTGACACAAATAACACTGTTTGAAACTTAATTATAAAAATATCATATTCAACCTTTGACCAAGGTTGACCACCTTGGTCAAAGGCCATGTAGGCGACACGCTGGCTCGCAGGCGCCAGCGTGTCGCCAAAATTTATTTTTTTTAAAAAAGGGAAGGCGGCATCGAAATGCCGCCAACCCAAAAAAAAATAGGGAGGCAGCTTTTCGAAGCCGCCTTCCCATAAAAACAAGAGGTGGCTTCAAAAGGCCGCCTCCCTATTTTTAGGGAAGGCGGCTTCGAAAAGCCGCCTCCCATTTTTTTCGGGTATGTTGCTTCGATGCCGCTTCTCCCTCCTTGCGACACTCGATCCGGGCTCTCTTCCCACTTACCGGCTGCTCCTCTTCCGTCATCGACCTGATCGGACGACTTGTCCTGATCGAAGGGAACGATCTTGTTCCCGTTGCCGATGATACTCTGTCCGACAGGGTACTCCTTCAAAACCACTTCGGCATTGTTCTGAGGTGATCCTATCGTTCCCCCGGGGTCTGACCTTCCGGTGAGGATTGCAAAGGTTCGTCGGTTTCTACGGTCGTCGCTGTCGGTCCCATATCCATGAACTGTCGAGGGAACATGAGTCCCCCTCCGCCTCCGAGATCGTGCTTCTTTTCTTCCATTTTTTCTTCAATGATCTGAAAAACGCAGGCGATCAAACAACAATTAATTTCAAATTAAAGGCACAAAATTAATCAAGAAGAAAAAAAATTAAAAAATCAGGACCCAAATTCCAAAAGTACTCTTGCGGTTGGGAGTTATCGGTGGTTTTGTGATTCTGCTATTGCATAACCGAGACGAAATCCATCTGCAATGCGTTGTAGTTGTTGCTAACTTGACTCAGCATGCCTCTCAATTGCGCGGCTCCTCCGTCGTGCAAATCTTCTTCCTTCTTGACGTTGTTGAGGGTGGAGGAGGAGAAGTGATTCTTCTCCGCGAAGAAATCCATCTCGTCCACGGCCGCCCTTTTGTTGCCAAGAAACCTACCCAAAAAAAATGGGAGGCGGCTTTTCGAAGCCGCCTTCCCAAAAAATAGGGAGGCAGCTTCTAAAAGGCGCCTCTTGTTTTTATGGGAAGGCGGCTTTGAAAAGTCGCCTCCCTATTTTTTTTTCGGGTTGGCAGCATTTCGATGCTGCCTTCCATTTTTTAAAAAAAAAAAAAATTGGTGACACGCTGGCGCGTAGGCGCCAGCGTGTCGCCCACATGGCCTTTGACCAAGGTGGTCAACCTTGGTCAAAGGTTGAATATGACATTTTTAGAATTAAGTTTGAAACAGTGTTATTTGTGTCAATTTTTATTTTTTTTGAATTATTTATAAAAGAACTTCCCAAATGGAAGCAATATTGAAAAATATCAAAATTTTCAAAATGCCATTACTAATAATTAAGTGTTTTTCCACAGCATTTTTTACGGGCGTGAACAGACCTTTCCATGGTTTTTAATAAAAATTATTGCAACAAGTTCGATTGTAATTCACAATAATTAGGTGTATAATATTAAAGATTAAGTAACTATTACGCGACAACTTGTAAAAGATAATGTAATTGAGTTTTAAAAACCCAACTATTAATTAATACTTGATTGTAATTGCAAATGCAGTTGACAAATTTTAGACCTGTAATAGTCGATCATATCGTAATTTACAATTCTTCGGCATATTGACGTCACTAGTGAATGTGTAGAGCTTTTCTCGGTAGACTGTGTGAATTCCGACGAACTGAAGAATATGTGAACTTTAGGCTCGAGAAAGCTTTTGAGTCGAGTGACTTTGGGTAAAAATTCTGGTTCTTCGTCTTCTCTGAGTGTCCAACTTTTTCGAGTTCTGTCTTCTGGCATTCAGTCTCTGGCTATTTGTAGCCAGTGATTGATTTGTTTGATCGTCAGAAAGAGGATTTCGATTGATTTCTTCTGCTTTTGTTGGAATGGGAGAGGATTGGGGAGCTCCCTGTTTTTCGTCTTTCAGATGGAAGACTTTCCTTTTTTCCTTCCCTGTAGTTGAGGGATCGACCAGACTTGTGGATTGAGATTTTCTGGCGTAGCTTGCCTTTTTAGCTGGCTGGCAAGAGACTTGAGAAGCCGGCGTGACTTTAATTTTGGCTGACTGTCGATTGATTTGAGGAATTGGCTTGGGTGGACGTCAGGCCCGCAGGTGGGTTGTTTTGATGTAGTTGATGGTCGGACTGTAAAAAAGTCCACAGTGTACACGAAGTAGGCCTTTGGATGATTTATTGGGTGGATCGTTGCATGGGTTTGTTGAAATTGGGCCGCATCAAATTTTGACGCCTACATTTAATAATTTACAATTGGAAGGTTATTAGTCAATACTAATTAATTAGCCAATACATTACTAATAATAAGTAACGTAATTGAATTCTACTGACTCATTTATAAATTTGAATATAATTATCAACTAAATTTACAGTTAAACCATTGTTTTAAACACCAAACCATAAATAAACTGTTTGTCAGCGTCCGTCATGACAACCATTGATAATGTTTAGCTTGTTAAATAAATTAATAAACTGTTTGTTTCTATTTTAAGCACTTTACAAGATTAAAAGTTTTAACTTTTAGGACAATAAGTTATTTAGGTTGGAAGGAACTAAAGTAAGAAGACTGATTGATCCGAAATCATGGATGTTAGTATATACATACGAAGAGTGATTGATCTGAAATCATTGGGCATTAATTAATTATGCATGCATCGGGCTTATATATCCTTTTATTAGAAAATAACGGCGCGCTAATACAAACTCCCAATTAGTTACCAAGTTCCCATTGGGCTTATATATCTTAGTCGTGAGGATATGCAACAATTACAGACTGTGCCGCGGCTATATGTTTGATCTCGTACCCTTTAAATCCTGCATTATGAATTAATTTCTTCCATTCAGCTTCTGTTCTCTGTTTCCCTGTTGTAAAGACAACCATGCCCAAATCCAATGCCATAGTTTTGTGATCATCGGGCTCATCCTTATCAACTGATAGTACGATGTCCACTATAATCACCTTCCCTCCTTGTGCAGGCACCGCTTCCTTGCAGTTCTTCAGTATCTTCACGCATTCTTCATCAGCCCAATTGTGGAGGACGCGCTGGAAGAGATGAATTAATTGAAGTTATATATATAATCAAGGATAATATTACAGTCACATATATAAATACATAGTTAGATCAGTCGAAGCTTAAATAATATATATTAATTGTACGTAGGTACCTCTAATAGAATGGCATCTGCGGAGGGAATGGACTGGAACATGTCCCCCCCGACTCGGTTGATGATAGTAGTGTTGTACTCGGACGAGTGGTCGTCGTGGGCGATGACGTGAGGCAGGTCGAAAACGGTACATTTAATATCCGGGAAGGCCTTGGCGATAGCCCTCGCGGCGCTTCCGGTGCCGCCGCCGACGTCGACGAGGGACCCGACTCCGGCAAACACGTCAGCGCAGTCGCGGACGACAGCGGAGATCAAGAGGCGAAGGCTGTGTGCCATGGCCTCGTTGAAGATCCTGTTCTTCTCCGGCCGCTCCGCGAGGTAGTCCCAGAGGTTCTTTCCCCGAGCGGCCTCGAACGCGGTGGGCCCGCCGGGTTGGAGGCCGTCCTTGATGTGGTGATATGCCGCCATTATGTCCACGTCGGTGTTCAAGAGCAGTTCCGGGACGATGCTCTTGTCAGAGGAGGTGACCAGATAGTCGGCGGCGAGGGGAGATAGGCCGTAGCGCTCTTCCTGCTCCTCCTCCTCCTCCTTGTCGGGGTGGTGGAGGAGGGTGAAGAGTCCCATGTGGACGAGGTAGCGCATGAGGTGACGGAGGCGGTCGGAGTCGACTGAGGGGAGAGGGAGGCGGGAAGAGAGGTCGGAGAGGGAGATGGGTCCGCCGCCGTGAGAGTGGATGATGTCGGCGAGGCGGAGGTCGATGGTGGAGCGGATGACGAGAGAGTCAGCGTAACCGTAGACGAACTTCCACAGCTTCGCCTGAGCCGATTCTTCCCCCTTCTTAGCGATCTCCATGTTGCCGTCCCGTAAATATTTTCCTTCCTATCAGAGCAAATAAATTGAATTCTCCTCTGACCTCTCGCTTGCGATTAGCGAAGGCCTCCTCGTTTAAATTTATATCAAACCCCCTGTCCCATTATTCACGAGGAGGCATATTTCGCTATTTCTTATGAAAGAGATAGCATATATATAAAACGCCTTTAATTATCCAATGAATAGTCGACGCATGTTCATTTCGCTAGTTTCTACCTAATCATGTAAATTGCACTAATTTTCACCCATCTAACACGACTTTTATTCTCTCCATTCACGTGGGTCTCTCTTTTACGTTAAGAATTTTACCTGCCCCCTGGATACGCGACACAATTCAAAATACAGGTATATACAGGTATAAAAAGAATTCAAAATATAATGAAACTTTTTTTTATAATTTTATTTTCTTTACTTACTTTACATTCAAGTTTTTTTTTTTTTTTTTTTTTAAAATCTATTTCATACTCCTAAAATTTCAGCTTAAAATTTCTTTTAATTTAAAAAATATAAGCAAGTTAAGTTACATGTATGTAATTTAAAAAATATAGGTAAAATTCTTCTTCATATAGTAAAGAAAAATAGGTAAAATTATGGGATAAACATGCGAAATTGACTCAATTTTATATCCCTAAAAATATATCTTAAAATTTTTTAAAATTTAAAAATTATTAATATTTTAAGATAAAAATTTAGTACCGGCTTGATAGGGGCGACCTTGGTATAACGATAGATCAAAATCCGATACGTATTTGTATGCACCAAAGTGTGCATAGCCCAATTTTGACGAGTCCAGCAACCCATCATCCATCAAACAACGATCATGGGTAAGCTCAGTCGATCTTTGAAGTTCATTGTTATAGCCCACCGCCGGGTCCAGCCGCATTGTCACGTCATCGGCACAGTCGGCAACACCATCAGCAGAAATTCGTTGAGTCAGCACCCGTCAGCATGCCTCGTCAGCTCATCACTCAACTCAACAATCAAATGACCAGAACTGGTCGTTAACCGAAGGAGGAAAAGGAGAGAGCACGATCCTGGTCTTCCTCCTCCCTTTTCTTCCTCAACTCCCTCAGTAGAAAGGGGATCGCGATCCCCTTTCCTAGGCAAGAATCCACAACCACTGTAGAGGACCGACTACAAAAAGCCAGAGAGTCCCCTGTCCGAGGGGTTGGAAAAATCAAATTCGAGAGCTCTTGCTGAGAAAATACTTTACACACAGAAGTTCTTTCTCTCTCGAACGAAGGTCTGAAAATCCCTTCACCGAGAAGAAACTCCACGCACAGAAGCTCTCTCAAACCAGAGAAGTTCAGCAACTCGCCGTTCGTCGTTCAACAATTCGACCAGGAGCAGGTCTACACGTTCGCCGGCAACGTCACAAGTCGACACACGTGGAGCACAAATACCTCCGTCCGACCGACTAAAGCCACACCAGATCTTGCACACTCGTTCCTGCAACTCGAGTCAGCAAAAAATTGTAACGGAGATCGAATCAGAGGAAGCATAGGAGAGTGAACTCGCATTTCTTGACTCACACACATTGTAAACACAAAATTATTCTAAAGTAATTGAAATATTCTCTCGGTCGCGCCTCTTTGCGGACCGGCGGATTTTCGATGAAACAGATTTGGCATACCCGGTGGGACATTTCCTACCTTTCATCTCCTTCTCCGTCCAACCAACAAAGAAAAAAAAAAACAACAACCTCAGCCATGGCCAGCAACGGCAACAACGACAACAACAACAACAACAACAACAACAACAACAACAACAACGGGGGAAGCAAACTGTCTCCTTGAGCTCTGCTCAGCTGCGCCCCACCACGACCGCAAGCTCAACCGCAGGAGCTCGCGGACCAGCAGTCGTCTCTCCGGCCAACCTCCGCGCTCCAATTACAAGGGCCTTGGCTAGGAGCTTGTCCACCAGACAGACTCCCTTCATTTGCGACGCGCGTTGCCCGAACGCCGTCTTCGTACCTCAGGCTACCGCGGCCTCCACCAAACCTGTTGCGGCCTCAACCAAGCCGATTCCAGCGATGGCCAAACCCACATACTTGGCCGTCGCCGACTGTCAGCCTGGCTTAGTCGCCACCATCCCGGAGGAGCTCCATCGTCCCTACCCTGGTGCAACAATATGAGCAGCGTGGGGGCATGACCTCCTCCTCCGCGGCCAGAATGAATTCGCCATTGGCCTCCTCCGTACAGAGAGCGACGGCCGAAGACAAATCTCCAATCGTGACCATCTCTCAAGATCTCTTAGCCATGCTCACTGCAGCAACCGGCTCACCGTCCATCTGCTCTCCTCGCCGACAAACACCGGCGACTTCCCCTGTGGCGCTATTACCCATGTCATTGCGCCGAACTTCATTTGTGCCTGTCACCGCAAGCCAGTCACCCGTCAAAACCACCTTCCGCACTCAACCAACAGCGGCCGGCTTCCCCGACCAGTCGCCCACAACAACTTCTCCACACTTGAGAACACCGACGACCGTTTCCCCAATGCAGTCACCAGCAAAAACTTCTCCATTTCAATCTGCCTCGGGAACATCTTTGTCGACACCGACCATCAAAATGGCCGCAATGACGACGTCGGCCAAAACAATCGAAGAACAGCTTGCCGAAATGCAAGCTGCACTTAAAGAATAGAGCGAACAACTGCGCATCAAAGACGCGCAACTCGCAGCTCGCGATCTCCAGATCGCAAGGATTATGGAGCGGCTCGAAATGGGCGCGACCGCGAACAGCGCCGGCGTTTCGCAAGAGGTCGATCGAAATCGGACGACTACTAGCGGCTCAGCCAAACCATCGCGAGAGGATCCTGCCTCTGACGACGAGATGCAGCCCATCGTACCGACGGCCATCCACGGAGGTCGAGCTGAAGCACAGCCGGCTGCCCTCACCTTAGACGCGGTGACTGAACTCATCAACCGTGCCATGCGAAACGGCTCTGGCGAAAGCAAGTCAGTGGCCTATCGAAAGTCGTACACGCAGAGGATACAAAACATCCCAATGCCGTTCGGCTATCATCCGCCGAAGTTCCAGCAATTCAATGGCGACGGCCACCCAAAGCAGCACATCGCTCATTTCATCGAGACCTGCAACAACGCCGGCACAGACGGCGACCTGCTGGTCAAGCAATTCGGCCCATCCTTGAAAGGCAACGCCTTCGATTGGTATATCGAATTGCCACAGGAATCAATCGATAGCTGGGAACAATTGGAGCGAGAGTTCCTCAGTCGATTCTACAGCACTTGATGCACTGTTACTCTGGTCGAGATCGCCAATCTGAAGCAAAAGAAAGGCGAAAAGGTCGTCGACTACATCAACCGGTGGAGGAACCTGAGCCTCAACTGCAAAGAGAGCTCAAACTTGTCTCTCGAAGCCAAAATCGAAATGTGCTCGCGAGGGATGCAATGGGAGCTCCTGCACTACATTCGAAGTCGGAGGCCAATTAACTTTCAAGAACTCGCGACAGAGGCTCACAACATGGAGAACCTCATGGAGGAGCGAGGGGAAGAAGCTACGTCGTTTGCCGATCCTCACGAGAAAGGAGAGACAGCTGCGACCTCGCCCAAAGACGGGAAGGAGAAAAGAAAAGCGTCCTTCGTGACGAACACTCTCGAATCAATCAAGGTCGGGAGCAAGGTCAAAACAAGCTACGCTCCATGGCAGCCAACTGGGGGCACATACCGGAGGCCTTCACTAGAGGAAAGGCAGACAAAAACATATCCGTTTGCCGATGTGGATGTGCCTATCATGTTCGACCAGCTCATTGACAACCACCTGCTCAAGTTGCCAGAAGTCAAACGACCCAGCGACCTGTCCCGGAGCAAGGATCCAAACTTCTGCAAGTACCATCGTTTGGTCCGGCATCCAACCGAAAAGTGCTTTGATTTGAAGGATCGGATCATGGAGCTCAGGGCCCAAGGCCGCATTGAAATTGAAGGAGCCAAAAACACGACCTCCTCATATGTCATCTCCATTCAAGTCGAGCCAAACCGGCGAACTCGGCCAAACAAACAACAGGTCGCAAAGAAGGAGTCCGTCCAAAATTCGGTCCCTCCAGCCGACCGCACAACAACAGACGACCACCGGCTAAGGTCGCACCAAAATCGACACCCTGCGAAGAAGCTGCAGCCGACGCAGAGGTGTGGATCCTGGTCACCCGGAGAAAGAAGCCTATTCGAGAAATCGAATCGGCACCGGCGAACACCAGAACCATGGCGAAGCGGCCAAACAAAAAAGCTGCGAAGCGCCAAAAGAAAACTCCTAGGACCAACGTCCAGGGGGCAAACAAGAAGAAGAGGAGACCCGTCACTTTGGCGGAGTTCTTCCCAAAGGAGTTTTTCGCGCCTCTAGCAATGGTGGCAACCTGTTCGATAGCTCCTCCCGAACCAGCAGCAGCCAAAGACAAAGGCAAACGACCGGTCGTTGAATGTGATGACCTCGAGACGTCATTGAAGCAAATCTCGTCACTCAATGAGATAGAAGACGACCTCGACTTGGCCATTCGGTCAAGACAAGCCTTAATTCGAGTCCTCGACAAACTAGAGGAACTCCAAAGTCGAGAGGCTCCTCATGAGAAAGCATGACTTGTCGAAGGTCGGGTTAACTCCACCCTACCGAAAGGAGGAAGAAGATGCACAATCCTCCCCGCAGCCGGTAAAGTCAAAAGAGGCACTCGTCGTCTCCTGCCCACCGCGCATTGTGTTCCGAGAGAAGGATGCACAACTGGGGGCATGACCTCCTCCTCCGCGACCAGACAAAATGCTGGCCGCGACCAAAATAGGTGCCCGACGACCGAGCCGAGCACCCTTCGAAGCTTCGCGACCAGCCAAACTGCTGGGTGCGACCAAAACAGGTGCCCGGCGATTGAGCCGAGCACCCTTCGAAGCTCCGCGACCAGCCAAATTACTGGCCGCGACCAAAACAGGTGCCCGACGACCGAGCCGAGCACCCTTCGAAGCTGCGCGACCAGCCAAACTACTGGCCGCGACCAAAACAGGTGCCCAACGACCGAGCCGAGCACCCTTCGAAGCTCCGCGACCAGCCAAACTGCTGGCCGTAATCAAAACTAGTGCCCGACGACCGAGCCGAGCACAACTCAAAGCTTCACGACCAGCAACAAAGCCGGCCGCAATCAAAACCAGTGCCCGGCGACCGAGCCGAGCACAATTCAAAGCTTCACGACCAGCAACAAAGCCAGTGACGACCAAAACCAGTGCCAGCGACCGAAGTCGAAAGCACAACTTCGAAGCCAGCGACCAGCAAGAAAGCCGGCCGCAATCAAAACCAGTGCCCGGCGACCGAGTCAAGCACAACTTAAAGCTTCGCGACCAGCCGAACAGCCGGCCGCGATCGAAATAACAAAGCCAGTGCCCGGCGACTGAGCCAAGCACAACTCAAAGCTTCGCGACCAGCCACAAAGCCGGCCGCGATCAAAACAAATGCCCGACGACCGAGTCGAGCACAACTCAAAGCTTCGCGAACAGCCAAACAGCCGGCCACGATCAAAACAAGTGCCCGACGACCGAGCCGAGCACAATTCAAAGCTTCGCTACCAGCAACAAAGCTAGTCACGACCAAAACAAGTGTCCGGCAACCGAGTCGAGCACAATTCAAAGCTTCGCGACCAACAACAAAGTCGGCCGCGACCAAAACAAGTGCTCGGCGACCGAGCTGAGCGCAATTCAAAGCTTCGCGACCAGCAACATAGCCGGCTGCGATCGAAACAAGTGTCTGGCGACCGAGCCGAGCACAGATCAAAATCAGCGCCCAACTACAAAACGGACGCGAAGAAAAACAATACCGAGGCACTACCCGGCGACCGAGCCGGGTGCTGTACTACAAACTCCTGCGGCCGGCGACCGAGCCAGACACAGCCAATAGAACCAGGTACGCAACCCCTCTTCTAAAAAAAAAGAAGCAAGCGACAAAATGAAGCTGTCGCAAAAGAACAAAAAAAATGCAGCAATAAAAAGAAGCAGTCGCAAAAGTAAAGAAGTTATCGACAACCAAACCGGCTATGATCACTCAGCAGCTCACACCCAGCGCTCAAGCAAGTTGCGACAACAACAACCGGCGACTAAGTCGGGTGCACCGACACAGAAATTCAGCCTCCCGACGACCCAGCCGGGCTCAGCCGAATCAAAATTTTGGCACCTGGCGACCAAAACAGAAGTTTAACCTCCCGGCGACCGAGCCGGCCAAAGTTAAAACGAAACTGCAGCACCCGACGACCGAGGCAGATGCGACCAAAACAGGAGCAATGCACTCGGTGACCAAACCGAACGCAGGAAAGAAGCTTCGCGACCGTCGGCATAGCTGGACGCAACAAAAATCCGCGACCGTTGGCATAGCCGGACGCAACAAAAATCCGCGCTCGGCGACCAAGTCAAACACGACGAAGGAACTATCGAATGCAACACCCGGCGATCAATTCGAGTGCCACGCAGCAAACTCTTGGGACCGGCGATCGAGCCAGACGCAGCCAGGCAAAGTCAGGTATGTAACTCTTCTTAAAAAAAAAAGAGAAAGAAAAAGGCTGCGACAAAAAGAAGCCGTCGCCGAACAAAAAGCTGCGACAAAAAGAAGCTGTCGAAAGGAAACGAAAAAGGCTGTGACAAAAAGAAGTCGTCGCCGAACACAAAAGCTGCGACAAAAAGAAGCAGTCGCAAGAAAAAAAAAAGGTCGACACTTACTCGCGACTAGACAGCAACTTGGACTCGGCAACTCAAGCCGGCTGCAACCAGACAGCTTCAGCAAGCACTCGCGACCTAGCTTAATTAAGCCGAGTCGCGCTTAGCGCAGGGATTCAGCCTCTCGGCAACCAAGTCGGGCTCAACCGAATCAAAATTTTGGCACCCGACGACCGAAACAGAAGTTTATCTCCCGGTGACCGAACCGGCCAAAGCCAAAACGAAAATCAACACCCAGCGACAGTAGCACCCGACGACCAAGTCGGATGCGACAACAGGGAAATGCAACACCCCGACAACCCAGCTGGGCACACTCAAAGCAGAATTCAGCACATGGCGATCAAACCAGAGAGAAGTTGCGCATACCGATCTCGGGTCAAATAGCTACTGAAGGCCAATTCGCAGACAGGACAACAACACCAGGCGCTTGAGACTATCTTTCAAATTCGCAGAAGCCAAACTGTCGACAGAGAGATCCCAATTTGTTGGGAGGATCGATTCAGCCAAGAGGGGTCCCACTACACACACCTCCTTTCAAAATCCTCTTCCCGGTGCGTCAATACAGTTCGCAGAAGGAACTGCAACTCGCTGAGACATCAATCAAACTCAAATTCGGGCTCTCGGGTCTTATTCGGATTCGAGCTTTCTCTTTGGTCCGACGACCAAGCTACCAAAACTGAACATCTCACCAGTGCGAAGCACACAGAGTCGCCGAGTGACACCTCTTCCCCGACGCGACAGCCAAAGTCGCTGAGACTTGCAGAAGTTCGCAAAATCTATCGCGTCGGCTTTACCCGAGGTTTCAAAACAACTTTCGACAACACTCAAAGCAGACCGTAGCCAGCAGCTCAACTCCAATTCGCCGCTGTTGCTCAAACCTGGGTGACATCTCTGCTTAGGCATTCATCATCTTTCTATACCATACATACTTCACATGTATGCGTATACAAAAAAAAAAAAAAAAAAAAAAAACAAACAGGTTAAAATAACAAAGAGCAAAAAAAAAAAAAAAAAAAAAAAAAAAGAAAAGAATAAATTTTTTTTTTTTACAAGTGTATAGAAAATATATACTGTCCTAAAAAAGCAAGAGGACAGAAGAACAATACACAAAAAGATAAACGATCCTAAAAAAGTAAGAGGATCGAAAAAAAAAAGAGAAAAAGTGTTGCGTGTGTGTGTTCTTCTTCAGTTTTGAAACTTGCTCGTTCCTCCAGAACGGTCAAGTCTCGAAGGGGGCAATCTGTATACACCAAAATGTGCATAGCCCAATTTTGACGAGTCCAGCAACCCATCGATCCATCAAACAACGATCATGGGTAAGCTCAGTCGAACTTTGAAGTTCATTGTTACAGCCCACCGCCAGGTCCAGCCACGTTGTCACGTCATCGGCACAGTCGGCAACACAATCAGCAGAAATTCGTTGAGTCAGCACCCGTCAGCATGCCTCGTCAGCTCATCACTCAACTCAACAATCAAATGACCAGAACTGGTCGTTAACCGAAGGAGGAAAAGGAGAGAGCACGATCCTGGTCTTCCTCCTCCCCTCTTCTTCCTCAACTCCCTCAGTAGAAAGGGGATCGCGATCCCCTTTCCTAGGCAAGAATCCACAACCACTGTAGAGGACCGACTACAAAAAGCCAGAGAGTCCCCTGTCCCAGGGGTTGGAAAAATCAAATTCGAGAGCTCTTGCTAAGAAAATACTTTACACACAGAAGTTCTTTCTCTCTCGAACGAAGGTCTGAAAATCCCTTCACCGAGAAGAAACTCCACGCACAGAAGCTCTCTCAAACCAGAGAAGTTCAGCAACTCGCCGTTCCTCGTTCAACAATTCGACCAGGAGCAGCTCTATACGTTCGCCGGCAACGTCACAAGTCGATACACGCAGAGCACAAATACCTCCGTCCGACCGACTAAAGCCACACCAGAACGTGCACACTCGTTCCTGTAACTCGAGTCTCGACGACGACTCGCCAAAAGCTTCAACTTCAACAAAAAAATGTAACGGAGATCGAATCAGAGGCACAGGAGAGTGAACTCGCATTTCTTGACTCACACACATTATGAATATAAAATTATTCTAAAATAATTGAAATATTCTCTCGGTCGCGCCTCTTCGCGGACCCGCGGATTTGAAACACTATTGTATAAATTATTCATATAAAATAAAAGCGGCTACGAGATTTTTGGATTATTTTACTTTAGATATGTCTAAAGTTCAAGGATTTGGTAAAAATTTATTTTATTTTTTCTATTATTTTTTTCCTAATATAATCACTCGTGGGTTGAATGGGGGGAACCAAAATTTTTAATTATAAAGGGTCGGGGTCCGTCCAAATGCTTTTCTCAAGAATCTCACTTAATTTCCTGGCGGGTAGGTTTAAATCATAACAGTCGAATCTATCTTTTTAATTATCAGAGTGGCTCGACCTCGATCGTCGCGATGACCCTTAATTTGATGAGATCGTATAAGTTTTCATTAATTAATTAACTTATCATAATTAATCTTTGCATACTTAGCCTCATATTTTACTTTGTTTGACCCCAGATATCCAAAGGCCTAAACCATGAACCCCTAATTTTATTAAATATATAAAACATAAGTATAAGATATATAAATTTATAAACCCAGTTATAATTTAGCCATGTCTTTTCTCTGACGACCTGATCGACGTATTGCAGCCATTAATGTGTCCATTGAACTAGAAGTCAAAGTATATCAATAATTGGGCGATGAAAGCTGATGGATGATCGTTGCTCACTCGCGCGATGTCATGTCATAACCTAATTCCCCATTATTTGTGGGCTTAGGTATTTGTTTCACTGTTACAATAAATAAAATTTCATATATAAAATGCCAATAAACATGAGATAAATTGGATCCATTAAAATAAGAAATAAATAGATCCAATAACATCTATCTATCTATATCTATATCTATATATATATTATAGGAATAGGGGTCGAGAAAAAATAGGAAGCAAAAAGCTGAGGTGGCTTCTTCTGTAGAGAGAAAAATTAAAGAGAAAAAAATAAGATAAAAAATAAGATAAATTAAACAAAAAAAAATAAGATAAGAAATTTGTGAAAATATCAAATAAAAATATCAGGGATTAGATACGAATTAGAGACATCAGGGGTTAGATTAGATAGGGATTAGAGATATCAGCCAGATACGGATTAGAGATATCAGGGGTTAGATTAGATAGGGATTAGAGATATCAGCCGTTAGAGTGATATCTGGGATTTTACTAATATATATTATAGGAATAGGGGTCGAGAAAAAATAGGAAGCAAAAAGCTGAGGTGGCTTATTCTGTAGAGAGAAAAATTAAAGAGAAAAAAATAAGATAAAAAATAAGATAAATTAAAACAAAAAAAAATAAGATAAGAAATTTGTGAAAATATCAAATAAAAATATCAGGGATTAGATACTGGATTAGAGATATCGGGGGTTAGATTAGATAGGGATTAGAGATATCAGCCGATCTGGGATTAGAGATATCGGGGGTTAGATTAGATAGGGATTAGAGATATCAGCCGTTAGAGTGATATCCGGGATTTTACTAAACCGAAAACCCGAAAAACAATTACTATATTAAACCATAGCTTCTTCCTGGCGTGAACATGAGTTCTCCGAGGCTTTTTCAAGTAAGTAGAGAGATTTTTTTTTCTATATTTTTGGATAACTGAACTATTTTTGGAGACTGATCCACGTTATTTATGCTTGAGCAATTACCTAAGGTTCAGCCTAAACTCTCCGGCCAGTTTGGTTTCTTTCTCCTCTCCGTCCAGACAAAGGTATTTTTTCTTCATTGGATTTATTTTTTTATTTTTTTTTCTGAGCTAATCTAAGAGTAAATTTTTTACGAGCTAATCTAAGCGTAAATTTTTTACGAGCTAATCTAAGTGTAAAGGTGCCAGTGAGCCAAGCTCCTCGAGAAACCTGTGAGGAGAGATTCGTGAGAACGTTCATCCCCTTTCCGCTCATAACTCGAGGAGAGATTCGTGAGAGCAAACTCCGTGAGAAACCTGTAAGGAGAGATTCGTGAGAGCGTGCGCCGAAGGCCATTCACACCCGCCGAAGAACGATGCAAATCCGAGATTCGTGAGAGCAAACTCTGGGAGAAACCTGTAAGGAGAGATTCGTGAGAGCGTGCGCCGAAGGCCATTCACACCCGCCGAAGAACGACGCAAATCCCTTCCCCATCTTTTGTTTTCGCTTATGAGGTTGAATTGAAACTGAGAAAGAGATTTCGACCAATTTCCGACCCTTCTTCTTCTCTTCTTTCCCGAAACGACCTCTCTTCTTTCCCGAAACGACCTCTCTTCTTTCCCGAAACGACCTCTCTTCTTTCCCGAAAAGACCCTTACCCTTCTTCTTTCCGAAAGCGACCACCTTACCCTTCTTCTTTCCGAAAGCGACCCTTATTCTTTCCCTTATTCTTTCCAAAAGTGGCCCTTATTCTTTCCCTTATTCTTTCCAAAAGTGGCCCTTATTCTTTCCCGTATTCTTTCCAGTTCTCTACTTTTCTTCCCAAAAGCAAATTAAGTTTTGATACCTTTATGACTTTCCGTGCTTCAATGGAGAGACATAAGGAATCCATTTTATATCTATGTATAGGAACATGAGGAATCCATTCTATATTCTATTTCGCCACCCAATTACTCATTAAAGTAAAAAGAAAATAGTGGATATACTATTTTGCCACCTTTACTCATTATAGTAAAAGCAAAAAAGTGGACATAAGGAATCTATTTGCAGAAGTCAACCCATTTTGATTTCTACCGCCATATCATCTTTGTTTATTTATTTATGTTTGTAGTTATATATTAATAATATTTTACATAATATTATTAATATATAATAATAATATTTTACTTAATATTATTAATATATAATAATAATAATTATTATTATTATTTATGTTCATAGTTATATATTAATAATATTTTACTTTAAAAATATTTTATTAGATATGAATAATAGATAATTATGTTAATAATTATATTATATTTTATTTAATTATTAAATATTTTTTAGTTGTTGTCGATATTTATTAATTTATGTTAACTAATAATAGATAATTATACTATATTTTAAGTTGAAATTGTTTATTTAAAATTTTAATGGTAAATATTATTATGTTTTGGTAGTTAAATTTGTTTAGATATGAATAATAGATAATTATGTTAATAATTATATTATATTATATTTAATTATTTAATATTTTTTAGTTGTTGTCGATATTTATTAATTTATGTTAACTAATAATAGATAATTATACTATATTTTATGTTGAAATTGTTTATTTAAAATTTTAATGGTAAATATTATTATGTTTTGGTAGTTAAATTTGTTTTCATTATTTGATATGCATGTTCCTTATTTTTAATAAGTATATTAATAATTATGCTAATAAAAATAATCATGTTTATATTTAATTATTTAATATTTTTAATTGTTGTCGATATTTATTAATTTATGTTAACTAATAATAGATAATAATATTAATAATTATACTATATTTTTTATGTTGAAATTGTTTATTTAAAATTTTAATGGTAAATATTATTATGTTTTGGTAGTTAAATTTGTTTTCATTTTTTGATATGCATGTTCCTTTTTTTTAATAAGTATATTAATAATTATGCTAATAAAAATAATCATGTTTATATTTATTTGATTAATTTAATATTCTAATTTATTGTTTATATTTATTTATTTGTGTGTAGATAAAATTTTAATGGTATGCCTTATTCTGTTTTAGATATTCATTATGTATCATTCAAGAGCTCGATGGTCACCTGTATTTTGCCAATATATGAAAATTGAAGAAGAGAATTTACGAAAGGAGTACCAACATCGTACGGACGAGCATATCGCAATGTCATTATGTTGGAAAGCTTTGCCTGACCATGAAAAATGACCTTATTTTATGATGGCTAAGCTGGATTATCAAGTGTTTAAAAATGATGTCCAGAATAACAAAATAAAAAAAAAATACCAACAGATGATTTAGAAGACATACTTCCAATAACCTTTGTTCGAAAAAGTAGGACAACGTTAATGATATATCATTTACTGGAAAGTTCAAAGATCAAAGAGAGATATTGGTATAAATCATGGATTGAGATTGCATTACTTGAAAAGTGGAAGACGTTGTCACCTGAGGAGAAATCAAATATGAAGTTAAGACATTGTCACCTAAGGAGAAGAGCAAATATGAAGTTAAGACATTGTCACCTGAGGAGAAGAGCAAATATGAAGTTAAGACGTTGTCACTTGAGGAGAAGAGCAAATATGAAGTTAAGCACAAGAGGATGACTGCAATTGAATACAGGAAATTACTAAGATCACATATAGTTTCTCAAAAATCAAAAGCTTCCTACAAAGAACAAGAAGATAGTGTCTCCAATCCCATAAATTCTTTGTCAAAAGATGATGTTGAATTACTACTTCATCTCCATTAAACTTATTTATTTTCGTAAGGGCCCTCTAAAAATATAAGTGGTGCTTTTAAATATTTTTTTGGTTCATATAACTTTTATTTCCCCTATTTCAACTTCATTAATTTGTTTACACTTCCACAGTTTAACTATGACACCAGACAAATGTGAAGATGTACTCCCAGAAATAGGAATCGAATCCCAACAACAAACTAGGTATGTATTTTTACTTGATAAATTGTTATTTATTACTTCCATCTAATACACTTACATTTTAATAACATATTTTTTGTACACGAGTAAAAGAAGAAGACCATCCTTTACTTGATTCACTTATTAGAAGTAATTGAAAATGACACAAGGTGAGCTGAAATACTACAGTTTGCATTCATAGAGTAATTTGTATTATATCAAACTAAATAAGTTATATATTTTTTTTTTGTGGAGAATCTAATTGCACAAATGGAGTAGAAGATCAAAGGTCAAATATAACCCAACTGAAAAATCAAAACATGATTATCCAACAACAATCATTGGAAGATCACTTACACGAAGATCTAAGTCAGAAGCGAAATGATCAATTGTTCATACGAAAAAGAAAGCAAAATAGATGGTTCATAATGAGCTACACATTCTACATTTGCAAATGCTTAACTTTTTAATAATAGTAAATTATAAATTTGTTTCAATTTCCTTTATGTTTTACTTTAGAATAACATTTTTAAATATACATGTTAGAGTATATAGGTCAAATATGTATATTTTAGAATAATTTATATATTTTTTATAAAAGTAGATAAATTGTCTTTAATATTTTATTATTATGCTTTTCATATTTCTTGATTATTTAACAAAAAATAAATTCCACTTAAAATATGTGGGTTATTTTTTTTTAATAAAATTAATTTTACATAATTAATTAAAAATTAAACTATTTTTTCAAAAATATTTATTTAAAATTATGTGCTCAAAATAATATTTTAAAAAAATATTATATATATTTTTCTAAAATATATTAAATTAAACTATTTTTTCTTAATTTTTTACCGTGCGTACGGACTTTTCTGCTAGTATTATATTATAGGAATGGGAGTTGAGAAAAAATAGGGATAAAAGTATTGATGTGGCTTCTTCTCTAGAGAGAAAAAAAAAATACTAAACATTTTTTAAAAAAAAATTAAACAACAACCATCAGAAAAAGTGGAAGAAGGATTAAGATTAGAGTAGAAAGTGGAAGAGGAGGAGGTCTCTGGGATTTACCTTACTTGCTATTGTTAAGAAAAGAAGTTGCTTATTAAACCAGCTTCTTCCCTAGCAGTTACCGAAGCCATTCTACAGCCAGTTAGTTCTCTTTCTCCGCTCCTCAGGATAAGGTATTTTCTCTTATTTCTTTTTTGCTTTCTCTTTTCTACTTTTGCCATCCCCAAACGACCAGCGACCGAGACGTTCATCGTCTCCACTCCAAGAATGAGAGAGATGAGAGATATTGATCGTCGCTGCCCGCAATGACGACCACCATCACGTCTTTCTTTCCCAAACAAATCAACAGCCAACCCCCCTCTTCCCTACTGCTATTCGGACTTTTCTTTCCGGTGCGAACCCCATCGATACCCTTTCTCGGTCGGACATCTCTCTCCTCACCAGCCTTCCCAAAGCAGAACCGTGGCCGAGATGCTCCTCTGAAGCTTCGAGTTGCTTCTTCAAGATGACGCCCCTCTCCTTGGATTGCTAGATGGGTACAAAGCCAACATCCCCTGTATATCTCCTCTTTTTTTGGCAACTGATCCCTTGCCTCTGCATCTCAAGTACACTCAGAAAACATTTGTTCATGAAATGGGATTAATTTACAGAACAAATTAAAACTGTAATTTACAGAACAAATTAAAACTGGGTTTAGATCTTAATTTCACGGAGAGATCAGATTTGAACCCCATCCATACCCTTTCTCGGTCCGACATCTCTCTCCTCACCAGCCTTCCCAGAGCAGAACCGTGCTGAGATGCTCCTCTGAAGTTTCAAGTTGCTTCTTCAAGATGACGCCCGCTTGGTCTGCTATTTCCTCTCCTTGGATTGCAAACCCCTCCACCCAAACATTCCATTCGTAGACTCGGCACCCGTTTCCCTCTTTTCCCCTTCCTCGTCACAGGTCCTCACCTTTGACGCTCTTTTCCGGCAGTTCTGTTTCACTCCTCGCTCACGACCTCTAGAAAAGTCTGGAATTAGAAAAGTTTGGAATTATGTTAACTAATAATAGATAATAATATTATAATAATATTTTTTTTATATTTGGTTATGTTTATTTGATTATTTAAGATTAAGAAATATTTGAAATTCGTGTATTTAAAACTATTTATATAGCGACGTTAGGATATTTATTCAATTATTTAATATTATTAATTTATTACTTTATGTTAACTAATAATATATAAAAGTCTAGAATTAGAAAAGTATGGAAATATGTTAACTAATAATAGATAATAATATTAATAATTATAATTTTTTTATATTTGGTTATGTTTATTTGATTATTTAAGATTAGGAAATATTTAAAATTCGTATATTTAAAACTATTTATATAGTGACGTTAGGATATTTATTCATTTATTTAATATTATTAATTGTCGTTGATATTTATTACTTTATGTGAACTAATAATATATAATAATATTAATAATTATTTTTTTTTTATATTTGATTATTTAAGATTAGGAAATATTTGAAAATTTTTAGTTAAAATTTCAATGGTAAATATTATTATGTTTTGGTTGTTAAATTTATTTTTATTATTTGATATGCACGTTTCTTATTTTTAATAAGCATATTAATAATTATACTAATAAAAATAATCATGTTTATATTTATTTGATTTATTTAAAATTCTAATTTATTATTAATATTTATTTATTTTTGTTTGTAGATAAACTTTTAATGGTATGTTTTATTCTGTTTTTAATATTCACTATGTATCATTCAAGAGCTCGATTGTCACCCGTATTTTGCCAATTTATGAAAATTGAAGAAGAGAATTTACGAAAAGAGTACCCACATTATACGGACCAGCATATCGCAATGCCATTATGTTGGAAAGCTTTGCCTGACCATGAAAAAAGACCTTATTTTATGATGGCTAAGTTGGATTATCAAGTGTTTATAAATGATGTCGAGAATAACAAAACCCAAAAAAGAACATTAACAAATGTTTTAGAAGACATGCTTCCAATAACCTTTGTTCAAAAAAGTAGAACACCGTTAATGATATATCATTTACTGAAAAGTTCGAAGATCAAAGAGAGATATTGGTATAAATCCTAGATTGAGATTGCATTACTTGAAAAGTGAAAGACGTTGTCACCTAGGGAGAAGAGAAAATATGAAATTAAATGCCAGAGGATGACTGCAGTTGAATACAGGAAACAACAAGAAAATAGTATCTCCAGTCCCATAAATTCTTTATCAAAAGATGATGTTGAATTTACTGTTTCATCTCCATTATAAGTTGTAGAAGTAGTTCATTAGGAAATACACTTTAGATATTTGATTTAATCTCCATTATTTATTAAAATATGTAGTCACCTGATTAAATAAATTTATTGATGTAGTATTTATTATCAAATAATTATTACAAAAATAGTTATACTTTTTTTTCTCAATTATCTATAAATATGTTCATAAATTCAATTTTCTACAAATATGTTCAAATTTTCAATTTTCGACAAATATGTCCAAATTTTAAATTTTTTATAAATTTTGTTCAATATATTTTTGTGCATAGTTTTTATTATTACATAAAATAGTTCACTATAATATTAGATATAATTATCTATAATACATAGTATAATAGTATGATCATCAATATTATTATTAATTAAAATAATTGATGCTTTAATATTATGAATTCTTCACTTTTTGACTCTTACAGTTGCCCAAACGGGAGTGAGGCTTTAATTAAAATAATTAATTCTTTAATATTATGAATTTTTCACCTTTTTAGTCTTACAGTGGCCCAAACGTGAGTGAGGCGCTTGCTTTTTTGCTTATTGCGTAAGGTATGTATCAATTTTTTTTATAATATATCTTTGTTATGTAATAATGATTTACTTTTATTTTTATTTACAATATAGATTGCACTAGGTGGAATAGTGGATATTCTCTACCATTACAATGCATTTTGCCACACTGGAATAGAAAACAATGAAATGGTATTTGTGAATTTCAAAAATGCAATGGAAGAACTTGACACAAGTTGGTATACTTCAAATAATGTACATAAATAATATAATTGTACTATACAACAACTAATTGCATAATTTTTCTTATAGATTCTATAGAAGACTTATATGCAATTTTCTGAAGTCAGTGTTTGAGATGTCAGAGAAAGATAAATCGTTATAAGTGGGGACAAATAGTGCGACAACGAAAGCATATAGACACCACTACTTATAATTTATCGATTAAATTTATTAATAACACTAGGAATAATCCAAGTGTTATAAATGCAATCCGTACACCTGTCTCAACAAATATATTTCAACCACCTCAAGCAATAGGTATGATCCACATCATGAAATTATTCGCCTTAAATTATTCCCCTTAAATATAACTGTAACTGATCATCGAATTATATGATGACGCAATACCCAGGTATATCGCATCATGACAGTTCTAACCTACATCAAGTCAAACCAAACAGAGATGCAAAAAAAATAAACTATTTTACTTTAATTTTCATAACATAAATATAAAGTGACATTTTATTTAACTTTATTTAATTTCTTAGGAACTCCAACTATATCTCGGTCTACCCCCTCAAGGCGAAGAAGAATCAATGCTCAAAGTACTTCATTATCATAAACTATAATGAAGTCTTTGTTAGAGCTGTTACACAAACTTCAAATTATGTCAACTCCCAAGGGCTAAATGTTCAAACTTCAATATCGCAAACAAACAAACCAAATATGCCTTTGGACAATGTAGGAGAAGAAAGTGACTCATTTATTGGAGATTTTCAACTTCCAACAATCTGTGTGGGTGGTCCAACTGAACATGCTAAAAGTAAGTATCTAGGTTATTCCTATTGACATAGACATACCAAAAATATATATTAATATATTTCAATTCAGGTTCAACAGTTCAAGCATCTATTCCAAAGGACTTCAAGAAATTATGGAAATTAGAAAAAAGAATGTATGTTTGTGCTTCATGCAATGCAATAATGTGGATTGAAGAGCGTGTAAGAGATTCTACAAAACGGTATCCACATTACCAATTATGTTGTAAAAAAGGAAAGGTTTTCCTTCCCCTGTTATTTCCTCCTCAAATTTTACAAGATTTGTATGATGGAAAACTTGATCGGAATACTTATAAGTTCAAGAATCAAGTTCGGGTTTATAACTCGATGTTTTCATTTACTTCAATGGGAGGTAAAATTGATAACACTATCAATGATGGAAACGGTCCTTATACATTTAAAATTAGTGGAGCTAATTATCATAGAATTGGATCTTTGCTCCCACATAGAGGACAACAACCAAAGTTTGCTCAACTATATATTTATGATACGGAACATGAAATTCAAAACAGAATGTGTGCCTTTCGTGGCGAAGAACCAAACAGTGGAGTAGATGAATGAGTAGTACAGATTATAAAGTACATGTTAGACGCAGTGAATCCTTATGTCCAAGTCTTTAGGAGTGCAAGAGACATGATCAATATTGATCAAAATACAGAATTAACTATAATAATTTTGGATAGCAGATAGATAATTGGAAGACAATATAATGCACCCACAGCAAGTGAAGTTGCCGCTTTATTGGTGGGAGATGGATCAGAGAGTAATAATAGGAGAGTCATAATATGTTGTACTACACAGGGAATGCTCAAATGCATTAATGAAATACATCCCAGTTATATGCCTTTATAATATCCATTACTTTTTCCACATGGGGAAGATGGTGGCACTATCCAATTGCTTTGAGAAATGGTGCCACATTTGAAAGTGACGATGCCACAAATGAAAAAAGAGGAATTGTTTCCATTAGAGAATTTTATGCGTATAGGTTACAAGAAAGGCAAAAAGAAGGAAAAATTATTTTTCACGGAGGCATGTTATTTCAACAATATGTGGTAGACACATATGCAGCCATAGAAGAGGAAAGACTGAGATGGGTGAAAACAAATCAGACACAACTGCGTTCTGATTTATATATAGGATTAGAAGATGCTATAACTGCAGCCGATACTGATGCGTCCACTTTTGGGAAACTGAAAAAGCGTTATGATGATATTGGTTAGAATAAATTAACGAGTGTTAGAACTCCGTATGAAACTCTACGTCAAACACCTCGAGAAACAAAAACCAACGCAAACATAAGCAAGTTGTTATCACAGTTCGGAACAACTGTTCCTAATCTGTGGGGCATTCTTGCCCAGGATAGTAACAATCCACTAGTGATAACTGGTTACAAGTCTTTCACAAAGACAATACAGTTTTGGTTCACCTTCTCAACAGAATCGTGGATTACCTTCTACACCTGACCCACTCAGTGTAAGTGGTCACGTTACTATCCACTGAGGCTCCCCCTTAGTTCGAGCTTTCCAGCGTGGAAGGCTCAGTCTGTCTCCAGCACATACTTCATCAATGGTGTTCCAACTGCGGATGGAACTCCGTCTTCATCTCTTCGACTGCTTCTCAGAAAGATTATTGATGAAGAACCATTACGCTCAGAATACACGAACTTCTCTTGAATACTCGGAATGGATCTCTTAGAAGTTGTGTCTTGTGTTCAGGCCTTTTTGCCTATTCATACTCGTACGTGTCCATTTATGGTAACTCTTCTAATCATGGCTTAATTGACAGCCCATGATTCTCTCTGCCTTCCTCTCGTGATCCTCTTCACCATATATATTCAGTCTCCCTTAATTTAATCAGATTCCCATAATCTTCTTAACCTTCCTTCCTTGGGTGACCCGCTTCTCAATCTTTTCACTTTGACCTTCTACAAATAGATCGCCTTGATCTTTTCTTCTTACCTTTCGTGACCTTGCTTCTTTATATGTCTGTCACCTTATATAAAGGGATGACAATCCCTTCAAGTGTCAACCTTCTCACGTGTATATATATTGTATACACATCACGCCTTGGTCTCCAATTATTCTTCACGTGTGTATATATGGTACACACCCAATGCCTTGATCTTCTTATGCTTTATTTTATCCAAAAGATAGTCAACCATAGTCAGCTCGTGATGTCTTGACATTAACAATCTCCCCCTTTGACTTTCTTTGACAAAATACCCTTGAAGTATGGACTGTTGTATTTCTGTTCAGAAACTCTTTTTGGAGACATCAAAAGATCATCATCAAAAAAATCATCAAAGATCATCAAAATACACTTTCTCCCCCTATTTTGACAAGGGAAGTCAAAGAGGAACCAACCCAGCGATCCTATTCATCTGTATCCTCTAAGGCATCATCATCAGACTCGGCAGAGGGCTCTGGCTCATCAGCAACAAGAGCTTGGAGTTGATGACGTTCATGCTGATGAATAGCGAGCAACTTCTGCAGCAAAGGTATTTCAGAATTGAGCACATGCAGCCGTTTCTGATAATACTTTTGCTGGCGCTTGGAGTAGGCTTCAGAAAAAGGTGGCAAAGTGATATCCTGAGTGTCTGTGTCATCTTCACATTGTCCAGTCTGTATAGAGCCTTTCCTTGTACTGATCTTCAGAGGAATAGACCGAAAACACAACGGACCCGGGGGCAGTTCAAACTCCTTTTGAGACACCATTATTGAATAAATGGTACTTGGAAACATCATGCTTGCATAGTGCTTCGGGTTCTCAGCAAAGTTCACAACTTGATAAAAAATCATCTGCCCAAGGTTAACTGGAATAGACTTACCCACGCGATACAGAAAACGTTCAAGTGCTTTGTTCACAGTGGTGTAATGACCGGTTGGCATCTAGTGAGAGATAGCAGCCTTGTGAAGTCCATAGTATTTTGTGGTCAGAGCCGAGGTAGGAAAGGTACGATGTGAAACCCACTGTTTCTTGTAACCTCCAGTAAGTTCAGAAATAATTTCATCCAAACTTGTATCAACAGGTATTTCATCTACTGAAGGGACACCAACAAACATAGCTAAAATCGCAGGTAAAAACTCATAATAGTGAACCCGAAGCCATACCTTGTGAAATCCAGGAGACGCAGGATCAGCTATATCCTTCTTCAGATTGGAATAAAATTCGCATATGATTACCGGATGAAATTTTGCTGTGAACAATGCGAAATGTCGGAGATGTGTCTGACTTAAAACTGGAAGAAGATCTGCTTTCTCGTACTCTGCCTCACATATAGGTAGTTCGAGAATAAACTTCCGAGTGCTGAAAGTGTTCCACGATTTTCTGGCTTGCTTGTCTAGTAGAACAGGGTCGACATATGGAAGTAGTACTGGCGTTGCAACTGTGCCAGCTGTTTCATCATCTCCCTTAGCTCGACTTACATGAGGCCCTTCTTGGACTGGTTCTAAGACTAAAGCAAAGACTGTCCGTCGTTTTTTAGAACGCAGACCAGGAGTTTGTGGAAGAGTTGGAACACTTTATTTGGACGTTCTGGGCCTTAGCCGTGATGCAATGCCAAGAGGGCGAGACTCAATTTTGGCAACAGGCTCAGAAATACGTCTCCGTTTGCTCAAAGAAGTTGGCTTTGATAGCTGCTGAGGCTTCCGACGAAGCGTTGCACAACGGTAAAAAAAAATTTACCACATATGTGAGCTTTGTCCCGTGAATACTCCTTCGCCCGTGAGAGAAAAAAACTTCTTGAACACCTAACAAAAACAATGAAACAAACCGTGACATATAACATCCCCCTTTTTTTTCTTTTTTTTTTTTTTCATAATCCCCATCTTTATGAGATTTACATCTGACACATCCCAAGAGCTCCTCGGAGGAACTCAAACCTTCTCCGATCAAGATTTTTGGTAAAAATATCTGCCAATTGATTTGTTGTAGATATGTACTCCAGACTGATTAATTTTTCTATAACCAGCTCTCTGATAAGGTGGTACCGAATATCAATATTCTTTGTACGCGAGTGTTGTACTGGGTTTTTAGAGATGTCTATTGCACTCGTGTTATCACAAAACACTGTCAATGTATCTTGCTCAAAACCATAATCAGCCAACATTTGCTTCTTCTATAGTAATTGAGTACAACAACTCCCAGCCGCAAGGTACTCAGCTTCAACAATGATCACAAACTCCTGTTTCATAGCCTGAACAAATTCATTTAGCAATGTTCTTTTTGTTGCACCAAAAATCATGTCATCTACATAAATTTGTGTCATCAACATATCCCCATCAGTTCTTTTGATACACAGAGTGTGTTCCACATTACCTCGACGATACCCGTGACCAATGAGAAAAGAGGTCAAACGATCATACCAAGCACGTGGTGCTTGCTTTAATCCGTACAGTGCCTTGGAAAGTTTGTAGACATGGTCAGGGTTGTGGGGATCTATATACCCATTGGGTTGCTCCACAAATACCTCCTCTGAAATGTGTCTGAAATGCACATGTCCCAATTTTTTATGCCAGATATCTGCACTATCAGAAGAAGCAGTATAACACTGTAATTTTTCAGTTAACTTGTAACAGTTATCACCTGTTCGAACTCCTTCCATCACCAAATTACATTCATGATCAGCCACTAAACACTTTTCACTAGTAAAGTGAACTTGTAGATTCTCATCACACAATTGGCTAATACTAATCAGATTTGCTTTTAGTCCCTGAACAAGTAATACATTCTATAATCTAGGCAGTCCATCAACCTTTAAAGTGTCTTTTCCAGTGATTGTACCTTTACCTCCATCACCAAAAGTAACTTGTCCAGATTCAGTGTAGCTTATGTTGCTCAGCAGATTTGATTTGCCAGTCATATGTCTCGAACATCCACTGTCAAAATACCACACAGAGTTAGTAACTGTTTTCAAAACATGATTACATGATACCTTCTTTCGAACCCAAATGAACTTATATTTTAGATGATTCCTCCGAAACCTTTTGTTGTTATACTTCAGATCTCTGAACAATTTGTAACACTGTGGCTGTATATGTCCCAGATCCTGGCAGTAATAGCATCCACTCCTTTTGAACTTTTTATGAGTTCTTTTCACTTGCGGTCCTTCTTTAACAACCACTGTTTTCTGTTTGGAGGATCATTCTTTAACAAACACTGTTTGCCGTTTGGAGGTGCTTTCGGTATAGCCAAGTCCACTTTTGTCATTACTAGTCTGGCCACTGCTTAAAATCTCATCCAACTTGCCCTTTCCTTTCTCCAACTTCTTCAAGATTTGTTTAGTCAAGAATAGCTCCCTCTGCAATTCTTCAATCTGCTTTTCTTGCAGCTTTAGAGATTCTTCTCTTTTCATCACATCTAACTGAAGAAACTTTTGAGAAGCTTCTGACTCATTAAGTTTAACAATTAGTTCTCGATTCATATTAGAGAGATGATTTAGTTTGTCTTTCATACCTTTCAGAAGAGTGAAGTCATCTTCAGGTATCGCAGGTGGTGAAACACCCTCTTGAACTCCAGCAAATAACACAGTATAATTTTCTTCTGAATCTGATGAGTTGCCGTCTGAATCACTCCAGGTCACATTATGAGCCTTCTTTTTCTTCTGTATTGTGGGGCACTCGGCTTGAATATGACCATAACCATCACACCCATGACACTGTATTTTTGTTCTACAGTGAACTTTTCAGCTTTCTTTTCACCATACTCGGAAGAAATTCCACGTTTAGAGAATTTCCTGTACAACTTATTGAAACCTCTACTAAGATTAGCAATTCGTTCTTCCAGTAATTCATTTGATGACTGACCTGGTTTTCTAGTTTTACCAGTGAATGCAATATTTTGGTCATCCACTGGAGATGTATTCTCCTTAGCTTCCATCTCTGTCTCAAAGGTACACAATGAACCAATCACTTCGTTCAGAGTCATTTTATCAATATTGTTAGCTTCAGCAATAACAATGGCTTTCACAGAGAATTTTTCATTTAAAGACCTCAAAACCTTCCTTACCAGTCTGTTTTCTGGAAAGGGATCTCCAAGCAATCTTGCTTCATTTGCCAATCTTCTGATTTTCCCATCATACTCCAAGATGCTTTCATCTTCTTTTATTTTAATCAATTTGAACTTTGTCATAAGTTGTTGGAGTTTAGCGATTCTTACCAAAACAGTTCCTTCATAGTGGATCTCGAGTGATTCCCATGCCTCTTTTGTAGATGTAGAAGCTGACATCCTGCTGAATTCCTCCAGGCTAACACCACAGAATATGGCATTAAGCGCTTTTGAATTCAGATTGCTGCTTTTCTTTTCTTCGTCTGTCCAATTCTTTTGTGGCTTATCCAACGTCTTTCCTTCAAGAACAATAGTGGGATGGGACCATCCTTCAAGTACAGAGAGCCAAGCGTCTTCGTCTATACTTTTGATATAAGCAGTCATTCTGGCCTTCCAGTATGGGTAATTTGTTCCTTCCAGAAGGGGTGGACGAGTTGAAGAACCTCCATCTTTGATTGTGTCTGCCATTCTCACCAGAACTTTTGAATCTCACCATGTAATCTGTCTGGTGCTTGCTCTGATACCAATTGAAAAAGCGTTATGATGATATTGGTTAGAATAAATTAACGAGTGTTAGAACTCCGTATGGAACTCTATGTCAAACACCTCGAGAAACAAAAACCAACGCAAACACAAGCAAGTTGTTATCGTAGTTCGGAACAACTATTCCTAATATGCGGGGCATTCTTGCCTAGGATAGTAACAATCCACTAGTGATAACTGGTTACAAGTCTTTCACAAAGACAAAACAGTTTTGGTTCACCTTCTCAACAGAATCGTGGATTACCTTCTACACCTGACCCACTCAGTGTAAGTGGTCACGTTACTATCCACTGAGGCTCCCCCTTAGTTCGAGCTTTCCAGCGTGGAAGGGTCAGTCTGTCTCCAGCACATACTTCATCAATGGTATTCCAACTGCGGATGGAACTCCATCTTCATCTCTTCAACTGCTTCTCAGAAAGCTTATTGATGAAGAACCATTACGCTAAGAATACACGAACTTCTCTTGAATACTCGGAATGGATCTCTCAGAAGTTGTGTCTTGTGTTCAGGCCTTCTTGCCTATTCATACTCATATGTGTCCATTTATGGTAACTCTAATTATGGCTTAATTGACAGCCCATGATTCTCTCTGCCTTCCTCTCGTGATCCTCTTCACCATATATATTCAGTCTCCCTTAATTTAATCAGATTCCCATAATCTTCTTAACCTTCCTTCCTTGTGTGACCCGCTTCTCAATCTTTTCACTTTGACCTTCTGCAAATAGATCGCCTTGATCTTTTCTTCTTACCTTTCGTGACCTTGCTTCTTTATACGTCAGTTACCTTATATAAAGGGATGACAATCTCTTCACGTGTCAACCTTCTCACGTGTATATATATTGTATACACATCACGCCTTGGTCTCCAATTATTCTCCACGTGTGTATATATGGTACACACCCAATGCCTTGCTCTTCTTATGCTTTATTTTGTCCAAAAGATAGTCAACCATAGTCAGCTCGTGATGTCTTGACATTAACAGAAACGATTTATTTTGCCTTCTTCTTTTAGTGGAGGTCCAAGACATATGATTCAGATCTATCAAGATGCAATGCGAATATGCCAATACATGGGTCAACCTGATATTTTTATAACATTTACCTGCAATAAACTTTGGGAGAAAATCATTGAAAATCTTCAACCTGGACAAAATCCAGAAGATAGACCTGATCTTATTACAAAGGTTTTTCGTTTGAAGTTACAACAACTCATAAAAGATCTGAAGAAGGGCAACCTATTTGGAAAAAATTTTGCAGGTATTACTGAACCACTTTTTTATATACATATTTATTAGTAACATTTAATATTTACAATAATATTTTCAATCTAATAAACTTTTTAACATGTGTAATAGATATTCATGTGATGGAGTACCAAAAAAGAGGATTACCACATGCTCACATATTATTGACCTTGGCAAAAGATGACAAAATTCAAGATACTCATGAAATAGATAAACTAATTTCAGCAGAAATTCCAAATAGAGATGAGGACCCTCAAGTATATGACACAATTGTGAGATTAATGATGCATGGACCTTGCGGAGTACTCAATGGCAAATCCCCATGTATGGTAGAAGGAAAATATTCTAAAAAATATCCTAGAAGTTTCAACTCAGGAACCACGTTTGATAAAAATTGATATGTATTGTATAAGAGATGTGATGATGGGAAAGTTGTGAATGTGAAGGGTGTTGTATTAGATAATCGTTGGGTTGTGCCATATAATGTAAATTTGGTAAGAAAATATAATGCTCACATCAATGTTGAAGTATGTGCACATTCCAAGGCAATCAAGTATCTATATAAGTATGTTTATAAAGGATCTGATAGAGCTACTGTTTGCATAACTCAAGAGACTATTGATGGTGATGTGTGCATTAACAACAGAGAAACAAGTCAATCATTTGATGAAGTCAAACAATACTTAGATTGCCGTTATATATCTGCATCTGAAGCATGTTGGAGAATTTTTAACTTCCCATTACATAAGCGTCATCCTTCAGTTGAAAGGTTACAATATCATTTAGAAGGTGAGCAAAATGTCATATTTCATGATGATGATGATCTTCACACAGTCATATCAAGAGCTGATATAGAAAAGACAATGTTCACAGAGTGGTTTGCTATAAATGTCGTAGACTCATTTGCAAGAACTTTATCATATGCAGAGTTCCCAATTTATTATGTGTGAAATAAGAACACAAAAAATGGACAAAAAGAAAAAGGGGTAATACTATAGGAAGATTATATTATGCATACCCTAATTCAGGAGAAAGATTTCATTTGCGTGTACTTCTTAGTTTAAAAAAGGACCAAGAAATTATGGAGAGTTACGGATAGTGAATGGAGTTCAGTATTTTAATTTTAAAGAAACTTGCAGTGCTCATGGTTTATTAGAAAATGATAATGAATGGCATGAGTGTTTACAAGAAGCATCAAATTGGGTAACTGCATTTCAACTGAGAAATATGTTTTGTTCAATGCATTTGTTCTGTGAAGTGACAAATCCTCATAGTTTATGGGATGCATTTTGAAAAGATATGTTAGATGATATTGCATATAGAACTAGGGGATCTTTGGGACAATCGTCACTAGAATTGCCAGAAGATTTGTTAAAAAATGAAGTTTTATTGGAAATTGAGTCCATTTTGAATAGTAATGATAGATCATTGAATGACTATCCTCCTATGCCAATGCCAAATAGCGATGTTTCCATAACGTCAAACAGACTAATAATGGAAGAATTAGGGTATGAGTCATTGAATGATTTTAGTAAATTACATGTTTGTTTGAATAGTCAACAAAGAGTTATATATGACGCAATTGTGACAGTTGTTGATAAAAAGGTAGGTGGATTTTACTTTATTTATGGTAGCGGTGGCACTGGAAAAATATATTTATGGAAAACATTAATTGCTAAGATGCGAAGTGAAAGAAAAATTGTGTCGCATCATCAAGAATTGCAGCATTACTCCTACCTGAAGGAAGGGCAACACATTCGAGATTTAAAATACCTTTGGACGTGGATGAAAGTTCTACATGTCAAATAAAAAATAGATCAAATGAAGCAGATTTGATTCGAGAGTGTAGTATGATAATATGGGACGAAGCTCCAATGACTCAGAGGTTTGCTTTTGAAGTAGTTGATCGAACTTTAAGGGATATTATGAAAAATATTAATCCATTGAATAAAAATAGTCTGTTTAGAGGAATAACTATGGTATTGGGTGGAGACTTCATACAGGTATTGCCAGTTATTAAAAGAGGGGGACGGGAGGAAACTGTATTCAAAACTATTCACAAATCAACGATATGAGATGAATGTCATTTATACAAACTAAGTATAAATATGAGAGTCTCAGAAAAAGGTGGTACAAAAAATGAGTTAAATAGCAGAGCTTTTGCAAAATGGATTTTGGACATTGGAAATGGAAGTGTCAACACAATGCTCGAAAACTCGACTTGCGATTTCGAGTTGATTGATATACCAAATAATCTTTTGGTTAAAGATGATGGTAATGGAGTGCAAACTTTATTGATATGATATATCCAAATATTTCAGAAAATTATAATTGGACAACATATTTAAAGGAAAGAGCTATCTTGATACCAAAAAATAAAGATGTTGATGAAATCAATGAAATTGTACTGAGTAAAATCCCTGGAGAAACTGTTACATATTACAGTGTTGACACAATAATCCCCTATTCATGACAGTAGCGTTGATGATTATATGCCTATTGTTGAGTACTTAAATTCATTAAAGTTCCCCAGATTTCCAAGTCATTCATTACATTTGAAAGTTAGTGCAGTCATTGTGTTGTTGAGAAACATGAATCAATCACTTGGATTATGTAATGGAATAAGGCTCATTATTGTGAGGATGGGTAAAAAATGCATTGAAGCAAAAGTCATTACTGGAAACAACATGAATCAAATAGTTTACATACCACAGATTATTTTAATTCCAAGTGAGAGTGAATGCCCATTCATGTTTAGAAGACGATAATTCCCAATAAGGTTAGCTTTTGCTTTGACAATAAATAAAAGCCAAGGACAAACATTAGATAAAGTTGGTTTATATTTGCCCAATCCGGTATTCAGCCATGGTCAATTATATGTTGGACTTTCCAGAGTCATACCTAGAGCAGGTTTGAAGATTTTGGCAATAGAAAATACTATAATACCTTCTAAATGCACAAAAAATATTGTATATAAAGAGGTTATAGATGAAGTTGAGGCCAAAGCTGCATTTATGAGATAAATATTAGGACTTGGGTCGGAACTAGTTTTTACTTGAAATCATATGAATGAGTGTGGGAAAATACATAGATTGTTGTCTATAAGAGAATGTTGTAGGACATAAGGGATTTGTGAATCTTAGAATAAGTACCTCACGCGAAGAAGTGGTTTTGCATGAAGAATTTTGATTCCAAGTTGTGTGCTTTATGAGATGAGTTGTGATTACCAAGTGTAGAGATGATTGGAAATATTAAATGTCTGTTGTTTAATTTCAGTTGAAGATGGCAATCGTGCTTACATGTTGTTATTTTGGTGATGAATTTTTTTTTTAGCACGGTAATGTGGTCGGCTATAGCGGGTGGACAACCAGACTTATACTTCTAGAGCCGATGTGTTTGTTTAACGCGTTGTGCACTATGATGTATAATGTTCTTGGATGGAACCCACGCACGGACCGCATTTCAATATGGATGAGTTTTACGTGCAATGGTCAGTTAATGTACACTCCCGTACTCGATGATATGTCACTGGAGAGTGGATTAAGCATGGTGAAACATGGTTTCCAATCAATGCTGGTTGTGTTTGTGAAGCGGCATACCCACCCCTATGAGATGGATAACAAAAGGAGTTTGGAGAATGTGGGTGGAACCGGCAAGGGAGCTGTTATGGTATACGGGGGGGCGAGCTCTGGCCGAAGGGGATGAGAGAGTTGAAGGACCTATTGTGGAATTCATCCTTGAAGAAAGGTGAGAGTCATCGCTTTAACCTAGTTTGAAGTTTTACTTAATTTCATATATCGTAATAGTTGTTGATGAAGTTCCAATTGAATTCAGGGAATCAAGTGAGGGCGCAAATGATATTTCAAGTGGTGAGGGTGCTTGGCTGGATCCAGTTATAGAGGAAATTGAGGAAGAAAAAGAGGTTGAATTCTTCCTTCCTACCATGGGAGTCCCACCTTTAGAGGAAAATGATGAGCCTTACCCCGATTCGTGGATTAGAGTGATGGACATGGATGCGATATATATGAACACAATGGTCCCAGGCGTAGATGAAGACAATGTACCTCCACCCATTGGTGTTGGAGTCGGTCAGAGGTTTATGAGTAAGGACGCATTACATATGTACTTGAAGGACAACTGCATCGAAAGACATGTCCAGTTCAACGTACATAAATCGGGACCGACAGTTTATTATGTTCGGTGCATGGGTGATCAGTGTCCATGGCACGTATACGCGTCATTCAGTACGAAGTTGAACATGTAGAAAATTAGACGATGCAATGATGAACACACGTGTTTGAACACCGAGCTGCGCATGGACAACCGGTTGTGCATCTCTAGAGTGATATGTAATCTCATTATGCCCAACGTGGGGACAAATTTTATTTTGTCTCCGTTTGAGATCATTCAGCTGGTTAAGGATAGGTATTATGTTCAGGTGAATTATGGTAGGGCATGGAGGGCAAGGAACAAAGCACTAGTTGCTGTATTTGGTGGCTAGGACGAGTCGTACAACTTATTTCCTCAGTTTTTTAAACCAATAAAAGACACAAACTGAGGTATTAAGTACAAGATGATAATCACAAATCATAATGTGCCAGGTAGAAATTTTGTGCGGTTTGATAGGGTATTTTGGGCGTTTGGACCGGCTATCAGTGGATTCCAGTTTGGTAGACCCTTTATCAGCGTAGATGTGACTCATTTGTACGGGAAGTATAAGGGTTGTCTATTGATAGCTATATCTTTTGATGGAGATAACCGATTGTTTCCCCTGACCTTTGCACTTGTGGAGAAAGAGAACATTGATACGTGAACTTGGTTTATATCATGTTTGGCACATCGGGTGGTTAGAGGGAGGTCTCCGATATTCATCATCTCTGATCGTCACAGTGGTATCATCAGAGCGGTGCCGGATGTCTTTTCACGATCCCATACACACAGGTTTTGTATGCGACATATCATTGTCAATCTGAAGAAGTGGTACAGTGTCAAGGACTTGGATAAGATGGTATGGAGCTATGCGAGTGCACATATAGTGGATCATTACGATCATGCAATACAAAACCTTGAAGAAGCATGTCCTGAAGCCAGAGCGGAGTTGACTGAAGGTATGAGCCCTGACCAGTGGGCCCTTGCATACGATGGGAATTTGTCGTTTGGGAAGCTCACGACAAACTTTTCTGAGAGCATGAATTCTCTACTGAAGTGGGCACGGAGCTTACCTATTCAGGCCCTAGCATCGGCGATAATCTATCGGATGAATGCGTGGTTTGTACACAGGCGAGACAAGGCTACACAGATTACCACGCATATTTGTCCTTCGATAGATGCACATTTATGGACTGTTGTGGAGGATGCCAGACATTTGCACGTTGTTCCTTATAGTGATGGGATCTTTCATGCTGGCGATCACAGGGTTAACATCCTACTTAAGGAGTGTACTTATCGGTCATTCCAGATTTATCAGATTCCGTGCATCCATGCCCTTGCAGTGTGTGGGGTTATACATTACAACTTCCATCAGCTGACGTTCGAGTATTATCATGCATCTACAAACCTACGGGTGTATGAACGAGCGTTTGATGTGCCACGACGGAGGAGTACTTGGGTGTAAGGGTGGCAATTTTACCCGATTACCCGATTACCCGAATGGTAATAGGATGGATAAGGAACAAAAATATGTATTTCGATTACCCGATTACCCGATTATCCAATTACCCGACTACCCGGCTCTTAATCAAAATGGATATGGATAATGGGTATTCCTTACCCGATTACCCGGTTACCTGAATGGTAATTTGGTAATTTTTTAAAACTTTATATATTTGATGTTATTTTTAGATAATATGCGCGTTATACATTTGTTTGAGTTGTTTTTAGATAAACTTAAGAATTTGGATGTAATTTCCATTTGATTTTAATTTTTGTTGTCTTTTTTTTGTATTTTTTAAAAAATTTCTATGTGTTAGATAATTATATTTATTAAAATATTATTATCCATTTATTTACCCGATTACCCGATTACCCACGGGTAATCGGGTAAGAAATTCATGTAACGAAATGACTTATTTTTATTCGGGCGAAATGGGTGATGGAACACGGGTCGGGTAATCGAAACGGGTAACAGAATAACCCTTATCCGTTTCGATTATTACCCGTTTACACCCCTACTTGGGTGCAAGAAGGTCCAATGGTACTCCCACCAGCTGAGGCGAGGAAGATCGCTAGGCCAATGTCCACGCATATTCGAAATTCTATGGATTGGAGAGATGACAGTGGACGATATTTGTGTAGTAATTGTAAGCAACCCGATCATAGCAAAAGGGCTAGTAAAACCCCGTATTTTGGCAGTGCAGAGAGTTCTCGTGTGGGGTCTAGTCGTCGATAATGTATACTTTTAGTTTTTGTATAATGTATAATGACATATTTTTAGTTGGTTAATTTAACTTAGTTTGTTAATGTATACTTTGTTGTTTCTATAGGTCGTGATGGCAGACACCCCACTCTTGTACGATTAGGACTCCCATAGGAGCAAGGCCATCTGGCATGGAGAGGTTAGTGCGGGCGCGTTGTACTTGTGATTACGTTTGGTTATAAACATACACTAACAAGACTACTACTCATGTTTAGGACCCAGGATGGCTCGAATGCACTGAGCATTTCTAGACTCTACGACATTCGCTGATGGACTAGCGGATGTTGCCATACATCGAGGCCGCGGGGTTTGGTGCACTATACAGAGTCCAGTGGTTGAGACTGGACTCTCGAGCCGAAGAAGTTAAGCGACTCGCAGTTTGTCGAGATTCAACAGTTCAACCGGAACAAATCTACACATTCACCGACAACGTCAACAAGTCGATACATGCGGTACACAAATACTTCCGTCCGATCGACCAAAGCCATCATTGTTCGTGCACACTCGTTCCAGAACTTGGATTTCGTCGTCATCTCGCCAGAAGCCGAAACTTCATCAAATTATACAGAGATTGAATCAGAGGAATACTAGGAGATTGTACTCGCATTCCTGATATTCAAATACAAATTGTAACACAAATATTCTGTCGCAGATCGAATTACTCTCTCGGTCACGCCTCTTGGCGAACAGGTGGATTTTCGGTGAAACACTTTCTAATCGCGTAACTTTTATTCTTTTTGTTTTAGATATAAAAGGAACTACAATCCTTACCTTTTATTCTCCAATCAATTTATTCTTTTAATCAGTGTTTCAAAAATCAAACCGAACTAGCAAGTCCGACACGGTTGAACCAGAATCGTAGGCCAATCCAGTTCTCATTGACTCGGACAGATTCACTATAATCAGCATTATTTATGTCTTTTCTCTAAAAGAAATATTAAGAAAATATAAAATATACAACATTATATTTAATGGTTGAACCATAGGTCCAACCCGGTCCAACCAGGTTCGACCAAAACTAGACATGGCCAGTTTGGTTTTTAAAACACTGGTTTTAGTAATACGAAGCCAATTGAAATATTTCATTTTGTTTTCTAGGTATTAAAGGAAAACAAGTTAGGAACCCATTCTAAATATATGCCTTTTATTATTTTAGATTTTGTATTTAATTTTTAGTACATTGGTTATTTATTTATTTAAGAAATTATATGTGTTTCACCGAAAATCCGCCGGTCCGTGAAGAGCCGCGACTGAGAGAGTAATTCGATTATATCCGAGAATTTTGTGTTACAGTTGTGTTTGAATATCAGAAAGATGCGAGTACAATCTCCTAGGATTCCTCTGATTCAATCTCCGTGTGAATTGAGTGAAGTGTAAGCTCCTGGCGAGAACGTCGAAGTTTGAGTTCTGGAACGAGTGTGCACGAACTGTTGTGGCTTTGGTCGGTCTGACAGAAGTATTTGTGTTCCGCTTGTATCGACTTGTGACATTGCCGGCGAACATGTAAAGCTGCTTCGGTCAAACTATAGAGCGACGTCGAACTGTGAGTTGCTGACTTCTTTTTGGCTCGAGACAATCTCTGTGTGTGAGATGAAAAGTTTTTGAACCCCTGCAACGGAGGTTTTCTGGCTATTTGTAGCCAACTCTGTACAGTCGTTGTGGCTTCTTTCTGGGAAAGGGGATCACGATCCCCTTTCTGCTGCTGTGTTCGGAATCCTTTTCTTAGCTCCTTCGGTTGGCGACCAGACTTGGTCGTTTAACTGTTGAGGAGGTTGAGTTGTGATTTAGATGCTGACTGGTGCTGACACGATGGCTTCCTGCTGAGTGGAGTGCTGACTGTATCGATGACGCAATAGTGCGAGTGGACCCGAGGGTGGCCTGTGACGGATGATTTTCAAAATTGTAAGAGCCTACCCACGATGATCATTTACTGGACCGATGGGCGTTTGGGCTCGTCGAATTTGGGCTGGCCACATTTTAGAGCATACAGATTGCCCCCTTCGAGACTTGACCGTTCGGAAAGAACGATCAAGTTTCGAATGTGAAGAAGAACAAACACAACACACACAAACACTTTTCTTTTTTTTTTTAGACCCTCTTACTCTTTTAGGGCCGTTTATCTTTTCGTGTACGTATCTTTTTCTGTCCTCTTACTCTTTTAGGACAGTGTATATTTCTGTACACTTGTATTTATATTTTTTTTTTGTTTCTTTCCTTTCTCTTTTTTTTTGGCTCTCTTTTTGTTTTAGAGCGGTTTGTTTTTTTTGAGTTCCTTTTTTTTTTTGTATACGCATACATGTAGAGCATGTACGGTACGTAGAGAGATAGTGTACATGAGCATCAACGACGAGTTGAAACTGAGGTTATAACTGGCCGCGATGCTTCAGTTCTTCAGAGGAGATAGTTGCGACTAACTTGAATGACTTCTGCAAGTTTCGGCGACTTTGGTTCGAGAGGCCTCCTCCGGGTTGTGTCGCAGAGAGATGTTGTGGAGTGGAGTGTCGAGAAGAGGACTCACGCATGAGAGGGCGTGGTGGGGCCCACCCTGATCAGGATGATTTTTTGGCTTCAGCGCAGGTCGCAGATGAGTTAAAGTGAGGGATCATGGGCCCCACCCCTCTACGCAGTAAGCTCCTTCTTAAGTGGGGGAGCACTAATCCCTTCCCCCCGAATTTGGGATAATCCGGTTTAAGGGTCTCATCCTCCTCTTCTGTGTGTATTCTGCTAATTTGGGTCCCTTTTCTGCCTACAAATTTAGCTTCTTCTCCTGTCTGCAATTTGATTTTGGAAGATTGTGTGCGAGTTAGGTTTGGAAGGCTGTCTGCGATTCTGACTTGAAAGACAGTCTGCGATTTGGCATTCTCTGCAAGTCTGCGAATTTGGGACTGCGACCTGGTTTTCTCTTTGACTGCAAACTTGGAGTCTCTACCAGACTGTGAATTTGGGTTTGCAATTTTGACTGCAAATTGGAGACAGCGTGCAATTTTGTACATTTTGACAACCTGCAATTTTGTACATTTTGACAGCCTGCAAATTTAGGTTGAGAAGATAGTCTGCGAATTTGGCTTTGGGGAGGGCAGTCTGCGACTGTGACCTGGAGAACAGTCTACGAATTTGATTGTTTGTGATTGGAGAGACTGCGAATTTGAGGCACAGACTGTGAATTGGAGGCTGCAATTTGACTGCCAGCAAATTTGGAGGCTTTGAGAGATTGTTTGCGATTTTGGGTCCCTACGACCTGATTATGTGTGCAAATTTTGGAAATTGTTCACGACCTAATACCCCGCGACTGCGACTTGAGGAAGCAGCTTGCGACTGCGAATTTGGGAGGCTATGCCCTACTGCGAGTTGATAGTGTGTGAATTTGACTCTGCAATCTTCTCCGAGCCCCGGCTTGTGTCTGAACTCTCCGCGAGTCAAATTTTCAAGGTACTGTAAACAATTTCTTCTCTCCCGGCAGCCTCGGGTTGAATTCAAGTCAGCCGGGGTCCCCATTCACTTTTCTTTCTTCTTCTCTTCCTCCCTCTTTCTTCTTCTTTTTCTCTCCTCTCATTTTCGACCCCTCCCTCAGTCTCTCTTTTTTTTTCACGATTCCCTTTTTTTTTTTGCATTTTCTTTTTGTGTTCCTCTCTTTTTCTTATCTCTCTCGAGTTGTCTCTTTTTGCGCACTCCTGATGTCTGTCAGTTTGTCAATGTGACAGACTGACAACCTTTCGTGCATCATTAACCTCAAAAGCGTATTTGGCTGTGTCGCCATGTGCAAAAATTTGCTCTGGGTGGCATCCGGCTTGGTCGTTGGATGCTGGATTCTGTTTTGGTCGCACCCGGCTCGGTCATCGGGCGTTGAAGTTGTGTTTCGGCAGCGTCCGACGCGGTCGTTGGGACGCAGGAGCTTCCTTTTTTTTTGTTTTTCATCCGGCTCGGTCGCCGGGACGCGAAGGTCTGTTGCGTGATTTGTCTTGCTCGCCGAGCGCTATGGTAGCGTCCAGCTCGGTCGTCAGGTGCGAACTGTTGTGTGGCTGCATCCGGCTTGGTCGCCGGATGTTGATTTTTCTAGTTTAACTTTGGTCGGCTCGGTCATTGGGAGATCGAGCTTCAGTTTTGGTCGCCGGGTGCCGAGATTTCAATTCGGCTGAGCCCGGCTGGTCATCTAGAGGCTGAATTCTTGTGCTGGTGCACCCGGCCAGGGTTGCCGGGTAATGTAGGTCGCCTCGGGCTTGGTTGTCGGGGTGCGGCTTTGCTGCGCAATTCGGCTGCATCCGGCTCGGTCGTCAAGGCGCAAGAGCTTGTTGCGTGATTCGGCTTGGTTGCCGAATGTTGTGGCCACATCCGGCTCGGTCGCCGGGTGTGAGTTGCTGGTGGTCGCGGCCAGCAAGTCGAGTTGCTGGTGGTCGCGGCCAGCAAGTCGAGTTGCTGGTGGTCGCGGCCAGCAAGTCGAGTTGCTGGTGGTCGCGGCCAGCAAGTCGAGTTGCTGGTGGTCGCGGCCCAGCAAGTCGAAGTTGTTGGTGGTCGCTGGCCAGCAAGTCGAAGTTGTGGTGGTGGTCGCGCCAGCAAGTCGAAGTTGCTGGTGGTCGCGGCCAGCAAGTCGAGTTGCTGGTGGTCGCGCCAGCAAGTCGAAGTTGCTGGTGGTCGCGCCCAGCAAGTCGAAGTTGCTGGTGGTCGCGCCAGCAAGTCGAAGTTGCTGGGTGGTCGCCAGCAGCAAGTCGAAGTTGCTGGTGGTCGCGCCAGCAAGTCGAAGTTGTTGGTGGTCGCGGCCAGCAAGTCGAGTTGCTGGTGGTCGCGGCCAGCAAGTCGAAGTTGCTGGTGGTCGGCCAGCAAGTCGAGTTGCTGGTGGTCGCGGCCAGCAAGTCGAGTTGCTGGTGGTCGCGGCCAGCAAGTCGAGTTGCTGGTGGTCGCGGCCAGCAAGTCGAGTTGCTGGTGGTCGCGGCCAGCAAGTCGAGTTGCTGGTGGTCGCGGCCAGCAAGTCGAGTTGCTGGTGGTCGCGGCCAGCAAGTCGAGTTGCTGGTGGTCGCGGCCAGCAAGTCGAGTTGCTGGTGGTCGCGGCCAGCAAGTCGAGTTGCTGGTGGTCGCGCCCAGCAAGTCGAAGTTGCTGGTGGTCGCGGCCAGCAAGTCGAAGCTGGTGGTGGTCGCGCCAGCAAGTCGAGTTGCTGGTGGTCGCGCCAGCAACTCGAGTTGCTGGTGGTCGCGACCAGCAACTCGAAGTTGCTGGTGGTCGCGCCAGCAACTCGAAGTTGCTGGTGGTCGCGCCAGCAAGTCGAAGTTGCTGGTGGTCGCGACCAGCAACTCGAGTTGCTGGTGGTCGCGCCAGCAACTCGAAGTTGCTGGTGGAGTCGCGGCCAGCAACTCGAGTTGCTGGTGGAATCGCGCCAGCAACTCGAGTTGCTGGTGGTCGCGCCAGCAACTCGAAGTTGCTGGTGGTGGCGACCAGCAACTCGAGTTGCTGGTGGTCGCGCCAGCAACTCGAGTTGCTGGTGGTCGCGCCAGCAAGTCGAAGTTGCTGGTGGTCGCGCCAGCAAGTCGAGTTGCTGGTGGTCGCGCCAGCAAGTCGAAGTTGCTGGTGGTCGCGACCAGCAACTCGAAGCTGGTGGTGGAACGCCAGCAACTCGAGTTGCTGGTGGTGGTGCGCCAGCAACTCGAAGTTGCTGGTGGTCGCGCCAGCAACTCGAGTTGCTGGTGGTCGCGCCAGCAACTTCGAGTTGCTGGTGGACGCGCCAGCAACTCGAGTTGCTGGTGGTCGCGCCAGCAACTCGAGTTGCTGGTGGTCGCGCCAGCAAGTCGAAGTTGCTGGTGGTCGCGCCAGCAACTCGAGTTGCTGGTGGTCGCGACCAGCAACTCGAAAGTTGCTGGTGGTCGCGCCAGCAACTCGAGTTGCTGGTGGTCGCGACCAGCAACTCGAAGTTGCTGCTGGTCGCGACCAGCAACTCGAAGTTGCTGGTCGCGCCAGCAACTCAGTTGCTGGTGGTGTGACCCAGCAACTTCGAGTTGCTGGTGGTCGCGGCCAGCAACAAGAGTTGCTGGTGGTCGCGGCCAGCAACAAGAGTTGCTGGTGGTCGCGGCCAGCAACAAGAGTTGCTGGTGGTCGCGGCCAGCAACAAGAGTTGCTGGTGGTCGCGGCCAGCAACAAGAGTTGCTGGTGGTCGCGGCCAGCAACAAGAGTTGCTGGTGGTCGCGGCCAGCAACAAGAGTTGCTGGTGGTCGCGGCCAGCAACAAGAGTTGTTCTGAGATCCTTGCCGACAAGAGTTGCCAAGGCGCGTGTATGTGTCCACCTGCTTCTATTTTTCTTCTGACCGCTTCTTTTTATCGCAACTCTTTTTTTTTTTTTTTCTTTCTTCTTCTTTTTTTGTCGCGATGTTTTTTTTTGATTGTTTCTTTTGTTCGCGATGCTTTTTTTTTTTAGCGATTGCTTCTTTTTTTTAAACTTGCTTTTCTTTTGCAACAGCTTCTTTTTCCGCTTTTTTTTTCTTTTTTGCAACAACTTCTTTTTGTCGCGCTGCCTTTTTTTTTTCGGAGGAGAGTTACGTACCTGGCTCCGATTGGCTGCGTTCGGTCGGTCGCCGGGTGTTGCATTTGATGGTTCCTTTGTTGCGTCCGACTTGGACGCCGAGAACGGATTTTTTTTGTTGCGTCCGGCTATGTCGACGGTCGTGAAGCTTCTTTCCCGCATTCGGTTTGATCACCGAGCGCATTGCTCCTATTTGGGTCGCACCCGGCTCGATCGTCGGGTGATGTTTGGTCGCGTCCATCTTTGTTTCTGGTCGCAAAGTTTTGAATTGTGCTCGGCTCGGTCGCCAGGCACTTATTTTGATCGCGGCTGGCTTTGTTGCTGGTCGCGAAGCTTTGGACTGCGCTCGGCTCGGTCGTTGGGCGCAGATTTTGCTGTTTTGATCACAACCGGCTATTTGGCTGGTCGCGAAGCTTTAGGTTGTGCTCGGCTCGATCAGCGAGCACTTGTTTTGATCATAGCCGGCTTTGTTGTTGGTAGTAAAGCTTTGAACTGCGCTCGGCTCGGTCGCCAGGCGCAGATTTTGCTATTTTGGTCGCTGCCGACTGTTTGACTGCTCGCAAGGCTTTGAGTTGTACTCGGCTCGGTCGCCGGGCACTTGTTTGTTGTTTCGCAGCATTCGTTTCCTGTCCAACTCAGTTGTCCGGCACTGGGGTCGAATGTGTGATGTCCGGCTCTGTCGCCAGATGCTGAATTCTCCGTTTGGTTATGTCCGGCTTGGTCACCCGGCATTGGAGTTTGATTTTGTTCGCCTCAGGTTTAGTTGTTGGCCGTGAGGCTATTTGTTTTGGTCGCGCTAGGCTCTGTCGCCGTGCGGGTCGCTTTTGGGACTGTGGTCGGTTTGGTCGCCGAGACACAGTGTTGCTGTTTTGGTCGCACTCGGCTCGGTCGACCGGTGCTGCTTTTGAGCTGCATTTTGTCTTGAGTGCAGCATTTTCTATTTTAATTGCATCCGGCTCGATCGCCGGGTGCTATTTTTTTGTCGCGCTTGACTTTTCCCCCGGGCGCGGGGCTGTTGTCTGTTCTCGGCTCGGTTGTCGGGCGTGAAACCTTTGAGTTATGCTCAGGTCGGTCGCTGGGCATGCCCTCTTTGTTGTTTTCGTCGCAACCAGCTCCGTCGCAGGTTGTGTGTTTTGAACTGTGCTCGGCTTGGTCGCCGAAGCCCAGTTGCTTTGTTTTGATCGCGTCTGGCTCAGTCACCGAACCGAGGCTTTTGGACTGCGCTCGCGGAAAGCTTTGTTTCGACAGCAGTTTGGTTGCTGGTCGGGTCGTCTGAGACAACCGCTATTTTACCCTATCTCTTTTTTTTTTTGTTTCTCCATTTTCTCTTTCACTGGCGACTGGTCTTTTTTGTCGCCCCTCTTTTTGACTTGAGTTTTTTTTTTCTTTTCTCCATTTTTTGTTTGCGGCCTAGACTTCGGTGTCTCTGGTCACAGGAGATGCATTTTCTTTTGTAGAATTGAGAGGGATTTGGATTGCATACCTGACTTGACTTGCTCTGTCGCAGATGTCTGCCGCTTTGACTTCTTTTTCCTTCCTTGGTCTAACTAACTCGTTCGGGACTGTTTACGAATTCGAGATTCTAAGGAAGAACATAGACCACTTACATTGGTTCTCGGGGGACCATTGGCCTATGGTGGTTGTGACGTGACTGCTCCCATAGTCAAGGCTGTTCACGACCTATGGAGTCGCCTTGTTGTCGACGAGGATGACCAGATTTGTTATCTCCAGGGGGTTGACGAAGCCTTGTCGTCTCCTCATCAAGCTGTAGGCCACATATTGCTGAGACCTATGCATGATCAGTTGATTCGTTTTTCTCCACTGAATCTTTCCATTGACAGTGACCGATTTGACTCTTGGGATAGTCACTCGGTTGTGAGTTCGGCTCCGTACTTTGTGCCTTTTTACTTCGAGTGGGCTGGCGTCATCCTCCAAACTTGTCCCGAGCTGTTGATAGTGGCAGGCCTCACTCAAGCAGTGCGAGCTTCTATGTTTACATACTGGTACTGCAGCAACGTCCTCCATTCTTTTTTGGAGGTATGGTGTTCGTCAACCAACACCGTTTCACTCGCGAGGGGGAGTTGTCCATTTCTTTATGGTATATGCACCGTCTTGGCGGGCTACCTCTCTCCGGGAGTAGTTATGATGAAGTGACTCCGACGGTTGCCGATTTTACTCAGAGTGGCTCTACACCACTACCCGAGAGCCTCCAATACCTCATTCTTGCATATTATCAGTTGTTTTGTCGTTCGAGGGCTTCGAACTCGGATGGATTCTTGGGGGTTTTTATGTCCGAGTGGGCATCTTTCTAGTTCCGTGCCGAAGGGGATATGCAACCTTCGGAAAACCCATGGGCTGATCGTGGGAAGGCAACGGGTTCTCTGGGTCGCGACCGGTCAGCCGTGCAGGATCGACCCCTCGCGAAGCTGGGAGTTCCTGACGCTCTTGCAGATGAGGTGTATCTGGCTGCTTTCTTATCAGTGTGGCTCTGCCGTTTCATTTTCCCTATGCCGATCGGCATGATGAGGTTAAGTGTTTTCAAGATGGCCTGCTTCATGGCCAGCAGGAACAAGTGTAGTTTGGCCGGCGCAGCCTTGGCTAACATTTATCGGGGACTCAATGCTTCACCAGAGAGGGTTTCTTGGCCATTTATTTTTGCATGGCTTTCCTAGCGGTTCGGCGTTCATGAAGCTGATCCCATTGACGGTGACGGCCCCTCATGCTGCTCTACTGAAATCCGACACACGTTCGCGTCCTCAGCCAGACAGAGGCTCGTTCTTTGTTTTGGCGCAGTGGAGTGCAGTGCTGGTACGCCTCAGAGGCTCTTCCCCCTGGTCCGATCCTTGACAAGCCTGGTCATTTTGCCTCTCGGATTGAAGTGGAATACTTCCGTTGCCTGCGGGCAACATTTCTGGTTTTGCGGCAACGCGACAATCTTATAGTGGAACCTTATAGTCCTCATCGGTTTGCTCGTCAGTTCGGGTTCTGCCAAGCCTTGCCGGGTGTGCTATTCACTGACCAACAGAAGGCAGCTAGAGTTAATGCACTGGTGGAGGTATGGCGAGCTGCAACTGCCTATCCTCTTGGCTGTGTGGAAGTACCTGCCTTTGTGAGTTCTGTCTCTGACCCTGGTGTGACGTCCCTTTATCGGGAATCTTGGCTTGAGGCAATCGTTCCCCTCTTCGAGGTAATGACCTCCATTCTTCCCCTTTTTTTTTGTTGCTCCCTTCTCCTTTTGTTTTATTTGACTTCTTCCATTCTCTTTTTTTGTTCAGTGTGCATGGAAGAAATTTACCGGTGCATCTGCGCCGAAAAAGGCTTTGCCACCTACGCAAGCTGGTGGTGATGCGGCGGGTCACGCCCGAAAGAGTTCGCGAAAGGGTTCAAAGGCCCCGACTTCTCCCAAGGCGAAGAAGTGTAAAGTTGCGAAGAAGCGGGCACCTCGGCCGAAGGTCGCAAAAGAGAAGACATCGGCTCTGTCGTAAGTCGCGCCGGTGAAGGGTATCGTTATCCGGTATGCTTCTTCAGCGCAGGAGGAACCTCGGCCAGTAGTGCTATCTTTGCCGGCTGATCATGCTCCTTTGGACAAGGGGAAAGGATTGGCCGAGTCAGCGACTTCGCCGAAGAAGACTGCTGCGAAGAAGAAGTCTGCGGCTCCGCAATCAGAGCCTTTCATTTTCGTCCCCCCTCCTTTCAAGAAGCGGCTCCAGACTGGTCTGGGTAAGCCAATGACGAATTTGACTCCGCTTTTTGTCGTTCAGCCTTTGGAGACCCCTTTGTCGGAGTCGGGAGAGGTGCCCCTCGACGGGCCTATTGTTCCTTCAACTGGAGAGGTTGCTGCGGAGCCAGGGGTGGTCCCTGCGCACGCACACCCGGTTGGGTCGCGGGCAGTTGAAGAATCAGTCGACTTGCCTTGTGATACACTCGCGGTCGTCGTCGCTCCTTCTGTGGACCAGCCTATCTTTTGGCAAGAGGATTTATTTGATCTCGCCCAGTTAGAGAATACTCGACAGCTGGAGTGGGTCGGGGAGAGGCGCCCTCTCCTGCCGTTACCGGTGGGTTTGTGACCGGTGAGGCTAAGTGTGTGGTGACCATCGCGGGTGATAGTGGAGTGCCCTTCCAGCCTGTGGTTGAACAAGTCGCGGCCGATGGACTTATGGTGGACGCCGGAATCACTGTCGTGGGTGGATTTCAGCACCCTGTTTCTGATCTGGGCCCTCTGGTTGCTGCGACTTCAAGGAGGGATGCTTTTGTGACGTTTCCTCCTAGCGTGGAGAGGCAACCCTTGCTGCCAAGGAAGGAGCTTTGGGTTCAGTTTGTCGACCAGTCAGCGAGGATTCGTCAAATTCGCGCCCTTCGTCTGTAAATGAAAATCCTCTCATCATTTTTTTTTTGTTCTTCTTTGTTCTTCCTATCCTCATCTCTATTTTTTTTTTGTTAGACGTCGGCCTTCCCTCTTTCGGCGAGGTCGAGGCTGTTGATGCAGCGATCCGCGCTGGGCTGTGGACAGTGTTCGTCGAGTCGGTTTTAGTGCCGGCCGACGACCTATGTTCGTCCGAGCTTATGACGGACACCCGCGCCATTCTTGAGCACTTGAGATGGGCCGGTGTTGACACCTATGTTCTGGAGTAGTGGGTGGAAGATTTTGCTTCAGAGGTAGCTCGGTTTCAGCGGTTGCGCAGCTCTTTGGCCGAAAATTTTAGTTTGGCCGAACGGTTAGCTGCTGAAGCTGAGCTCGCGCAGTCTGTCCAGCGTGTGAACCGTCGGCGCGATGACTTAACAACGAACTTGGATCGACATCAGGCCGAGCGTGAAGCTGGGGAGGCTGAACAGAAAGCTTTTCGTGATCGTCTCGCATTCATCTCGTCGCAGCTCGACTCCATTAATGTCGAGCTAGCGACCATCCGAAAAGAGATCGACGCCAGCGAGGAGGAAGCTTCTGCTCTCGAGGATCAACTGGCCTCTGTTCGTTCACGCCCTGTTCTCGACGAGGCCGAGGCGCGGGAGCTGGCTGAGGCTAGTGCCGAGGTGGTTCGGTTGCAGCAACGAGTGGCTGATTTCGAGCTTCCCCATCTTTGATGTAGCTTTTTTTTTGTAGTCTCTCTTTTTTTCTTTTGTTTTGCGAGACTAGACTTTTTTGTAGCCTCCTATTTTGCTGCGAGGCTTGCATTGTTCTCATCACACACACATTTTTTGTTGCAATGAGAAGTACTCTTTCTTTTATTCGAGAAAAACTTTTTTTTTTTTTTTTTTTTTTGCCACCTCTCATGGGTAAAATCGTTTGAGGAATTTACCGTTCGTTATTGGCAGCTCCGAACCATTTGAAGTGGCAAGCTTGTAGGCGCCATTGGTGTAGGCCTCCTGGACTACGTACGGTCCTTCCCATTTTGGTGCAAACTTGCCCCCGATTTTGCTCGTAAAGAGCATTGGCCGTCGGACTGCGAGCACGAGGTCGCCTTTCTAGAATGACCTGAGCCTTACTTTTTTGTTGAAGGCTCGGGTCATGCAAGATTGGTAGCATTCGAGTCGTTGTTTCGCTTTGAGTCGTTGTTCGTCGAGTGACTCAAGTTATGCCAGTCGCAAGTGGGCGCATTCCTTTGTCGTGAGCCCTTCTCTGATAGCAATTCGTAGAGAGGGAAGTTGTACTTCGAGAGGGAGCACTGCTTCGGTGTCGTAAACCAGTGAATATGGGGTCGACTGGGTTGGCGTTCGAAACGGCGTTCGGTATGCCCACAAGGCTTCGCCGAGCTTTTCGTCCCAACTCTTTTTGTTGGCGCCGATGGGTTTCTTTAGGATTTTGCAGAGCATTTTGTTGAATGCTTCTGCGAGTCCATTGACCGCCGAATTGTAAGCCGACGATGTCCGCTGTTGTTTGCAAAATTTCTCGCATAAGAGGTCCATGACTCTGTTCCTAAACGGCGTGCCATTGTCCGTCACTATGTACCGAGGAACTCCATATCGGTAGATAATTTGAGTTCGAATGAAGTCGGTGACGGTGGTTGCCTTGACTTCTCAGTAAGCAGTGGCTTTGGCCCATTTCGAGAAGTAATCAGTGGCCGCCAGGATGTATTGCCTGTCAGAGTCGGATTTTGGAGTGATAGGACCTATGATGTCCATCCCCCAAGCTTCGAACGGCCATGACGCGATCGTCGGGTGAAGCGGCTCCGGTGGCTAATGTATGTAGTCGACATGGAGTTGATACGGTTTGCAGGTTCGAGCCATTTCGGTGGCGTCCCTGAGCATTGACGGCTAGTAATAACCCAGTTGCTTAACTTGTAGATGGAGCTTTGGTCCAGCCTGGTGCGCGCAGCAAATTCCACCGTGTGTCTCTTTTAACACTTGCGATCCCTCGTCTTTTGATAAGCATAGAAGGAGCAGACCTTCGTATGACCTTCGGTAAAGTATGTCGTTGATGAAAACGTACTTTGCAGCTGCTCGACGGATTTGGACTCGATCTCGCAGGTCGACCGGGAGTGTGTTGTAGCGAAAAAAATTTGAGATAGGCTCTCGCTAATCTTCGGCTTCGTTTTGGCTGGCTGAGATTGGGAGAGACTCCTCTATCTCTTCTGTATGTTCTTCTTCTATTTCCTCTTCGATCGGTGGAAGGATTACCCATCTTTCGCAAATGGGAACTTGGCTTGGCCGTTCGTCGAATTACACTAGACTGGCCGCAATTCTAGCCAATGCGTCGGCTGGCCCATTTTCGGATCGAGGAACGTAGTGGAGTGAGGCTTCCGGAATTTGGGCCAGAAGTTCACCGACATGTCTCCAGAATGGCAAGAATTTGAGTTTCTTTACTTTGAACTCCCCTGTGAGCTGCTTGATGACAAGAGCCGAGTCGCCGTAGATGTTTAACTGCGGCAGCTTCATTTCGATCGCCATTCCGAGTCCGAGGAGGATAGCTTGATACTTCGCCTCGTTGTTCGAACAATTTTGAGTTGAACGAACGAATACGGGAGCAGGTCCTTTATCGCTGAAACGAACAGAACTCCCGCGCCGGCTCCGTTTCTTCGCGCAGCCTTGTGGAAATACATCTCCCAAGGGGGGAGCACCTCGATCAGGAAGATTTCTTTGTCTGGGAACTCTTCTGTTAATTCCCATTCGGCCGGCACCGGGTGGTCGGCCAAGAAATTTGCCAGAGCTTGGCCTTTGATTGCGCGTTGCGGAACAAAGTTAATTTCGAACTCGGATAGAAGCAATGCCCACTTCGCCAGTCGACCAGAGAGAATTGGTCGCGACATGATGTATTTCAGCGGGTCAGCTCGCGATATCAAGTTCGTCGAATGCGATAGGAGGTAGTGCCGAAGCTTTTGGATTGCAAAGATGAGTGCTAGATAAGTTTTCTCAATCGGTGTGTAATTGAGTTCGGCTCCCACCAGTGTTCGGCTCAGATAATAGAGAGAACGCTCTTTGTTGTCCTCATCGCATTGGGCCAATAGAGCTCCGACCGATTTTTCTTGTGCTGCGACGTACAGCAGCAACGGTCTGTTGACGATTGGAGCGACGAGCACCGGTGGCTTGCTGAGGTACGCCTTTATGTTGCTAAAAGCGTTCCAGCAAGACTCGTCCCATTCGAACGGTGTATCTTTCTTCAGTAGGCAGCTGAACGGTTGGCATCTCCCGACTAAATTCGAGATGAAACGCCAAATATACGCTAGGTGACCTTGGAAGCTTTTGAGTTCGGAGATGTTTTTGGGCTCCGATATCTTTTGAATTGCATCGATTTTGGATTGGTCAATCTCAATTCCTCTGTGATGCACAATGAATCCCAAGAATTTGCCCGAGGTGACACCGAATGCGCACTTCAACGAATTCATTTTGAGTTGAAACCGTTGAAGCTGTTCAAACACTGCCTTGAGGTTGAGAAGGTGATCCGACCTCTGTTTTGTCTTTACGACCAAGTCGTCGACATAGCACTCGATGCGCTTATGCAAGAAGTCATCGAAGATGTTCTGCATTGCCCTCTGGTACGTCGCGTCGGCGTTCTTGAGCCCGAACGACATCACTTTGTAACAGAAGATGCCTTTAGGAGTGTGAAACGCAGTGAGCTCTTCATCCTTTGGGTCCATCCGAATTTGGTTGTAACCAGATGACCTGTCCATGAAAGAAAGAGCTTCATGACCTGTCGTTGCATCGACCATGAGTTCGGTGATTGGTAGAGGGAAGTTGTCTTTTGGGCAAGCCTTATTCAGGTCACGAAAGTCGACGCGGACCCAAATTTGATCGTTCTTCTTCTTGACTGGTACGATATTTGCAATCCAGGACGGGTACTTCACCTCCCTGATGAAATTGGCAGCGATCAATTTGTCGACTTCTTTTTCAATCTCTGGCTCAAGTTCTGGCTGGAACCGTTGTTGCGACTGTTTGACTGGCCGAACAGAAGGATGGACTGCTAGCTTGTGTACTGCGACTCGTGGGTCGAGGCCTGAGATTTCTGTGTAATTCCAGGCAAATATGTCGTGGTATTCGCGAAGTAGCGACATATACTCGACCTCTTCTTCAGTTGACAGTGAAGCACTGAGAAATGTCGGCCTCAGGTCCTCTGTTGTGCCCAGGTCGACTTTCTTTAACTCATCGACGGTCGACTGGCCGCCTTCCTCGAACGTAGCCGGAGCGTCATCCAGGATGAACTCGTCGTCTTCTTGGCTGTCATCGGCGATGGAGATGTGGTTTACCATCACTGAGTCGTACGCACGAGCTCGTGCAATTGCAGCTTTCAAGGTGTAAATAATCACCAGGCTCGATGCATTTTTTTTTTCGTCGGAGTTTGGCCGACTGAAACTTGATGTTCATTTGCCGATGATGTTTTGTTTATTTTGATTGGTTTTGCTTGAACTCTGTAGATCTTGATCGGTTTCTCCTTCTGATAGCCAAGACCTAGGCGACCCTGATTGATCTGATGACCTTCGTTTCTAAGTTTCTCCTGTTCTGGAGTGAGGACTGGTAGAGTGACGGGTGGTTTCTCATGGATTTGATCTTTTGTAAGATTGCCCCCAGCTCTGGCCATCAGTCGGTATGCGTTCGGGTCAAAGCCTTCATTCGAACGAGTGGACGGTAATTGCGCGAGGTTCAGGAACTGCTTCACGATGCTTCTTTCCTCGAGCTTCGACAGTGGGAGAGTGACCTTTTCAGTCAAAGGGGGTGGCTGAATTTTGTGGAAGACGACCAAGGGAGCCTCTCCCTTCTTTCTTTACGACCGGGGAAAGTACCGTAATATAGGTACATTACGCTACGTCGGTGCTGGAGTTGTTGCGGCCGGTTTGTGGTCGTGTGCCGGCTGGTTGTTGCGTGCCTGCTATTTTGGACACGACTTGCGTCGTGGTCTATTTTGGAGGCGCGGCTTGCGTTGGTGGTTTGGTAGATGCTACTTGTGTCAGCTGTTTGGGCGAAGCAACTTGCGTCAGAGTATTCTTGGCTTTTGGCGCCTGGTTCGGCCAGGGTGATAATTTGACTGTCGGTCTGGCAGTCAGATAGAATTTGGCGTCTACGAATGATGCCTCTGCCTCTGTGAACGGGCTTTCATCGGCGTACACCGTCTTTTGCTCGCCATTCACCCAATACTTGAAGCATTGGTGCAGTGTGGATGACACAAATCCGTTTGTGTGAAGCCATGGTCGACCCAAGAGCAGATTATAAGATGTTCTTGAGTCGATGACTTGGAAAGGGATTTCGGTCACCATGTCGCCGATATGCAATTTGAGATTGATCATGCCAAGCGTCCTCTGGCCTTCCTGATTGAAGCCTTGGATGAGGAGAGAGCTCGAAGAGAGGTCGCTAGCAGAGAGACTGACATTCTTCATTGTTCGAATTGGCAGAATGTTGACTGCGGATCCACAATCGATGAGGATGCGATTGATTTTGTGGTCTCTGATGTAGCCAGAGACGAATAGTGGCCTGTTGTGGCTTGTTTGTGTCATCCCCAACTGTGCGTCCTCTTCTCGGAATGTGATGCACGACAGACATGAGACGGCAAGCGCTTCCTCCGACTTTGCAAGTTGCGGGGAGGATTGCGCATTTTCTTCCTCCTTTCTGTAGGGTGGAGTTAGCCCGACTTTCGGCAAGTCGTGCTTCCTCATGAGCAGCATTTCGACTTCGGCTTGGAGTTCTTTTGGTTTGTCGAGGACCCGAATTAGAGCTTGTCTTGACCGAATGGCCAAGTCGAGATCATCTTCTATCTCGTTAAGTGGCGAGATCTGTTTCAGTGACGTCTCGAGGTCATCGCATTCGACGACTGGTCATTTGCCTTTGGCTTTTGTTGTTGTTTGCTCGGGAGGAGCTGTCGAGCAGGTCGCCACCGTTGCTGGCAGCACAAAAAAATCCTTAGGGAAGAACTCCGCGAGTGTGACGGGTTGATGCGATCCTAGCTAATCCATAGCAAGAGGACTAATCAATGTAATACAGACTTTATGCAAGTCCGAATATCGTCCCACAAGGACCAAGCCAGCAGTTAATTGCTTTATGGATAAAAATCTAAAGTTTGAGAATCCTGATTTGAGAAACAGAGGATTAACTAAATCAGTAATTAAAAACCGTTGAGAAAAGCTTTTCAGGAAATTCAATGAGGAGAGAAGGCGTTGGGAATCCACTTCCCTCCCTAGATACTTCTGAGATTGAATAGAAACAATGTTTTGGAAATCAGTTCCTGACGAGCTTATAAAACCATGGCTACAATCCGCATCGGCATCACCTTTTTCTATCTCCTAGAGTAAACTAGCCGGTCATAATCTACTCTATTTGACAGCATAAACACGAAGCCCTTATGTCATAGGCAGATCAACTAATCCAACAGGGTATTACTTTAAGGTCGAGGATTAACCCAAGGATTAGTGATCTACCTAATGCATAAACTCATAAAGATTGCAAAATCCTAACACCATGTGTTACCTTAAGCCCAGCGTCACCTTATAACCAGTACATTGCCAGACAGCAAGTATGAATCAAGAATTTACAACATGGAAAACTCATTCATGCACCAAATTGAAAACCAAATATATTATAAGTATCAATCTCATTACATGCCTAAGGAGTCAGGGACTCCCAACTGAAAACGACTACTCCATGCTAGAATTAAAAACACACAACAAGGTTTTTACAACAGCCATGAATAAAGAAAGACTAAGTAAAGAAAACTCCCTTAATCACTCTTGCTCAGCTTATTGCTCCACCTTTCTTCCTCAAAGTGTCCAGAGTTCGTGTGAAACTCCCTCTGGACCTTCTCCTCTCTCTCTAATCTAAACTAGAAAGCAAAACTGAATACAAAGCTCGAAACTAAACTCAAAAACTGAATGAATAACTCTTCTCCTCGGGCCCCTATTTACAGTTGAAGTTCTGTCCAGAACTTGTAATTTTAGCCTGTCCAGAGGTATGAATTGTGACTTCCCGTCCTCAGAATTGGATGAAATTACATCCGACCTTTCCTTCTGTAGTCCTTTCCTGTCTCACGAAATTTGAATCCATTCTGAGTTGGGAAACTCGAGATATGATGTGGAGAAGTTGGAAGTTTTTTGCTGTCAATCATTGCCTTGGGTCCACCACTTTGGAGATGTAAAACATAAGAAGCCCAGCTTGGATTGGCCGGGATTTTCGTGACATGATCCTCAGTAGCATCAGAAATCTTCGTTCCAAGTTTGGCTTCAATTGGAATTCGGGAACCCCATGTATGCTCTTCATAAAATTCGGAATTATCTTCTTCTTTTGGCAGCAGTTTCCTGTTTTGGATTGAACTTCTTTTTTATCATTCAATGCACCTAGACTCGAACACATTACCTTAAAATCTTCGTGGATACCTTTCTTAGACGCTCGCGACTCCTTCTCCCAAGTTTGGACTCGATTTGATGTCAGGTTCTCGAGATTTTTGCGATTCTGTGTTGCTGAGTCATCGGCACGATCGCGCCAAATTTACCGTAAGAGTGGCGCGGGCGCCACTACTCAGGCTTTTCTCTGCTCCCCGAACGGTAACTTTTCTTTCCTTCTTCAGCAGCACTTCGGCGCGTCCATTCTGGCTCTGCTTGAGGTAGCGCCGGTTCTTTGGCGCGGTAGTGCCCTCCTGTGGCGCGGTCGCGCCAATTCACATTCCCCAATCGTTGGCTTTCATGATCGTTAGGTCATTGGAAATTTTTCCTCATTAATTTGAATTTTTACGCATTTAACTGGTGCAATCGCGCCGTTCTCCTTTTTTGCCTCTTTTGCTCATTTTTCTTCCATTTTTGCTCCAAATGCCATTTTTCTTCTTCCACTGGGTACCTGAGGCATAAAACATAAAACCGAGTCATATATGTTGATTTTATGCTCGGAATTAACTCAAAATTAAGTTTTTCAATCATTTTCATGCCTTAAGATAGTGTCTTTTAGAATTTATCACAACCCCAAACTTAAATCTTTGCTCGTCCTCAAGCAAGCTCTGAAAGAAATAACAAGATACGCATGCAGAGATTGAGAAAAGATCAGTGACATTCCCTTTTATAAGTTTCAGCATGGATGATTCACTTCTTTCCTAGTGATGATTCTCCTTGCTTAAGTCAAAATAGAATTCAAATTTTTCTTTAATTTTTCAAAGATCATTATCCTCATACAAGTGAGAAGTCTCAGTAAATACTATATGCCAACCCTCAGTGTACTCTCCACTAACCTGAAGAACTCCATAATTCTGATCAATAGGTCTTTTCTAGGTTGTAATGGGGCATGGGTAATGGGTATGATGAAAGTTGTAAGCATTGGGTTTATCCTCCTCCTCATATCCATGTTCCATTACTTCTGAGCATGAGTTTTTATAATTTTTCTCCAAATTTCTCCACCCCAAACTTTATTATTGATCCCATTTTATTTTCTTCTTCCTCCCTTCACATATATCCTCTTCCTTGGGTTTGTTCAGAGTCTAGCATACCTCGCCGGTTGACTCAGAGTCTCTATGCTTGTTGAGGCCCGAGACCCGGTGCACACACGAGGTGGCCTTTCTCCTAACTAACCCACAACGTTTTGGCTTTGTTCAAAGTCCAACTTACCTTGCCGGTTGACTCAGAGTCCCTAAGCTTGTTGAGGCCCGAGACCCGGTGCACACACAAGGTGGCCTTTCTCCTGACTTAGCCTTCATCTTGTTCCTCTTTTTTCAAAACACCTCAATACCTTTGTTTCATCCCTCCTTATATCTTCAGATTTTTGTCCATGCTCATTTAAATAGAACACTTCAATAATTTGGAGAGATATAGGTCAGTAAGAAACAAGTTGGTTTTTCACAAAGGCTGGTTCATGTAATGTGGGATTTTGAAACAAACACAGGGATCTTGTTGGCTCAAGGTGTTTGACAAAAAGTGATGCATCTTGTGCATTAAAGTGGGTGGCTTGAAAAGGCTCAAACGATTTAAAAACAAGTGCCTAAATCACTTCAGGATAATTGGAAATCTTTCTTTGTTTTGCCTCAAGCTTTCCTCAGGTTGGTTCTAGTGGTTTACATTCACTTGCTCACTTATACTTTTTCCAAAAACTATTTTTAAAGAGAATTCTCCTCCTGTTAAGACTAAGCAGATTGAAATAAGATATTTCTCCAGAAAGTGAATCATGTTTTTCTCTTTTCTCAGGGTTTCCACTGATGTTTCCCAAATTAGGGTCTGTTTCTGGTGAAATTTTTTTGAAATTAGAGATTTTTGAAGGCAAAAAGATAGGATATCCCACCCCAAACCTAAAATCATGCTTTGTCCTCAAAGCATAATAAAAAAGAAATAAGAAGTAGGATGAATACTCCCCTGATCAGTCTGGGTGAGCCTGAAGTGGAATGGGGCTTCTCCTTGATTGCTCTGCAGTGGAATTTTCCTTTTCTGGACTCTGGGTCAATTATCACTCAATGAGGCAGTGGCGCGGTAGCGCCAGAAATTGGCGCGGACGCGCCTAGTTGGAACTTCATATTTCAGCATCCTGAATGTGTTTTTGTAAATTTCCACTTTGAACAAGATTTGAACAGTTAGATATAGATTTTGAATTAGTAATCACACATTTTCATTGGGGAAATCATGCTTTGGGACACATAGTGAGAGTGCAAAATATATTGTCATCAATATGAATGGAGATTGAGTACATATTAATGGACATTGCATACAAAAATCACTCTAAGTCATCTGATACACAGACACCAAAGCATATTTTCCTAGAGGAGAGCCGAATTCAGACATTAGGCTCAGAATTGTCTTCCATATTGGCGCGGCTGAGCAAAGCTCGAGGAGGCAGTTTGCTTGCCCCTCTTGTTGTTGTTGTTGTTGTTGTTGTCGTTGTTGGCGTTGCTGGCCATGGCTGAGGTTGGAGTTTTTTTTTGGTTGGACGGAGAAGGAGATGAGAGGTAGGAAATGTCCCACCGGGTATGCCAAATCCGTTTCACCGAAAATCCGCTGGTCTGCAAAGAGGCACGACCGAGAGAATATTTCAATTACTTTAGAATAAATTTGTGTTACAGGGTGTGTTTTGTATCAAGGAATGCGAGTTCACTCTCCTATGCTTCCTCTGATTCGATCTCTGTGTGAATTGTCGAAGTTTCGGCTTCTGGTGAGAACGTCGAAGTTTGAGTTCTGGGAACGAGTGTGCACGATCTGGTGTGGCTTTGGTCGATCGGACGGAAGTGTTTGTGTTCTGTGTGTTTCGACTTGTGACGTTGCCGGCGAACGTGTAGAGCTGCTCCAGTTGAACTGTTGAACGACGGACTGCGAGTGCTGAACTTCTCTGGTTTTAGGGCTTCTGCAAGTGTATTTTCTTCTCGGCTAGAAGGCTGTCAAACTTGAATTTTTCCAACCCCTGTGCGTGAAAGTTCTTCTCGATGAAGGAATTTTCAGACCTTTGATTTGAGGACGAGAGAGAGAGCTTCTGCACTTGCGCCGAAAGAGTTTTTCGAAGTTGATTTCTCCAACCCCTGGGACAGGGAACTTCTGGCTATTTGTAGCCTGTCTGTATGGTTGTTGAGGAATTTTACCTGGGAAAGGGGATCACGATCCTCTTTCTGCTGCTGTAGTTGAGATGTGAGGACCAGGAGCTCCTCTGTTGAGATCTGTTGAATAAGGATCGTGGCTTCTTTTCTAGGTTTTTATCTTTACGTTTGAAGTGGATAACTGTATGATGACTCATGCTGACATGGCAATGACTCATTGAGTTGTAGTCGTTTGGATGATGACTCGCTGAGTCATTGCTGACTAGACGATGACTGTGTTGATGATGCAGCGAGACGGATGGATCCGACGATGGGTTGTGTCGGATGACCTTGAGAATCGTCGAGGCCTGTCCACGAGCCTTGTTTGCTGGATTAGTGGACTCCTGGACTTGTTGAATTTGGGCCATGCATATTTTGGTGCATACAGATTGCCCCCTTCGAGACTTGTTCGTTTTGGAGAAAACGAATAAGTTTTGAATGTGAAGATGAACGAACACAACACACACACTTTTTTTTTTTAGTTGATCCTCTTACTCTTTTAGGATCGTTTATCTTTTGTGTATGTATGCTCTTTTGTCCTCTTGCTTTTTTAGGACAGTGTATATTTTTTTTAACAAAAAAGATTTTTTTTTTTTTTTTTTTTTTTTATTCTGTGTTTGCGTATGCGAATGTACATACTAGTATACGGGAAGTAAAAGGCACCTAAATTTAGTCTGCTGCAATGCCGTGGTTAAAAGCTATTTTGGAGTCTGGAGTCGACATTTCAGCGATCTTTGACAAATGTCAATGCTTGCCGCCAGACTTTGTTCTGTGCAAGAGAGGAGGGGAGGACATATCGTGGGTCCCACCCCTGCGAGAATGGCTTCTTCGGAGGAATTTGCTTCTGTAGACTTGCTTCAGCTCAGGAGAAGAGAGAGGTCAGGCTGCTGATGAACTCCACACCTAGCGTGGCGCCGACTCTAGTGACCTTACCTTGGCACTGATTCCTAGCGTGGGAGGAAAGGGGAGGCAAATGAGGAGGAGGGGAGGGAGGCGGCCCGTGGGCCCCCCCTCTGTGGCTGACTCATCCCAAACAAGTCGGCTTGGCAGGGGATGGAATCTGTTGGGGGAAGAGGAGGGAGGCAGCGGACCATGCCTGACAAGTCTTGACCTCATCGGCCAGCCCTCCTCCTGCTGAGAAGCTTTAGCCTTGAGAGGGAGAGGGGAGGCGGTGCCATGGGCCCCCACCCATGTGTGGCGGTGACTCATCAAGTGAGCCACTTGCCAGCAGAGTTGCTTCATCATTGAGGGGGGGGGGGCGGCGACGCCGGGCCCAAAGGTGGCCTTGAACTCAACAGCGAGCTCCTGCTTTGGCAGAGTTGCTTCAGCGCAGGGGAAGAAGGGAGGTAGTGTCGTGGGCCCCGCCCTGCGTGGTGCTGACTCATCAGCGACCTCCTGCTTCAGCAGAATTGATTCTGCACAGGGGAAGAAGGGAGGCAACGCCGTGGGCCCCGCCCAGTGTGGTGCTGACTCATCAGCAAACTCTGCCTCGGTAGAGTTGCTTTAGCGTAGAGGGAGAGGGGAGGCAGCGCCGTGAGCCCTGCCCTGCGTGGCGGTGACTCATCATCAGAGCTCGGCCCCCGCGAGCCTGCCCCGGCTTCGAAGGAAGGGGAAGGCATTGCGGGCCCCGCCCTAATTGGTTTGGCGCTGACCTAGGGTTTTTCCCCAGGTCGTGCCTTCTCAATCGAGTGTGGGGCCCGCCCTAATGGCTTGGCGCTGACCTAGGGTTTTTTCCAGGTCGTGCCTCCTCAATTAAGGGGTGTGGGCCCCGCCCTAATTCTCTTCTCTATTAACTTTTGCCAATTAATTCCTAGAGGAATTAATTGACTTCCCTTAATTTCTCCCGTGAACCTGCTATAAAGAATCCTCTTTTTTTTTTTTCTTGACTCTCTGCGATCCAACACCTCTTGTCAGTCCACGATTTGAGACACTGTCTTTGATTTGGCATATTCTGTCAGCCTGTGCTTTGGGATACTGTCTGCGATTGTGTTCTGGGAGACAGTCTACGAACTGTGACTTTGGGACGCTGCACGTTGGTTGTCTGATGTTTTCTCTCGAGCCCACGGCGAGAGTCGAGAATCTGCGAATCAATTAAAAGATGCTTGTAAAAGAAGTTTTTTTTTTTATCTGGCGACCTCGGTTGAATTGAGTCAGCCGGGTTTCCCATTCTCTTTTTTCTTCTTCTTCCCTTCTTTCTTCTTCCTTCTTCTTTTTCTCTCCTCTCATTTTCGACTCCTCCCTCAGTCTCTCTCTTTCTCTTTTTTTTTCACGATTTTCTCTTTTTATTTTTTTTGACTTTTCTTTTCTCTCTTTCTCGGGCTCTAAGTGTTTGTCATCTTGCCTGTGTGATAAACTGACAACTTTGTGCCAAACGTTGTAAGTTTGTGTGACGCCTGGCTCTGTCGCCAGGTGCTGAAGTTGATTTGGGCGCGTCGGGCTCTGTCGCCAGGTGCTGAATTTTGGCTGATCCCGGCTTGGTCGCCAGGAAGCAGAATGTCTGCGCTAGTGCACCTGACTTGGTCGCCGGGTGCGAGTAGCAGTCTGGTCACAATCAGCTAATGCAAGTTGTTCTGAGGTCGCAGCCGGCAAGGGTCGCCGGGTGCGGATTGTGTTGAAGTCGCTTTCTGTTTTCTTTACGACTGCTTCTTTTTGTCGTAGCTTTTTTTTTGGGACGACTTCTTTTTGTCACAGCCTTTTTTTAGTTGCAACGGCTTCTTTTTGTCGTAGCCTCTCTTTTTTTTTTTATTCAGAGAAGAGTTACGTACTTGGTTATGTTGGCTGTGTCCGGGTTGGTTGCCGGTTGCAGGAATTTGTTGCACGACACCCGGCTCGGTCGCCGGGTGTTGTTTGGTCGCGTCCATCTTTGTTTTCGATCGCGCAGTTTTCAATTGTGCTTGGCTCGGTTGCCAGGCACTTGCTTTGGTCGTGGCCAGCAGTGTGGCTGGTCGCGAAGTTTTGAGGAGTGCTCGGCTCGGTCGTTGGGCACTTGTTTGTTGTTTCGCAGCATTCGTTTCCCGTCCAACTCGGTCGTCCAGCACTGGGGTTCGAATGTGTGGCGTCTGGCTCTGTCGTCAAATGCTGGATTCTCCGTTTTGTGGAGTCCATCTTTGGTCATCGGACACTGGAGTTTGTTTTTGTTTGCCCTCGGCTTGGTTATTAGTCACGAGGCTGTTTTCTTTTGGTCGCACTTGACTCTGTCGTCGAATGCTCTGATTTTCTTTGGTCGTGTTTGGCTCTGTCGCCGTTCACGAGTACTCAGCTCGATCGTCGAGCACACTTTTTGAATGCGGCCGGCTGTTGTTGGCCGCAAGTTTGGCGTTGTGCTAGACTACAAGAATTTTTTTTTTAGTAACAAACTTTTAACCACGAAATAAAGTTTGTTACTAAAAGGGGGTTATTAACCACGAAATAAAGTTTGTTACTAAAAGGGGGTTATTAACCACGAAATTTACATTTCGTGGGTAAAAGTGTAATTTTTTAAATTAAAAATTTTATAAGTCATAATAACCACGAAATTTTAAATTTCGTGGTTAATATATTTAAAAAAATATTTATTTTTTTTAATTTTCTTACATTTAGCCACGAAATTGGTTTTTCGTGGTTAGATGTATTTATTTAACCACGAAATAGTGGTTTCGTGGCTAATTATGTTTAATTTTTATTTTATTTTTTAACTTTTCTCTCTTTGTAACCACGAAATATGTATTTCGTGGTTTAATGGCTTGATTTAACCACTCGTGGCTAAAGGTGTCCCAAATTTTTCCAAAGTCGAAACCCGCGCCCAGCCTCTATTCTTCCCGTTTCCCTCTTCTTCCCGTTTCCCTCTTCTTCCCGTTTCCCTCTTCTTCCCGTTTCCCTCTTCTTCCCGTTTCCCACCTCTTCCCGTTTCCCACTTCTTCCCGTTTCCCTCTTCTTCCCGTTTCCCTCTTCTCCCGTTTCCCTCTTCTTCCTGTTTCCCTCTTCTTCCCGCGGTTATCCACATTTCATATTCCCGTTTTCCTATTTCATCAACGTCGCGCGTCTCTTCCTCCCAGCGCTCTTTTCGTTTTGGATTGGGAGCACGACGATTCAATCGGCGAGCGGAGGGCGAGTACCAGACATTTTCTTTGGAGCGAAGGTATTTTTTCCAATCTTTTATTATTTCTTCTCTCCTCTCGACTCTCGTTATTTTTCCTGGTTACGGTTGCCAATCGTCTGTCGCTCTCGTGATGTGGCTTTCAAAATTATCATATCTGTATTGCTTTTTTTTTTGTCTGATTTCTTATATGCGTTGCTTGTTCTTTGGCGGAATGTACTTGTTCTTGCTGGCGTGGCTAAAATTTTTGTCTGTTGTACTTGTTCTTGCTTGCGGTTTGTGTGCTGTATTTAGGACGGAGGAAATGCTCTGTTCTTGCTTGCGGTTTGTCTGCTGTATTTAGGACGGAGGAAATGCTCCGTTCTTAAATAGGAATGACATTTTTTTTGCCATTTCCCTCACTCAGATATTGCTAATCTCTTTGCTTAATGTGCATAATAGGAGGACATGGTTTCGCCTTCTCCCCTCCTCTTGGGCTTTTATTCTGCCGTAAACATTATCTGGGGACATTCTTGTGTGTGTATAGCACATATCTACATTGATTCGATCATTTTAATAGAAACTACCACGTTTTGTCAGCAATATGTGAATTAGTTTTTGAAAAAAACTACATTTTCTTTTTGCTGTTCTCATATTAAGATTATGTGATTTTCACGATTCATCCCCTTTTTTTCTATTTAAAAACAAAAAAAGGACTATTTGATTTTCCTATCTATTTCTCTGCTTGGTAGATTTTTCATTTTCACTTGAATAAGAAGTTAGTCTTATGTCTCCTGTTTTCTTCTCTTCTTCTCCTGCTACAAGTATGGATCTGTGCATACACCTTTGGGAGTTATAAAGTGTATTCTTACTCCTTGTCGTGCGTACTTATATGCTCGAGACTGTTAAAAGTGTATTCTTATCCCATGTAATGAGTACTTAACACTTTAAGACTGTTAAGTTTGTCTGTGTTTGCATTTGTGACACTTAGTGATATGGCAGTAAAGAAGTTCTACTGCACCATTAGTGTCAGATATAGCTATTTATTGATGTGTGGCCAGTTTTCATTTGTGCTCTTTACACTGAAGAAATCAAAACAGAAAGTTTAACAAGAAGCAAATCTTTAGTGTGGAATATAAAAAAGTATGAAAAGTAAAAGCAATTGTCTATTAATTTAATAGCACTTAGAACTAAAGTGGAAAAGAAGAGCATTGGGAACTTCGGGTCGTGCCCAGCACTGAAACAGATTCTTGCAGCTCATTGTTTTGTTTTATCTTCGTAAGCAGTGTGTTCTCTTTTCATGGCTCTCTCCTTTCCTCTCTCTCATTTCCTTTTTTCTATTCTCATTTCCTCTCTTTCTTTTTCTCATTTCCTCTCTTTCTTTTTCTCATTTCCTCTCTTTCTTTTTCTCATTTCCTCTCTTTCTCTCTCATTTCCTCTCTTTCTCTCTCTCATTCTTCTCACTTTCTCTCTCTCATTTCCTTTTTTCTATATCTCATTTCCTCTCTTTCTCTTTCTCATTTCCTCTCTTTCTCTCTCATTTCCTCACTCTATCTCATCCCTATTTCTCTCTCATTCCCTCTCTCTCTCTCTCATTTCCTCACTCTATCTCATTCCCTATTTATCTCTCAATCCTCTCTTTCTCTCTCATTTCCTCTATCTCATTTCCTCTCTCTCTCATTTCATCTTTTTCTCCCTCATTCCCTCTCTTTCTCTCCTTTCCTCTCTTCTCTCTCCTTTCCTCTCCTCTCTCTCTCCTTTCCTCTCCTCTCTCATGTTGGTAGATATCAAAGCAGATCTTAAGTTCGAGTTTTTCCTTAGTTGATGATTGATGGCAGCTATTTTTTCATTATTACAAACTTATCTTCCGAACAACATTGTGCCTTGAGTGTGTTGGTTGTGATTTCATATTCTGTGCTTTTTCATGTTTAATTTCAAATTATTTAGAAAGTCTATAATGTGGATATTGAGATTTAGGTAGGACATAACTGAAAGATTATATGAAGTATTGTTAATGAAGATTATATACATTCGTATGATTGGCTTCTGCTATCTTTTTTTGGCTGGCTTGATTCAGGTACGCCGGTGAGTTCATTGGATACATTGGACTTGCTGTGAGAACCCGTTTGCCACATCAGGTGAGATACTCAGGAACTTTAAAGTTGAGGATTTTCATGAAGCTTATGCATTTATCCAGGTAAATATCATTTTTACAGACATTTGATTTGTGTTAATGTATCTAAATCTAATAGTTAATATTATGTGGTAGAATTACTTCGCTGTTGATATACTATGTGACAACCTCTGCCGAGACGTTGTTTTGAGGACTATGGGTGATATATTCTGGGACATATAGGCGAGAGTTGAGTGCATGGTTTCAACAAAGATGGAGGAGATCCCGAAGGTCGATTGACTCCTTTTCCCCGATGTAAACGATTAATCGATTGGAAATGGCTTTGCGATAATATTTTTGCAACTAAGAGTTTTCAGGTAATTGAATTTGGAAACGAGAGTATTATTCATATTTGAATTGTTTTTAAATCTTTGGAATTTTATGTTATATTTAAATGATTACAGGATCGATCTGCCCAAAATAAAGTTAACATAAGCAAGTTGAAAGTTAGACACACAGCAGGGCAAAAATCATTTCTGCGTCTATTTGATGAAATGGTAAGTATCATCTTCTGATTTTACTTTAATTAAATTTGTTCTTATCAATTGTTAATTTACTTTCCCTGTATTACTTGTAGGGTTCTGACAACAGTCCTATCAATCAATTCAAACAAACATATTTTTCAAGGAAAGGAGCTTGGGGTGCAGGGGCAGAAGAAAAATATGTAAGTAAAATTTATATTAAGTATAAAGTTTTTTTAAATGTATTGTGGTATCATTAGCATTAATAGATTATTTTATGTTGGACAGACTCTTATGTTGGAGGCAAAAGAGCAAGCAACACAACAAGAGACTCCTGTGAATGAAAAACAAATTGTAGAAGATGTTTTAGGGTCGAGGTCTGGCTACATAAAGGGCCAAGGTTTGGCGCAACCAACTGTACCTAAGAGACCCTGTGGTGCATCATCTTCTTCTTCGTCTATTCAGAACATGATTGATGAGGTACATGATGAGCATAAGCGTGAGATAGAAAAGTTGAAGGAGGAAAATAGTCGCCAGTTAGAGGAACATAGTCGCCAGTTAGAGGAAACGAGTAGAGAGATGATTCAAATGATACAGGGGTTACGTGACCCGTGACCTTTCAATTTGGTTAAGTCTTACTTGTATTTTACACAATTTCACTTTCACCTTTTGAGCTATTTGTGATGAATTTGAATAGAACATTGTGAATGAATTGTGAATGTAAATGAATTGTGAATGCAAATGAATTTTGAATTTTGTAAATGAATTGTGAATGAATTATTTATTTTGCGAATGAATTGTGAATGAGAAAAATTCAATTGTGATGTATTTTTTTTTTTCAGCAGCGATAAAATTTAAGCAGGTTAATGTAGTTTAAAAAATTATTAAAAATTACAAATAACAAGAAATAAGACTTTTAACCACGAAAAAATATTTTTCGTGGTCAAAAGTGTTACCTTTTAACCACGAAATGCAAATTTTCGTGGTTAAAAGTGTAGACTTTTAACCACGACATTAAAATGTTCGTGGCTAAATGCAAATATTTTTAGCCACGAATTTGATTTTGTGGCTAAATATTTCTATTTTTAACCACGAAACAGGAAGTTTCGTGGCTAAAAGTCTAGAAGTTTTAGCCACGAATTTAATATTTTGTGGTTAAAAGTTGATAGATTTAGCCACGAAACTCAAGATTTCGTGGTTAAAACTTTTAGCTACGCTTTATTTGTTACTAACTTTTAACCACGAAATTTCGTGGTTAAAAGGTTTAGCCACGAAATTGGGACTTTTAGCCACGAAAATATTCGTGATTAAAAGTCTATTTTCTTGTAGGCTCGACTTTGTTGCCGAGTGTAGTGACTTTGTTTTGATTGCACCGAATTCTTTTGGTCGCGTCCGGCTCCGTTGCTGGGCGCGAGATTGACTTCTCGAGCAGAAGAGAATCGGTAGACCCTTTAAGTTTTGCCCACTCTCTTTTTTTTGTTTCTCCGCTCTTTTCTTTTTGATCGGTGACTGGTTCTTTTTGTCGCCCCTTTTTTTTTCTGCTTGCGACTTCAATTTTTTTTTTCTTTTTTTGTCGCAGGTTCCCCTTTTTTTTTTATCTGCAACTTTGTTTTTGATCGCAGGGGATGCATTTTTTTTTTGAATTGAAGGAGAGGTGGATTTTGTACCTGACTTTTCCTGTTCTGTCGCAGTGGGTGGAGAACTTTGCCTCGGAGGTGGATCGCTTTTAGCAGTTGGGCAACTCCTTGGCGGGGAAGCTTAGTTTGGCCGAATGGTTCGCTGCCGAAGCTGAACTCGCTCAGTCTGTCCAACGGGTGAGCCGTCGGCGCGACGACTTGACAGTGGATTTGGATAGGCGTCAGGTGAAGCGCGAAGCTGTGGAGGTTGAACAGAAGACTCTTCTGGCGCTGGCGTTATTATCGGCTCAACTCGAATCCATAAATGTCGAGCTTGTGACCATTCGGAGGGGAATTGACGCCAGCGAGGAGGAGGCCTCTACTCTTCAGGACCAGTTTGCTTCTGTTCATTCGCGCCCAACTCTCAGCGAGGCCGAGACGCAGGAGCTGTCCGAGGTTCGTGCCGAAGTCGTTCGGCTCCAGTGACGGGTGCCCGACTTCGAGCTTCCACAGATTTGATGTTTTCTTTGTACCTTTTTTTTTTTTTACTTGTAGCCTCTCTCTTTTTTTTGTTTGAGAGGCATACGTTGTTCCCACCTCTTTTTTTTTTTGTAATGAGAAACATTGGCTTCTTTTATTCGACTCTTCTTTTCTCTTCTTTTTTTTTTGTTTCGCTGCCCCCTCATGCATAAAAGCGTTTCAAAGCAGCTTCGAGCCGTTTGATGTTACGAGCTTGTACGCACCATTGGTATAGGCTTCCTGCACTACGTACGGCCCTTCCCATTTTGGCGTGACCTTGCTCCCGGTTTTGCACGTAAAGAGCATTGGTCGTCTGACGGCTAGCACCAAGTCGCCTTTCTCGCGTGTAGCCGGGGCCTTTTTCGAGACGAACAACGAACGATTATGGTTTCTTGCCCCTAGTTGTGTATCCTTCTCTCGAAACACAATGCGCGGCAGGTAGGAGACGACGAGTGCCTCTTCTGACCTTACCGGCTGCGGGAAGGATTGTGCATCTTCTTCGTCCTTTCGGTAGGGTGGAGTTAACCCGACCTTCGGCAAGTCATGCTTTCTCATGAGCAGCCTCTCGACTTCGGCTTGGAGTTCCTCTAGTTTGTTGAGGACTCGAATTAAGGCTTGTTTTGATCGAATGGCCAAGTCGAGGTCGTCTTCTATCTCGTTGAGTTACGAGATTTGCTTCGATGACGTATCGAGGTCGTCGCATTCGACGACCGGTCGTTTGCCTTTGTCTTTGGCTGCTGCTGGTTCGGGAGGAGCTATCGAACAGGTTGCCACCATTGCTGGAGGCGCGAAAAACTCCTTTGGGAAGAACTCCCCCAAAGTGATGGGTCTCCTCTTCTTCTTGTTTGCCCCCTGGACGTTGGGCCTGGGAGTTTTCTTTTGGCGCTTCGCGGCTTTTTTGTTAGGCCGCTTCGCCTTGGTTCTGGTGTTCGCCGGTGCCGGTTCGATTTCTCGAATAGGCTTCTTTCTCCGGGTGACCAGGATCCACACCTCTGCGTCGGCTGCAGCTTCTTCGCGGGGTGCCGGTTTTGGTACGACCTTAGCCGGTGGTCGTTTGTTGTTGTGCGGTCGGTTGGAGGGACCGGATTTTGGACGGTACTCCTTCCTTGCGACCTGTTGTTTGTTTGGCCGAGCTCGCCGATTTGACTCGGCTTGAATGGAAATGATATATGAGGAGGTTGTGTTTTTGGCTCCTTCAATTTCAATGCGGCCTTGAGCCGCAAGCTCCATGATCTTGTCCTTCAAAATAAAGCACTTCTCGGTTGGATGCCAGACCAAGCGATGGTACTTGCAGAAGTTTGGATCTTTGCTCCTAGACAAGTCGCCGGGTCTTTTGACTTCTAGCAATTTGAGGAGATGGTTGTCGAGGAGCTGCTCCAGCATGACAGGAACGTTCACGTCGGCAAACGGATACGTTTTGGCATGTTGTTCCTCCAGTGAAGGCCTCTGGTACGTGCCTCTGGCTGGCTGTCGTTGAACGTAGCTTGTCTTGACCTTGCTCCCGACTTTTATTGGTTCGAGAGCGTTCGTCGTGAAGGATGCTTTAGTTTTCTCCTTCGCGTCTTTGGGTACGGTCGCGACGGCAGATGATGAAACTTCCTCCCCTCGCTCTTCTATGAGGTTCTCCATATTGTGGGCCTCCGTTGCGAGCTCTTGAAAATTTGTCGGCCTCCGTTGTGAGCTCTTGAAAATTTGTCGGCCTCCGTTGTGAGCTCTTGAAAATTTGTCGGCCTCCGGCTTTGAATGTAGCACAGGAGCTCCCATTGCATCCCTCGAGCGAACATTTCAATTTCGGCTTCGAGAGATAGATTTGAGGTCTCTTTGCAATTGAGGCTCAAGTTCCTCCACCGGTTGATGTAGTCGACTACCTTCTCGCCCTTCTTTTGTTTCAGATTGGCGATCTCGACTAGAGTGACGGTGCACCGGGTACTATAGAACCAACTGAGGAAATCGCTCTCCAGTTGCTCCCAGCTGTCAATCGACTCTTGGGGTAGCTCGATGTACTAGTCAAAGGCGTTGCCTTTCAAGGATCGGCCAAATTGGTTGACCAACAGATCGCCGTCTGTGCCGGCATTGTTGCAGTTTTCAATGAAATATGCAATATGTTGTTTGGGATGCCCGTCGCCATTGAACTACTGGAATTTCGGAGGATGGTAGCCGAGCGGCATTGGGATGTTTTGTATCCTTTGCGTGTACGGCTTTCAATAGGCCACCGACTTGCTTTCGCCGGAGCTGTTTCGCATGGCGCGGTTGATGAGTTCAGTCACCGCGTCTAAGGGTAGGGCAGCCGGCTCTACTTCAGTTCGACCTCTGTGGATGGCCGTCGGTACGACGGGTTGTAGCGTCGTCAGAGACAATATCTTCTCACGGTGGTTCGGCTGAACCACTGGTAGTCGGCCGATTTCGGTCGACCTCTTAAAAAATGCCGCCCGTATTGTTCGTGGCCGCACCCATTTCGAGCCGCTCCATAATCCTTGCGATCTGGAGATTGCGAGCTGCGAGTTGCGCGTCTTTGATGCGCAGTTGTTCGCTCTGTTCTTTAAGTGCAGCTTGCATTTCGGCAAGCTGTTCTTCGATTGTTTTGGCCGACATCGTCATTGCGGCCATTTTGATGGTCGGCGTCAACGGAGATGTTCCTGACGCAGATCAAAATGGAGAATTTTTTGCTGGCGATCGCATTAAGGAAACGTTCGTTGGTGTTCTCGGGTGTGGAGAGGTTGCGGTGGGCGACTGGCTTGCGGAGGCAGCCCCTGATGAGATGCGACTAGGCGGAATGGGTGATAGCGCAGCCGGGGAGGTCGCTGGTGTCTGTCGGCGAAGCGAGCGAATGGGTGGTGAGTCGGCTGCTGCAGTGAGCGCGGCTAAGAGATCGTGAGAGATGGTCATGATTGGAGATTTGTCTTCGGCCGGCGCTCTCTGTACGGAGGAGGCCGATGGCGAATTCATTCTGGCCACGGAGGAGGAGGTCATGCCCCCACGCTGCTCATATTGTTGCATCAGGGCAGCGACGATGGAGCTCCTCCGGGATGGTGGCGACCGAGCCGGGCTAACAGTCGGGCTGCCAGGAGAAGGAGAGTCAGCGACAACCAAGTATGTGGGTTTGGACATTGCTGGAATTGGCTTGGTTGAGGCCGCGGTAGCCTGTGGTAAGAAGATGGCGCTCGGGCGACGTGCGTCGCAGATGAAGGGAACCTGTCCGGTGGACAAGCTCCTAGCCAAGGCCCTTGTAATTGGGCGAGTGGCAGGTGGTGGAGAGGTTGGAGCGTGGAGGTTGGCCGGAGAGACGACTGCTGGTCCGCGAGCTCCTGCGGTTGAGCTTGCGGTCACGGCGGGGCGCAACTGAGCAGAGCTCGAGGAGGCAGTTTGCTTGCCCCCGTTGTTGTTGTTCTTGTTGTTGTTGTTGCCGTTATTGGCGTTGCTGGCTATGGCTGAGGTTGGAGTTTTTTTTTTTGTTGGACGGAGAAGGAGATGAGAGGTAGGAAATGTCCCACCGGGTATGCCAAATTTGTTTCACCGAAAATCCGCCGGTCCACGAAGAGGCACGACCGAGAGAATATTTCAATTACTTTAGAATAAATTTGTGTTACAGGGTGTGTTTTGTATCAAGGAATGCGAGTTCACTCTCCTATGCTTCCTTTGATTCGATCTCTGTGTGAATTGTCGAAGTTTCGGCTTCTGGTGAGAACGTCGAAGTTTGAGTTCTGGGAACGAGTGTGCACGATCTGGTGTGGCTTTGGTCGGTCGGACGGAAGTGTTTGTGTTCCGTGTGTTTCGACTTGTGACGTTGCCGGCGAACGTGTAGAGCTGCTCCGGTTGAACTGTTGAACGACGGACTACGAGTGCTGAACTTCTCTGGTTTTAGTGCTTCTGCGAGTGTATTTTTTTCTCGGCAAGAAGGCTGTCGAACTTGAATTTTTCCAACTCCTGTGCGTGAAAGTTCTTCTCGATGAAGGAATTTTCAGACCTTCGATTTGAGGACGAGAGAGAGAGCTTCTGCACTTGCGCCAAAAAAGTTTTTCGAAGTTGATTTTTCCAACCCCTGGGACAGGGAACTTCTGGCTATTTGTAGCCTGTCTGTATGGTTGTTGAGGAATTTTGCCTGGGAAAGGGGATCAGGATCCTCTTTTTGCTGCTGTAGTTGAGATGTGAGGAGGAGAGCTCCTCTGTTGAGATCCGTTGAATGAGGATCGTGGCTTGTTTTCTAGGTTTTTATCTTTACGTTTGAAGTGGATGATTGTATGCTGACTCATGCTGACATGGCGATGACTCATTGAGTTGTAGTCGTCTGGATGATGACTCGCTGAGTCATTGCTGACTAGACGATGACTGTGTTGAAGATGCAGCGAGACGGATGGATCCGACGATGGGATGTGTCGGATGACCTTGAGAATCGTTCGAGGCCTGTCCACGAACCTTGTTTGCTGGATTAGTGGACTCCTGGACTTGTTGAATTTGGGTCATGCACATTTTGGTGCATACAACTTTATAAATATGTTATATTTCTATAGGTAAAAAGACAAAATTAATGTTGATTGCAGAGAACCGGGCCGAGTCAATAAGAACCGGATTGGCCTCCAGTTCTGACTCAACCGGGTTGGACCGGCCAGTCCGGTTCGGTTTTTAAAACAGTGGTTAAACCGGTGTTTTAAAAACCAAACCATAAATAAACCAGCGTCCGTCATGACAGCCATTGATAATGTTTAGCTTGTTAAATAAATCAATAAACTGTTTGTTTCTATTTTAAGCACTTAACAATATTAAAAAATTTAATTTTAGGACAATAAGTTATTTAGGTTGGAAAGAACCAAAGTAAGAAGACTGATTGAACCGAAATCATGGATGTTAATATATATACGTACGAAAAGTGATTGATCTGAAATCATTAGGGCATTAATTAATTATGCATGCATCGGGCTTATATATCCTTTTATTAGAAAATAACGGCGCGCTAATACAAACTCCCAATTAGTTACCAAGTTCCCATTGGGCTTATATATCTTAGTCGTGAGGATATGCAACAATTACAGACTGTGCCGCGGCTATATGTTTGATCTCGTACCCTTTAAATCCTGCATTATGAATTAATTTCTTCCATTCTGCTTCTGTTCTCTGTTTCCCTGTAGTAAAGACAAGCATGCCCAAATCCAATGCCATGGTTTTGTGATCATCGGGCTCATCCTTATCAACTGATAGTACGATGTCCACTATAATCACCTTCCCTCCTTGTGCAGGCACCGCTTCCTTGCAGTTCTTCAGTATCTTCACGCATTCTTCATCAGCCCAATTGTGTAGGACGCGCTGGAAGAGATGAATTAATTGAAGTTATATATATAATCAAGAATAATATTAAATGTCACATATATAAAAACATAGTTAGATCAGTTGAAGCTTAAATAATATATATTAATTGTACGTAGGTACCTCAAATAGAATGGCATCTGCGGAGGGAATGGACTGGAACATGTCCCCCCCAACTCGGTTGATGATAGTAGTGCTGTACTCGGACGAGTGGTCGTCGTGGGCGATGACGTGCGGCAGGTCGAAAACGGTACATTTAATATCCGGGAAGGCCTTGGCGATAGCCCTCGCGGCGCTTCCGGTGCCGCCGCCGACGTCGACGAGGGACCCGACTCCGGCGAACACGTCAGCGCAGTCGCGGACGAGAGCGGAGATCAAGAGGCGAAGGCCGTGTGCCATGGCCTCGTTGAAGATCCTGTTCTTCTCCGGCCGCTCCGCGAGGTAGTCCCAGAGGTTCTTTCCCCGAGCGGCCTCGAACGCGGTGGGCCCGCCGGGTTGGAGTCCGTCCTTGATGTGGTGATACGCCGCCATCATGTCCACGTCGGTGTGCAGGAGCAGTGCCGGGACGATGCTCTTGTCGGAGGAGGTGACGAGATAGTCGGCGGCGAGGGGAGATAGGCCGTAGCGCTCTTCCTGTTCCTCCTCCTCCTCCTCGTCGGGGTGGTGGAGGAGGGTGAAGAGTCCCATGTGGACGAGGTAGCGCATGAGGTGACGGAGGCGGTCGGAGTCGACTGAGGGGAGAGGGAGGCGGGAAGAGAGGTCGGAGAGGGAGATGGGTCCGCCGCCGTGAGAGTGGATGATGTCGGCGAGGCGGAGGTCGATGGTGGAGCGGATGACGAGAGAGTCGGCGTAGCCGTAGACGAACTTCCACAGCTTCGCCTGAGCCGATTCTTCCCCCTTCTTAGCTATCTCCATGTGGTCTCTTGCGATTAGCGATGGACTCGTTTAAACTTATATCCACCCCCGCTGTCCCATTATTCACGAGGAGAAATATTTCGCTATATCCTATGAAATAGATACCATATGGATAAAAACGTCTTTATTTATCCAATGAATAGTCGACGCGTGATCATTTCGCCTGTTTCTGCCCAATCATTTAAACTCCACTAGTTTTCACACAGCCGCCTCATACGACTTTTCTTCTTTGTCCATTCACGTGGGACTCTTGACCTGCCATCTGGATGCGCGACACAGGATCCACTGGAAACGTAAAATCAAAGATTATATACAGGTATAAAAAGAATTCAAAATATTATGAAACTTTTTTTATAATTTTATTTACTTTACTTACTTTACATATTTTTTCAAAAAAAAATCCAAAAATACTTTTAATTACTTTCATCTTCAAATTACTTTTAATTTAAAAAATATAAGCATGTTAAGTTATATGGGTGATGAAAGCTGATGCATCGTTGTTATCTTTTAGTATAAAAAAAATAAAAAATAAAAGATCGTTGTAATCTTTCGAATAGGAAGAGCCCACATCTGAGTGATCCCACGTGAAAGTTTTGTGCTCACTCTCGCGATGTCATGTCATAACCCAATTCCCCCATTATTTGTGGGTCCATTTGGCCCTACACTCCTTGACATGGTACCTTTTTGGGCATGCGGAACCACTTCAGATATTCGGTTATTACTGGATATGATTTGAAGTTATTATGGAAAATTATTGTTAAAACAATAAATTTTAGAGAATGTGAAGTTACTATGAGACGGCAAGCTAAATATACCAGTGTTTTTAAAAACCAAACTGACCTGGCCGGTCTGATCTGGTTGAACCAGAATTGGAGGTCAGGTTCTTATTGACCTGACCCACCTGACCTGAAAAATTTGTGTTTAGATTTCCAAAGCCAACCCACGGGGCGGGTTTGGGTTTGGGAATCCAAACCCGATATCGAGTCAGGTCAGGTTCTGGTTTACCCGAACCCGACCTGTGGGTTTTAAATTTTTAATTTTTAATATATTTTTTTGAGTTATTTAAAAAATATGTATAAAAAATCAGGTTTTTTGGGGTAAGGTTCGGGTTTGTCAAAACCCGGCGGGTTTTAGTTGGGTTGGGTCAAGTTCGGTGTTCAAATTTTAACCCATTCAACATTTTCACGGATTTCAAGTTTGGGTTTTAAGAAACCCAACCCAAACCCAACCCGTGCCCACCCCTAATTGTATGAGGTGATTATATGGGTTTGTAGGGTTGTGGGGAAGGGATAGTTCGATCGTTTAGGGGGATGTCGAGTGGTACGGCCCAATCAGAGGTGGGAGTAAGGGGTGGGTCCAGGAGTAGGTCATGGGTGGGTTTGTACATTAGATTCAATGTGGTATATATGTCAAGGTGGGTTTGGGGATAGAGTTGGGATTGGGATTGGGTTAGGGGTGTGCATAAAGTTGTATGTTGGGTAGAAGTGGGCTGAGGTGGGTCGAGGTGGGTTTTGAAGAGGGAGGCGGTAACACAAATTTGTCAAGGCACCTGCCATATTAATTTTATATAAAACCTAAGTACCACTAGAAAAAAGAAAAAGACTAATAAAACTGCATGAGTTTTAAATTAAAAATTTATTGTCATTGAAGGTTAGGGATAAGGTTGACTATTGGACCTTTTTATCAAATAGTATGTATAATTTAATGGAATTTATAAAAATAATATTTTCATAATATTTTTGACATAACTTATTTAGTAAAATAACATATTAATGTAATACTATTTAATACATTTTTGAAAACCTATATTTAATGAAATAAATGAAAAATAAAAAAATTAATATCAATGGCATACATAGAATGAAGAACATATTATTCAAATGAATAGTAAATCAAAACATATGGTTAAGATAACCTATAAATTTTATTATTAAAACATATAAATTTTATTTAATATTTTATTATATTATTTTATACCCTTTGTGCTAATTTTAAAATTTGGAATAATTTTCCTTATTAAATTTAATTTTAAATAATCAATTAAAATAAAAAAAAAAATGGAATTGTTTTTTTTTGAAAATATAAATTAAAATTTTATACTAATAAATTAGTAACTTTTAAATAATAATTATTCTATTTTTATATATCTAAAAATATTATTTGATAACATTTTATGCTTTTTTATTTTTTTCCGTGCATAGCATGGGCTTTTGCTAGTATATATATTATAGGAATGGGGGTTGAGAAAAAATAGGGACAAAAATGCTTATGTGGCTTCTCCGATGACCTCCTTTAAATTTAATAAAAATAAATTCCATAAACCCTGTAAAAACATGTAAGGGAGAAAATAGTTGACGTGTAGAGGGTTAACTAGGGAGTTAGCTGGGGTGTTAATTGGGGAGTTAACTGGGGAATTAAGTGGGGAGTTAACTAAAAAGTTAAGTGGGGAGTTAAATGGGGTGATAAGTGGTGAGATAAGAATGTAATTTAAGAGTAGAGAGAGATAATAGAAGGGAGTTAACTGGGGCTTTGTAAACTGGGGAGTTAATTGGGGCTTTGTAAACTGGGGAGTTAATTGGGGCTTTGTAAACAGGGGAGTTAACTGGGGAGTTAATTGGGACTTTGTAAACAGGGGAGTTAACTGGGGAGTTAATTGGGGCTTTGTAAAATTGCCTTAGGTCTCCAAACTTATTTAAGCGAGATGTGCCCATCTAATATTTCAATTTGTTTAGCAGGTATGTAATTTTCTCTCCTTCCTCTTTTTTCTTTTTATTCCTCTTTGATTGTTTTTCTTTTCCTGTAAATTTTATATTTTGGTTTCGATGGATACAATGTCAAATTAATGAAGAAGAAGCAACTTTCTAGATTAGTCTTGCTCTTCTCAAGGGATGCTCCAGTCCACCGTGTTCTATAATTCTTTCAGCTTCCTTTTTTGGTTTTTTCTCTCTTTGATTGATTGTGACTCCCTTTTTATTCTATAAATTGTCTTTAGTTTCCATATGATGTACGTTCAGGTTGTGAAGAATTTTAGAATTACCACATCAACAACCCATAGTTCTTCGTTCCCTGCCTCGGGTACAACTCTTCCCTTCCTCAATTGAATCGTTCCCACTTTCCCCTCCTCTTCGACGAAGGTTTTGATCATGTATATACGTTGAGTGGATTCCCATTTGCATCCTCTCCCCCTTTTTTTGGTTCGTTTGAAGAACAGAAGCTCTCTCCTGGCCTTCGCTCTTACCTTCTATAAAATCTCATGCTTCTATTTCTACCCATGAGACTTAGTAATCCCGAAATCTACAGTGAATATGATAGCCAACTAGGGGAGCCGATTGATAATTCAGAATATAATTCGGAAAATAAACCAGAGATGTTAAGATCGTGGGCAAAATTCAGGTGACTAGAATTAATGAGGGAATTGAGTGCTAGGAATTAGGAGAGGAAATTTAGGAGAGGAAAAGTTGTGTTCATTATTGAAATATAAAAAAATACTATGGAAAAATGGGAAACAAAAATATTTATGATTCTTTAAGTGTTAACTTATATATTGTTGGAAAAGTGTAAAAAAAAATGAGAAAGTACAAGAAGATATTGCTTATTGGAGTTAGATTTTGACAAAACCTGTGGAAATATTTACGAAAATGTTAGTGGGAATGGGGCAGAAGGTGAGAGACGAGAAAAATTATTTAAAATTTTAATATATAATAATTTTAATAATATTAAAAATATAATAAATCTTTAATAATTTGAAGTTATTATGGAAAATTATTGTTAAAAAATAAATTTTAGAGAATGTGAAGTTACTATGAGACGTCAAGCTAAAAAGACCAGTGTTTTAAAAATCAAACTGACCCGGCCGATCCGACCCGATTGAACCAGAATCGGAGGTCAGTCCAGTTCTTATTGACTCGGCCTAGTTCATTGTAACCAGCATTATTTTGCTTTTTTTCTTATATAATTATTAAATATATATATAATATGGTGTATAATATTCAACGGTCCAACCCGGTCTAACCGGGTTCAACCAAAACCGGACATAGTGCCGGTTGGATGTCTAGTTCAGTTTTTAAAACATTGAATAGACATAGTGCCAGTTGGATGTCAGTTTCAGTTTTTAAAACATTGAAATAGACACTTTATTTTTACAAAAAAATACTTTATTTTTTACTTCTTTATATCTCTTTTTTTGAGCAATAAATATTTGGATAAATATTTTAATTTATTTTCTAAAATGACTCTAAATTTCTCGTCTGTTTTCAAGCTAATAATAAGACATGCATATTAAAATTTGGATAAACTTTTTAGTTTTATTTATGTGTCTCTAAAGTGTTTGACTTCTTTAATTTTTTTTGTATTATCACATTAAATAATAAAATATTTTTAATTTTAATATTCTTTAAGACTATTTCAAAATATTTCAAAAAGTTACCATAAGCATCACTGAAATTTATCAAATAAATAATATTAAATAGGATTATTTGTTTATATTATAATTTTGCTAACAAATAAACCAATGCGTAGTTCCAGTTAGGTGGCTACAAGTTTTATTAAAACTAGACCTCATGTAATACAAATAAAAATTAATAGTAATGCAAATCACGATATAGTATTTAAAAGAAAAATGAATAAAATATACTTATTGAGATATTATTTTTTTAAAAAGGTTATAATATGAGGAGATGATGTGGCTAGCTAAGGGAAATTAGAATTAAATAGAGATTGTAATGTGCAAACAAAACCCAAACTACAACTTAATTTTTTTTTGTTTTGTCGAGTCATTATATAATAACCCTTAAATGCTATTTGTCTGAGTATTAATTGGGAACAAATTTGGATATACAAATTAAATTACACTTTTAAATTATAATTATTTAAATATTTTATAATGTGTGCTAATTTGAAATTTTATATAGGCATAAATAAAGGGTGATTATATTAGGCGGACATGTCCAATGGGGACATTGGGCGGCCATATTAAGATGACACCTTTCATGGGGATGTTCGTTAGAGGTGTCGGGTTGGTATATTAGGTGGGAATGTTGTGCTGGTACATCGAGTATGGGATGTCATATAAGTTCATTGTATGTAGGGTGGGCATCGGGTTGGGTTTTTCGGGTAACTTGACCCGACCCATCCTGAAAAACTCGGGATTAGATTTCCAAATCCAACCCACGGGTCGGGTTCGGGTTTGGGAATCCAAACCCGATGTCAGGTTTGGGTTTGGTAATCCAAACCCGATCTCGGGTTTGGGTTTAGGAATCCAAACCCGATCTTGGGTTGGGTCGGGTTCACGTTTACCTGAACCCGACCCGTGGGTTTTTAAATTTTAATTTTTAATATATTTTTCTTGAGTTATTTTAAAAATATGAATAAAAAGTCAGGTTTTTTGGGGTCAGGTTCGGGTTTGTCAAAACCCGACAGGTTTTAGTCAGTCCAACTAGGTTCGATCAAAACCAGACATACTACGATTTGATTTTTAAAACACTGCTTTTAGTAATGCGAAGCCAATTCAAATATTTCATTTTGTTTTTCAGGTATTAAAGGAAAAGAAGTCGACAACCCATTCCAACAATATGCTTTTTATTATTGTTTCACCGAAAATCCGCCGATCCGCGAAGAGGCGCGACCGAGAGTGTAATTCGATTAATTCAGAATAATTTTGTGCTAATCTCCGTGTAGTTTTGTTGAAGTTGAAGCTTCTGGCGAGTCGTCGTCGAGACTCGAGTTGCAGGAATGAGTGTACACGAACTGGTGTGGCTTTGGTCGGTCGGACGGACGTATTTGTGCTCTGCGTGTATCAACTTGCGACGTTGCCGGCGAACGTGTAGTGCTGCTCCTGGTCGAATTGTTGAATGACAAACTGCAAGTGGCTTGACTTCTCTGGTTCGAGATAGCTTCTGTGCGTGGAATTCTTCTCGATAAAGGAGTTTGCAGACCTTCGTTTCGAGAGAGAACTTCTGTGCGTGAAGTAATTTCTCAACAAAAGCTTTTCGAATTTGATTTTTTCCAACCCCTGCAATAGACTATTTTCGGCTATTTGTAGCCAGTCTTATGCAGTGGTTGAAGAATTTTCCTGGGAAAGGGGATCACAATCCCCTTTCTGCTGCTGTAGTTGGGAGAGAAGAAGAGGAGGAGGACCAGGATCATGGCCTCCTTAATTGGCTCCTTCGGTTGGCGACCGGAACTGGTTGTTCAACTGTTAAGTTGAGTGGCAAGATGACGAGGTATGCTGACTGGTGCTGACACGATGGATATTTGCTGACGGGGGCGCCTACTGTCTCGATGACGTAACAATGCGGTTGGACCTCGCGATGGGCTGCGGTGACGGACTTCAAAAATCGACAGAGCCTACCCACGACGATCGATTTCTGGATCGGTGGATTTCTGGGCTCGTCGAAATTGGGCCATTCATATTTTGGTGCATACAGATTGCCCCCTTCGAGACTTGATCGTTTTTGAAGAAAACTTGAAACGATCAAGTTTCGAATGTGAAGATGAACAAACACAACACACACACACTTTTTTTTTTGTTGATCCTCTTACTCTTTTAGGATCGTTTATCTTTTGTGTATGTATGCTCTTCTGTCCTCTTGCTTTTTTAGGACAGTGTATATTTTCTGTACACTTGTATATAAATATTTTTTTTCTTTTCTCTTCTTCTTTTTTTGGCTCTCTTGCTGTTTTAGAGCTGTTTGCTTTTTTCGATTTTTTTTTTGATACACATACATATGGAGTATGTACGGTATGTAGAGAGACAGTGTACTTGAGCATCGACGAAGAGTTGAAAATTGAGGTTGGTCACGGTGCTTCGGTTCTTTGAAGGGTTCAGTCGCGACGAATTTTGTCGACTTCCGTAAGTCTCGGCGACTCTGGCGTCGCACTGGAGAAAATTGCAGCTCCGTTTCGACAGATTTTGGCCAATTAAGTTTTGAAGACACCCCTTCGTGTTGCCTTGAGATATTGATGTCGATTGAATGAAGAACGATGGGCTTTAGTTCAGGTCGTAGGCTTCATTATTTCTGGTCGTTGCGCCGAAGAGAAGGACAGTTTCTGGGTGTAGTGGGATCTATTCTGGCTGAATTGAGCCTCTCTGGCGTATCGCGATGCTTCTCTCGGGTTGTTTCGTCAAAATTGAAATTTCATCTCTGTCGACGGTTTGGCTTCAGCGCAAGTCGTAGAGGAGTTGAGGATGTGGTCCCCACCTTCCTGCGCAAACTCCTTTTGAATGGAGAAGTACTAATCCCTTCCTCGCAAATTTGGGATAATTAGGTTCAAGGGCTCTATCTTCTTCTTCTGGGTGCACTCTGCGAAATTGGATTCCCCCTCTATCTGCGATTTTGGCTTGAGAGACCTTGCAACTTTGACCTTGGGAGATTATTTACGATTGGCTGCCTTCTGTTCTCAGATTTTGGATTTTTGCAACCTGACTGCGAAATTGAGTTTGGGAGGCTCTACGATTTGGACTATGCGATTTGACTGTCTGCAAACTGGACAGTCTGCAACTGTGATTTGGGAGACAGACTTCAATTTGGGAGAATCTGAGAGACTGCGACTTATTGAAACCTAACTGTCTGCGAATTTTGACTTCTTCTCTTGTTTGGCGAGGCTGTCTGTCTGTGATTTTGGGTTTGGGGATACAGTCTACGAATTGGCCTGCGAGGTAGGAGACTGTTGATTGGGAGGCTGCGAACTTCTGGTCTTGACTGTCCCCGAACTGAGTGACTGCGAATTTGGCTGCAAAGTTAGAAGACTGCAAATTTGGCTGCATGTCTCTATCTACGAATTGACTGCTTGTGATTTGGAAGATAGTCTGCGGCTTGCTGTGATTGGACTATTCTGCGAATTTGGCTTTGCAACCTTCCCAGCTTGTGTCAGCACTTCTCCGCGAACCAGAATTTTAAGGTATTGTATCAAGAAAATTTTCCCGGCCGTCTCTGGCTGGATTCGAGTCAGCTAGGGTCCCCCCTCTCTGTTTTTTCTTCTTCTCTTCCGCCCTCTTTCTTCTTCTTTTTCTCTCCTCTCATTTTTGACTCCTCCCTCAGTCTCTCTCTCCCTTTTTTTTTATATATCTCTCCCCCTTTTTTTTTGTATTCTCTCTGTGTTTTTTTTTTATCTCTCTCGGTCTGACTCTTTTGCGCACTCCTGGTGTCTGTCAGTTTGTCAATGCGACAGACTGACAACGTTTTGTGCACTGTTTGATCCAAAAGTGCACCTGGCTCTGTCGCCATGTGCTGGAGTTTAATCTGGGTCACATCCGACTTGGTCGCCGAATGATGGATTCTGTTTTGGTCGCACCCTGCTTGGTCGCCGTGCAGCGGTTGTGTTTCGGCTGCGTCTGGCTCGGTCGCTGGGACACAGAAGTTTCTCCTCTTTTTTTTTGTTTTACGTCCGACTCGGTCGCCAGGACGCGAAGCTTCTTTCCTGCATTCAGTTTGGTCACAGAGTGCATTGCTCCTGTTTTGGTCGCACCTGGCATGGTCGCCGGGTGCTGGTTGGTCGCGGCCATCTTTGTTTCTGGTCGCGAGGTTTTGAACTGTGCTCGGCTTGGTCGTTGAGCACTTGTTCTGTTGTTTTGATGGCGGCTGGCTATATGACTGGTCGCAAAACTTTTGATTCTACTCGGCTCGGTCGCCAAGCTGCTTCTTTTGTTTTTTTTTTTTTGTAGCGTTCGTCTCCCCTCCGACATGATCGTCAGGCACTGGGGTCGAATGTGCGGCGTCTGGTTCTTGTTGACAGATGCTGAGTTCTCTATTTGGTCCTGCCCGGCTTGGTCGCGGGACACTGGAGCTTGATTTTGTTTGCCTCCAGTTTTGTTGTTGGTTGCAAGGCTATTGGTTTAGGTCGCGTCCGGCTCTGTTACCGTGCATGAAGCCTTTGGGACAGTGTTCGGCTAGGTCGCCAAGGCGCAGGATTGTTGTTTTGATCGCACCCGGCTCGGTCGCCGGGTGCTATTTTTTTCTTGTCGCGCCTGACCTGTGTGTCGGGTGCGAAGTTGTTTTCTGTGCTCGGCTCAGTCGTCGAGTGCTGTTTTGTTTTGTCGCGCCTGACCTGTGTGTCGGGTGCAAAGTTGTTGTCTGCGCTCGGGTCGGTCGCCGGGCGCGAAGCCTCTTTCGGAGAGCTTTGTTTCAAAAGTAGTTCAATTGTCGTAGTCCGCTCAGCTTGGTCGCCGAGTGTAGTGCTTCTGCTTTACTCGTCTCGGTCGCCGAGTGCTGCAAACTTCTTTAGGTCGCATCCGGCTCAGTCGCCGGACGCGAAGGCTTGCTTGTTGAACAATCGAAAAGGATCGGTATACCTCTTCGGTTTGCCCACTCTTTTTTTTTTTGTTTCTCCGACCTTTTTTTTCTTTTGGCGACTGGTTCTTTTTGTCACCCCTCTCATTTTTTGACTTGCTCTTTTTTTTTTTTTTTTTGCAACTTCGGTTTTTGTTTTTCGCAGGTCCCCCTTCTCTTTTTTTTTTGTGTGCGACTTTGCCTTTGGTCGCATGAGATGCATTTTTTTTTCTATTGAGGGAGAGATGGATTGCATACCTGATTCTGGCTCGGCTAATGATTTCGACACTTTGTTGCAGATGTCTACTCCACCGAATTCTTTCTCCTTTCTCGGTCTGACCCTCTCGGCCATCAGAACTCCTGTGAGGGGTACCCCTCGAGACTGCTTACGAATCTGTGATTCTGAGGGAGAGCAGAAGCCATTGTTGTTACCTCTCGGGGGACCGTCGGCCTATGGTGGTAGTGACGTAACGGCGCCCATAGTCAAGGCTATTCATGACCTGTGGAGTCGTCCTGTTGTCGACGAGGATGATCAAGTTTGCTATCTCCCGGGGGTCGGCGAAGCTTCATCGTCTCCACATCAGACTGTAGGCCATGTATTGCTGAGCCCGATGCATGACCATGTAGTTCGTTTCTCGACGCCAAAACTTTCCATCGACAGCGACCGGCTTGATGTTTGGGATGGTAAACCGATGGTGTGATCCAGCCCCCAGCATGTGCCCTTCTATTTTGAGTGGGCAGGCGTCATCCTTCACACTTGTACCGAGCTATTGGCAGCGGCTGACCTGACTCACGCAGTTCGGGCCTCCATGTTTTCGTATCAATGTTGTAGTAATGTCATGCATTCTCTCTTGGAGGTCTGGTCTTCTTCCACCAACACTATTTTTACTCGCGAAGGAGAGTTGTCAATTTCGTTATGGGATCTGCACCGACTCGACGGATTACCTCTCTCTGGGAGCATTTACGATGAAATGACTCCGATGGTGGAAGGTTTTACTCAGAGTCACTTTATGCTGCTGCCCGAGAGCCTCCAGTGCCTCCTTGCGTATTACCGATTGTTTTGTCGTTTGAAGGCTTCGGGCTCTGATGGATTTTCTGAGATTCCCATGACCCAGTGGATGTCCTTTTGGTTCCGCGCCGAAGGGGATGTGCAACCTTCAGAAGATACCTGGGTCGATCGTAGAAAGACGACGGGTTCTCGGATTCGTGATCATTCGACCCTACAAGATCAACCCCTTTCTGAGCTCGAAGTTCCTACCGCCCTTGCAGATGAGGTATATCTGGCCGCCTTTTTATCATTATGGCTCTGCCGTTCTGTCTTTTCCTTGCCGGGCCGCACGCTGAGAGCCAGTGTTTTCAAGATGGCGTGTTTCATGGCCGGCGGTAAGAAGTGCAGTCTGGCCAGCGCAGCTTTGGCTAACCTTTATCGAGGTCTCAACAGCTTCTCTCTAGGGAGAATCCCCAGGCCGTTCGTTTTTGCATGGCTCGCCCAGGGGTTTGGTGTTCACGAGGCCGACTCTGACGACGGGGACAGACCCCTTATGATGTTGTATTATAACCCATCGCACGTTCACTTCTACGCCCAGAAGGAAGCTCGTTCCTTGTTTTGGCACGGCGGAGTGCGATGCTAGTATCCCTCGGAGGCTCTTCCTCCTGGTCCGATCCTTGACAAGCCTGGTCATTTTGCTACTCGGTTTGAAGTGGAATACTTTCGTTGCCTGCGAGCGGCATTCCTTGTTTTGAGGCAACGTGAGTTTCTCATAGTGGAGCCTTATAGCCCTCACTGATTTGATCGTCAATTCGGGTTCTGCCAAGACTTTCCGGGTGTGCAGTTCCCTGACCAACGGAAAACGGCTACGGTTAACGCACTGGTGGAGATATGGCGAGCCGGGACTGCATGTCCTCTTGGCAGCGTGGAAGTGCCTGCCTTTGTGAGTCCCAGTTCTGATCCGGGAGTCACAGCCCTTTATCGGGAGTCTTGGCTTGAGGTTGCCGTTCCCTTCTTCGAGGTAGCAACCTCTTCCTTCTTCCTTTTGTGTATTCCTTCTCTTTTTCTTTTTCTTGCATCTTTTGACTTCTTTTACTCTCTTTCCATGTTCAGCATGCATGGGCAAAGTTTACTGGTGTACTTGAGCGGGAAAAAGCTTCGTCGCCTATGCAAGGGGATGGTGATGCGGAGGGTGTCGTTCGAAAGAGCACACGAAAAGGTGCCAAGCCTCCGACTTCTCCCAAGGCCAAGAAGAGTAAGGTTGCGAAGAAGAAGGCGCGTCGGCCGAAAGTCGCTAAAGAGAAGGTGTCGGCACCGTCACAAGTCGTACCGGTGAAGGGCATTGTCATTAGAGAGGCATCTTCACAGGAGGAACCTCGATCAGTTGTTCTATCTTTGCCGGCTGACAGCGCTCCTTTGGACAAGGGGAAGGGAGTGGCTGAATCGGCGGCTTCACCGAAGAGGACTGCTTCGAAGAAGAAGCCCGCGGCTCCGCAATTGGAGTCATTCATTTTCGTTCCTCCTCCCTTCAAGAAATGGCTGCGGACAGGTCTGGGTAAGCCACTGACAGGTTTGACCCCGTTGTCTGTTGTTCAATCTTTGGAGATTCCTCTGCCGGAGTCGGGAGAGAATGCTAGGGAGACGGCGCCTCTCGACAGGTCAGTTATCCCATCAACTAGAGAGGCCGTTGCGGAGCCAGGGGAAGTGCCTGCGCAAACACACCAGGTTGAGTCACGGGGAGTTGAAGAGTCAGCCGGCTTACCTTCTGATGCATAGGCGGTCGTCATTGCTTCCTCTATGGACCAGCCCTTCTTCCGGCAAGACGATTTGTTTGATCTCCCCGAGTTAGAGGATACTCGACAACTGGAGTGGGAAGGAGAAGAGGCGCCTTCTGCTGCTGTTACCGGCGGGTTAGTGACCGGCGAGGCTGAGTGTCCGGTGACTATCTCGAGTGATGGTGGAGCGCCCTTTCAGCCTTTGATTGGACAAGCCGAGGGTGGATTTCAACACCCTGTTTCTAATCCGGGTCCTCCGGTTGCCGCGACCTCAAGGAAGGAGCCATTTGTGACGTTTCCTCCTAGCAGTAGAGAAGTGCCTATTGCTGCAAAGGAAGGAGCTTCAGGGTCAATTCGTCGACCCGTTAGTGAGGATTCGTCGACTTCACGCCTTTCGTCGGTAAGTAGAAATCTTCTCATCTTGTTTCTTTGTTTTTTGTTCTTGCCTCATCTCTTTACTCCATTTTTTTTTTTTGATTTCGGTCTTCCCTATTTCGGCGACGTCGAGACTATTGGTGCAGCGGTCCGCGCTGGGACTGTGGATAGTGTTCGTCGAGTCAATTTTATTGACGGCCGACGATCCATGTTTGCCCCAACTCGTGGTGGACACCCATGCCATTCTTGAGCATTTGAGAGGAGCCAGCGTTGACATCTCGGTTTTGGAGCAATGGGTTGAAGACTTTGCTTCGGAGTCTGCTCGGTTTCAGCAATTGCGCCGTTCTTTGGCAGGGAACCTCAGGTTGGCCGAGCGGTTTGCTGCTGAAACTGAACTCGTACAATCTGTCCAGCATGTGAACTGTCGGCACGATGACTTGACAGCGGATTTGGATAGACGTCAGGCCGAGCGTGAAGCCACGGAGGCTGAGCAGTCATCTCTCTGTGATCGTCTAGCATTCATCTCGTTGCAGCTCGACTCTATCAATGCTGAGCTTGCGACCATCCGTAGGGGGATTGACCCTGCTGAGGAGGAAGCTTCTGCTCTCGAGGGTCAGCTCGCATCTGTCCGTGCACGCCTAGTTCTAGACGAGGCCGAGACGCGAGAGTTGGCTGAGGTCCGCGCCGAAGCGGTATGATTGCTGCAACGGGTGGCTGACTTCGAGCTTCTTGCACCTTGATGTATTTTTGTAGTCTCTCTTTTCCATTTGTTTTGCGAGACTAGAGTTTTATATATTTTTTTTGTAGCCTCTCCTTTTTTTTGTGAGGCTTGTACTGTTCTCATCACACATTTTCTTTGCAATGAGAAGTACCTCTTTTTCTTTTATTCGACTGTCTTTTTCTTGCTTTTTTTTTTGCTGCCCTCTTCTTGGGTAAAATCGTTTGAGGAATTTACCATTCGTTATCGGCAGCTCCGAACCGTTTGAGGTGACGAGCTTGTAGGTGCCATTGGTGTAGGCCTCCTGTATCACATACGGTCCTTCCCATTTTGGCGCGAACTTGCCCCCGGTTTTGCTCGTAAAGAGCATTGGTAGTCGGACTGCGAGCTCGAGGTCGCCTTTTTGGAATGATCTGAGCCGTACCTTTTTGTTGAAGGCTCGTGTCATCCAAGACTGATAGCACTCGAGCCGTTGTTGCGCTTCGAGTCGCTGCTCATCGAGTGACTCCAATTCTGCTAGTCGCAGTTGGGCGCATTCCTCTTTCGTAAACCCTTCTCTCATTGCAACTCGCAAAGATGGAAGTTGTACTTCGAGAGGGAGCACTACTGCGGTACCGTAAACCAGCGAATATGGGGTCGACTGGGTTGGCGTTCGAAACGAAGTTTTGTATGCCCGTAAAGCTTCGCCGACTTTTTCATCCCAACTCCTTTTGTTGGCGCCGATTGTCTTCTTTAGGATCTTGCAGAGCATTTTGTTGAATGCTTATGCAAGCCAGTTGGCTGCCGGATTGTAGGCCGATGATGTCCACTGTTGTATGCAAAATTTCTCGCAGAAGCGGTCCATGACTTTGTTTTTGAATGACATACCGTTGTCCGTCATTATGTATCAAGGAACTCCATATCGGTAGATAATTTGTGTTCGAATGAAGTCGACAACTATGATGGCTTTCACTTCTCGATAGGCAGCAGCTTCGGCCCATTTTGAGAAATAATCGGTGGCAGCCAAGATGTATTGCCGGTCGGAGTCGGATTTAGGAGTGATGGGACTAATGATGTCCATCCCCCAAGCTTCGAATGGCCATGATGCGACCGTTGGGTGAAGCGGTTCCGGCACTTGGTGTATATAATCGGCATGGAGTTGGCATTGTTTGCAGGTTCGAGCCATTTCTATGGCGTCTCTAAGCATCGACGGCTAGTAATAGCCCAGTCGCTTGACTTGTAGATGGAGCTTCGGGCCAACCTGGTGCGCGCCGCAAATTCCACTGTGTGTCTCTTTTAGCACTTGCAGCCCCTCTTATTTTGATAAGCATTGAGGGAGCAGCCTTCATACGACATTCGATAGAGTACGTCATGGATGATAACGTACATTGGGGCTGCTCAGAGAATCTGGACTCGCTCTCGCAGGTCGACAGGGAGTATGCTGTGGCGAAGAAGGTTCGAGATAGATTCTCTCCAATCTTCGACTTCGTTTTGACTTGCCGAGATAGGAACAGACTCTTCAATCTCTTCTATTTGTTCCCCTTCTGTTTCTTCTTCGACTAGTGGAGGGACAACCCATCTCTCGCAAATTGGAACTTGGTTCGGCCGTTCGTCGAATTACGCTAGACTGGCCGCAATTCCAGCCAATGCGTCGGCTGGCCCATTTTTGGATCGAGGAACATAGTGGAGTGAGGCTTCCAGAATTTGGGCCAGAAGTTCACCGGCATGTCTCTAGAATGGCATGAGTTCGAGTTTCTTTACTTCGAACTCCCCTGTGAGCTGCTTGATGACAAGAGCCGAGTCACCATAAATGTTTAACTGCCGCAGCTTCATCTCGACCGCTATGCCGAGTCCGAGGAGGATAGCTTTATACTCCGCTTCGTTTCTCAAACAATTTTGAGTCAGAACGAACGAATACGGGAGCAGGTCCCTTCTCGGTGAAACGAACAGGACTCTTGCGTCGGCTCCATTTCTTCGCGTGGCGCCGTCAAAATACATCTCCGAAGGGGGGAGCACCTCGACCAGGAAGATTTCTTCGTCGGGGAACTCTTCTGTTAATTCCCATTCGGCCGGCACCGGGTGGTCAGCCAAGAAGTTCGCCAGTGCTTGGCCTTTGATTGCGCGTTGTGGTACGAAGTTGATTTCGAACTCCGATAGCAGCAATGCCCATTTTTCCAGTCGACCAGAGAGAATTGGTCGCGACATGATGTATTTCAGCAGGTCAGCTCGCGATACTAAGTTCGTCGAATGCGCCAGGAGGTAGTGCCGAAGCTTTTGAATTTGCGAAGATGAGTGCCAGATAGGACTTCTTGATCGGAGTATAGTTGAGTTCGGCGCCCACCAATGTTCGGCTCAGGTAGTAGAGAGAATGTTCCTTGTCGTCCTCGTGTCACTGAGCCAAGAGAGCCCCTACCGATTTCTCCTGTGATGCGATATATAGCAGCAACGGCCTGTCGACGATTGGATCGACGAGCAATGGCGGCTTGGTGAGATACGTTTTTATGTTGTTAAAGGCATTTTGGCAGGACTCATCCCACTCGAACGGCGTATCTTTCTTTAGTAGGCGGCTGAATGGCTGGCATCACCCGGATAAATTCGAGATGAAACACCGAATATATGCCAAGTGACCTTGGAAGCTCTTGAGTTCAAAGACATTTCTGGTCTCCGACATCTTTTGAATCGCATCGATTTTTGACTGGTCAATTTTGATTCCTCTGTGATGCACCATGAATCCCAAGAATTTGCCCGAGGTGACATAAAATGCGCGTTTCAACGGGTTCATTTTGAGCTGAAACCGTCGGAGTTGCTCGAACATTGCCCTGAGATTGAGAAGATGGTCTGCCCTCTGTTTTGTTTTCACCACCAAGTCGTCGACATAGCATTAGACACGCTTGTGCAAGAAGTCATCGAAAATGTTTTGCATTGCCAGCTGGTAGGCCGCACCGGCATTCTTGAGTCCGAACGGCATTACCTTGTAGCAGAAGATGCCTTTAGGAGTTCGGAATGCAGTGACCTCCTCATCTTTTAGGTCCATCCGAATTTGGTTGTAGCCGGAGGACCCGTCCATGAAGGATAGAGCTTCGTGGCCTATCATCGCATCGACCATGAGTTCGGTTATTGGTAAAGGGAAGTCGTCCTTCGGGCACACCTTATTCAGGTCGCGAAAGTCGATGCAGGCCCGAATTTGGCCAGTCTTCTTCTTGACAGGGATGATGTTTGCAATCCAGGACACTTCACCTCTCTGATGAAATTGGCAGCGATCAATTTATCCACTTCCTTTTCAATTTCTGGCACAAGTTCTGGTCGGAATCGTCTTTGTGACTGCTTGACTGGCCGAACAGAGGGATGAACTGCCAATTTTTGAACTGCAACTCGCGGGTCGAGGCCGGGCATCTCCGTGTAGTTCCAAGCGAATACGTGGTATTCATGAAACAATGCCATGTATTCAGCTTCTTCTTCGGCTGACAGTGAAGCGCTAAGGAATGTGGGCCTCGGATCCTCTTTCGTGCCCAGGTCGACTTTCTTTAACTCGTCGACCGTCGACTGGCCGCCCTCCTAGAACGAAGCCGAGGCCTCCTTTAGGACGAATTCCTCATCTTCTTGTTTGTCATCGGCGATGGAGATGTGGTTTACCATGACCAAATCATATGTGCGAGCTCGTACGATGGCTGCTCTCGAGGTGTAAATAACCACCGGTTTTGGAGTGTCTTTCTTTTTCGTCGGAGTTTGGCCGACTGAAACTTGATGTACATCTGCTGATGCCTTTCTGGTTATTTTGACTGGCTTCGTCTGGGCTGTATGAACTTTGATCGGCTTCTCATTTTGGTAACCGAGGTCTAGGCGACCTTGGTTGATCCGATGGCCTTCGTTTCTCAATTTCTCCTGTTCTGGAGTGAGAACCGGTAGAGTGATGGGTGGTTTCTCATGGATTTGATCTTTTGTAAGATTGCCCCCCGGCTCTGGCCATCAGTCAGTAGGCGTTCGGGGTTGAAACCTTCATTCGAGCGAGTGGACGGTAATTACGCGAGGTTTGGGAACTGCTTCATGACGCTTCTTTCCTTGAGCTTTGGCAATGGGAGGGTGACCTTTTTTGTCAAAGGGGTCAGCTGAATTTTTTGGCATACGACCAAGGGAGCCTCTCCTTTCTTTCTTTGCGACTCTGGGATGTACCGCAAGATAGGTACATCACGCTGCGTCGGCGGTGGAGTTGTTGCGACCGGTTTGTGGCCGTGTGCCGGCTGGTTGTTGTGAGCCGGCTGTTTGTGGGACACGACTTGCGTCGTGGTCTATTTTAGAGACACGGCTTGCGTCGGTGGTTTGGTAGATGCAACTTGCGTCAGCTGTTTGGGCGAAGCAACTTGCATCGGAGTATCCTTGACTTTTGGCGCCTTGTTCGGCCAGGGTGACAATTTGACTATCAGTCTGGCCGTCAGATAGAATTTGGGGTCCGCAAATGATGCCTTTGCTTCTGTGAACGGGCTTTCATCTGCATACACCGTCTTTTGCTCGCCGTTCTCCCAATACTTGAAGCACTGAAGAAGTGTGGATGGCACAACTCCTATTTCGTGAAGCCACGGTCGACCCGAAAGCAGATTATAAGATGTTCTTGAGTTGATGACTTGAAATGGGGTTTCTGCCACCATGTCGCCAATATGCAGTTTGAGATTGATCATGCCGAGCGTCCTCTGGCCTTCCTGGTTAAAACCTTGGATGAGGAGGGAGCTCGGAGAGAGGTCGCCAGTAGATAGGTTGACATTCTTCATCGTACGAATCGGCAGGATGTTGACTGCGGATCCACAATCGATGAGGATGTGATTGATCTTATGGTCTCTGATGTAGTCGGAGACGAACAGCGGTCTGTTGTGATTCTTCGTCCCCAACTGCGCATCCTCTTCTCTAAAAGTGATGCACGGCGAACATGAGATGACTAGTGCTTCTTCCGACTTTGTGAGTTACGGGGAGGATTGCGTGTCTTCTTTCTCATTTCTGTAAGGCGGAGTTAACCCGATTTTGGGCAGGTCGTGCTTCCTCAAAAGCAGCATTTCAACTTCGGCTTGGAGTTCCTCTGGTTTGTCGAGGACCCGAATTAGAGCTTGTCTTGACCGAATGGCCAAGTCGAGATCGTCTTCTATCTCATTAAGCGGCGAGATCTGTTTGAGTGACGTCTCGAGGTCGTCGCATTCGGCGACCGATTTTTTGCCTTTGTCGTTTGATGTTGTGTGCTCGGGAGGAGCTGTTGAACATGTCGCCACCATTGTTGGTGGCGCGAAGAATTCTTTTGGGAAGAACTCCACTAGTGTGACGGGTCTCCTCTTCTTTCTGTTTGCTCTTTGAACATTGGTCCCGAGACCTTTCTTTTGGCGCTTCGTGGCTCTTTTGTTTGTCCGCTTCGCCTTAGTTCTGGTGTTCTCCGGTGCCGGTTTGATTTCTCGAATAGGCTTCTTTCTCCGGGTGACCAGGATCCGCCCCTCTGCGTCAGCAGCAGCTAGTTCGCGGGGTGCCGATTTTGGTGTGACCTTAGCTGGTGGTCGTTTGTTGTTGTGGTGTGGTCGGTTAAAGGGACCGGATTTTGGACGGTACTCCTGCCTCGCGACCTGCTGTTTGTGTGGCCGAGTTCGCCGGTTTGGCTCGGCTTGGATGGAGATGACATGTGAGGAGGTTGTATTTTCAGCACCTCCAATTTCGATGCGGCCTTGGGCCGCCAGCTCCATGATCCAATCTTTCAAGACGAAGCACTTCTCGGTCGGGTGCCCGACCAAACGGTGGTACTTGCAAAAATTCGAATCTTTGTTTCTGGACAAGTCGCCGGGTCTTTTGACTTTCGGCAGCTTGAGCAACTGGTTGTTGAGGAGTTGGTCTAGCATGACAGAAATGTCCGCGTCGACGAACGGGTATGTCTTGACCTGTCGTTCCTCCAGAGAAGGCCTCCAGTACGTGCCCCCAGTTAGCTGTCGTGGGAGGTAAGTGGCTTTGACCTTGCTTCCGACCTTGATGGGCTCAAAAGCGTTCGTCGCGAAGGAAGATTTTGTTTTCTCCTTCGTGTCTTTGGGCGCAGTCACGGCTGGTGCCTTCCCCTTTTTGCGAGGGTCGGCAGAAGAGGATCCTTCTTCACCTCGTTCCTCCATAAGGTTCTTCATGTTATGAGCTTCTGTTGCGAGCTCTTGAAAGTCGGCCGGCCTCCGACTTCGGATATATCGTAGGAGGTCCCATTGCATCCCTCGAGAGCACATTTCAATCTCTGCTTCAAGGGAGAGATTCGAGCTTTCTTTGCAGTTTAAGCTCAAGTTCCTCTACCGGTTAATGTAGTCGACCACCTTTTCGCCCTTCTTCTGTTTGAGATAGGCAATTTCAACCAGAATTACGGTGCACCGGGTACTATAAAACCGGCTGAGGAACTCGTGCTCCAGTTGTTCCGAGTTGTCAATAGACTCCTGAGGCAGCTCAATGTACCAGTCGAAGGCATTTCCCTTCAGTGATCGGCCAAACTGTTTGACCAGCAGGTCGCCGTCCGTGTCGGCGTTGTTGCAGGTCTTAATAAAGTGGGCGACGTGCTATTTGGGGTGCCCGTCGCCGTTGAATTGCTGAAATTTCGGAGGATGGTAGCCCACCGGCATCTGGATGTTTTGGATCCTCTGCATGTAAGACCTCCTGTATGTGACAGATTTGTTGTCCCCTGAGCTGTTCCGTACGGCGCGGTTAATAAGCTCAGTAACTGCGTCGATGGTGAGGGCAACCGGATCTGCTTCGACTCGGGCTCTACGGATGGTTACTGGTGCGACGGGCGGTAGCTCGTCGTCGGAGGAAGGATCTTTTGGCAGTGGTTCGGCCGAACCGCTGGTAGTCGCCCAATTTTGGTCGAATTCTTGAGACACACTGCCAGTATTATTTGCGGCCACCCCCATTTCAAGCCGCTCCAATATTCTCGTATCTGGAGGTCACAAGCTGCGAGTTGCGCGTCTTTGATGCGCAGCTGCTCACTTTGTTCTTTGAGTGCAACTTGCATTTCGGCGAGCTGCTCTTCGATGGTTTTGGCCGAGGTTGTCATCGCGACCATTCTGACGGTCTGCATCGGTGAAGCGGCTCCCGGCGCAGGTCGAAGTGGTGAGACTTTCATTGGCGACCGCATTGGGGAGACGGTCGTCGGTGTTCTCAATTGTGGAGTGGTCGCGGTGGGCGACCAGTTTGCGGTGACAGTCGCCGGTGTCTGTCGGCGAGGTGAGCGGATAGGTGGTAAGTCGGCTGCTGCATTGACTGCGGCTAAGAGATCATGAGATCGTGAGAGACAGTCACGATCGGTGAATTATCTATGGCCATCGCTCTCTGTACGGAGGAGGCCGGCGATGAGTGCATTCTTGCCGCGGAGGAAGAAGAGATGCCCCCATGTTGTTCATATCGTTGTACCAGAGTAGGGACGATAGAGCTTCTTCACGATGGCGGCGACTGAGCCGGGCTAACAGTCGGGCTGCGAGAAGGAGGAGAGGCAGCGACAGCCAAATATGTTGGCTTGGCCATCGCTGGCATTAATTTGGCGGAGGCCGCTACTGTCTTGATAGAGGCCGCGGCAGCCTGCAACACGAAGACAGCGCTTGGACGGCGCGCGCCGCGTATGAAGGGAGCATGTCCGGTAGACAAACTCCTGGCCAAAGCCCTTGTGACTGGGCGAGTGGCCGGTGGTGGAGAGGTAGGAGCGCGGAGGTCAGCTGGAGATGCGGCAGCTGGTCCGCGAGCTCCTGCGGTTTAGCTTACAATTGTGGCGGGGCGCGGGTGAGCAGAGCTCGAGGTGGCAATTTGCTTGCCCCTGTTGTTGTTGTTGTTGTTGCCGTTGTTGGCGTTGCTGGCCATGGCTGAAGGTTGGAGAGTTTTTTTTTTTACAGAGAAGGAGATGAGAGGTAGGAAATGTCCCACCGGGCGCGCCAAATCTGTTTCACCGAAAATCCGCCGGTCCGCGAAGAGGCACAATCGAGAGTGTAATTCGATTAATTCAGAATAATTTTTGTGTTACAATTTGGGTGTGAGTATCAGAAAAGTGCGAGTAATATTTCCTGGGCTTCCTCTGATTCGATCTCTATGTAGTTTTGTTGTAGTTGAAGCTTCTGGTGAGTCGTCATCGAGACTCGAGTTGCAGGAACGAGTGTGCACGAACTGGTGTGGCTTTGGTCGGTCGGACGGAGGTATTTGTGCTCCGCGTGTATCGACTTGCGACGTTGCCGGCGAACGTGTAGAGCTACTCCTAGTCGAATTGTTGAATGACGAACTGCAAGTGGCTTGACTTCTCTGGTTCGAGATAGCTTCTGTACGTAGAATTCTTCTCGATAAAGGAGTTTTCATACCTTCGTTTTGAGAGAGAACTTCTGTACGTGAAGTAATTTCTCATCAAAAGCTTTTCAAATTCGATTTTTTCCAACCCCTGCAATAGACTATTTTCGGCTATTTGTAGCCAGTCTTGTGCAGTGGTTGAAGAATTTTCCTAGGAAAGGGGATCACGATCCCCTTTCTGCTACTATAGTTGGGAGAGAAGAAGAGGAGGACCGGGATCATGGCCTCCTTAATTGGCTCCTTCGGTTGGCGACCATAACTGGTCGTTCAACTGTTAAGTTGAGTGGCAAGATGACGAGGTATGCTGACTGGTGCAGACGTGACGGATTTTCGCTGATGGGGGTGCCTACTGTATCGATGACGTAACAACGCGGTTGGACCTCGCGATGGGCTACAGCGACGGACTTCAAAAATTGACAGAGCCTACCCACGACGATCAATTTCTGGATCAGTGGATTTCTGGGCTCGTCAAAATTGGGCCGTTCATATTTTGGTGCATACAATTATTTTAGATTTTGTATTTAATTTTTTGTACATTAGTTATTTATTTATTTAAGAAATTATATGTCTCATCTCAATTTTTTTCCTTTTATTTGATACATGTTGTGTAATTAACTAATTTTTTTCTATTTATTTGATAAGTACATTCGTTATCTATATATATTATAGGAATTGGGGTCGAGAAAAAATAGGGACAAAAATGCTGAGGTGTCTATGACCTCCTTTAAATTTAATAAAAATAAATTCCAAAAACCCAATAAAAAATGTAATGGAGAAAATTAAGAGATAAAGATGCAAGAGAAAAAATAGGGAGAATGGAAGATGGTTGACGTGTAGAGGGTTAAGTGGGGAGTTAACTGGGGAGATAAGTGGGGAGATAAGTGGGGAGATAAGTGGGGAGATAAGTGGGGAGATAAGTGGGGAGATAAGTGGGAAGATAAGGAGGTAATTTAAGAATGGAGAGAGCTAGAAGAGGAAAATAAGAATATTAATTATCTTTATTTCCTATTTTTTCTCCCTCGGCGTTTTAGTTTTCAACAGGTTAGTATATATATTATCTTCACCTCTTCCCATATTCGTTCAGTTTCAGCGACCAACAAGTAAGTTATCTCTCAGTTGGTTTTCATGTTTTTATTTTTCTTTTTTTCATTATATTGATGTTTATATGATGCATTGTGTTTCTCTTATCATTTGCACTCTTAATTTTCATTATTTATATATTTTTATTATAATAATGTTGTCTTGTGTTTATCTTACTATCCTCCCATCTCTTCTCCTCTCTTATGTTTTTTTCCTTTCTTTTGTTTCTTAATTTCCTATTGTTTTGTACTTTGGTTTCATGAATTATACTTTTTTTTTTTATTTTTTATCCTCTTTTTGTTATTTCCAATTTTGGCATTTTCCCCAGCTTCAATAAGTAGTTGATTTCCTGTCATAGTTTCTTTCCAGCATGGTTTTCATTTGTTTTGATATTTTTCATATTTTTTCCTGATCTGATACTACTCCATTCTCTTCTTCCTTCCGTTTTTTTTTTAGTTTTGTTTGCTTTCTATTTTTGTCAAGACTGCCCATTTATTTGTTTTTTTCTTCGCACTACCTCTTTGTTTTTTATCTATTGACACACTATGGTTTGTATTTCATGTCGTACAAACTTTGATCACAAGTGTCATATATTGGGGAAAACAAACTAAGACATGAGGGAGAAGAAAATTGGTAGCAGTGAAAATAGGCGGGCCGAGAAGGATATTCAGTGAACAAGGGCGGGAGAGGGTGAAAAGAGGCTAACTCTAAAATGTCACTAAACAATGACTTTTTTGAAGGGAGATATTTTTTAAAAAAAAAAATTTACTCTCTTTTTTAATTGAAAAGATTTTTTTAAAAGATCATGTTGTCCTCATGTGCAAGAATCTCGATCCTTTGATTTTATTTATGCATTTTATTGCTTATTTTAGACATTCAATAGTTTTAATTATTTGATAAAATTTTAATAGCATAAGTAATTTGTTTATTCTAGGTTATATTTTTTAGTTTTTTACCCTTCAAATATTTATTTAAACTTGAGAATTTAATTTTAATTTCTATATAATCTGTGTAACTTAGTTTTCTATTGCATAATTTTTAATGGTATTGCCATTAATGTACATTAATGTAATATATTTTTTAATAAATCATTTCAAGTAAACTAAAGTTAGTAGGGCTCGAGGGATATATACATAAGTAAAAGCAAATGAAGAAATATAGAATTATTGATTCCAAAATTTAATTAAAAACTAAAAAATTATAAAACCCTAAATGTTTTATCTTTAGAGTTTATACATATAAATATAATAAAATACTTATAATATAAGTTTAATTTTGAAAGAAGTTAAAAATAAAATGTCTCAAAAAATGTCAAATTATTTTTTGAAGTTATTATTACTTTTAATTTTAAATTCAGAAATCATTAAAAACAAAAATACATATAAAATTTTGCAAATCTGAATTTATTATGTGAAATTAAGCTAAATATGGAGAGTTTAAATAAGTCTTGCATACTAAAAATTCAAATAAATATTTTAATTTTATATTTAAAATAAAAAAATATTTTAATACATGAAATTTAAAGTTGAACTTCAAAAAAATCAAACCCCTAATATTTTAAATTTACATATACATGTACTAAAATAATTTTATTATTAGTTTAAAGGTTAGGTTATTAAAGTGGGTTTGGATGGTTGTGTTTTCAAAGTATGGACTAATTTGTAGGAAATGTTGGTTTAAAGGTTAGGGTCTTGCGAGGTGTCGTTATGGTGATAAGCCGAGACCATGTTGGGCAGAAAGTCGGGCAAGAAGTCGGGCAGGAAGTCGGGTAGGAAGTTGGGCAAGAACATTAGGGTGGGACGTTGAGTTGGTTCATCGTGTAGGGTTAAGGGGTTGTGCAATGGGATCATGTGGTGGGACGTCGAGTTTGTTCATCGTGTAGGGTCATGGGGTTGTGGGATGGGATCATGGGGTGAGATCGTAGGGTAGGAACACAGTGTAAAGGCATGGAGAGTGTTAGAAAGACTCAAGGGGTGGGGCATTTTGTTAGGTCATTGGGCAGGCTCAAGGGACAGGGTCGAGGGGTGGGGGCATGTGCTGGGGCCATAGGGGTGGAGTTGAATATAGGGGTCACAATGGTGTAAAGGTGGGTCGAGGTGTGATTGGGGTAGGGGTGGAGTTGGGGTTAAAGTTGGGTGATGAGTCGATCGAGGTAGGATCATGCACTGGGGTTGCAGTGGTATCCGAGTTGGGGTGATTGGATGGGATCCCAGTTGGGATGATGGGATGAGATCTGAGTTGGCGTTATGGGGTGGGATCTATGTTGGGATCATTCGGGTGGGATCCGAGTTGTGGTCATTCGGGCCGGGGAGGTGTTTGTTCAAAACAACCCTATATATATGCATTATTAAAAATATTATTTTTCCTTTATATATGACTTAAATTATTAGTTTATTATACATTAACATTTACAAATACCATTCCCCCTATCAAATATTCTACACAGTCAAGTAATTCTAAACATTTATCCTTTGAAACATATTTGTGAAATAATAATTATTAAAAATTAAGTTTAAATTCATATATTAGTAAACATTTAATTGTATAATTATTTTACAAAAAATAACTTTTAGGTGTTAGTAAATAATTTAACAAAAAAAATTATACATCATTTTTTAGTCCCGGGCTTAGCACGGGCTTTTCAGCTAGTTTATTTATTTAAGCAATTATATGTCTGATCTCAACTATTTTTATTTATATGTCTGATCAGTTAATTGTTTTTCTATTTACTTGATAAATGCATTCGTTTATTTATTTAAGAAATTATTATAACATGTGGCTATTCTTTATCTTACTCCGAAAAAATAATATTAATAGATACTAAAAAAAGATGTTAATAATAGGTAAGCATACTAATAAAAGGTTTTCTTTTTATGGTGTATTTTTTAAATTATTGTTATTTCAACTTTTGAGTTTTAATTGATATGTATGTGTTTTTAAATTATTATTCAAAATTTGAATTTTAATTGATACTGGGTCTTTATCTTAAACTAAGAAAAGGTTTTCTTTTTATGTTGCATTTTTTAAATTATTTTTATTTCAACATTTGAATTCTAATTAGTATGTTCGTGTATTTTATTGTAATTGAGCATCATTTGGAATGTGTTGGAGGGTATCAATTTACTCCAATTCGGGAGGGTAGCTAAAGATAGGAGGGATTAGAAAAAATTGGGGAAAAATGATTCTAGGCATGAGTGGATTCTAATTATTAAATTGTACTAATAGTTTTTAAAAGAAATTAGTTATTGCATATATCCTGTTACCAAATCCATCGAATGAATATCAGTGGGTTTAAGTATAAATTTTATTTAACATATTTATATGTAAGACAAAACACTTTACAATGTTTATTTTTTGTGAGGAATGATCAGTATATAAAGAAGAAATAAAGAGAATATATTCCTAAGGTAAAAAAATATAAACACCTAAAGTTATAGAAATTACCCTTTGTGATATGAATTGAAAAAATTCATTTAATATACCTGGCAGATTTGTTAGCTACATAAACTGGTAGATTTGAAACATTTATATATTAGTTAAAACTTAGTCTAACATCAATATAAAGGATTATTAAAATAATGTAAACTCTATCATATATATTTAATAAATTTTTTTTTTTTACATTTAGATAAATATATTTTTTCCTTATTATTGTCAAACATTTTAACTATCTTTATTATTTAATATTATAATTTAAAATTATCTTTATTTCCTTTAGGCTTGATTTTAATTATCAAGCACCAACATTAACAAATTTGATTGAAGTTATTAAATTTATTGTACACAATTAGTAAAAACTAAACCCATTCTTTTCGGAGAATATTTTTAAAAATAATAATGAAAAGAATTAAATTTAAATTATACATTATTAAATATTTAATTTCTTAATTATTCTCCAAATAAATAGCTTCTTATATTTTAAAATATTTTAATTCAAAAATTAAACATAATTTTGATTTATTTCTTGTGGGGCCTATCAATTGGGCTGGTTGGGCCTATCAGTGGCGCTAGGTCGGCCCTATCAATGGGGCTAGGTCAGGTCTATCAATGGGGTCAGGTCGAGCTGTCATTGGGACCGGGTAGAGCTATTTGTGGGGTTGGGTCGGCCTATCAGTGGGGTCGAGTCAAGCCTATTAATGGGGCTGATCAAACTTGTCAGTGGGATCAAGTCGGGCCTGTTAGTGGGGCCTAGTCAGACATGTAGTGGGCTAAGTCGGGTTTGTCATGGGATCGGGTCGGGCCTATCACTGGGAATTGGCAATCTTTCAGTGGGACCGGGCCAAGCATTGTAGGTTATTGTATCGCATTGGTGGTTTTGTTGTCGTTGCCTACCATTTGAGGTTTTAAGTTTTTTTAAAAAAAAATTTGACGGAGGAGGTGAGAGGAAGGAGATGTCCCATCGAGAGTGCCAAATTTGCATCGGCGAAAAACCTCCGGTCCGCGAAAGAGCGTGACCGATTGATTAATCGACAGGAATAAAGAAAGATTTACAAGATTGTGTTTGCGAGTTGGGAAATCTTGTGGGTGGGTTCTCCTAGCTTTCCTTAGATTCGATCTTCGTGTGTGGTTGGTGAAGTTGTTGCTTCCTACGAGTTAACGACGAACTTCGAGTCTTTGAATGAGTGTGCACGAACGACGACGGATGTAGTCAGCCGGACGCAAGTATTTGTGTTCCGTGTGTTTTGGCGTGTTGACGTCACCGATGAACGTGTAGAACTGCTTCAGATGAACTGACAAACTTTGGCAAACTGAGGGTAGATGGAACTTCTAGCTCGAGAATACTTCTACTTGCGAGAAAACTTTTTCGACCCCCCTTTTGTTGGAGTGCTTCTGGCTATTTGTAGTCGGCTGAGTGAAACGTTCGAGGTCGATCCTGAGAAAGGGGATCCGATCCTCTTTTGCTAGTAGAGCCAAGTGAGAACTGACGCTCATTTTCCTCTATCGATCCACATAATGGGGATCAATTAGGGGACTTGCCATTTCTGGCTTCTTCTATTAGGCGGCGACCATGCCTGGTCGATTTGGATCTGGAGGTGGCTTTTAAGTGTAGTCGATGACAAAGCAAAAGATGGCGTCGACGTGGCGATGAAGTGTCGATGAAGTGTCGATGATGACGGTGTTGTTGACGTGGCAAGATGATGGACCTGACGATGGGATATGAACGATGACTTCGAAAATTGATATACAGACCGACAGTATGCCTGTGTGGTCGAATGATGGATCGGTAGACGAATGGGCTTACCGTTGATGGGCCAATCAGATTTTGGTATCTACAGTTACATATTGGGTGGGTATAGGATATTGGGACAAGTTAATAGGATACCGGGCCCAGTTAAGTGGGACTTATTTGGGGTTGAAGATTATGGATAATGATGATTATTGAAATTTTCATCGGAACTAATGGAATCTATATAAAAAGGATTATTTATAATACTTTTTAGCAAAAAAAAATTGTAAACTTTATATTAAATAGAGTCATATTTTTTAATGTAATAGTACTAGATAAATTTTTGAGAACCTATATTTAATGAAATAATTGAAAAAGTAAAAATTAATATCAATTTCCAACATATAATGAAGAACATATATTCAAATGACCAATTATTAAAATGAAAAGGAAATCAAAACATATGGTTAGAATAACCTACAGATTTTATTAACAATACAAATAATTTTGTTAATATTATATTATTTTATTATTATATCCTTTGTGCTAATTTTAAAAGATACACTCTCATTTAAAATTTTAGGACATTCCTTATTAAATTTAATTTTAGTTAATCAATTAAAAATAACTCTATTTTTTGGCACGGGCATTTTACTAGTATATATATATATATAAGAGATAAATAGATCTAACAAATATATCCAGAAAACTATGAAAACTTATCTCTTTCCTTTCTCTCTCCTCTCTCTCCTAATCTTTCTCTTTGGCTTCTGGCTCTCTCTACTTTTTCTCTCTATTTTCTCTTTCCCATAAAGTAGATACCGATGCATTTTGGTAATTAAAAATAAGAGAGATTAAAATCGTAAAAGCACTTGGGTAAAATTTTAGGTACATATGTCATTTTTGTATTGATGAACATATAAGGTCCAATCTTTAATTTGTAACCTTTAACTCATCATCATATACACAACTTCTTCCGTTTAAGTTTCTGTTCTCTCTTCCCTGCAGTGTCGACAAGCTATCTCCAATTCCATTAATAACGGGGTTTAATGCAGGGAGGATCGAGTGAAATGAAAAATATTTTGAGTACTCGACAATGTTAAAAGTTTTAATTTTGGGCAAAAGAATTATTTATGTTGAATAAAATAACTAGGGCGATTGATGTGAACAATAATTACGGGCTTATTTTATTTTTTATTTTTGAAAAAGTAAACACCATTACCCCACCTAATGTTCCGAGGAAACTCACCTCCTGTGATCTACCCACATGAGATCACCCAGGAGGTACTTATGGGCTGATTTTATGCAACAATTACATATTCGATCGCCCATATTTGCTTGATTTCGTACCTTTTAAACCCTGCATGATGAATCAATTTTTTCCACTCAGCTTCTGTTCTTTCTTTCCCTCATGTGAAGACAAGCATGCGCAAATCCAATGACATGGTTTTGAGATCATCAGCCTCCGTACGATCATAGTACCATGCCCACTGTCTACATGCATTTAAAGGAAGAGGAAGAGTGATTGTTTTGAAATAAAGGCGATTGATGCGAACCATGAGGGGTTCGGATCAGTATCCTAAGGTGGAGTTCGCCCAATCCATAGTAGAGAGGAATGCGGGGACGGGTCCACCGTTGGGATAACTAAGCCCCGTTAAGCTTATGTTTCAAGTTAGTAATTACCTCCTCCTTATGTCATTTGGCAAGAACAAGACATAGGCTCTGTTTTAGGGGTTCTCTCTCCTTCGTTATGTAGATATCAATGCACGGCTTAAAAAGAACAGAAATCAAAACCATATATGCGCACAAACAAAGGGGGGGGGACCTGATTGATCTCCCTCAATTAATTAGTATGGAAATGCCTCGATCACGGACTGCATCGCCGATATGTGTTTGATCTTGTATCCCTTAAACCCTGCTTCATGGATCAATTTCTTCCATTCACCTTCCGTTCTCTCTTTTCCTCCCGTGTTGAGGAGCATGTCCAAATCCATATAATGCTTCATGTGGGCTAGGGGTTGACTCGCGGCCTCTGAATCCAATACTATGTCCACAATAATCACCTTCCCTCCTTCGCGAGGCACCGCTTCCTTGCATTTCTTCAGGATCTTCACGCACTCCTCATCGTCCCAGTCATGGAGGATGCACTGAGATGATCAAGAAACGGGTGTGTTTCGTTTTAGTATGTATATATATTAATATATATGTTGCAGCTAGCTAGCCAGCCATGGAGGAAAGGGTTTATAAAACATGAGTACGGTACAGTACCTTCATTAGAATCGAGTCTGCGGAGGGAATGGACTTGAACATGTTGCCCTCGACTCGGGCCACCTCGGTGTACTCGGGCGAGTCCGCGATGACATGGGGCAGGTCGAACACGGTGCATTTGATCTCCGGGTGGGCCTGGGCGATGGCCCTCGCGGTGGTTCCGGTGCCGCCGCCGACGTCGACGAGGGACCCCAGTCCGGCGAAAACGTCCCGGCACTCGTCGACCAGGGCAGAGGTGAGGAGCCGAGAATCGAAGGCCATGGCCGCGTTGAACAGCTTGTTCTTGTCCGGATTCTCCCCCATGAATTCCCAGATGCTCTTCCCGTTCGCCATCTCGAACCCGGTGGGCCCGCCGGGTCGGACGGCGTCCTTGATGTGGCGGAACGGGGACATCAGGCTCTCGTCGGTGATCAGCAGCAGCGCGGGGACGATGCTCTTGTCCCAGCCGGAGACAAGGAGCCCGCCGGCCGGGCCGAGGCCGTACCGCTCCTCCTCCTCCTCCTCCTCCTCCTCCTCCCTGGTGAAGAGACCCATATGGACGAGGTAGCGCATGAGGCGACGGAGGCGGTGCGAGTCGACTGAAGGGGGAGGGATTCGGGAGGAGAGGCCGGAGATGGAGATTGGTCCGCCGTTGGAGTGGATGATGTCGGCGAGGCGGAGCTCGACGGCGGAGCGAAGGACTAGGGAGTCGGCGAAGCCGTACACGATCTTCCACAGCGTCGCAAGAGCCAATTGATCATCTACTTTGGGCGTTTCCATTTTCTGTCTCTCCGGTCTCTATCCTTCTCCCCTTCTCTCCCTCTCTCCGGCGATCAATTTGGTGGGGATGAACGGAGATGGTGAGGCCTCGCACTTTATAATTTAGAATCCTAAACTCCACATCTCCATCTCGTGGCGGCGATATCAGCCCACGTGCACGAGACGGGGTTCGCGTGGGTTGGGACGAAATACTGAAGAAAATCGTAGCATTAGAAGCACGTGAGAAGCGATCCCGATCCACCAAAGGAATCGCACCGAAAAAGACCGGGTTCGCGCGGGACCGGTAGTGGTTTTTCTTGCGGGCCTCTCAATTTGATGAAATCGGGTTTATATCTTCACACTTAGGGATGGCAACGGGTACGGGTTAACGGGAACCCGCCGACCCGACCCGCTTAAAGCGGATTTGGGTTTATGTTTTTACTCCGCGGGTCGGGTTCGGGTTTTGGGAGTAGAACCCGTCATGGGTTCGGGGCGGGGACAGGTTTCGCCCCAAAAACCCGACCTGACCCGCTTAATTCTTATGTAAAAAAAAAATTTTAGAGAGTATTTAAATAATACAAAGTAAAACCCTACTTTCTTACGTTTTTCCCTTTTGTTTGACAATATGTTTAGGTATTTATATGTTTATATTATTTATTTAAGAATTTTTTATATTTTTAAAATTTTTAATATTAAACATAGCTGGTCGGTCGGTATTCCCAGGGCGGGTTTTCGCGGTTCGGGCGGGTTTTTTTTTTCGCTGGGCGGGACGGGTTTAGAAATCAAACCCGCGGGACGGGTTTTTGCGGCGGGGACGGGTTTCCACGGTTTTTTGTGGGGCGGGGATGGGTTTCCAAAAACCCGCCCCGCCCCGCCCCGTTGCCATCCCTATTCACACTCGTCCTCTCAATGTTGTGTTAAAGGCTAGGCTTAGCCTGCTACTGTTCTTTCTTCTGTTTATGGGGTTTTTGTTGACTTACCTTTAGACAGTCGCTCGTGCTTCTCCACCGACTCACCTCATCATCGTCCCACCCAAAGATGTAAATTAATAATACTCAATTTTGATAGAGGGTCGACACGACACATTTTTAATTACAAAATTACATTGTATGAAATAAATATTAAATATGATTAGAACAAATCACGCCCGTAAAATAAAAATAATACTAAAAAATGAACTAAAAGTTCATAAGAAGCTAAGGAAACTAATATTATAATAAACATCCAAAATAACGAAATAAAGAAGAAGTCTTATGATTTACATATATACGAGCGTAGAATGATTAATTCGCTTTTAAAATACTTAATGGAAATTCAGTACGATGTATAAAATTCTAACCGTGTAACTAGCTTGGAAGAGAATGAGTCGCATGTCCCCTTCGTTTAACTTCAATAACATAATTGTGCTATGTGTTACTCCATTTCAAAATCTGCTCAGTGAATGATGGGTTTGCTTTCTATCGATCTCTTCGCACTTCTAATCACATCTTTGATTCAACAAGATCGATGTAAATGAAACGAACATTTTTCAAAACATTTTCTTCTAGCTGTTGTCCTCGAAGCGCCACATTAATCTTGTCGGAATTAATTAGTGTGGAAACGCTACGATGACAGATTCTCTCGCGGAAATGTGTTTGATCACGTATCCTTTAAACCCTGCTTCGTCCATCAATAATTTCTTCCATTCTGCTTCCGTCCTCTCTTTCCCCCCCGTGTAGAGAAGCATGTCCAAATCCATCATCTTGTTTTGGGGATGATACAGCACCGAATCCAACACGATGTCCACTATAATCACCTTCCCTCCTTCCGCCGTCACCGCTTCCTTGCACTTTTTCAGGATCTTCAGGCACGATTCGTCGTCCCAATCGTGGAGGATGCGCTGCAGTCACTTAATTAGTTAAGCTCACTCATTACGGACTTCGAACAAGTTATATATACACATAATAAAAGTCAAGCTTAAATATTGTACGTACATACCCTCATTAGAACCGCATCGGCGGAGGGAATGGACTCGAACATGTCCCCCACCACTCGGTTGATGATCACATCCGGAGTAGTACTGATCATGTCCTCAGACGAGTCGTCGGCGATGACGTGCGGCAGGTCGAAAGCGGTACATTTCATCCCTGGGAAGCCCTGCGCGATAGCCCTCGACGCGGTACCGGTGCCGCCGCCTACGTCGACGAGGGACCCAACTCCGGCGAACACGTCTGCGCACTCCCCGACCAGAGAGGAGGTCACGAAGCGAGTTTCGTGCGCCATGACGTCGTTGAAGACCCTGTTCATTTCCGGCTTCTCCGCCAGGTGCTCCCAGAGCGTCTTCCCCAGGCCGGCCTCGAACGCGGTGGGCACGCCTGGGTGAAGGCCGTCCTTGATGTGGTAAAACGCTCCCATCATGTCCTTGTCGGTGACGGCGAGGAGTATCGGTACGATGCTCTTGTCGGAGGCGGTGACGAGATACTCGGCGGCGAGGGAAGAGAGGCCGTAGCGATCTTCCCCGCCGTCGTCCTCAAGGGTGGGCTCCACCTGGGTGAAGAGTCCCATGCGGACGAGGTGACGCATGAGGCGTCGGAGGCGATCCGGGTCGACGGGTGGGGGAGGGAGGCAGGAGGAAAGGTCGGAGAGGGAGATGGCTCCGCCGCCGTGGGAGTGGATGATGTCGGCGAGACGGAGTTCGACGGCGGAGCGAAGGAGGAGGGAGTCGGCGAAACCGTAGACGAAGTTCCAGAGCATAGCGAGACCCAATTCGTCTTCCTTCTTCGCCATCTCCATGCGTGGTATGTTTTAGCAAATCGTTTCTCCGGCCTTCTCTCTCGCTAGATCATCGCCCGGGGGTGAACTTACGCGGTGATGTGTCGAGGTATGGAAGCCCCCTGCGTTGCCAAGGGCACGTGGCAGATTTGAACGCCCTTATCCAAACTTGTTAAGGTCTCAGTCTCTCATTCCCACGCACTCCAATTCTTATGGGAAATCACACGAATAAGGACCCGGATCCGCTGGCCACAGCCATTTATGGCAAGCGTACGCAGGGCCAATGGCGGAGCGCCCTGGCACGAGGTGCCCGTGCGGCGCTCCACCATGCGCGGATCCGGGTCTCAACCGGGTCATTCAACAGACCAAAAAAAAAAAATTTAAACCGGCCGAAAATCCGGTTCGGCGCACGTCCGGGTTAAAAACATTTTCATCTTTCCGCCCATCCCTCTTCTTCTCTCATTTTCTCTCATCTCCATTAAATGTAATGGTATATAGTTGTACGAATGATGGTAAAGAGTTGTAACTAAAATTAGTACATAGTTGTCAAAGAACCAAAAAATAATTGATAAACATTTGGTAAATAGTTTTCCAAAGGATGGTACAGACTTGAAACTAAACGTAGTATTGTATTAGTATATAGTTGTTACCAAAAGTAGTATATAGTTGTTAGACAACAAAAAAAAAAAAACTCTAATGGTAAATAGTTGTCCACAGTCTACAGTACAGTTGGTTGGTACCAAAAGTAGTATATAGTTATTAGACAATAAAAAAAAATACTCTAAAAGTATATAGTTGTCCAAAGGCTGGTATAGAGTTGGTACCAAAAGTAGTAGATAGTTGTTAGACAACAAAAAAAAAATACTCTAATGGTATATAGTTGTCCAAAGGATGGTGCAGAGTTGGTACCAAACGTAGTATATAGTTGTTAGACCACAAAAAAAAAAGCTCTAATGGTATAAATTTGTGCAAAGGATGGTACAGAGTTGGAACTATACATAGTAAAGGGTTAGAGGATGATAAGAGTCGAAGAGATGGCCGACCACGCTTCATGATTACCACAAAAAAGGATGGCACTACCTTAGAAGCATCTTGCCGCAGCAGTGTTGCCTTAGAATGGTATATAGTTATACCTAATGTTAGTACAGAGTTGTGTACCAACGTAGTATATAGTTGTCCAAAAGGCTGGTATAGAGTTGGTCCTAAACGTAGTATATAGTTGGTAGACCACAAAAAAAAATGCTCCTATGGTATAGAGTTGTGCAAAGGATGGTACAGAGTTGTAACTATACGTAGTATATAGTTGTTAGACCACATAAAAATTAGACTACAAAAAAAAAAAATACTGTAATGGTATATAGTTGTCCAAAGGCTGGTATAGAGTTGTTACTAAATGTAGTAAATAGTTGTTAAACCACACAAAAAAATGCTCCAATGGTATAGAGTTGTGCAAAGGATGGTACAGAGTTGTAACTATACGTAGTATATAGTTGTTAGACCACAAAAAAATTAGACAACAAAAAAAAAATACTGTTCTTAACCCGGACGTGTGCCGAACCGGATTTTTGGCCGGTTTAAATTTTTCTTTTTTTTGGTCTGTTGAACGACCCGGTTGAGACCCGGATCCGCGCATGGTGGAGCGCCGCACGGGCACCTCGTGCTTGGGCGCTCCGCCATTGGCCCTGCGTACGCTGGCCATAAATGGCTGTGGCCAGTGGATCCGGTCCCACGAATAATAACTTTAATTAGAAAATAAAAAGTTACGAAAAGTAGAGAAATCAGAGTTTGAGGGATTGAGTAAATTTAGACGTGCTCTCAGAATTCTAATTTTCTTCTCAAAACGTGAAATTTTCAACTCTATCCAATTTTTTTTGGACAACCCTCTAAAATAAGCGAAGTAGACACAAAAAATTTTAAAAAAAATTCTTAAAAATCTAGAATTAATTTATTGTCTTTTTAATCTTTTCAAAAAATCATATAGTGCCCTACTTAATTATTGTCAAACTTATTAAAAGCTTTTAATTTATATTTTTATTTCATAAAAAAAAAATTTAAAAAAAATTTTAATTTTTTATATAATTACCTTTTTTTATGTTTTGAATTCCCTTTCAATAAAACCACAATTAAAAAAATTATTTTATTTTAAAATATATAAAAAATCATATAATCTTTCCATGATAAAAAATAATATAAAAATCATAAATCCTTTCTTTAGGACCTAATATTCTTTTACCATTTAAAATATAATATATTTATTAAAATTAATTATAATAAATGTAATTTTAATTTAAACTAAAATATGCTTATCATTTTCATAAATCGTAAATTTCAACTTATTTTTTTTTTCTCATAAAAAAAAATAATATCTTTACGCCTTATTATTTTAAAGTGATATTTCTCTTGAACTACCTTAAAAAAAATTTATTTTAAAATTGTTACTAGTTCAAATTTAGTAATTATTTTAAATTATGTAATATTAAATTTAAATATTTTATAATATTTTGATTAAATTGATATATACTGAATTAAATCGTTCAAAAGAAAAAACATATGTTTACATGTAATAAATGGCTAAATATTTAATAAATTTGGTTAATGAATAAAGTAATCAAATAGTAGGATCATCTAGTATTTGATAAAAACATTAAATTATGTTTACTAAATAAATATTTATCATCTGATGCATTATACAAAAATTATTCATATAAAGAAAAGATAAATTCTTTGTATATATATATATATATATATATATAAAATAATAATTTTAAATTTTTTCTCTCTCCTGAACACTTCAATAATAACTAAATAACATAATTATTTATCAATCAGTGGAACTTAGTAATTACTTGTTCAAGTTGCAAAATCTTCAAAATTCTTAATGTTTTAAACTAACATTAGACTTGAAACTCTCGGTGTCAACTACTAATTAACAAGAGAATTTTTTTACTGAAACTTTACTTTCAAGGAAATCATTGTATTGACTTCAACTTCAACATAAATATCGAGTTCTCTATCCACTACACCCCGTAAGGCCTCTTTCTTACGTTGGTATCCTTTAGCAAATCGTTTCTCCGGCCTCCCAACCTCTCTCTCTTAGTAAGGTTTCTCTTGTAAATTAAGATAAACTCCCGAATCCATATTCACCTGCGACATGGCAAACTGCAATAATCGTACCACCACCAATGATTGATTCCTGGATTAACTACCCACTTATTTAACTTAACCTAATTGGCCAGGTACTTTCGTTACTGCTTTAAGTATATAACTTTGTCAAATTAATTATGGGTAGGCTTCAATTACGGAGTGCAAGGCCGAGATTGGTTTGATCTTGTATCCGAAATAGCCAGCCCCAAGGAGGCAAGGATGAGCTTCTTCCACCTGGCTTCACTTCTCTCTTTCCCACCGGCCCAGACCATCATGGTTATGTCCATCATCAGTATAGTTTCATCCCAGTAGTGCAGACTCGATTATGCATGATCACCTTTCCTCCTTTCCTCCTCCTCCCTTACCCGCAGGAGGCAATGCTTCCTTGCATCTCTTCAGGATCTTCAGACAGATCTTCTTCACCCCATGCAGTTGTGGAGAACCCTCTGTATGCATATATGCATCATGCAAAAGAAAAAGAGAATTGACTAGAAGTTTTATTTTTAAATAATAATAATAAAAAAATTACACTTTTAACACTATTTAAAATTTATTTCTAAAAATGTCATATTCAACCACTACAAGAAAAAAGGTTTTTAACCACGAATTTTTTCGTGGCTAAAAGTCTCCAGTTCGTGGTTAAAAGTTTGTAGCAAATAAAGCGTCGCTAAAAGTATTAACCATGAAATTTCTTGTTTCGTGGCTAAATCTAGCCACTTTTTGCAACAAAATATTAAATTTAGTGGCTAAAACTTCGTTACATGTAGCAACGAATTATGCAGTTTCGTGGTTAAAAGTTGACATTTTTAGCCACGAAATATATTTCATGGCTAAAACTAATCTGTATTTAGCAACAAAATTGTTTGTTTCGTGGCTAAAAATAGTCTCCATTTTGCCACGAAATTGTCATTTCGTGGTTAAAAGTATTTACTTTTTAACCACAAAAGTTCTAATTTCGTGGTTAAAAGTCTTTTTCTAGTTATTTATAATTTATATTAGTTATTTGAACTACATAAACCTGTTTTAATTTCATCACTGCTGACAAAAAAAATTCATCACAATTGAGTTCTTTTCATTCACAATTCATTCACAAAGTTCATAATTCATTCACAATTTATTCACAAAGTTCATAATTCATTCACAATTCATTTACAAAGTTCACAATTCATTCTCAATTTTATATTCAAATTCATCACAAACAGCTCAAAAGGTGAAAGAGAAGTTGTGTAAAACAAGCAAGGCTTAACCAAATTGAAAGGTCACGGGTCACGTAACCCCTGCATCATCTGAATCATCTCTCTACGCATTTCCTCTAACTGGGGACTATTTTCCTCCTTCAACTTTTCTATCTCATGCCTATGCTCTTCACGTACTTGATCAATCATATTTTGAATAGACGAAGAAGAAGATGATGCACCACGAGGTCTTAGGTACAACTGGTTGTGCCTGACCTTGGCCCTTTATGTAACCATACCTCGACACTAAAACATCTTTTACAATTTGTTTTTCATTCAGAGGAGTCTCTTGTTGTGGTGCTTGCTCTTTTGCCTCCAACATAAGATTCTATCCAACATAGAATAATCCATTGATGCTAATGATACCACAATACATTTAAAGAGATTTTATACTTAATTTAAATTTTACTTACATATTTTTCTTCTGCCCCTGCACCCCAAGCTCCTTTCCTTGAAAAATGTGTTTGTTTGAATTGATTAATAAGACTGTTGTCAGTACCCTACAAGTGATACAAGGAAAGCAAATTAACAAATGATAAGAAAAAGTTTAATTAAAGTAGAATCACAAGATAAAACTTACCATTTTATCAAATAGACGCTGAAATGATTTTTGCCCTGCTGTGTGTCTAACTTTCAACTTGCTTATGTTAACTTTATTTTGGGCAGATCAATCCTATAATCATTTAAATATAACATAAAATTCCAAAGATTTAAACACATGTCAAATTTGAATAGAACTCTCGTTTCCAATTTCAATTACCTGAAAATTCTTAGTTGCAAAAATATTGTCACAAAGCCATTTCCAATCAGATTCGTCTACATCAGGAAAAGGAGTCAATCGACCTTCAGGATCTCCTCCATGCTGCTGAAACCATGCACTCAACTCGCCTCTATATGCCTGGAATATATCACTCATAGTCCTTAATACAACTTCTTGGCAGAGGTTGTCATGTAGTATATCAATAGCAAAGTAGTTCTACCACCAAATATTAATTATTAGATTTGGATATATCAACACAAATCATAACTATAAAAATGATATTTTCCTGGATAAAAGAATAAGCTTCATGAAAATCCTCAGCTTTAAACTTCCTGAAGTATCTCACCTGATGTGGCAAACGTGTTCTCACTGCAATTCCAATGTATCCAATGAACTCACCGTTGTATTTCCCCTTAGACCTTCTTGATGTAGCATCAAACTCAACTGGTATTTTGTGGCCAAGCTTCTCATATAATTTTTTTACAGTTAGACCCCTACTTGGGCCTCGCCTATGTTTACGCGGGACCGTAGAAGCTTGCACTGTATATAAAAATAAATAAGAATTAAGTATTAACATGCTTCTTTCTTAATCTTGCTTAAGAATAATATAACAAGATAGTTAATTCATACATTGAGTTTTTAGAACAATTTCTGAAGATTCACCTGCATTAGAGCTATCAAGCACTCTTATAGTAAAGTAAAATATGAACTTTAGTATTTAAGTTAAGAATTGTTGACAAAGAAAAAATTGATTAAGACATATACCCTCAATCCCAAATTCTAGAATGTCTGAAGAGCTACATTCAGGTAGTGGAGGTGCACGTTTACCCGGAGCCATAATTGACCTACATCATAATTCATTTAAGGTTAGAGCAGTAATTGAGTAAAGAAAAATAAATAAAATTTTAATGATATAATCAGAATATATATTATTCTACAATTCAATAACTAAGAAAAAACATGAACCTAATCGTCTTCATCAACTTCTTCTCTTTCTTCTTCTTCTTGTTCTTCCTCCTGTTCCTCTTCGTCTTCGTCATTGTCTTCCTCTTCCTCTTCCTCTTCCTCTTCCTCTTCCTCTTCCTCTTCCTCTTCCTCTTCCTCTTCCTCTTCCTCTTCCTCTTCCTCCTCCCCTTCCCCTTCCTCTTCCTCTTCCCCTTCCCGTTCATCAACTTCTTCTTCTATTCTAATCGACACATGCGTACATTCAAGTGAAATATCTACCCTAGCTAATGAGACAACATCATCTCCTTCCTCATGGACATCGATATTTATATTTGGCAACTCTTCTTGGTAAGTCATGTCATCTATACTAGATATTGGTTACTCAGATATGTGATACATATTTCTCATAACACATCTTTGCACAATGCTCCATCCATCATTTTTTGGATCGTCCATGAATAAACTTGTTCCACTTGAAATACCAATACAAATGGATCATCATCACACCATGTACGCGAGGTATTAATCCTTGTGAATCATTCATCACTTTTCATTCCCCGCCTATTGTTAACATCATACAATTTGCACTTCAACACATAGACTTCATTGTCTCCCATATATTGTAATTCAATTATATTCATTACCACTCCATAGTAATCAAGGTAATTATCTTCAAAGTATCCTTTAACAACAACACCACAATTTTGTGTCCTTCGACGATCTTCAAGTGGCTTTGTATGTAGTCGCATGCTATTGATAATACAACTTGAGAAATAATTTGTTGATATAGGTCCTAAAGCAAGATTATATAAATCACTATCATTGTCAAGCACTCCAGCTTTAACCAAATCTTTCACCTACATCACCGAAAATCGAAAAGAGTTTTCTTACGATGTTGACTAACTTTGGGACTTCTTAAAGATATAATGAAACACTCTTACCTTTGCTCTAAACCAGCCTGAAAATTGATTTTCATGTTCTTGCTCTAAGTTAGACACACCTGACTATTGCAAAAACTGTCTATGTTCACTACACAAATGAAAAAAACACATATTAGTGTTTATGTTCTTTTAGGCCTAATATTGAAAGACTATACAACAAGTACTCACATGATGTACTCTTCAATTTCATCACAGTTGTTAAGTATGACCCATATCATTTTCTTGTATGAAATAAGATCAATATTCAATCTACTCCTTCCACTTAATGCACGAGCATTATGCAAAAAAATGAAAATCTTATTTTTGATACAACTAGGATCTCCATCACAGTTACAATCCATTTGATTGATTGGTGTTTCTACTCCTTCAAGGTACATTGAAGAAAATGTCAAAGCTTCATTGTCAAAGTATGCTTCAACTATTGAACCTTCTGGACGAGTTTTATTTCGTATGGAGGTTTTTAATTTACGAAGAAACCTAATTCACACTTAATTTTCAATCAATACAAGAATAAAGTACATATAATAAACTAAAATGATTATTGCAATGAAAAGTAAATTAGTTTTTACCTCTCGATCGGATACATCCACCGATACTGAACTGGACCACAAATCAATGCCTCTTGAGGGAGATGAATTGCTAGATGAACCATCACATAAAAAAAAGAAGGTGGGAAGATGCACTCCAACTTGCACAAAATCAATAAAACATCTGTCTGCAACTTTTTTAACACATCTGCATTAAGTGTCCTTGAACACAACTCTCTAAAAAAAATTCCAAGCACCACAATTGGGGTAGTTATGTTTTTAATTGCAACACTACGCAATATCTGAGGAAGGAAGCGTTGGTAGTTAATAAGAGATTAACTTTTAATCTTACCAATGATTTTGGCCAGTTGGCTAAATCAGAACATTTTTAAAGTAATTCCCACGGGTTGGCTAAAGAGAAGCTGCTTGTTGTTCACCTAATTGAGGGGATCCGACTGGTCTATACATAAGTCCATATTAGCAGGGATATATATATGGTTCCCTTAGATCACATACTGGTACTGAAATAAGAGAGAGCGAGAGAGAGAGAGAGCTGATGTGAGAGAGAGCTATTAAGAGAGAGAGAGATAGAGAGAGAGAGAGAGAGAGAGAGAGAGAGATGATGAGAGAGAGAGAGAGAGATGAGAGAGCTGATGAGAGAGAGAGATAATTAATGAGAGAGAGATAACGATGAGAGAGAGAGAATGATGGAGAATGGAATATATAATATATATATTCATAATAAGAGAAACTATAATATATGAGAGAGAAACTATATATAATATTCGAGAACGAGATAATGTGTGTATATTCTCAACGAAACTAATATATATTAATGTAATGTGTGAGAGAATATATTAGAAACCAATGAGATAAACCAACGTGAAGATACTAATATAATGTGTGTGTGAGAGAGAGAGAAAGAGAGAGCTAATGTGTGTGTGTGTGAGAGAGAACGAGAGAGAGCTAATGTGTGTGTGTGAGAGAGAGAGAGCTAATGTGTGTGAGAGAGAGCTAATGTGTGAGAGAGAGAGCTAATGAGAGAGAGAGAGAGAGCTGATGAGAGAGAGAGCTAATGAGAGAGAGAGAGAGAGCTGATGAGAGAGAGGCTAATGAGAGAGAGAACTGATGAGAGAGAGAGAGAGCTAATGAGAGAGAGAGAGAAAGCTAATGAGAGAGAGCAATAAAAGATTAGACCCAACATCATTCCTTGTACGGACCAAAACCCCCCAAAAACAGACCAAAACCCACAGATGGTAATATCATTAAGGCTGGTAATTGAATGAGACCTCTCCAAATAAACATCATTCCTTGTACGCTTAGAGGACCCAAAACCAACAATCATTCTCCCAATTATTGTAACAACGATCAATATCATGACCACATATACTCAAGCATGAAACATTGGGAGTAGTGGAGCAAAGCGTAAGATTAGAGAGCAAAGAGACTCTTTTGATTTAAAAACAATCGCACCAATTATGCACAACATACACTTCCTAGCTAGAAAAAATAAGTGGGTTCGTAGGGACATTGCCTACACAAGAGAATAGATAGATCTTTGCCTTGAAGGAGTCCATCTACCTGCCAGATGACAAACTTAATGCAACAGAAATTCAAAATACTGAAAAACATACTTACGCATTTTCCTAGTTCATCAATAAAATAAATGAATGTGTAGCAACGACCATTCCACTGAGATTAAGGTATTCATTTATCAGACAGAGCATTCAGATAGAGCATTCAGACAAACAACAAGAAATACAGATAAACATTCAGACAAACAACAAGCAATACAGATAAGCATTCAGACAAACAACAAGCAATACAGATAAGCATTCAGACAAACAACAAGCAATACATATAAGCATTCAGACAAACAACAAGCAATACAGATAAGCAATACAGATAAGCAGCAATCAACCCAAGTAGCAAGCCACATCACGGGGGCGAGAGACGATTGGCAATTGGCAACCGGCAACCAGGAAAAATTACGATTGCAAGCCCTTGTAAACGAGAGATGGGAGGGAAGAAGAAAATAAATAAAAGATTGGAAATAATACCTTCGCTCCAAGAATAGAGGACTCCTTGGGTAGTAAAATACGTGAATTTTTCTTGCGAAAATGTCTGCTGCTCGCCGCTGGAATGTTCGCCGAGGATACTCTGCTCGCCGATGGAGTCGTCGCGTGCTGCCAATCCAAAACGAGAAGAGAGCCGAAAGGAGGAAACACGCGGCATTGAAGAAAGGAGGGAAACAAGAAGAAGAAATGAGGGAAATGGGAAGAAGAAAGGAGGGAAACGGGAAGAAGGGAACAGGCGTGCGTGGGTTAGGAGAATTTGAGACTAACATTTAGCCACGACACTAATATTTCGTGGCTAAATAAAGACAAATAACTATGAAATATGGCTAAAAAGACGGAAAAAAAAAGTAATTAGTGGCTAAATAAAGACATATAACCACGAATTAAATATTTCATGGTTAAAAAGTCAAAAAAATTAAAAAAATAAAAAAAAATTAGTTATTAGCCACGAAATTTTACATTTGGTGGGTATTATGACTTATAAAATTATCACTTTTGATAATTTGAATTTTACCCACAAAACAAAAATTTCGTGGTTAATAATCCTTCTTTAGTAATAAAAATGATTTTGTGGTTAAAAGTATTGTTACTAAAAAAAAATTCTTGTAGTGAACCTTTGACCAAGGTTGACCACCTTGATGTCGCCTAATTTTTTTTTTTAAAAAAAGACTTAGGCGGCATTTCAATGCCGACATCCGGTAAAAAAACAAAAAAAGGCGGTTTTTGGAAGCCGCCTTAAAAAAAAAGTAGTGACGGCTTCGAAAAGCCGCCACTGCAGAAAAGCTTGAGGCGACATCGAAATGCCGCTTCTCTTGGCCCCCTATGCTTGTCCCCCTTCGCGCGCTCCCCGGCGTCGTCTTCTTCGGCGCCGGCCCGTACACGTTCCTCCTTTGGAAAGACCTCTGCACGGCACTCAACGGGAGGTCTTTCCCAAGCTGTGGACCCCGGCGGTGCCTCCCCCTCCTCCATTATTTCAACGACCGCGTCATCGGGTTCGGCGGATGGCGACCACGGGAGCAGCTCCGACTCTGTCGCCCGCGACTCTACTCCTTCCGACGGGGACGTCTCAACCGCGAGGGAAGGCGAGAATATCTCCGGCGTCGTTGGAGTACCTCTCGAATTTGACTTCTTTGCCACTAGCTGACGTTTTGCGACGGTGTGCCAATATTTCTTCAGCCCCTCCGCCACCCGTTCCGTGAACACCACCTTCCTCATCGACGAATCCATCTGCATGCATGTGTGCCACATAAATTGATTAATTTAATTAATTCAAGATAATTATGTAATAATTAATGGGTTTTTTTGGGGGTATAATTTAATTACCTGTGTGACGAGTGCGTAGAGAGGGAGAGTGACATAGCCGATGAGAAGCTGAACCAAGAACCCCATTGCAATTCTGATGATGATGTCCACTGTTTTTCGGTGGAAGCACGGCCTCACCCCGAACTTCACCTGGTTTTTAATACATGCAAAAGGAAGGCAGAAATATAAATTTTATTGTGGTTGACCGGAACCCACCTCCGTTGAGCGTCGTGGAGAGGTCTTTCCCGGGAGGAACGTGTACGGGCCGGAGCCGAAGAAGACACGCCGGGGGAGTGCCCAGAGGGGGACAAACAGAGGGGGACAAGAGAGGCGGCATTTCGATGCCGCCTCAAGCTTTTCTGGAGTGGCGGCTTTTCGAAGCTGCCACTACTTTGTTTAAGGCAGCTTGCAAAAGCTGCCTCTCTTTATTTTTTTTATTGAAAGGCGGCATTTCAATTTTGCTTAAGTCTTTTTTAAAAAAAAAATTTACGCGCAATGCACCAACGTGGCGCCTACGTGGCCTTTGACCAAGGTCGTCAACCTTGGTCAAACGTTGAATATGACATTTTTAGAAATAAGTTTTAAATAGAGTTAAAAGAGTAAATTTACATTTTTTGAATTATTTAAAAAAAAACTTCAATTAACTAGGGGTTCATTGAAACAAGAGAGAATAATGGGTTCAATCTGCAGTAGGCTTTAGAAGTAAGAAGGGTACTATTTATGAAGTACTGCAGAGGCCCAAAAACAGAGGAAGAGTGACAAGGCTCGAAAATAATCAAACTCGGACCGAACTCAATTATGTAGTGTAGCTCGTTTATATAATCGAGCCAAACTTGAGTTTTGGGTGACTCGGCTTGAAAGCTCGTCGAGCCACTCAAGAACCACAGAACCACGATTTGGGGATTTAGAAACCCACTCGAGAACCAGAGAACCACGATAGTTCCTCCCCCATCTTTTTGTTCGTTTCGGAGTTCTTCAGATCTGGATCCATCCCTGGCGAAGTTTTTTTTTTTTTTATATATATATATACATAAATGAAACCCTAAGCTTTGGATTTCCCTTCCCCTATTCACTTCTTCAGATTCTGCACCGGGACGCACCTCCAATGGGGAAGTTGGGGCAATCGTCTTTAGTTCAGTCTTCCTCTTCAAATTGATCAAACTAGAGTCGATAAGATTGCAGTGAATGACAGATATCGAGATTAGAAATCGAGAAGAAGGAAAGACTTACACGGGTTACGAAATAGAGAAACTCTTTTCTTTTCCACCTCTCGCGGATTCATTTGCCAAATTGGGGCCTGCAACTACGGGCCTGAAGCTTCAGTTTAACGGGAAGCTCTCAATCCAAACGACACCACTCGGGAAAGAATTGAAGAACCCCATGCTTGCATTTAGTGAGAGGAGGGCAAAGAATAAAGAAATAGAGTTGAAAGCCAAGTGACCGAGAAGAGGGAGAAGAGAAGACTGTCGAAAGTGGGTTAGATTTATGTATAATTACTAATCTAGGTCTGAATTAACAAATTCATGCTAAGCATGGGATTGAGCTAGGCTCGGGTTCATGCTAGGCTCTGACTCATGCTGGGATCGGGCTCGATTAGGGGCTCAAGATCGGGCTCAAGATCGGGCTCGAAATGAGCTCGAGCCCACTCTAATCGAGGTTGAGCTCGTTTGAGCCGTTGGAGCTCGAACTTGAGCCCAGCCATGGGCTCGAGTCTGAGCTCGAGCCCGAGCTTGAGCTAAAGTGTAAATGACTGAGCCGAGCTCGAGCCAGCATAGATTCGGCTCGGCTCGACTCATTTCCACCGGTAGCCGGAAACAATGTACAGCAAGAGTAACACTTTCTGGAATTTGTATCGACTGATTGCGGCAAGTGGAAGGCAGCAGTTCTCGGATTTATAGCCTCAACATTAATTAAAGCATCATTAATTTTATGGGCTCATGCTTCTCCACTCCACCCATTTTTTCGCATTTTTTTGCCCCTTCGCTGGCCCGCGCTTTAATGAATTCTGAATATTGTCTTTGCTAATCAATATTAAATAACCAAAAAAGAAGTCTTACAAACGAGGATTCACTTTTAAGATATTTAATGGAAATTATTCAGCATATATATACCTTGCTTGTGCTATGAGTTAGCCACCAGTCTGCTTCGTTTTTCTGTCCTCCAGAAAGAAAGGACGACGAACCTCCTGTCATTTGTCAACTAGCCATCTGGATGCCACGGTGGGCTTCACTCATTAATTAATATATTTAGGTTGATGGGAAATAATATTAGAGGTGGCGTTTTACCTGTACTAATTAATTAATATATAAGATCTTATATATGCCACGTTAAAATGTACAAATTGGACGTACTTCGTCTAAGCTACTTGTATCAATGTAATTAATATTATTAAAAATTAATAAGAAGGAAAGAGATCACATATATAGAAAGGAAACTTAAGCGCGCAGACGGAAAAACTTATGCTATAAATTAACTACGTAATTAATTCAGCACTTGCAAGTGCTACACAACAGAAAATTAAAATTAAAATTAAAATTAAAATTAAAAGCAGAATATGATAAAACTAAGATCCAACAAAATAACGGTGGAAGAAGTAACTTTTTTCCCGGATTGACAATAATATAGTAACTTTTTCAAATTAATTATGGGTAGGCCTCAATTACGGACTGCAAAGCAGAGATTGGTTTAATCTTGTATCCGGAATAGCCAGCCCCAAGAATGAGCTTCTTCCACTCGGCTTCACTTCTCTCCTTCCCACCAAGCCAGACCAGCATGGTCATATCCATCAGTAGTTTCATTCCATTATCATGAGAACGATCATCAAGTGCATACTCGATTATTATCACCTTTCCTCCTCCTCCCTTACCCGCAGGAGGCAACGCTTCCTTGCATCTCTTCAAGATCTTCAGGCAGTCATCGTCACCCCAGTTGTGGAGAACCCTCTGCATGCATGCATGCATGCCAACGAGAAAGAGAATAAGGGTTTCTGGCCAGAGAAAGAAAAAAGGAGGATAATTAACGCGTTCATGCATGTAGATAGATAGATGTACCTTCAAGAGGACGGCATCGGCAGCTGGTATAGACTCGAACATGTCTCCTTTCGCGAGGGCGATGCCAGGAAGGCGAGGCGAGGCGTCGACGACGTGAGGGAGGTCGAAGGCGGTGCAGTTTATATGCGGGAAAGCCTTCGAAACGGCGAGCATGGTAGCTCCGTTTCCTCCTCCGACGTCGACGATCGATCGGATTCCTGCGAACGTGTCGCCGCACTCTCTGACCAGCGCCGTGGTGGATATCCTGGCGTCGCAGGCCATGGCCTCGTCGAACTCCCTGCTCTTCTCCGGGTTCGACGCGAACTCTTCCCAGACCGTGACCCCGAACGCTCTCTCGCTCGGGGTGGGGCCCCCGGGAACGAGGGCCTCCTTCACGTAGTGCCAAATCTTCATGGCGTTCTGTTCAGTGAAGGCGAGCACCAGGGGCACCATGCACTCCTCCGACTCCCTCACCAAATACTTCCGACCCAGGGTTCCCAGCCCGTAGCGAGGCTCCGGAATATCCCGAACCCCCTCGGCGTCGGAGCCGGAATATTCCACCTGGGTGAACAAGCCAAGGTGGACGAGGTATCGCATGAGGCGGAAGAGGCGGCCGGCGTCGACGGAGTTGAGGGGGAGGCGGGAGGAGAGGTCGGATAGGGAAGTGGGTCCGCCGTGGGAGTGGATGATGTCGGCGATGCCGAGCTCGATCGCGGTGCGGAGCACCACGGCGTCGGCGATGGCGTGGGTGAACTTCCATATCTTCTCCTCGCCGCCTCTCGTATCCTCCGCCCCGTACTCATTATTGGGCACCGCGAGTACTGAGTCTGGCGCCATCGATCGAGACGACATCTCCGCAAATAATATTAAATTGCAAGCTCCTGCCTGCTGCTTAGAAGTAAGCAGTAACTGCAGTGGGCTTGGGAATTAATTAAGCAGGACGTATACTCAATATTGGGTAGTGGATGATATCGAGGCAGGCAATTTATTTATAGTAACACAAACCTGGTATAAAAACAGAGTAAGAGTCAAGAGAATCTGCACTAGTAGTAATGGCGGCTAGTGGATCTCGCGAATATTGCTTAACTATTATTTTTACTCGGAATTGATTGTCCCGAGGCGTAACTGACTACTTCAGCAGAGAAATAAGTCAATAATGTACGGGTCTAGAAACAAAGCACTGCCTGACCAGATCTTTGGTAAATATTAAAAAAAACTCTTATTGTCTTCGGTAAATATTAAAAAATTTAAAAGTGGTATTATAAGATTGTCACTGGAAGTTCAGTACGTAGTATTATATTCTAAGTGTAAGGCCGAAGAGAATGAGGCGCGTGTCGGCTTTCTTGGCTTTCAATAGCAGCGACCCCCAAAAACGACTACTGTTTTATTTTTTGTTTTTTTCTGGTGCCCTGACGTGCCACCGTTGTCGAACGCGAGTTCTCTGCTCGTCAAGGGAAAAACGTTGACGACGAGCCACATTGCCTCGCTCGACCGAGGCATCTTTGCCCTGGACGCCGCTAATATGTCGACTGCCCGGGTTCGTTTGGTGGAAGAGAAAGAGGCGCGTGTCTAGTTCATTTTCCCCAAATACATTCACTTTGGAATATATATATATGTGTCACGGGGGCCGGAATTGAAGAAAGGGATCGAGCCAGTCTGTTTCGTTTTACCTTCTTCTCCTTCCGTCGTCCTCGTCGTCGACTCGTCGCGAGGTCTGTTAGAGTCTAAGACCCTCGGGCATCCGTTTGAAGCCTTTCTATGCTTTCAATTTCAGCTACCCCCAAAAATGACTACTTTTTTTTTCTGGTGCCCTAAACCTTTTTCGTGTCACCGAGGCAGGACGCCGATCAGGGAAAAACGAGGACGACGAGCCACACTGCCTTGCTCGACTGCTTGGGTTCATTAGTTACGACCGAGCCGGAGGCGCATTCCGAAAGCAAATGTGATATCTAAAATAAAAATTAAATTTATGTGGAATTAAAATATAAATTTGGACAATAAATGGTATTGGAGCAAGCAAATAGATTGAGTGGTTCAACCCAATACTTTAAAAAACCGAACCAGTCATTGAACAATAGCTTGCTGAAAGACTAGAACAAGAATATGAATCACTAACTGAATACAAATGGTTTGATGTCCTTTGATTCGCTGTATTCTCTTTTCTCACCCAGAGTGCATGCAGGCCTGCAAAATTATAGAAAATTTTATCCATTAAGCCTTGTTATAAAAGCATCTTAGAAGCTTCAGAAATAGCTAACTTAAGGCTGTACTATACATAAACAATATGAGGAGGGAAAGTAAAACCCGCATTGACTACCCCGATGAATCTTTGTTAAAGGACTATGGTGTCCTATTATCAATTTGATGGAATAAAATGAACAAATACCAACGATATACAATTATATAAAGATCAAGGGTGAGTATACACAAAAAAGGCAGCAATAAACATAAACAAATTCATATTCTTAAAAGAACTAAAACAGTAAGTAAACAAATTCATATACTGAAAAAGAACTAAAACAATAACCACAACGAGACAAAGCACAAAAAGAAAAAGAAAAAAAAAGTATGTGATATTGAAGCCAGTGTTTTAAAAACCAAACCGACCCGGCCGGTTCGACCCGATTCAACTGGAAGCAGGACTTAAAACAATTGGTTTAAATTGAAAACTGCATGCAAGATAGTGGAAAATCGGACGACCCGGCCGATTTGATTAGTTCAACCACTAAACCGTTCAACCAACCGAACCAGTTCAACTGGTTTGGTTACTGTTGGTCCAACTTCTAGGTTTAAAACCAAATCGCAGAGTGAGAACAATTCCGAGAGAACGATTGCGACTTACCAATGATTTCGTTTCCCAAAACCTATTCTAAGCTGATTTTGGAGCGCAGAATGAAAATTCTCTTCAATCTCTTCAAACATGAAGCTGAGATTCTGTGCTTGCATCATATAAGGATTTCATACGGATTTGGTAGGTGCTTCAAAGTTCAAAGTTCAAAGCATGTAAGTTCTTGGTTTTGTTTGGTCTCTTACTCAAATTTATTTCTTGAAACTTTCAAAGATTTCACATTTTGTTCCTCTTTCTTTTTTAATTTAGTACACATAGTCGTTTTGATTCTGTATTAAGCCTCAAGCTTCTAGCAGAAACTCAAATATCACTCTTTTTGCAGATTATCCATTACATCTGCTACTTTAGGCATCCTTTTGGTGTCCAAGAATGACCCCTTTTATGTTTTTTTTTTCTTAACTGTTTCCTACTTTGCTTTGCATTGAAGCAGAGGCAACATTGCTAAAAAATTAATGTTGAAAATTTTCAAGTGGGTTCTCGTGTTGGGTCAACCTATTATACTTAGTTCCTAAGGCCTTTTCACTAATTGAAAAAAATTGGTCATACTTGAGAAAGATAAGTTTTGTGACATCTATATGCTGATATTTTTCATATTTGCAGTTATTATGGATGAAAATCAGGACGAGGAGATTGTTAATATTGGCAAAGATGTAGAAACAGATGTGTAATTAGTGGAAAAATACTTTGATGACAGGATTCTCAAAGAATAGAAGATTTTTTTTATATTTTCAGATTATATTTATATTTTATATTTTCATTTTAAGAACTTTAATTACATTTCATTCTCAGATATATGATTTATATGATACTTATTAAAATTTTGAATAGTTATTTTATTTTTAAACTTTTTAGTGGAGGTAGAACACTAGAACTTGTTATGATATTTTTTTATTTAAAAATGGTGCGTATCCGGTCTAACCACCAGTTGAACCAGATTGAACTGGTTAAACTAAAATTAGACCTCCCACCAGTTCGATGACCGGTTTGGTTTTCAAAACATTGATTGAAACAGTAATCTAAAGTAAGTTTAACTAGATATTAAGATCTCTTCAACAAACCTACGAAATAAGCTAGGCAGAACCCAAAAGTGTTTTGGGTAAAAAATTTTAAAAAACCAAATTGTTAAATCTTTGAAATTTGAAACAAAAACTAAAAGTGGACATTTTATAGAATAGGATTCGAGAAAGAAATCAAACAAAACTCCTGAAAAAAAAAAAAAAAAAAAAAAAAAAACTAAAAGACTTACATTTTTGTCCTTTGAATTGAAGTTCTTATCCCCTTTTGCAAATCCTAGTCTTGTTTTGAAAAAAATAGGTATATGTGGTAAAGCAGCTCCGTGTTGATTAAAGAGATCAAGCAACAACACTTTGTAGCCTTAAAAATCTCGTCGGAACAGGGAAGCCGTAAGTCGTAACCTTTCGAAGCTTATGCCCGATGTTTTAAACCTCGCCTTTGGGCCATGGAAAGTAAAACCGGTTGAAAATTGGTTTGGTCGGTTGAATGGTTCAACGGACAAACCAATAAAATTGGCCGGGTCATTTGACTTTTTTCCCTCTTTCAGTTTTGGGCTTTACCGAACCAGTTCAAGCCTTGGTTCCAATGGAATCGGGTTGAACTGACCGATTCGGTTCAGTTTTTAAAACAATGGTTTAACTTCTATATCCTTGCCTAATATAAGAGAGAGGGAATAAAAATTTGAATACCTTAAAGAGGAGGTTGAAGGAATATTGCAACAAAGCTTGGGAGAAGGGATAAGAATTAGAGAAAATGAAGCAAATAATCCCATAGGGACTTGGGTGGCATTATATGAAGAGTCAATCTCAAAAGAAGGGGGGAGACTACATCTAGATGAGTTACATGAGTTTATCCTCCCACCATATAAACCAACCTTAGGAGCCAAATTTCATATCCTATTAGGTAAGGTTGGAGGGGAGTTGAGACATCTTGCACATGCAACTTCGATGAATCTCATTTTACAAGATGCAACCACCTATCACTCCTAAAGTTTATGGGAGTCACTCTCTAGCTCTACCAAGAGTAGAGATGTGAACAAGCAAAAGTAGTTCAACTTTCCCTTTGATCTGAGAGGGAATGGTGGATACGTCTGGCTGACAACGTAAAACTTAGTGCTACTTAGGAGGCAACCCAAGAAAGTAGAATAGTAGGGTTGGAATAAAACTTAATTTCGTAGAATAAGTGGGTATAACCCAATTAGTTCAATTATAGATAGTGTAGATAGATAGTAAAATATGTGGGTAAAGTTTTTGAAGTAAAACATGTGGGTGAAGTTTTTGAAGTAAAATAAGAGGAAAATGAAGTGAAAAGGTCTTGAAAATGTCTGGCACCATAGACAAAATTGGGCGCCATATGGAGCCCAGATCTGCACCGAAACACTTTATGTTGGGCGCCATGAACTGGGTTGGGCGCCATACGACAGTGGGCAGGATTTAGTGAAAAATTTTATATGTTTTAAATCTTGTCTCCCTCTTTTGATGGACATTTATGAGATTGTAAAAGAGGGGGTTCCTCACAAGGCCCTCACCTTTTAAAGCCTCAAAGAGACCATATGTAGTGAAAAAATTCTATTTGCGAGCTCATGTTTGTTTTATATCTTTTTGTACTTCACCGACATGTGCACTTTGTTTTGCCCATCTCTTTTCTTACTTGTTGTTTAACAAATTGTAGTTTCATACTTCATAAATAATAACGTTTTAATATTCCTAGATACTTCTTTCCTAAGTTTGACCTCACATGTGTGCATGAGTTCATGTTCTTCACAGGTTTCTATGAGCACCCTTCATTGGAGCAGCAATGTACTTACAACCAGATTTTTTAACTCCCTTTTTGTTTGCTATCATGATCTACATTGGGAACAATGTAGAATTTAAGTTTGGGGGAGATGTACCATGCTGAATAAATTCATCTTGCGTAGCTTATGATTCTTAATGCCACTATGCTATTTAACCCGAGATTGAAAATCCCATGCTCACCCCTCACTTGTATAATGTGTAGGAGATTGACTTATTTTCATGTCACTACACCACACAATTCTTTTTCTTGAAGTCAACATGTCATAGTTTGGGAAAGTGGAATATTTGGTTTATGAGCATAAAAATTTCTTTAAAAGCTTTAGAACTAGTTTTAAGGGAAACTTGAAATAGAAGATTGCAACTCAAAGATATGAGTTTGGTAATTTTTTACCAGTTTGGGCCTTTCTAGCTAACCCAGTAAGCTCCCTAGTCAACCAAGTTTGGGCCATGATCTTATTTCCTTTGTTATCAATGCTACAAATTCATCTTGATTGCATAGTTATTCTCTTTTTCACTATCCTATCCCTCTTGGTGCATGGCTAAATCTGAAAAGAATTTTGGATCCAAGAGTGATTAAAAAAAAAAAAAAGCATAAAGAAAAGAAAAAGCATGTAACAATTGAGAAAGCCAAAGGAGCAATTGCGGCTTTACTTTGTAATCAGGCCTTTGTGAATCAGGAATCATGAAGTTTCACATCAAATAATAAAGTTGGTTATCTCCATACCCTACTCAAGAGAGACAACAAAAAAAAAAAAAAAAAAAAAAAAAAAAAAAAAAAGTTATTGGCTTCACAATAGCTTAAACCTAAGTTTGGGGGAGTACTTTGAAGGTTAGAACTTTCCTTGGAGTGTTGGGTCATTTATTTAAGAGGGATCTACCCCATGTACTCACTTGTGATCCTACCCATATCTCAAGCCCCATTATAGCCCAAGTGACAGAAAACTCAAGCAATGGAAAAACTTATGCTAGAATCTACGTAATTAATTCAGCACTTGCAAGTGCTACACAACAGAAAATTAAAATTAAAATTAAAAGCAGATAAAACTAAGATCCAACAAAATAACGGTGGAAGAAGTAACTTTTTTCCCGGATTGACTATAATATAGTAACTTTTTCAAATTAATTATGGGTAGGCCTCAATTACGGACTGCAAAGCAGAGATTGGTTTAATCTTGTATCCGGAAAAGCCAGCCCCAAGAATGAGCTTCTTCCACTCGGCTTCACTTCTCTCCTTCCCACCAAGCCAGACCAGCATGGTCATATCCATCAGTAGTTTCATTCCATTATCATGAGAACGATCATCAAGTGCATACTCGATTATTATCACCTTTCCTCCTCCTCCCTTACCCGCAGGAGGCAACGCTTCCTTGCATCTCTTCAAGATCTTCAGGCAGTCATCGTCACCCCAGTTGTGGAGAACCCTCTGCATGCATGCACGCATGCCAACGAGAAAGAGAATTAGGGTTTCTGGCCAGAGAAAGAAAAAAGGAGGATAATTAACGCGTTCAGGCATGTAGATAGATAGATGTACCTTCAATAGGACGGCATCGGCAGCTGGTATAGACTCGAGCATGTCTCCTTTCGCGAAGGCGATGCCAGGAAGGCGAGGCGAGGCGTCGACGACGTGAGGGAGGTCGAAGGCGGTGCAGTTTATATGCGGGAAAGCCTTCGAAACGGCGAGCATGGTAGCTCCGTTTCCTCCTCCGACGTCGACGATCGATCGGATTCCTGCGAACGTGTCGCCGCACTCTCTGACTAGCGCCGTGGTGGATATCCTGGCGTCGCAGGCCATGGCCTCGTCGAACTCCCTGCTCTTCTCCGGGTTCGACGCGAACTCTTCCCAGACCGTGACCCCGAACGCTCTCTCGCTCGGGGTGGGGCCCCCGGGAACGAGGGCCTCCTTCACGTAGTGCCAAATCTTCATGGCGTTCTGTTCAGTGAAGGCGAGCACCAGGGGCACCATGCACTCCTCCGACTCCCTCACCAAATACTTCCGACCCAGGGTTCCCAGCCCGTAGCGAGGCTCCGGAATATCCCGAACCCCCTCGTCGTAGGAGCCGGAATATTCCACCTGGGTGAACAAGCCGAGGTGGACGAGGTATCGCATGAGGCGGAAGAGGCGGCCGGCGTCGACGGAGTTGAGGGGGAGGCGGGAGGAGAGGTCGGATAGGGAAGTGGGTCCGCCGTGGGAGTGGATGATGTCGGCGATGCCGAGCTCGATCGCGGTGCGGAGCACCACGGCGTCGGCGATGGCGTGGGTGAACTTCCATATCTTCTCTTCGCCGCCTCTCGTATCCTCCGCCCCGGACTCGATATTGGGCACCGCGAGTACTGAGTCTGGCGCCATCGATCGGGACGAGTTCTCCGCAAATAATATTAAATTAGAAGCTCCCACCTGCTGCTTAGTAGTAAGCAGTAACTGGAGCGGGCTTGGGAATTATTTAAGCAGGACGTATACTCAATGTTGAAGATGTTAGTGAATGACATCGAGGCAGGCAATTTATTTATAGTAACACAAACCTGGTGTAAAAACAGAGGAAGAGTCAAGAGAATCTGCACTAGTAGTGGCGGCTACTGGATCTCGCAAATATTGATTAACTATTTCTGTTGCTCGGAATTTATTGTCCAGAGTCGTAAACGGACTACATCATCAGGGAAGTAAGTCAACGACGGGTCCAGAAACAAAGCACAGCAAGACCAGATCTTCAGTAAATATTAAAAAAAACTCTTATTGTCTTTGGTAAAAAATAAAAAATTTAAAAAGTGGTATGAGCGGGGATTAGCTTGTAAGATTGTCATTGGAAGCTCAGTACGTTGTATTATATTCAAAGTGTAAGGCGGAAGAGAGTGAGGCGTGTGTAGTTCATTTTCCCCAAATACGTCGTCGTCGGGAGGTCTATCCGAGTCTCAGACCCTCGGGCGTCTGGCGGCTTTCTTGGCTTTCAATTGCAGCGACCCCCGAAAACGTTTTATTTTTATTTTTTTTCTGGTGCCCTGACGTGCCACCGTTGTAGAACGCGAGTTCTCTGCTAGTCAAGGGAAAAACGAGAACGACGAGCCACAGTGCCTCGCTCGACCGAGGCATCTTTGCCCTGGGCGCCGCTAATATGTCGACTGCCCGGGTTCGTTAATCGACTGCCGTGTCCCGGATCCGCATTCCGAAAGCAAAAACAAAGTTGCGTGTCCGGATCCCGCCTCCGGTGGGCCAGTGTAAAATTTTACACCCCGGAATCTCATTCTGGATCCGGATGTGGAAACTGCACTCGAATGGACAAGAACAAGAAGAGAACCGATACATAAACCCAAGACGCGTCATTGAAATGTCACGTTAGACAATCCCAATTCGCCTCCATTATGACGACTCCGCTCGAAACTAGTAGCAGAACCAGCTTGCCATGCCACGTTAGCCTACCCGGCTCTAACTTTGTTGTGACAATCCCATCTAAAACCAATTGCAGAACTGGTCTACCAAGAAATTGTCATGACCGAGAAAGCAAAGCGAAAGCAGGATCGGAGGAGACGACACTCCTCGACGATGCCTATAAATTAACCACAGAAGAACAAAGCAAAGATCAAAGAAATCAAACCCTTTAAGAGCCCTGAAATCGAATCCTAAGAGTAATTAGAGCACTCGAACCTCAACTCCACCCGAAATCAAATCTCAGAAGTACCAACACGTAGGCTAAATCTGCCACTATTTCTGTCCCTCACCGTTACAGTGACACAGAAGATTCAATTCTGTCACGCTCAAGTGAAAACCTCAAATTTTCCCTATCCTTTTTAGCTAGAGGAGAGACTTTAGTTCTCGGTGTATTTGACTGTGTATGTTTTTTTAGATCGAATCAAAGGAGTAATAGAATTGAGACTTGCAAATCATTCAAATCCCTTTCAAATTCATGTATTTTGTGATTGTTGTCTACTCAATCGCAACTCACTTGCACCCCCTTCAGATTTCACGCTTACAAATTTGGCATGCCCAGTGGGACCAATTCTACCTTTCATCTCCTTCGTGTCCAACTCGTCACCGGTACCTAGGATGGCTGACCCCTTGGTCACCTTCCCTTGTCGTCTACGCACTCCAGCAGCTATTGTCGTTGGCCAAGTCAAGACAATCAGCCCACCACAGGTCCCAATGATCATTCGGTCTGGGCCAACTACCAGACCCATTACTAGGTCTCTACCAGCACAGAGTGTAGGACAAGTTCAACAAATTTCTTCGGCAGGTCAAGTACCGAACCGTCTAGTGGCTTCTCCAACAAGGGTTCATCCCGTGAGGAGCTATTTCGCAATTCTGACCTCTCCACCACCAACCAGCCAGGTGATAAGCTCGGTCACTAGTCCGGTGAGGAGATCTTCTCAAACTGCAAGCCAGGTTCCTGCATTGATCACTCACTTCAAAGGGAGGTGTATCACCCCTTCATCTGCGCGATAGATAGCATCGTCCAGGGCATCACCTGAACAAATCATTTCATTCTGTGTTCAAACTTCCTCTCCTCCTATCTCTCCTATCGTTAGGGTTGCTGCCATGATGACACAAGCTAGGATTGTCAAGGAACAGTTGGCAGAAATTCAAGCTGCCATGAAGGAGAGAGTCGAGCAATTCAGAGTGAAAGACTGCAAAGAAATCTTCAAATTGCCACCCTTATGCAGAAGTTCGAGCAAATTGCAGATCGCCTGGGAGTTCCCTCCCAGCAAGGGAAAAGCAACAATCAGGCCAGTCCTAGCACATCTGCTAACCCGATCTTTGTCCCCCTTTTTCTTGTTATCTGCCCATCGCCGACACTTGAAGTCCAGCCAGTGGCCCAGAAGCCGCAACTTGAGGGACTACGACACCCTACAAGAAATTATCTCCAACGTCATGGAGCAAAAGGTACAGGCGGAGGGAGTTCGTTCCCAGGACTACACCAGGCCTTACACTAGACGATCCAAGCGCTCCAAATGTCAGCCTCCATCTATCCGCCCAAGTTCCAACAATTCAGCGGTAACGACATCAACCCAAAGCATCACATCGCCAATTTCATTGAGACCTGCAATAACGCAGAGACCAATGACGATCTCCTCGTGAAGCAGTTTGGGAACAACATTAAACTCCCGACTAAGTCTATCGATAGCTGGGAACAACATGAGAGCGAGTTCCTCAGTCGCTTCTACAGCACAAAGCGCACAATTATGCTGGTGGAGCTTACAAATCTAAAGCAACGACAAGGCGAAAAAGTGATTGAGTACATCAATCGCTGGAGGAACTTAAGCCTCAACTGTAAGGAGAAGCCATTGACATGTGCATACGCGGCATTAATTGGTCATTTGAGTACTTCCTACAAAGTCAAAAGCCTAGGGATTTCTAAAAACTGGATATGGAGGCCCATAACATGGAGATCCTTATCCAGGAGAAAGAAGAAGGCAAGGTTCTGATCTTCAACACCGACAAAAAGGCAAAATTCGCGAAAAAGTAATACAAAGCTCCAACAAAGGAGGTAACCAAAGAAGCCTTCGCCACTAATATTGTTGACCCACACAAAATCACAGCGGGTCAAAATGTCGTTGGTACAAACAACCGCAGGAAAGACAACAACAATGGCGGTCGCATTTGCCAGAAGTCCAGTTTGAAAGATTGGCAGGCTAAAACCTACCCTTTTCCACACTCTGATGACCCATGCATGCTCAAACAGCTCTTGAAAAAGGGCCTACCGCAGATCCTAGAAGTCAAGAGGCCTGAGGAAAAAAAAAAGTTATGAACCCAACTACTATAGATATCATCGCTTATGGGCCACCCCACCGAGAAATGTTTTATCCTTAAAGACAGAATACTGGAAATCGCGATGCAAGGTCGCATTATCACGGAAGTTGATGACAATGTTGCGACTTCTAATACCATATCTATCCAGATGGATCCTAGCCTAAAGCTAGAACAAATCCAGGGACATTAAGAAGGATCTTCGTCCATCGCGACATCAAACTCAAACCCCCGTTTGCCGCCGAAGACGAAGAAGGGTGGATGATAGTCACCCACAAAAATAAGTCTCTAAAAGATGTCCCCATCAGGATTTCAATCAAGGGATATACGAAGTGACAAACAAAGCAAGGGAGAAAGAAGAAAAATGATAAGGAACGTCAAGGAGAAGTGGCACCCTTCCAAATCAAAAGGGGAAGAAGCCATCATAAAAGGCCAAGACCAATCACTTCGGCTGAATTCTTCCCAGCCGATTTTATGGCGCCAGCCCCACCGTTGGTAGCCACCTTCTCACCCCAGACGGTAGAGCAAAAAGACAAGGTCAAGGCACCGATGGGATCCGTCGATGATATCCACATGTGCTTACAAGACGTGTCGATTACTAATACCTTCCTAGACAACCTAGACCTACCCATCCGGTCTAAAAATGAGCTCATAAAGTTTCTCTCAGCCTCCGAAGATATGAAAACCGAAGTCGAGCAGCTAAAAATGCAAAGGCATGACGACGCTAAAGTCAGGCTATCGCCCAACGTTATGGAGGAAGAACGGTCATCGAGCCCACCACCAATCAAAGAGGTGTATTCAACTACCATTTCATTCAAGGAAACAAACTTGTTACTTGGTGAGAAATCACACAACCGACCTCTATTCATTTCAGGAATCATGAAAGATCGATGGGTGACTCGTATACTCCTTTACAGCTGATTATCTGTAAATATTCTACCAATCAGAATGATGAAGAACATCGGTCTAGTGGACAACGACCTCTTAGCTAGTTCCCTGATGATTCAAGGTTTCAATTGGGAAGGACAATGTGCAATTGGCATGGTTCAACTGGAACTCCAAATCCACGAAATGATCTCTCATGACACATTCTAAGTAATCAACGCACACACGTCTTACAATCTGCTTTTGGGAAGGTCGTGGCTACACTCCAACAGAGTCGTGCCTTCAACCCTCTATTAATGCTTCAAATATTATCAAGATGGAGAAGAAAACACAATATTCGCTAACATATGTCTGTTCACTGAGGCAGAGGCTTCATTCGCATACGCCAAATTTTACTCAGAGGTGGTGCCTAAATCTACCCTATCGACGAGTAAAGTGGTTGGACAGAGTTTGCAGATCAACACAAATGGAATGATATTATAAGTATCAGAAAAGGAAGAGGCACAAAGATCTGCAAAAGAGCCAGTGTTCAGATACATTCCCCAATCTCGCAGGAAGAAAGAGGAAGCATCGATCTGCAGTCAAGAGAAAGAGGAAGCATCCAGCCTGGAAACTTTAAAAGGGATTATTATGGTTCGCCTGCCAAATCTCAATGACCGATGTATCATCAAAGAAGAAGAAGCCCATTGTCCACCAGAGCTTCCAACTACATGAACGCATCAGGGCTTCGATCCCACACCAACCAGTTGATGGCAAAAGCCAGTTGTTGGCTCACTCTAGAGCAATTACGCGGAAAAGCAATGGTGACAGTACAAAACTTGTCACCAACTACAAAGAAACTACAATCCCAAGGATACTCAATCCCGCCCGATTGCCATGGGGTCGGTTACCAAGAACCCGAACCTTTCATGATCTCTGGAAAAGCCAACGTCAATCAAGTTACACCGAAGAGAAAGGCCACTGAGAAAACTATCCACGGTGAAACCTGTACATCCGCTTTTGACCGAATTGGTGGTCCAGAGCTACGAATCTAAACCTTTGTCCAGCTTGGCCAAGAAGAAACAGGACAACCTGATGTCTTCCAGAGACTCAAAAAGGCTCCTTCTAAATTAAAGTCACAAAGTTCTAGCGAGAAAAGGGGCAAAAGGAAAACGCTCAACCGAACATTTTCACTAGACTCAGCGGTCCAAAACCAGAAGAGAAGCGACCTGACGTCTTCGTAAGACTGGGAAAGCAATCGATACAATCCCGTACACCGTAAAAGAACATCTTCCATCGACTCGGTCGCACAACATAACCCACAAAGCAAACCCCGACGAGTCAAAGGATGGGGAAAGCCATCGAAAGTTCAACAAAGAGAAGTAAAATGGTACAAGAGTTGGATATTGCCACCCCTTTGGTAATTAATGAGCCAACTGTAATCTTCATCTCATCTAAGGAGGATATTGTCGAAGAAAGCACATCCGCATCAACCACATCTCGGTTGAAGGAGGAACACCAACGTTTTGGAGCTTGAGGAAGCATCAACAAGTTTTAAAGAAGGCAAACAAGCAACCGTCGACGAACTGAAGAAAGTAAACCTAGGTACTGAAGATGACCCAAGGCCTACTTTTCTAAGTGTTTCACTATATGTACAAGAAGAAAAAGAGTATATTGCTCTACTTAGTGAATACAAAGACATTTTTGCTTTGTCGTACACAGAGATGCTAGGGCTTGACCCAACAATTGTTGTTCATAAACTAATTGTCAAATCCGGAGTCCAACCAGGAAAGTAAACTCAAAGGCAGTTCCGTCCTGAAATTGTTCCAGAAATCGAGAAAGAAGTCGATCAGCTCATAAAGTCCAACTTCATTCGAGAAGTTAAATACTCAAGCTGGATCGCCAACATCGTTCCAGTAAAGAAGAAAAACGGACAAATTCGGGTTTGGGTCAACTTCGGGGACCTAAATAAAGCTTGTCCAAATGATGATTTGTCGCTTACCATAACCGAACTCATGGTGGACACAACAACGGGGCACGAAGCCTTGTCATCCATGGATGGATCCTCCAGTAACAATCAAATTCGGATGGACCCAAGGGATGAAGAAATGACGGCCTTCCGCACACCTAAAGGGATCTTCTACTACAAGGTAATGTTATTTGACTTAAAGAATGCAGGGGCAACATACCAAAGAGCAATGCAAAGGATATTCAACGACTTCTTACTCAAATTTTTGGTATGTTACATCAATGACCTAGTCGTAAAAACCAAGGCAAGAGAAGATCATCTAAGGGATCTAAGAGTAGTCTTCGAACACTTGTATGACACCAACTGAAGATGATGCTAAAATGAGCCTTCGGAGTTTCATATGGGAAAATCCTCAGATTTATAGTTCGACATAGGGGATCCAAAATTGACCAGACCAAAATCGATGTCATCCAACAAATGCCTAAATCGAATAATTTGTTAGAACTAAAAGCCTCCAGGGGCATCTGTCCTACATCCGATGGTTTATCTCAAATCTAGCTGGGAGATGTCAACCATTTAGTTGGTTGGTGAAGAAAGATACACCTTTTGAATGGGATGAATCTTGCCAACGAGCATTTGAACGCATAAAGGCCTATTTAATAGTTCGGAGACGTTTTTAGGCTCCGGCATTTTTTGAATGGCATCGATTTTGGACTGGTCGATTTCAATCCCTCTGTGATGCACGATGAATCCCAGGATTTTGCTCGAGGTGACACCGAAAGCACACTTTAACGGATTCATTTTGAGTTAAAACCGTCGCAGTCATTCGAACACTGCCCTAAGGTTGAGAAGGTGATTTGACCTCTATTTTGTCTTCACCACCAGGTCGTCGACATAGCATTCGACTCATTTATGAAGGAAGTCGTCGAATATATTCCGCATTGCCCTCTGGTAGGTCGCGCTGGCATTCTTGAGTCCGAACGACATCACTTTGTAACAGAAGATGCCTTTACGAGTGCGAAATGCGGTGAGCTCTTTATCTTTTGGGTCCATCCGAATTTGGTTGTAACCGGATGAACCATCCATGAAGGATAGAGCCTCGTGACTCGTCGTCGCGTCAACCATGAGCTCGGTTATTGGCAGAGGGAAGTCGTCCTTCGGGCATGCCTTATTCAGGTCGTGAAAGTCGACGAAGACCCGGATTTACCCAGCCTTCTTCTTGATAGGCACGATGTTTGCGATCCAGGATGGGTACTTCACCTCTCTGATGAAATTTGTCGCGATCAATTTGTTGACCTCCTTTTCAATTTCTGGCACAAGTTCCGGTCGAAACCGTCGTTGCAACTGCTTGACTGGCCTAAGAGAGGGATGAACTGCCAATTTGTGAACTCTCGCGGGTCGAGGCCAAGCATCTCCGTGTAGTTCCAAGTGAAGATGTCGCGATATTCGCGAAGTAGCAACATGTACTCGACCTCTTCTTCGGCCGACAGTGAAGCACTGAGGAATGTCGGCCTCGGGTCCTCTGTTGTGCCCAGATCAACTTTCTTTAGCTCATCGACCGTCGACTGGCCGCCTTCCTCGAACGTGGTCGGGGCGTCGTCCAGGACTAACTCATCGTCTTCTTGGCTGTCGTCGGCGACTGAGATGTGGTTCACCATCACTAAGTCGTAAGCGCAAGCTCGTGCTATTGCAGCTTTCATAGTGTAAATAACCACCGGGGCCGGAGCATTTTTCTTTTTCGTTGGAGTTTGGCCGACCGAAACTTGATGTACATCTGTCGATGTCTTTCTGGTTATTTTGACTGGCTTCGCCTGGGTTGTGTAAATTTTGATCAGCTTTTGCTTCTCATAGTCGAGGCCTAGGCGACCCTGGTTGATTTGATGACCTTCGTTTCTCAATTTCTCTTGTTCTGGAGTGAGAACCGATAGAGTGACGGGTGGTTTTGCATGGATTTCATCTTTTGTAAGGTTTCCCCCGGCTCTAGCCATCAGTCGGTAGGCGTTCGGATCAAAACCTTCATTTGAGCGTGTGGACGGTAACTGTTGGTGGCTCGGGATTTGCTTTACGATGCTTCGTTCTTCCAATTTTGGTAAAGGAAGTGTGACCTTTTCTGGCAAAGGGGTCGGCTGAATTTTGTGGTAGACGACCAAGGGAGCTTCTCCCTTCTTTCTTTTCGACTGCGGGACGTACCGTAAGATGGGTACACTGTGCTGCTTCTGTAGCGGAGTGGCTGCGACCAATTTGTGGCCATGTGCCGGCTAGTTGTTGTGCGTCGGCTGTTTTGCAGACACGACCTGCATCGTGATCTGTTTTGGGGATACGGATTGCGTCGGTTGTTTGGACGCTACAGCTTGCGTTGGTTGTTTGGGCGATGTAGCTTGCATCGAGTGCTTTTGGCATTTGACGCCTGGTTCGACAATGGTGACAATTTGACTGTCGGTCTGGTCGTCATATAGAATTTTGCATCCGTAAATGATGCCTCTGCCTCTGTGAACGGGCTTTCATCAGCATGCATCGTCTTCTGCTCCCCATTTTCCCAATACTTGAAGCATTGGTGCAGTGTGGATGAGGGGGTCATCATCTTCCTTGGTGCATGATTGAGCCAAGCACCTTTCCAAGCTATCCTTCATCATAATCTCCTGCTGAACATTGTCTGCACATTCATCAATCACATCAATGAAATAACATGTATCATCACAAGAATTTGAAGGTCCTTTGATAGCTTGTTTAATGTCAAATACTATCTATTCATCATTTAATCTGAGGGTTAATTTCCCTTGTTTGACATCAATTAAGGCAGCTGCAGTGGCTAAGAATGGTCTCCCAAGAATCAGTGGTAATTCTCAATCCACCTCCATGTCTAGCACCACAAAATCGCATGGGTAGATAAATTTTCCAATTCTGACCAGCGCGTCCTCAATCAGTCCATTGGGCCTTTTGGTTGATCGATCAGCAAATTGGAGCATGATATTGGTCTCCTTAAGCTCTCCAAGATTTAGTTTCCTGTAAATAGACAAAGGCATCAAATTTATGTTTGCTCCTAAATCACATAAGACTATGTTAAACTTGAAAGTTCCAAATTCACAAGGTATAGTGAAACTCCCTGGATTCTTAAGCTTGGTAGGCAATTGATTTTCAAGATTGCACTACAACTCTCAGTTAGCATCATTGTTCCTTGCTCTTCAATCTTCCTTTTTCTTGAAAGTCCCTCTTTAAGAAATTTTGCATATTGTGGCATCTGCATTAGGGCTTCTACAAAAGGAATGTTAATTTTCAGCTTCTTAAAGATATCAATAAACTTTGAAAAGTTTTCCTCCAACTTATTCTTTTTAGCTCTCGCTGGATATGGTAAGGTGTCCACATTTATTTCAGCATTGGAAAGAGAAGACTTACCTCTTTGTTTTTGTTGTCTACTTACCTCTCTTTCTTCTTTTTGTTCTTCTCCTTCCTTGTCTTGCTGCTAATTTGCTTTGTTCTCCTCCACCTGAGGTTGCTTTTGCTCTTCTAAAACCTTCCCACTTCTCAAAGTGATGGCTTTGATCTATTCCTTTGGATTAGTTTCAGAATTACTAGGTAAAGTTCCTTTATTCCTACCTGATATGGCATTTTCCAGTTGTCCCACTTGTATTTCCAGATTTCGGATTGATGCCTCTTGGGTTTGAAGCCTGGATTCAGTTCGAGCTTCTCCTTTCTCTTGATTTGCTAGAATCTTCGAAATTATGTCCTCAAGGTTGGATTTTTGTTCTGGTTCTCGTGCTGCTTTTTGGAATCCAGGTGGTGATCTTGTTTGAGCAATGGGTTGTTGAGTGTTGGGTTGCTGGTTGTTGTTTGACCATGAGAAATTTGGGTGACTCCTCCAACCAGGATTGTAGGTGTTGCTGTATGGATCGTTAGACCTGCAAAAGTTGGAACCATAATTAGCTTGGTCTAAAGAATTTACAGCTTGAACATTACCTGCTTGGCATTCATGATTTGATGTCCTCCTCCACACATGTCACAAATCTGGGCAACCAAAGAGGGGGTATGCATTTTTGACAATTGTTTGGTTAGTGACTCGACTTGTGCCTGCAATGCTAATACAGGATCAACATTATGTATGCCAGCAACTCTCCCTCTTGCACTTCTCTCCACTGGATATTGGTACATGTTAGACGTCATCTCTTCAATCAGTTCATAAACTTCATTAGGGGTCTTTTTGTTCATGGTCCCACCGGCTGCAGCATCGATTAAGTTTCGTGTTGAAACTGTAATTCCATTGTAAAATGTCTCTATCTGCATCCACCTTGGTATTCCATGAGTCGGGCATTTTCTAAGCAGCTCTTTGAATCTTTTCCATGCTTCATAAAGTTGTTCATCACGTTCCTGCATGAAATTTGAGATAGCATTACGCAACTTAATTGTTTTGGCAGGTGAAAAATACTTACGGAGGAACTTCCTTTGTAGCTCATCCCATGTTCGAATTGACTCTGATGGCAGTGTGTGACACCAACTTTTTGCTCTTTCCCTTAGAGTGAAAGGAAATAATCTCAACCAAACAGCTTCGTTAGTAGCATCCTTAAATCTGAAAGTATCACATATTTCAAGAAACTTTTCAATATGTTCATTAGGATCCTCATTAGACAAACCTCCAAATTGATAATTGTTCAGAATCATTGACAGAATTTGAGGCTTGATTTCAAATTTGCTTGGAACTTCAGGTCTCACAATGGCTGATCTTTGAGCATTGGGGTTGGATTGCACATAATGTTCCATTGTTTTCTCAGCCCCTTCTTCCTGGTGTTGATCCTCCATTGTTGAATTTCCTCTTCTCCTTCAGTTAAGGAGTGATCTTTCTGGTTTCGGATCTGGTTCAGCTAGTGGTTCTCCACCAGACCTTGTTTTCATGCACAAACCCGGTCCAACCTAAAAAACAGAATATAAAAATTAGACTCAATCAACAAAATAAAATTCACCTAAACTTACTCTCAATTCAATGGTCCCCAGCAACTGCGCCAAAAACTTGTTGGGTATCTAGCAAGTGCACTAGGTCAGCAAGTAATATAGACTTTGAGAGTCCAGATATCGATCCCACAGAGACCTTGGTGAGAGCCTAATCTAAGCAAAATTCTCCTATTGATTGAGGTGAAGAAAATTTGGATTTTTGTTGAAAACTAGAAAGGGAAAAACAGAAATAAACTTCTGGAAAAACTTCTGGAGATGAGATGTTGGGGAAACGTGTCAATCCCTCCTAGTTTCTAACATGCAAAGTTCTGATTCTATAGCTCAAATACCCTTGCCTTGACTTAGCTTTTGAAAACCTGGTTACCCATATACAGGAAATAACTTTCGCCTATTCCTTGAACTCCATCACAATCCGGAAACATTAAAATCCTAGGTGCATAAATATAAAAGCTTAAAGATTAACTCTCTTATTCAGAACAAGAGTTATAGAAGTCACATCTCTTTTCAACTAGTCTCCATCACAATCCGGAACGATCTAGTTAGAAAAACAAGTTGTTTTAGAAAACAAGAATCAGATAACTAACCCAACTCTCTACTGAAATTTAACTTCTCTATTCGAATCTCATTAAATTCTAGAATTGAATTCAGATCAGAAATAAGCAATGAACTCAGTTTCTAAAACAAAGGCAACGTACTTTATTGCTATAGAATTCAGAACTTAAACATAAACAACTAGGAGTTCATGACTTCCCCAACAAAGAGAGACTACTCCATGCTAATAAAACAAATACACAAAGAGAATTCAATTACAGCCATGAGTATGAAAAGAATATAAGTACAGAAGACCCCCTTTCAGGACTGCCCTTAGCTTCCACTCTTGCCTTGGCTAAAATCTCTTCTCTCTCTCTCTAAAGTACCAAGAGATCGTGCAAGACTGCCTCTGGACTTTCTCTCAACTCCAAACTAACAAAAATAACAAGAAAAACAAATTAAGAACTGAATTTAGAATACTGAAAATTGGATTTTCTGCTCTCTGCCTCGGACCTCTATTTATACTTGTTCTGCTGCCCAGGCCTTGTAAATTGCTCTCTGTCCAGGGGTATAATTATGCTTTCCCGACCTCAGAATTGGCTGAAATTACATACGAACCTTCCTTATGTGGTTCTTGCCTTGCTCACGAAATTTGAATTCAATCTGAGTTGGGAAACTCGAGATATGATGTGAAGAAGTTGCTTGATTCTGCTACCAAGTTCAGCACTGTGTCCACCACTTTGGAAATATGAAACTAGATAACCCCGACTTGGACTTGGCTGAATTTTCGTGATATTATCCTTAATATCCTCAGGAATCTTCAGTCCAAATTTGGCTTCAATTGGAGCACGGGAACTCCAGATATGTTCTTCACAAATTTCGGATTCAACTTCTCCTTCTGGCAGCAGTTTCCTTCTTTGTGTGGAACCTCTCCTTTTTTTTATCATTCAATGCACCTAGACTCGAGAATTATTCCATAAAATCTTCGTGGATACCTTCCTTAGACAATTAGGACTTCTTCTCCCAAGTTTGGGCTTGATTGATAGTCAGAATCCCGAGATTTCCGCAGATCACGTTGTTGAGTCAGCAGCGCGGTCGCGCCACATTTTCTTCTGATTTTGACGCGGTCGCGCCACTAGAGCAGAATTCTTTCTAAGTCTGGAGGCGGCCTTCGGGTCTGAGCTGAGGAAGGTTACTAACTGGTGCGGCAGCGCCATATTTGGCTCTCGCTTTGGCGCGGTCGCGCCACTCCTTAGAATCTTTGCCGACTTCCCGTAATAGAACTTTAACTCTTTGTAAGGCAACTGTCTGGCGCGCCAGCGCCACAGGTAGCGCCAGCTTCCTGGCGCGGTCACGCGGTTTCACTTTCCCGAATTGTCCTCTTCTAAGCCTTGCTAGCCGTTGGGAATTTCTGCCCTTTATTTGAATTTTCGCACATTTTCCCGGCGCGGTCGCACCATTCCCTTTTTGGCTCTATTTTACTCCTTTTTCCTTCATTTTCCCTCAGAATCCAGATTTTCTTCTTTTACCGGGTACCTAAGACACAAAACATTAATTTGAGTTATATATGTCATTTTCATGCTCATAATCAACTAAAAATGGAATTTATGATCAATAACTCATGCATAAATAAGTGTCTTTTGGACACTTATCAGCCACCATGTCGCCAATATGCAGTTTGAGGTTGATCATACTGAGCGTCCTCTGGCCTTCCTGGTTGAAGCCTTGGATGAGGAGGAAACTCGGAGAGAGGTCGCCAGCAGAGAGGCCAACATTCTTCATCGTGCGAATCGGCAAAATGTTGACTGCGGATCCATAATCGACGAGAATGCGATTGATCTTGTGGTCTCTGATGTAGCCGGAGACGATTAACGGTATGTTGTGATTCTTCGTCCCAAACTGTGCGTCCTCTTCTCGGAATGTGATGCAGGGCGGACATGAGACGGCGAGTGCTTCTTCCGACTTTGCAAGTTGCGGGGAGGATAGCGCATCTTCTTCCTCCTTTCGATATGGTGGAGTTAATCCGACTTTAGGCAGGCCGTGCTTCCTCATAAGCAGCATCTCAACTTCGGCTTGGAGTTCCTCTGGTTTGTCGAGGAGCCGAATTAATGCTTGCCTTGACCGAATGGCCAAGTCGAGATCGTCTTCTATCTCATTAAGCGACGAGATTTGTTTGAGAGACGTCTCGAGGTCGTCGCATTCGATGATCGGTCTTTTGCCTTTGTCTTTGGATACTGTCTGCTCAGGAGGAGTTGTTGAACAGGTCGCCACCATAGCTGGCGGCGCGAGAAACTCCTTCGAGAAGAACTCCGCCAATGTGACAGGTCTTCTTTTCGTTTTGCGTGCCCCCTAGACGTCGGTCCTAGGAGCTTTCTTTTGGCGCTTCGTGACTTTTTTGTTTGGCCGCTTCGCCTTCATTCTGGTGTTTGTCGGTGCTGGTTCGATTTCTCGAATAGGCTTCTTTCTCCGGGTGACCAGGATCCACCCCTCTGCATCGGCTGCAGCTACTTCGCGGGGTGCCAATTTTGGTGCGACCTTAGCCGGTGGTCGTCTGTTGTTGTGCGGTCGGTTGGAGGGACCGGATTTTAGACGGTACTCCTTTGGGACCTGCTATTTGTGTGGCCAAGTTCGCCGGTTTGGCTCGGCTTGGATGGAGATGACGTGTGAGGAGGCTGTATTTTCCGCTCCTTCGATTTCGATGCAGTCTTGGGCCACTAGCTCCATGATCTGATCCTTCAAGACGAAGCACTTCTCAGTCGGATGCCCGACCAAGCTGTGGTACTTGCAGAAGTTTGGATCTTTGCTTTTAGATAGGTCGCTGGGTCTTTTGACTTCTGCCAACTTTAGCAGATGGTTGTCGAGGAGATGATCCAGCATGATGGAGACATCTGCGTCGGCGAACGGGTACGTCTTGGCCTGTCATTCCTCCAGCCAAGGCCTTCGGTACATGCCCCCGGTTAGTTGTCGTGGGAGGTAGGTTGCCTTGACTTTGCTTCCGACCTTGATGGGCTCGAAAGCATTCGTCGCAAAGGAAGCCTTTGTTTTCTCCTTCGCATTTTTGGGCGCGGTCGTGGCTGGTGCCTTCCCCTTTTTGCGAGGGTCAGCAGAAGAGGATCCTTCTTCCCCTCGTTCCTCCATGAGATTCTCCATCTTATGAGCTTCTGTCACGAGCTCTTGAAAGTCGGTCGGCCTCCGACTGCGAATGTAGCGCAGGAGTTCCCACTGCATCCCTCGAGAGCACATTTCAATTTCGGCCTCGAGGGAGAGATTCGAGCTTTCTTTGCAGTTTAAGCTCAAATTCCTCCACCGATTTATGTAGTCGACCACTTTCTCACCCTTATTCTGTTTGAGATTGGCGATTTCGACCAGCGTGACAATGCGCCGAGTGCTATAGAATCGGTTGAGGAATTCGCATTCGAGCTGCTCCCAAATGTCGATCGACTCTTGGGCCAACTCAATGTACCAGTCGAAGGCATTTCCCTTCAATGACTGACCAAACTGCTTCACCAACAAGTCGCCGTCGATGCCGGCGTTGTTGCAGGTCTCTATGAAGTGGGCGACGTGCTGTTTGGGATGCCTGTCGCCATTGAATTGTTGGAACTTCGGAGGATGGTAACCCACTGGCATTGGGATATTTTGCATCCTCTGCGTGTAGGGCCTCCGATAGGCGATAGATTTGTTGTCGCCCAAGCAGTTCCGTACCACGCGGTTGATTAACTCGGTGACCGCGTCGATGGTAAGAGCAGCTGGATTTGCTTTGGCTCGGCCTCGACGGATGGTTACTGGTGCGATGGGCGGCAGCTCGTCGTCGGAAGAAGGATCTTCTGGCAGTGGTTCGACTGAGCCACTGGTAGTCGCCCAATTTCGGTCGACTTCTTGAGACACGCTGCCGGTGTTGTTTGCGGTCGCGCCCATTTCGAGCCGCTCTAGAATTCTCGTGATCTGGAGATCATGAGCTGCGAGTTACGTATCTTTGATGCGTAATTGTTCATTCTGATCCTTCAGTGCAACTTGCATTTCGGCAAGTTGCTCTTCAATTGTCTGGGCCGAAGTTGTCATCGCGGCCATTCTGACGGTTTGTGTCGAAAGAGTTGTTCTCGACGCGACTTGAAGAGATGAAGCTATTGTCGGCGACCGCATCGGGGAGACGGTCGTCGGTGTCGGAGGAGAGGCCGTTGTGGGTGACCAGTCAAAAGAGCCGGTCGTGGGTTGATTGCGGAGAGTGGCTCTGGGTGGTGACTGGCTTGTGGTGGCAGCCACCGGTGAGAGTCGACAAGATGGAATGGGTGATGTGGCGACAGGGGAAGTCGTGGTCGTCCGTCGGCGCGGTGAGCGGATAGGTGGTGGCCCTGCCGCTGCATTGAGTGCGGCTAAAAGGTCGTGAGAGACCAATGCGACCGGTGAGTTATCTGTGGTCGTCGCTCTTTGAATGGAGGAGGCCGGCGATGACTGCGTTCTTGCTGCGGAGGAGGAGATGCCCCCGTGTTGCTCGTATCGTTGCACCAGAGTAGGGACGATAGAGCTTCTTCGTGATGGCGGCGACTGAGCCGGGCTGACAATCGGGCTGCGAGGAGGAGGAGATGCAGCGATGGCCAAATATGTTGGCTTGGCCATCGCCGGCATCAATTTGGCAGAGGACACGGCTGGCTTGACAAAGGCTGCGGCAGCCTGTGGAACGAACACAGCGATTGGGGGACGTGCATCTCTCATGAAAGGAGCTTGTCTGGTGGACAAACTCCTGGCCAAGGCCCTTGTAATTGGGCAAGTGGCCGGTGGTGGAGAGGTGGGAGCGCGGAGGTCGGCCGGAGCTGCGACGGATGATCCGCGGACTCCTGCGGTTGAGTCTGTGATCGCGGTGGGCCGTGGGTGAGCAGAGCTCGAGGAGGCAATTTGCTTGCCTCTGTTGTTGTTGTTGTTGTTGTTGTTGTCATTGTTGGCATTGTTGGCGTTGCTGGCCATGGCTAAGGTTGGAGATTTTTTTTTTCGAACGGAGAAGGAGATGAGAGGCAGGAAATGTCCCACCGGGCATGCCAAATCCGTTTCACCGAAATCCGCCGGTCCGCGAAGAGTAGCGACCGAGAGAGTAATTCGATTAATTCAGAATATTTTGTGTTACAGTTGTGTTGCGTATCAGAAAAATGCGAGTACAATTTCCTGGGCTTCCTCTGATTCTATCTCCGTTACAATTTTGGCGAAGTCGAAGCTTCTGCGAACGAACGTTGAAACTGGTTCTGGAGCGAGTGTGCACAAACTATTGTGGCTTTTGTCACTCGGACGGAGGTATTTGTGCTCCGCGTGTATCGACTTATTACGTTGCCGGCGATCGTGTAGAGCTTCTCTGGTTGAACTGTTGAACACGATGGATTGCAAGTTGTTGAACTTCTCTGGTTCGAGAGAGCTTCTGTGCATGGAGTTTCTTCTCGGTGAAGGGATTTTCAGACCTTCGTTTCGAGAGAGAAAGAACTTTTGTGCATGAAGTGTTTTCTCGGCAAGAGCTTTCGAACTTGATTTTTTCCAACCCCTGCGACAGGGAACTTCTGGCTATTTGGAGCCTATCTTTTGCGGTTGTTGAAGTTTCTTCCTGGGAAAGGGGATCGTGATCCCCTTTTTGCTGCTGGCGTTGAGAGAGGAGGATGACCAGGAAACTTTGCTATTCTGGTTTTCACGTTGGAGGCCAAGTCGTTGGGTGCTGAGTTGTGCAACAACGTGACTTGGTTGCTGACTAGTGCTGACGTAGAGAATTATCTGCTGACGGAGGCGCCGATTGTACCGATGACATAGCGACGCGGCTGGACCTTGCGATGGGTTGCGGCGACGGACTTCGAAAATCGACCGAGCCTACCCACGATCGTTGTTTGATGGATCAATGGATTGCTGGACTCGTCGAAATTGGGCCGTCCACATTTTGGTGCATACAATAATGTAATTGACTTTTAAAAACCCAACTGTAATTAACTCGAATGCAATTGACAAATATACTTCTAACAGTCGATTACAATTGGTTGATAGCAATTACCCATTAGATTACTAGTAAGTAATGTATTTGAATTCTACTGACTCATGTATAAATTCGAATATATTGTCAACTATATTTACAGTTAAAGAAGTAATAGTCATTTAAACTGTAATTTTTGTTTCAAATGAACTAAATTAAGAAATATCTGTTAATACTATATATACATTTTATTATTTATTTAAATAAAACCATGCATTCACACACATATTACACTCGTGAATCAATTATTGTCAAAATACATTTTCGTGGATCGAAGGTTACCAGACCGGACTGAATAATTAAACTGGTTGCAAAGAACCCAACCGGGTCTCGTGTCTAGGTCATGCAGTTGGGCTTTTTTAGCCATGGTTTGACAGAAAACCATGGCTAATCTATAATTGACTCGATGTGATGGATCAGATCAATAATTGTTTCAATCAACGGTTTGGATCTAGATCTATCTCAATGACCAAATCATATTCATCTCTGATAAAATATCATATATGAATCAACATAGGTGGGCCCACACCCCGGATCTACATTTGTCGGCCCACTACCAAAATTGGTATATGTGGGCCTAATGGGCCCACGCTTGGATGAGACCACACACTTGTGCATGTGTGTGTGATAGTCTCACACCAGCACACGATTTAGAGTGTACGTTGGGGCTTACAATCCCTAACTTAAACTCTTATATCCCCAATCTGGGATTAAGACAAAAAATAGAATGACAACTTTTTCCACCATTTTTAAAATGAGGAAACAACTGACATAACACAACTGACAAGAATGACAACTCAATCGAATGGATAAGCCGTCAGAATACTTTAGCTTTCGATGAAAGGTATCTTGCGGACTTGAACCTCCATTTAGTTGATGTTCCACCACCCATAACAGTCCTAAGTGAACAAGTCTTGAACTTGGACTTTATATATAGGTTATGGAAACACCGAACAACCAAGTGTTGGTTCTGAATATGAGTTCAATCAAGATTGCGTATTACGGCAATGCGTAGGTATCTTGTGATGTGAATATCTCTTCAAATAATAAGCTCATATTCTCTTGTAGACTATGGCCCCATAGTCATACTCACATTTGGTGATATCTCCAAAGGTATAGTGCATCTCTATACCCTGCTATAAGAGCCTCGATATCATTAAGGTATTGCACCATCAGTTGAGCACCTACTTCCTATAGATGGAACGTAAATAAATTCACTAGTTTTGGTGCTCCTACCAGTTACTCAATTAACTTGTTTTTACCCATTGAACCTTCGTCATCGGATAACCAATCAGACATGTTGGGTTGTCACCAACAGTAACTCAAATAATAGGCTTTAATCTCATCCCCCTCGAAACAAATTGTATTTGTCCTCTCGACAAGCCCATGGTTAAGTGATCTGCCAAGTTTTCCACGGACTTAACATAACGTTATGATTCCAGTGGACGTGAGCTTATGAAAATCTTGTATCTAAGCTCTGTGTTTAGAAGACTTTGAATTATGATTTTCATTCTTCACTTTCATGATAGTCTCCTGATTACCATAGTTTATGAGGATAGTAAGAATAGGTTTATCTAACAAGAGAATATCTGATAATAGACTCTGAAGTCATTCTGTTTCCCCACCAGCCAACTCCAAGGCAACCATCTTAGCCTCCATAGTTGATCTGGTGACCAAGGTCTTCTTAGAGGATTTCCAAGCAACTGCACCACCACCCATTTAGTAGTTATCATCATAATCAAAGATCTAGTTAGCATCATTGTACTCTTCAAGTACAGTAGGAAAACCATAATAGAGTAATCCATAGTTGACAGTACCCCTCGAGTATCTCGAAAGTCTCTCAATCACACTTCAATGAGATTTATTAGGGTTACTCGTGTATCTTCTCAATCTGCCTACCACATAAGATATATCTGGCCTAGTGCAATTTGATAGGTACATCAAACTACCTATAATCTGTGAATATCTCAGTTCAAAAACATTATCCCCACCATTCTTCTATAGCTTAATGCTACAGTCATATGGTGTGCTAACTGATCTACTATTCTCAAAACCAAATCATTTCAAAACTTTTTCTACATAATGAGATTGGGTCAGTCTAATCCCATTATCATCTTTTATCACTCTGATTCCTAAAATGGCATTTGCTAACCCTAGGTCCTTCATGTCAAAGTTATCACTAAGGTACTCTTTAACCTCTACAATTTTGACATATTCTTTACCAAAGATTAATATGACATCTACATATAGACATATTATGACAAATGAATTCTCATACACTTTCCAATACACAAATTTATTAAAATCACATATCTTAAATCCATAAGATCCATAAGAGAGAATTACTCTATCAAGTTTCTCATGCCACTGTCTTGGAGCTTGTTTTAAACCATATAGAAATTTAACTAATTTACAGTTCTTCTCCTAACCAGGAGCTACAAAACCTTCTGGTTATTCCATATAAATCTCCTCATCTAACTCACCATTAAGAAAGGCGATTTTGACATCCATCTAATGGATCTCAAGCTTATGTGTAGATGCTAGTGCTATCAGCACTCGCACTGTGGTGATCCTAGCTACGGGAGAATATGTGTCAGAAAAGTTGGTCCCTTCTCTTTGACTGTAACTTTTGTCAAACTAATCTAGCTTAATATTTCTCAATGGACCCATTAGGATTCCGTTTCGTAATTTTAAAAATCCTTTTACATCATATAGGTCTAGACCCTGGAGGTAAGTCAGTCAATACCCATGTGTTATGTGAAAGAATAGAATCCATCTCACTATTCATAGTTTCCTCCCATAAGGATGCATCACTAGATCTCATAACCTCACTGTACGTTAAAGGATCATCCTCTATAGGAAGGAATAGAAATCATCTTCGAAATTTTTCTCTATCCTAGATCTCTTGCTCCTTTTAGGTTCATTTTCTAGCAACTCACCAGTTTTCTTAGTATGTGATTTTGATGAGTCTCCTACATCTAGTTTCCTTTTTTCATTCATGGGAAAGATGTTCTCTAAGAACGCACCATCATCGAATTCTTTGATTGTATTTACGCTGATTTTTGGTATATTAGACCGTATAACCAAGAACCGATATGCATTACTACTTTCAGTATATCCTATGATAGAGTTGCATTATAGGTTTTAGTAGTCAATTTTGTTGTTTTGCTTAGATTAACTTTAACCTTAACAAGACAACCCCAAACTCTAAAGTACTTAAGACTAGGTTTCCTACCCCACCATAACTCATATGGATTTTTTTAGTTGTCCTTATATGGGATACGGTTAATTATTTTACAGACTGAAAGTAAGGATTCTCCCCATAAATTATTAAAAAGACCAGAGCCAAATAACATTGAATTAATCATGTCCAAGAATGTTTTGTTCTTTTTTTCAACAACCCTGTTTGACTTGAGGAAATACGGAGAAGTGGTTCCATGAATGATATCATGCTCTTCACAAAATTTTCCAAACTCTGCAGAACAGTATTCACCTCCTCTATCTGACTTAAGTCTTTTAATTGTCATTTGGGTTTGGTTTTCAATTTATGTTTTATAGATTTAAAATTTTTTAAAAGCTTTATCTTTTGTTCTTATTAGATACACATAATAGTATTTTGACATATCAATGTGTATCAATTCAAGTAAATCAAAACTCCTATTGATTGTCTTGAATGGTTTACTAGGTTGCTTGGACTAAACGCATATCTCACATTTATTATTCATATGTAAGTTATATTTAAAAATTAAGTCCAAGTTCTTGCTCGACCATAATTGATTGGTCGGGTTCATTAGCTACGTCCCGAATTCGCATTCCGAAAGCAAAAACAAAGTTGCTAGTCCACGCTTCCCGCGGGCTGGGCTGTGGCCCGATCAAAATTTTACACCCGGGATCGCGTTCTGGATCCAAATGTGGAAACAGCACCCGAGTGGACAAAATCAAGGAGAGATCCGATAAATAAACTAGATCCGACTAACATATACCATGAATTTTGGAAATAAAAAGACTGATCTAATATATTGAGATAATAAAAAAATAAAATAAAATAAAAAGACTGATCTTATTATCAACAAGAAGTCGATAGATAGGATGTTTGGGACCCTATCGATCGAAATAATTAGGTGACACTTTTCATGAGCAAAAATAGCACTACTCATACATGACACACGGGTTCAGATTTGCCCATATGTTGTAGCCGGCCATAGCCCATAATCTGTAGCCGGCAACAGCCCATTTTCTGTAGCACGGCTACAGCCTATATGCAGTGGCCCGGGTACATCATTCTACAGCCCACATGTTGTAGCCAGCAGTACAGCTCACATGTTGTAGCCCGATACAGCCCACTTTCTGTAGCCCACAATCTGTAGCCCGCTACAGCCCACTTTTTGTAGCTGGCTACAGCCCATATGCTGAAACTGGCAATATGCCTGCCACATGGCAGCGTGTAGAACCACATGGGACCCCACATGCCACACTATCAGAACTTGGACGTCAGATATATATACGAGGATGAGACACGTAAGAGACTAATTACCATTGTATGTATGAACAATGTATACACCTGCAGCACACATATGAACTTTCATTCCCGCGCGTGGTGAGTGTCTACCAATCCTGCTCGAAGTTTAAGTTTAGTCCATTATTTAATATTTTTTTAGCTCCACTAAGCTGATATTGCTATGGTATTGGGTACAATGAAATATATAATTAAAAATTTTAACAATCTTATTAATCCATTTACACGGATTAGTTAAAATTTTATGTTTGAGGTTAAAATATCATAAATCGGAGCCAAAATACTAGATTAAAGGTTAAAATATCATACTCCATATTAAAATACTAATTTCATTCAATATATTAAATTTGGGTCTAAATTAAAAACCACATTAATTTATAGTAACTTGAGCAGCCAAAAGTTATATATATCGTGACGGATTAATTGTAATCATCAAGGATAAGCTTCAATTACGGATTGCAAGGCCGAGATTCTTTTAATCAGGTAGCCCGTATACCCAGCACCAAGTATGAGCTTCTTCCACTCAGCTTCCGTTCTCTCCGTCCCTCCTGGCCCCACCATCATGACCATATCCACCAGTAGCTTCATGTCACTGTGACAATCATCTAACACGTATTCGATTATGATCACCTTACCCGTCTTCTCGACCAAAGCTTCTTTGCATCTCTTCAGGATCTTCACGCACTCCCCGTCGCCCCAGTCGTGCAGGACGCTCTGTTATATATAGATATGAACAGATCGAATTAATTAAGCTCGTACGTAAAATTTGAAGATATATATATATATATATATATATATATACCTTGAGGATGACGGCGTCGGCTGCTGGTACGTACTCGAACATGTCTCCTTTGACGCGGGCGATGCCGGGGTAGTGCGGCGAAGCGTCGACGACGTGAGGGAGGTCGAAGACGGTGCATTTGATATGCGGGAAAGCCTTTGAAACGGCGAGCATGGTGGACCCGGTTCCTCCTCCGACGTCGACGATCGATCGGATTCCGGCGAACGTGTCACCGCACTCTCTCACCAGCGCCGACGTCACGATCCTGGCGTCGCAGGCCATGGCCTCGTTGAAACTCCGGCTCTTCTCCGGGTCGGACGCGAAGTCGTCCCAGACCGTCATCCCGTACGCTCTCTCGCTCGGTGTGGGGCCCTCCGGAACCAGGGCCTCCTTCACGTAGTGCCAAATTTTCAAGGAGTTCTGTTCCGTGAAGGCCAGCACCAGGGGCGCCATGCACTCCTCCGACTCCCTCACTAAATACTTCCGACCCAGGGTTCCCAACCCGTAGCGAGGCTCCGAAACATCCCGATCCCCCTCGGTATCGGCGCCGGCGGGATATTCTTGGGTGAACACGCCGAGGTTGACGAGGTATCGCATGAGGCGGAAGAGACGGCCGGTGTCGACGGAGTTGAGGGGGAGGCGGGTGGAGAGGTGGGAGAGGGAGGTGGGCCCGCCGTGGGAGTGGATGATATCGGCGATGCCGAGCTCGACGGCCGTGCGGAGCGCCACGGCGTCGACGATGGCGTGGGTGATTTTCCATATCTTCGCCTGAGCCGATCTCTCCTCCTCTTTCGCCTGATCAACTCTTGCAACTGCTTCACCCATGGCTGTGAAGAAAAGACCCAGTGAAGAACGAGATGATCAGGATTCAGGACTGACCCGGTTTAATAGATTATTGTAAGTCAAGAGCATGCACAAAATTTCTACGGGCGACCATTGGACGACATAGCCCAAACCGGTCAATGTGATTTTGTGGACACAAACCTCGGCTCTTTGATATTATGTGAAGTTAGGTTCAAGGTTGACTAGTCCAATTCGGCAAATCTATTATTTATTGATAAACTAAGATTACATTTACTTGTATATTCATTTAAGTAGAATTAATCTCAAACGAAAATATTAAACGTAAGCCTTTATGAGTTAAGAAGACAATGAGGGAGTACATGTTTGACTTTTCCCACCGTGACTAAGCTCAGCTCAGCTCACCCGCGGTTTCCAATTTGCCCACTGAGAGGTTGGAGGAGCCACAAACCCCAAGCTATTAACCAGTTAAACTCTTGTACACTATATCTAATTTATGAAACTTAAAAAACCACATTAGTTTATATTTTGATTTATGCGGATAACAAAAGCCATTACTATGGCCTACAATAGCAAACCCAACGAGTTTCCCGCAGGAATACGAGTAGTCCCCCCAGAAGGACAACATTCCCATTCGGACTCTTTGGCATTCCAAATCAATTTAAATAAACAATTACAGGCGTTCAAAGCGTATAATGTAATTGAATTCCATTGTATATTTACATGCAAAAGCACCCAGGCAACCAGAAAGATCACCCCAAAATCGTCCTATCTTTGCTTAAAAAAGTCCAAAAACAAAAATATCCTAACTAACCAAAAAGCTCCACGAGTAGGCTCGAATCCGCTTCGTCTCGTTTTGAACCTTGAACATATACCTTGAACATGGACTAACCAGATATAGAAAAAGAAATATACAAATCAATCGAAAAATGAAACAAGTATTCTATTATACAGTAATCTTACACGGCTATAATATTCCGTTTCTATTCTGTTGATGAAGTCTCAGATGCAGTGTCATCTGCCGTTGAGTTCGAGATCGTTTCCAACGAGCTCCCATTTTCACTATCGGAAACCACAGATGGCTTCTCTTCGTTGGACTTTTTTGAAGACCAATACATGATGCTTGCTGTTAGCGTGAGCATCATCTTCTGATTGACCTGCAAAAATTTATCAAAACTCTTGAGGTCTAAACAACTGGAAAGCGAACATTTGAAGCAAGCATATTATTGAGACATAAAAGACCTCCATTATGTCTTCTGGCAGTAGGAAAATGGAGCATCCAAGCTTTCTTGCAACACTGATAATATACGAGGCATTCATCCTTTTTTCTTCTTCTGCATTGCCAAAAAAAAGGTAGAATAAGATAAAAAATTTATCAGCTACACTTTCAAATGTATCATTTAAAAATCTCTGTAACGACCTAAGAGACATCCCCCCTACCAACAGACATACCATGAAGATAAAAGTAAAAATCAAAAAGAAAAAAAATCAGCAATTACTAACAGTCGCATTTTCACAGTTTTCAATATGGCTCATCCATAAAATTTGCTGCAGTTCTGGTAGCAGCCTAGTACTAGAAAACAGATGGGTGCAGATAACAATGATTAAATCAGCACCTTACCGCAAAGAATCTAATATATAAATCATTTTAACAAATCAAAAGTCTAAGTTCATCATCACCTTCCAGCATCGAACCACAGATGAGGCAGTATGTTTCTTCGAAAGGCAGTTTTCCCACTCTTCTCACTCATTATCTTCTATTATTATTGCTGTTTTTGTTAGTGCCAAGATGTGTTGAGATTTAATATGTATAACCTAAAAATATTAAAATAGAGAACACAAAAGACTTTTGTCACTATTATATTTACTTTAATTTTGACTATGCTTAGTTAAAGATAAAAGCCGCAACTTGGTGCAAGGATAATTAACAAATTCATCTCCTTTTAACCTAGCAAGCCTAATAAAAATATACCAGTTTCTCCTTTCGTGACTAGGCTCCAATTGACAACCCTGGGCTCCACAGATGTTAGCAGCTCAAGGAAAAAGATGCCATCAGATAGTCTCTTATCCTGCAAAAAAATGGAATTTACACCGCAATTCAATTTTTTGACACAGTAAACACTTAGAAATTGATGCCAATACCAGAAAAAATATTTTTTGTGAAATTTAAAGAAAAAGAGAAACTGTCAAACACATGTTTCAATGTGTTAAAGAAAATGAACCTTCATGCGTGATATGTACGGAAGATGGAAGAAATTGAGACTTGAAAGTAACACCAACCAAAAAGTAACATAGGAAACTGGACTTATCATGTGGGCTTCAGAAGAATAACTCTCAAGGAGGTCTTGAATTATGTCTCTCAAGACCAAACACAAAGAATTATAAGACAGGACTATTGAAGAAATGGTAAAAGCAGCTTCTTCAAATCAGCAGCTAGATAAACGATTAACCATTGGTATCAACACAACAACAATAAAAATGCAGAAGATAACCTAGAAACACCTACAGTCCAAACCAAGGTGCATGCCCAAACAATGTCATAGTTTCTTAGAAACCACAGTAATACAACATTAATGTTTTTGAATGCTCAACTTAATATTCTACTAATGAAAGATTTTTTTTTTTCAAACAAGAAAAAAAGATACCTTAAAACTATCCATACGAGAAAATCTTCCGGCACTCTTCACTTTGGTATTGGCCCAATTCAAAATATCTGCATCTCCAAACTCTTTCTTCTCAGAATGAGATCTGAGATTCTTCAGAAGCTGGAGAGTATTGCAGCGCATCAATTGCCAAAGATAAGCTGTAAGAAATCAAGAAATAAGCAAAATAAGCATGTGTAAGGATGAACCGAGTGTTCGAGAAACGGTAAAGAATATTAACCACGGAAAGAAGCATTTGGATAAAATGTTTAGCAATAAGAAAGGAAAATTACCCAGCGTGAGTTTCTTATTTCCCTGAACAATGTCATTCCCAGCAATGTTAACCAAGGAAAACTTTAATTGCTTTCCAATCTTCACAACTTGGTTACAGTTTTCTACTTTTCTGAATGGCAATTTAATTGGAGGTTTGGTAGCCATCTTCCAATTAACTATACCTGGTGAGACTTTGTCAAGGGCCTCCAGCAAAACCCATCTAAAATAGAAAAAATAAAATATCAAAACCAAAATAATAAAATTGCTTTCCTCAAAAAAAATAATAAAATTGCTGAAGTACTAGTTAAACATTGTCCACGATTTTTGAAAAGCTCACCCATCTCGAAGATCCTCAAAGACATTATTGACATATGCAGAATTTCCAAGACTATTAATCCATAACCGAAATGCCATCTCTTCCCTAGAAACCTCCGTATCATCTGAGATGGATTCCAGAAATGAGATCTGCTTGGTCTGTGACGATAGCCCATTCCTACATGCCAATCATGTTGTTTGTCAGCAAATTAAAGAAAAGAAAAGTGCACATTGAGAGAGAAACAAAGATAAACAAATACATTTTGTAAATTTCACATCTAACAAACAAAGCAAGCAAATCTGAAGAGGGCATATCCATGGTTTGTTGAAAACCGGCAGTATGTCCAGTTTTGGTCGAACCCGGTTAGACCAGGTTGGACCAGTGGTTCAACCATTGAATATTATACTCTACACTTTATATATATTTAATATTTCTACGGGAAAAAAAGACAAAAGTAGTGCTGGTTATAGTGAACCAGGCCGAGTCAATAAGAACCGGACTGCCTTCCGATTCTCATTCAACCAGGTCGGACCGGCCAGTTTGGTCCAGCTTTTAAAACACTAGTCGAAATGAACTCACAGAGACAACACCTAAATTTCTAACTCTTACCTGTGCTGGAAAATATGAGCAACAAAAGCAAGGTTGAGATTGGGCGAGCCATCAACAATATCTTTGGCAGTTAAGTATCTTTTGCAACCCATCCGATCTGCATGCTCAAGTATCAGTTTTGCTTTTTCCAGCGAGCTCTTTGCAGACTTTATTGCCGGACTAGAATGCTCTGGTGCAAGAACATTTAAGAGGCATGCATAAGCCTCCCCATCCTGCATAATCAAGCAGTGAACATTTACAAAAATCTTATACATACTTAAATTTAAGGTGACAAGCAATATCAGCCGCCCACCTAGAAATTGTTGAGGAAAAATAAAAAAACATCTAACAGAGTGAACCAAGAAACAGGTATCACAGACAGCAGGACCACTGTAACTGCTTTTCTAAAATATATATATATATATATATATATATATATATATATATATATATATATATATATATATATAACGGCTGATCATTTACATAAAATTTATAAATAGAAAAGTTCTTGAGCAAGCCCTCCGCCAGAGTGTTTTTTATAGCACACTAAATCCTCAGCACTCAAGTACTATATATATATATATATAACGGCTGATCATTTACATAAAATTTATAAATAGAAAAGTTGCGAGCAAGCCCTCCGCCAGAGTGTTTTATAGCACACTAAATCCTCAGCACTCAAGTACTCCTCATGGCCTCTATTAACAAATAGTTTATATACAAAGATGTGTTCAAACACTAAATGAACCATTTGTAAAATGAAGAACATTGAGGATATATTTTGAAATGATAAGAAATCACATTGTGATAACACATGACCTCATAATCACAGATTTCCTTGGGGGCCAACCAGCCAAAGTACTTCATTCAGTAAGAGAGAAATTATTACGCTCCAGTGAGAATATGGATGTTAAGTCACAAGATGATGTACACTAAATACCCAAACAGAGATAAGAACACCATGGCCACTAAGAATAACAGAAAAGATTCAACAAAGAAAAAACAAGTATATGGTCCACACACTGATTTGTACTGTAAGTGACATGCCTAAGAGGATGAAAAGAGAAAAGGGTACAGAAGACAAGACAAATAATAAAAGAAACTTCCATGACTTCTTAAGTAACTCAAGATATTACCAACCTTAATATCTGAAGAAAAATTTGTTATATACTTTTTGTAACCTCCTTTCTTCAATTGAAAATTCATCCACCTCAGTAAGATCTTTTCTGGAGGTAAATTCATTAGCTCTTCCACATCCTGTGCAGTTACAAGGATTTAATTTCAGGGAACATAACAGAGTAACTAGTGTGTAGCTTGTTCACCAAATACCAAAGAGAGGAAAACCGAACATCAATGAACAGAAGAAGCTTTAGCTTACCTGATTTTCATCAACCAACTCCACTAGTTGAGGTGTTTTCTTTAAGTTGAGGTCGGCCAACAATTGAATCTATCAGAACAGTAAAGAAAACCCCACGTCAGCCTTCATATGATAGCATTGTCATGAACTTTATAAGTTACATAACCCTCAACTTCACAGTATTATTATTACTATAGCACAATGCTTGCAATTCTGCTTCCAAACAGACTAAAAATAGATATCTCTAAACATTTTCAAGTTACAGAAACATACCTTAATGATTTGTGATATCAGTCCAAGCACAAGATGAGGCTGAAGATGCAAAACAAATAAAAGTTCAGTACTTGAAGGATAGAAATTCAGATTAAAATTAACTATCCGAAAACTAGCAGCAACCAATCATAGGGAAAAAATATGATAGAGGGGACAACTTCCATAATAGAAGTTCAACAAAAGTGGGTCAAAAAAAAAAGTGCCAATTAGAGGACCTAAACTGTTGATGGTTCTGACACACTGACATGAACATAGACCAAATCCTAGAAACAAAAGTAGGTAAACTATCACATCCAACAGTCTCACTAACTTCATCCCAACCTCCACAGTACGGTCTTTTACATCGTCCGTTATGCATAAGAGGCAGACGTTCCAGCAATATTAGCACCGGCTTAATCCACAAATTGAACTCGGTGATAAGGTATCAACAGTCACCAGAGGTATGAAGAAATGACATACTAAGTTGTCATTTAGTCCAACTGAAAGGTCCTTATACTGCAGAGGTTGTCCAATAATATAAATTAAAAGCATCACAGTTCAGTGATTCAGAAATTAGTCGTGAAAACAGGGAGCAGAACCATCCAAGAACATGGTAAAATCAACCGACAACGCGAAGATGCTCACCCGGCCCTCAGCTAAATCTTGCGTCCCAATATTCACAACTGTGCATCCAATAGCTTTCGCAGAATTTAGACAGAGAGTGTGATTCTCGTTCCTTTCCCACGGATTTAGCGCCCTTTTAGTATTGATCGCCCGTTCATCTATCGTCCCAGGGACCGCTACATTGATAAGCTTACTACCACAAATAAATCATAAAAATTAGCAATCTCCCCTACCAGCCAACCGAACCAAAATATATTTAAAAGAAAAAAAAAAATTACCAAAGCAGCACTCCATTCTTCGCGATCTCAAACAGATCACTACTTGAAGGATCGAGGGGAAGGTACTTTTTCAAAAATGGATCTTCCCCGAGATAGTTATTGATATGCGAAACATAAGAAGACTTCTCTGACTCGCTAATAGTGTGAAGCAATGTCGTAGTAGCTGCTTTCAAGAATGCCGACGAGTTCTTTGTGCCCCCGCCGCTCTTTGAATTTACTTGAGATTGTAAATTCAAGTAAACCTACACAGAACAAGAAGCATATAGCATAATGTTGATGATAGAAACACGAGACCAACAAAAGACCGATCCTTTCACCCAACTTACACGAAGAAATGTCTCAAAATCAACATCTTGGTCCAAGTCTTGGTAGGATTTCCGGATAAAAGCCGATCTTTCTTCTTCGGTCAGATTCTCTCCGACGCTTTTTAACTTGGACATCTTCGCAGGAAGATCCGAAAGCTTCATCTGGCCATGCTCGCGTCTCATAGAGAGGAACTGTCGGATCAAATGAGTGAGCATCGCGAGGAGTTAAAATTTAAAAAATAGGTCTAGAAAAAAGAAAAACAGCAACAATGTTTAGAGGTCTGTCGTTGATACATGAGATTTCAAGCTGCGCAGCTCCACTTGCGTGAACTGGTTCTGGAGCCACGGATCCGAGACAAGGATTCCAACATAACCAGACATCTCTCACAGACGAAACGAAGACAACAGCAGGAGAAGCGAAACGGCCTCGAGAATCCTCGCAGGTAGAGTAGATCTTCTTCGAGCGCTTCTCTCCTGCTTGCTTTGGTGAGAGATGCAAGCAGGAGGAGGGAAGGAGGGGGGACTGTACCAGAGAGACAGTGGGGACTCGGCGCGATGTGAGCGGAAAAAGGGTTCGGTTAAGAGCTTCGAACGAGAGGAAAGTGGCAAATGTGGAAATATTAACGTAGAACACCGATATTTTGAAAGTTCAGAGTTTCGCGAGAGTGCCCTTTTCCCAGCTCAATCAGTTTTAAAACAACTTAATCCCACAAGCGAAAACTAATAAAATGCCGATATTGAAGGGTATTTTGATAATTTAACATGCTAGAAGGGTACGTTAGGGCGAAAAAAAAAATTTGAATTTTGTGGGGGGCCGGCCGAAGGGTTGGGCGGTGCGGAAAAGTAGGCGTTTGGACAGAGATCGGAAATGGCGTGTGCGGAAAAATCGAATAATTTATTTAAGAAGGAAGGGAAGGAAGGAAGGAAGGGGGGAAAGAAAGAAAAGAAAGGGGTTTGAAAGGCCAACACCCCCCCACCTCTCTCCCGCATTATTGCCTTCCATACGTTTCTTTGCTGTTTCTGTGCATAAAGCCCCCAACACTCACATCATTGCCCGCCCCTTCCCAATTCCCCATCCACCCCCCTCTTGAAAGGCAGAAACCCCTAAAAGCACCCCCGGTTTAGGACATATCCCCTACGCGTATCCGCCCATAATTAGTAATTTAACGCCACATCTTCGGACCGTCTAATCCACCGTCGCAATCTCCAGCTTTGCGGCCTAATCCAACTCAGGGACGCACACTTTTGCCGGGGGGTAGACGCATGGGTCGGGCCCGCTTTAAAGGCCGGAGACATGTGGGGGCGATCGGGGTTGTTGATCCCCTGGCCCACCCGCCTCTGTGGGGACGCTTCCCATACACTCACTCTACCTCCCCCAGTTTTACCTTTTTTTTTTTTTTTTTTTTTTTTTTTTTTTTTTAATTAATTTTTTTTAGTAGCTGGCTTTTTATGAGTTTATAATATAAATGATAAATCTATTAATTTACTTACTTTGCGTACGCATTTATGACCTTACGGGCATGAATTAAGACTATGAATGTACTGAAGTTTCGATTGAAAATAATATTAAATGTTCGGCTGTCAAATTTGAATTTGCTATTTTGATTTTTAATAGGTTTAAGGAACCGTTTATACCGATACGAGTTGGTGACTGATTCAGGAGCTTGTGCTGTGGTTAACTCGCCACGGGTGCGACTGACTCGGTGTGAAACTCGTCTTTTACTGTTGTAGGCAACTGATCAGTCGAGTCGACTCCAAGGTGCGGAATCTCCATTACTTAATTAGTGCCCTTTCTGAAGATGTCCTTCGTAGAACCCAGGTGGTTGCATAATGTGGACGTCAAGGAAAATCTACTTTCATTTGTCTTCCTATATATACTACTTAATTAATTAATATGTCCATTTCAGCATTACGTTTACGTACGTCTATATTGCCTTCCTTACAATAATTAATAACGTACGTAGAAGCAATATATGTGTGGTTGATGGAATATTGTAATCAGATTAGTGGAGACATCGCGTGATGATCCTTTCCTTAATTCCGTCCCCAAAGTACAGAATAAACGAAAATCACGTCTCACCCCATTCTCAAGTTAATTAGCATGTTTATTCTTCTATTAATTTTAACATGTTGATAAGATAAATGACAGGTAGCCCAAGAGAGCGATTGAGACGCAGCTCCAATGGCGCAGAGGCAGGCATCTTGTATTGACACGACCAGAATATATATTAGTGCGAGATCCACTACTGATCAGCCAAGCGCTGACCTTTCTCGTCATCCATTAACGACTATGCATGTGGTCCAAAGACCTCCAGTTTTTTTCAAAAGCAGATACATATGTATCAAGGCCTCCAGTTTCTCATCATCCATTAATATATATTTGCGAAAGTCATATCGTATGTACATCTCCCCAGAGCTGGTAATGTCCATGGCCGGAGCTTCAGTAGTGGCCGGTGACTGCCTGCATGCCCTTCTCATCATCTACATGCACCTGTTCCCAGTACTGTAACTCTCTCTATCTTTTTTCAGTGCTAGCTAGCTGCTCTGCTCAGGACCCACGAAGACTTTAGATAATATTCCACCCATATACATATGTATATATGGAGTTTCTCTCCGGCTATTTATAGATGAAGCCGGCCGCACCAGTTGAACTGCTTGTGATCAGAAGTGGGTTCATCGAGACGCATTGGCGAAGAGAGAGAGTACAGCTTCATCGGTTCATCCCCTCCTTGGATAAGTTGGAGAGAAGGAGAGAGAGAGAGAGAGAGAGAGAGCTGTACCCTCTCTCTTCTCCGGTTTGTCTCTGATGAATATTAATGAAATGTTCCATCACCAGTGCTTAATTCGGTTGCTCTTCTCTAACAGGTAAGTTGATCATGATGCGCATTAATTATATATCATTACTAATGTTCATGAAATTAATACCATATTGCAGGTCCGATCCATCTATGACAGCCATGCATCTTCGAGATCATTCATATATATTTATATCAGGAGATACAAGGTGAGCTGTCTATATATATTATATATATATATATATAGGGGAGTGATCCCCTACGATTACACAAACCTGCGCTTAATTAACATTTTTGAACCGTCGGATCAATTTTTGAAAAAATCTACGGTTCTTTTTACCTTTTAAAGTTACTTTCAAATTTTTACAATATTGCCATTAGGGGAATACTAATTGTATCGACTGACTAAATTTTTCAAAGATAATATGTATAAGTCTGTATAGTTTGTTTTATAATGAGCTAGTTTTCTATAATTTTTTCATATGGTTTGAAGTATTATAACCATCTTAATTAATTATCACTATGTATTACATGCCTTAATTTCTTCGCTCTTTTGCCTTATTACTTTATTTTTATTGTCATTTAATAAGCTAAACATGAAATAAAACTTTAGGTGGTGCCACCAACTTCCAAGCTTGAGCTGCATTATGTATCGGTAACTGGCCTTGTAACAGCTTGTAGGCTGATTTTAACTAACTGAGAATTCCCAAGTGATTGCTTCCTCCGCCCAAACTAAATCATCATAATATTGAGGAGTGATTTCAAAGCCTTGTAATGCTGAATCTTGTCCAAATCATCTGATTTCCTGCATGATATTCGCAGCCTTTATTTAACTATATGTAATTCGAATACATCTGAAATTCTCCACTTGATCCCTCTCTTTTTTCATAAATAAGATAGTATCGTCCGCGAATTGCGAAATTGAAAGTAATTGATCTGGCGTGACATTATTAATTTTTCCTGCATCACATGCCCATTTGACGATGGTGTTTAATCCCTCCACAATCAAATTGAATAGCATAGGTAACAATGGGTCACTCTGCCTCCCCTCGACCCTTTGAAATAGCCAAAATCACCTCCATCAAAATAATATGCTGATGTGATACACTGCATTATCCACTGCCTCCACTTTATTGGAAATTGCATAATGCTCATTATCTTCTATAGGAATCCCCGATCCGCTCTGTCAAAGGCTTTATCTAAATCAAGTTTAAGGATTACATACGATGAACCCGATTTATGAAAAGTGTCTATAATCTCATGCACGAGCATTGAAGCATCCATAATCTGCAATTGTGGAACAAATGCGAATTGTTCCTTACTGATAAGAGATAAGACTCAATATCAAACTTATTGGCAGGTAATACTTGATCGTAGAAGCTCCTTCCTGTTTGGGAATCAGAATAATATTGGTGGCACCTATATATTTTTTAAACTGAAACCATGAAAAATTATTAACATGCCGATGTACATCCTCTAGCTTTAATGAAGCTCCGAGATGCCTTATAGAATTCTGCATTGAATCCGTCGGACCCAGTGCTTTATCAATTGGCAGAATTTGAATGATACAAGTCACTTCTTATGTTGAAAATTTTTGTGTAAGGAATGTCTGGTCTTCCTCTGTAAGTTTTGAAAAAGGAAAACTATGAATGTCTGGCCTGCAAAACCTATCAACAGAAAACAAGTTAGCATAAAAATAAGTGATATGATTGGTTATCACTTATTTGTCCACCATAAGTGTATGTCCATCATGTATAACATTAATTCAGTTTATCTTCTTTCTCAAAGAAGTTGAAAGTCCCGCTTCTTGTATGGTGTCATAAGAGTGAGGTGTTATAACACCGAGGTGATTTCAACACCTGGAATCAGGAACAACAAACTAACAAAAAATAGGAAGTGGAACATACACATAACTTTTAATGAAATACAGAGAAGCGTATTACGGGGCATGTAAGCCCAATCAAGAACTCTTATTTAAACTTATAAGACAAAATTACAGTAGTAGACTTTGACACAAAAAACAGTTACAAACTTACAAAGATAAATAATCCACTTAACACACACATGCGTGGAAGAGAACACAATCTTTGACCTTTTTTACACTACCAAGGCTCCCTCTTGGTCGCTACTCTCCCCAGAGAGCTTCAAATAGTACCTCACTTGTGACTCTTGAGACAATCTTCCAAATCTCTCAAGAGTTCACTCTACTCCTATAACTCTTCTTTGCTTGTTCATTCAGTTGATCATTGGAGCTTTCTTTTATAATAGAAGGAGAAGGAAACCTAAGTTTAGATACTTTGTTCTTTCTCAATAGACACCACCACGATCCACATATCAAGGACATTACTGACATGTGTTATATCATGACACATTCCATGTTTAAATAAGGACATGGACATTTCCACTTCCAAATCCACATCATTGTGCAAAAAAGTGGATCATCTAGTTTGGGCCTAATAGAAGTCATGTTATGAAAAAAACGTGTATTAGCATCTCCCTCTTTTAGCCATTTAAACCTAGCTCTTTGTTTCCATCTGATCCTATTTTGGATTGAAACTCTCTTTGATTTAATTTCTCTGGTCAAATTCCTCCTCTGTTAACCTGTCTTTCGTCGTCATTATTATCCAACTGGGTAATTCTGGAGTTGAGCAAATTGGTGGATTGCCTTGAGGCTAAGTCTTTAGCCTGTAGCCATGCTTTAATTTTGTCTTTCAACTTTTACAGCTCCATCTTTGTTTTAGAAAAGGTAAAAATTCCTCCTCATCTTGAAGCAGCTATTTTCAAATCGAAATTGATTCTTCCTCCAAATTTCAAGCTTAGTGTCCAACATAATCAGCCAATGATCCGAAATGTGTTTACCCAACACGACCCCTTAAGTATCTTTGTACATATTAAGCCATGAAATGGTGGTAAGGAATTAATTTGTCTAATTTGGACATGACCGGATTGGTCTGATTATTTGACCAAGTAAATTTTTTTCGAACAGTGGTATTTTCTCTAGACAAAATGCACCTTAAATACTCATATTCGTATTACTTTAACATGATATACTGATAAGAAAAGAGTACTCTTAAAATTGTTTTGTATTCTTAAAATTGTAAACCAGTCCTAAGAATCTGTTTTATATTTAATTGAACTTTTAATTTTAAGTTTGTTTGTTGACAGAGAAACATCTTGCTAATTAATTGCTTTGGTTATTTATCATGCATTTATGTAATTTATTCTTGTATCATTTCTTAGAAGAAGAAAATGAATAAATTTTACTCATAATAAAATTACTTTTTTTCTAATAAATTTAAATGACCAAATTCAGATTAATATGAATTGACCCAATTTCTTTGTTAATCAACTGTCTCCAGTAAAGAAAATAAATTATTTTTTTATAATTATTAATTTATTAATTTATTTATTAATTAATTAATTAATTAATTAATTTTAAAATAATATTATTATTAAAAAAAACTATACTCCTCCTAGTTTCTGTTGCATGGCTTGCCTCAGTTTAAGTCTTAAAAGCTGTACTTTGGTGCTCAAGAAGCCTCCACTTCCATCCTCAGGAGTCCAGCAACAAAGAAGGCACCGAGCTGGTTCTTCTTTTTCTTCATCTTTCCTGGTCGCTCCTCGTCGAGGTCTCTGCGGAAGTAAAGGAAAATCAAGTATGGCGGCGGGCTCCGCCTGCCCGCCCAATTCCTTCCGGTTCAATTCCACCCTCTGCGCCTGCAATCCCGGCTACTTCACGGAGCCCTCCGGTGGCAACTGCACTCTCTTCCGCGTGTCGCCCGAGGAGTGGGCCTTCAGCTCCGGTATCGACTACGCCTTCAAATTTCCGACCACCATATTCTCCTTTGACTCCATTACGAAGATCACCAACTCCCAGGCCGTCTTTCTCGAGGGCACGTTCGTGGCCCTCCTCTCCTGGTTGCTCTTCTGCTTCGCCTTGCGCTTTGGGAAGACTGATGGCGGGAATTCCCTCTGGTTCGCCCTCCGTTGGTGGATCAGCCGGTTGGATTTCGTCTACTCTACCCAACATTGGCTGGTTCGTGTCCTCCTTTCACTTGAATTTCGATGCCTGTCAGCTGTCAATCCTTAAATGCTTGTTAATTGAGCGATTCTGAGCTTTCGGAAATTGTTGAAACTGGGACGCTTTGGTTGGACTCGATTTTTCTCCGAATATGTTTTTAACAAATCAACATACTCAATTGTAATATGTAGCCATTTCAACCAGATTAGCTTACAGTACACGTTATCCCGTTTGGTGCTAAAGGTCTGTTTTATGGTGTTCAAATAGTGTTTTTGAACTACCATTTCAACGATATTTAAACTGCTGAACTGAATAAATTCGACCGGCATCGAACAGCTGTTGAACCTATTCTTGATTGATGTCTGTATCCAATGTAGGATGACCAAAAGGTTGTGAGGAAGCGGAAAACCGAACTCGGCGGAGCTTTCTCTGTAGCAAGCTGGATTCTTTTCATTGGTTTACTTGCTGCGTAGGTGGCTCATGGCATCCTCCATTGTGCATAATTAGTCAATCAGCTGTTCTTTGTGTCCTGGAATAACTTTTGATTAGGTAATGCTCGTCGTGCTGCAGGTTGCTCTACCAAATTATTGCCAAGAGGAAAGTTGAGGTGCATAATGTTACACCAACAAATGCACCCGACTTAAACTCCTTTGTGAATGACATGGAATTTAATATAACAACAATCTCTAGCATGAGTTGTTCGCATCTACGTGGACTTGATACTTGGGTGACTGGAAGCCCTGGCTCTGTGGATCATCGGGTCACACCTTTGTCAACAGTCGCAAATTATTCCTGCCACAACACAAGCAGAGGTCCCACTATCACCCTCAAGTGCAACAGTTGTAAGGTCCCCTTAGATAATAACTACATTTCATGGCAGTTTGTTGATCTGCCTAACAGTCCTGCTATGGCTGTGGGATTTCAATTCAATCTAACAGCAAAAGCCCATGGTGATAATGGTCATATTGGCTTTGTCAGTGGCACATTAAAGAATACAACCAACGATATTGAGAGATCAAACACCTTTAGAGGATCAGATGTAAATATTTTACAGTTTCATCTGTTTCCTAGGATATATCATAATTTTCATGGCTTAAAGCTTTTGCAACCTCTGTTTCACGGGTTTATTGCGGGTTCTTCAATACTTGACACAAGCCAGCTCCGAGCATCTCTTCAAAATTCTGAGGATGGCTTAGTTAATACCACATTGCATGTGAACTTTCTCTCGGATTACATTGTTGAAGTTAATAGCCAGAATATTCTGGGCCCAGGTAAATATTTCTTTTATCAGTAATTCTTCCATATCTTGAAACAAAATTACTAATACCTGTTTATAACATATGTAGTGGGCTTCCTTGCTGATCTCGGTGGCCTCTATGCCTTCTGCATTGCGCTTTTCTTGTACTCTTTACTCCAGGTAAGATTAAATTTAATTGACCACAATGTGTTGGGTTGTATGGATTGCTTTATTTTATCTTTTTTAAAGCTCATATTTGAGACAGCTATAACCACACTGAAAACTTTGCTATCTGAAACAAGTGCGACAACAAACATAAGATTGATCACTCAAATTCAGTTTAAAAAAATACACATAAAAAAGTTAGCTTTTCTAATGTCAAGAAAACTGTTATTTATGCCTTCTTATAGTAAATTTTCTTTAATTATTTTAGGAAAAATAGTACTGCAGAATTTTACTTCACTTGCGCTTGCTTTTTTTAGGATTTACCAAACTTTTGAGAAAATTCACTATAAGCTAAACTAGTTTGGTCTGAAGTTTGAACACAGGATTAAAAGACTTCGTGGTGAAGATAAAGTATTGCGAGACATTAGAAGTCGGAAGCGAGCTCGACGGCGTTGGGATAAGGTGTGTATCTAAAAGGTGGAAAACCAATTTTAATTTGAGTTAGTCTGGTTTAAAGTATTAATTTTGGTTTACTATATGTAATTGATTGCTTCTTTTCTAATCTTTTTATGACAAGCTGAGGAAATATGTTATGTACACATACGGTGTTTACCAACTGGAGGAGAGGTCAAACAGGCCTGCGTCAAACAATTGGATAGCCGATTCTCTCCACAGAAAAACAACACTGAGAGGGGATTCAGTATATCTTGACAAAGCCACTGATTCTGTCTCTGAGACGGTATACTGTTAACTATTTCTGTAAATCTGGCGAACTTGGTCTCTGATGCATAATTTTAAAGGACTGTCAATTTGCAGACTACACTTCCTGAGGCAGCTCACACTCAAGAGATACAACTGTGTGTTTCAGAGACTACTCCAAGTCCTAGTCAAAGTTCTCCACGTTTAAATAATGATAGTGTGAGTTGCTTTTTTTCTTTTATTATTTGGTTTATTACATATATCAGTATGGCAAACAAGAAATCTCCTGTGGAAAGTGCCTTAGAGATGAGCAGATCTTGCTGAAGGTGATTAGACCCAGAGCTAATAAATGAGTATGATACCCTGAGAAGTTTGAGAGGCTGGAAGTTCTCTATTTTATTAGTCGGTTTATTACATATGATATGTTGGTACATATCATTATTAAATTCTTATTCAGAGAAGACACAGGATCCTAAGGTACAATTTTAGAGAAAAAAGGTGATTGATTTACATTCTTGCTCACTGTTCTCAGAAGTAAAGAGCATAAATAAAATTGTTATGAAGATAATTGTTATGAATTTTCCTTGTCAAATGCTTTTAGTTTTAGTAGACATCCTAAATGTTTTTTTTAAATATTTTTTAAGGGCTTGGTTGGCACTCAGAAGAAAAATTCTTATGGTTCGGTTGGAGAAGAAGCACCCCAGCATTTTGTCGAATCCGCTTACAATAATGCATCTTCACTGCCACCTGTTCCAGGTAATAAGATTTTGAAAAGGTCTTATGTGCTTGCCAGTAGAGTTCAGGTAGAGTTAATTTCTGCTATTTGTTGTTTCTCCTTTTCAAGTTTCACATCTAACATGGTGTGATGTGATTCTTCATTCTCTCAAAGGAAGACGAGTTCATAGTGTATTGATACATCCAATCATTTTGTTGCTTTGGAATTCATCTTAGAGAGAGTACAGTAACTTTTTCATTTGGTTCTTTGGTGGGTAAAAGAAGTCAATTACATCTAGCAAGCATGGCATGTCATTCTTCTATCCGGATCAAAGTGATGCATTTTTACTGTGGCTATATTGCTGCTTCATATTGGCTCATACCAATTACGTCAATATCAAGCTTGTTGCTTTGTGTCCCATGCATTGAACACCAACAAGCTCTTTGTTTCTCTAGTAACACATATTGTCCCTACATACTTTTAGAACCACCTCTGATATTTTTGCTTCATCTCCATTAAACAATGTGTGCGAAGTCTCTAACACTGACAAAATTGTGATGAACATTGTGTTGAGTACATTGTATGTAAGAATTCCATGACCATTCTATGGCTTTACCCATACTATCCCAGATTTTACTTGTTTGAGAAAAAGGTGCAGCTGGTTCAGTCATTTAGATAGCTTTCTGCTGCTAGTAGTTTACGACAGGTAGTTTTCAGACGTTTATTATGCTATTAGAGTAACTTGTCTTGCACTCCTTTGGAGTTATTAGTTTGTGCAGCTACCCCTCAAGACCTGGTTCAATCAACGAGTACCTTTTATGTTCCTAATTGTGCATGAAGAGTGTTACATTTCCATTTGTTTTCAATCTTGAAAGTGAGAGTGTCATTTTTTTTTTTCCGTTGCAGAATTTATGATGGAAACCGGAACAGATATATCAGTCCTCCAGAAGAATCTCCAAAGCTTATATGACTATAACCGCCACTTGATGGAAAGATTAGCCGCCACTGAGTCCTTACTTGAAAGTCTGTGCAAGAAGCCATCTCTTCCCACAAACACGTGCCCAACGTAGTACAGCAAAATTTATGAAATGGCAAGGATGTCCGCTCATCTCTCAATGTTATATAGCCATGACACGAATGTTTTGGCGTAATTTTTTCTTGTGTTACCACCTGTGCCAGAACGAGATGGGCTACAGCTCCGAAGTTGGTGTATCAAGTGGAGTGTACCATGTGTAATTGTTCAAATCATTTCTTCCATTCTTTTGTTCTGTATTATTCCTTCTTCTTGGTGCATTTACATGATGGGCTAATATGGAGAGTTTGTAAATTACTTGGTAGGGAAAAGAGAAAGAATTGTAGCATGTTAAACCCTGAACCGGCGTCAAACGAACAGTGGAAATTTAGTTCTCTTTCAATCAATTTTTGAATTTTGTTCTGCAAAAGCTTCTTGTGTTAACCCTGATCCAGTAAACCCGTTAGTAAGTTTGTATAACATTTTCATTTAGCAGTTATAACTCTTTGAAAGAATTCTTTTTGGAAAACCTTCATTGCAGAACAGAACTAAAATATTCTGTTTCAAAAAGTGACTAATCTAAGAGGTTTACCCAAACACAATTATTATTGAAAAAATGCTCTTTGCAACAAAGATGAGCTTTTAGCCTCCACAGAGCTAAAGCAGTAAATAGATCCCAATAAACGGTGAATCCGCTCCAGAGATTTCCATGTGTAAGAGAAAGTGGGCGAAAATTAGAAACGCAAAATCCAACCATCCTTAATCTTCTACATACACAGCAAGTTACAGTATATGGCACAGCGCTCATGTAAACGGTATAAATGTTAACTATTTAGTAAGTGATCTAGGAACCAACCCACAGAGCAGAAGGTACGGAATCCCAAGAACTGGATCGTGCGCACCTTTGCAATGACTCTCTGCTTAGATCTCTCTCTCCCCACTTCCATCTCTACCTGGTTGACAAATGCACCAGGACTCAAAGCACAAGATTGAAAAGGACTGTCTCAGCCTTTGTCGCAGACCAGCCTCCATGAAACTCATATCAAGGGTTTCTTCTTCCAGCTATTAAATAGCTCATCCTCCATATACGCTCGACCCAATTATATCAACTTCATTAGTCTTAAGTTGTTGTTCAACTTTTCAAGCCTAGTTGTCTGTTAGCATCGGTACATTTCAAGTGAAGACTACCGTTCTGCTTTGGTAGCCCCAGTGCATGAGCAAACATCCTCTTGGCAGCACCCAGGTGCTGTTGCTTTAGACTCTCCTTGTTCACTCCAATTTTCCCATTCATCCCATCCTGAGCAATAGGGTTTGCCATCCTCTCCTTGGTTGCTTTACTGGACACATTTTCTGTCTGAACCATTCCGGGACTGTCCTGTTTACTGCTTTTTCTCCTGTCTCCACTAAATTGTCTATGGGAAGAAGGCGCCTCTGAAGCATCAACTTTCGAGTTTGGAGCAGGTTCATTCACGTTTACTTTACCCGGTGTGCCATCCTCTGCTTGGATCTTACAATCTGATACATTTACGATCTTCTGTCCTAGGGCATGAGCAATCATCCGTTGAGCCACAACAGGGATATTCCTCTGCTTCGGAGTACAAGATTCTTTTATGTCTCCTCCATCCAAAGAAAAGATGCGTTCACGGGCAGCCAGATAAGCCGCTTCTCTCTCTTCAAATGGTGTTGAAGGTGTGGAAGACACAGTTTCCATCCTTGACTCTGAGAAGAGCAAATGATAAATATATTGTTGAAGTAAAACACATCATATTTGATGTCTACACTCCAATAAGTGCAATGTACAAGGAATAAGCTATTATGAATCAACAAATGTCTATAAGTGAAATAATTGCTTTGTGCAACTTCCCAGTTAGGGGTGGCAACGGGGTGGGCGGGTTTTTGGAAACCTATCCTCGCCTCGTGAAGAACCCGGGGAATCTGTCCTCGCGAAAACCCGCCCCGCAGGTTTGCACTGAAAACCCGTCCCTCGCCCACGGTGTAAAAATACAACCCGAAGCCGTGAAAACCCGACCCGACTTACACTAAATGATTTCTAAAAATTGGTAAAAAAAAATAGAAGCCAAAAGACACAGAAACAACCGGCAAACTCTGTCTCAATTTCACGAAACAAAAGATACAAAACACCAACTTTTCTTATCTCCAATCTTCATTCTAAAGCTCGGTGAAAATCTAGAGAAGCTAACTAACTGTAAAGAAAGAAAAAGAACAGAAAGATTAGAAAAATGATTAGACATCCTCGAGCCGATCTCTCTCGTTATAACTTCTCCACTCCACGGATGGATGTTGTCAAATGTCTTCCTTATCAGAGAGAAGAGGAAAGAAAGAGGAAAGGGAGGAGAGAAAGAGAAGAGGGAGGAGAGTCCCGCCATCAAGAGAGTCGCCAGGAGAGTCGAGACACCGAGGGATTTAGGGCAGACTTGTAGGGTTTGAAACCTTTTAAGTTAAACTCCTCTTTATTTTAATTTTACATAAATACCAAGCGGGTCGGATCGGGTTTTTTCAGCGAAACCCATCCCCGCCCTAAACCTGTGACGTGTTTTATAAATAAAACCCATACCCGACCTGCGGGTAAAATAGAACCCAAACCCGCTTTAAGCGGGTTGGGTCGGGATGGGTTCCCCGGTTACGGGAACTCGTTGCCACCCCTATTCCCACTCGAACAGTATAAGTTTCACTAACATTGTTTACAAAAATAATACTTTTTGATGTAGTTAAATACAATTCTGAATGAGGTATTCAGTGGACCAACTTGATACGGGGACTCCTAACACCATTTGTCAGCAAACAAATGAATGTGAGTGTGCCTTCACCATATAGGCATGCACATGAGCAAATACACACATAAACACCTGTACACAACACACCCTGATGCACATACATGCACACACTTGCATTCTACTCATACACAATCATGTATGCATGTATACTTTCAAAGAATTTTGTGTTTCACACACTAACGAACAGAAACTATCCATTTGAGGCAAAATGATACCTGGTAGACCATCTTTCCTTCTTAACAGCTGATGTGATGAAATAGTGGTAGTACTACAATCAAACTGCCACAACATATCACTAACTAGGACAGCAGGTCTGAAATGTAAAAAGAGAGGTTATCAGGCAAAAAAGAAAAGGGTAACAACACAAAACTAAATGTGCCGTCAATCTTATAACTTATCAAGCACAGGCAAAGCTGCATGACAGGTACACCTGCTATAGATGCCATTTTCGAAATAAACATAAGATCTGAAAGAAAAAATTAATGAATCAAACATTATCGATCCTTTCAATTGGCAACTTCTAATTCAAAAGTTGATTTCAGATCTGATGTAACCTAGTATCAGGTAAAACGTTTATCTCGATAATCATAACACAAAGCATCTATTACCTACCTAAAGAAGCAAAGAGTACCAACACAAAGATAATAATGACAATGCAAATGGCAGGAAAATTAAAGTACCACTGGACGAATGCAAACACAATTTAGTCATCAAGAAGCTACAATTATTTCACCCAAATAGTTTTGTAAAAAGTTATGACCAACTAGACCACTACAACATGATTTTGACACTGAAAAAACACATCCCCTATTGATTTAAATAAATAAACCCATTAAATCCTTTTCACACATGAATTCCCAAAAAAAGAAAAAAGAAAAAACCAAACATGAATTCCCCTGAATAAAAAATTAAAAATATTTCAATCCACAGATGATTCGTAGAAATGTTGATGTCGAAAAGGTGGGGAATTCAGTTTAAAAAATTTAAGTTGTGTTGATGAAAGAAAATGATTCAGGTATACACATATTGTGTGCCACACAAAGTAATATCCAGGTACATGCAAATCTTTCCTTTGGAACTTAGCAAGCTATAAGTTTCATTTAATAACTTATTATCATCAAGCCTCTTTGTTAAACCTTTGCAAACTGAATTCCTTGCTTAATGGGCCCTGAAGTAGACCTCAAGGTAAGCACCAACTAGACATAACCTGAATAGAGACTAGTGTGTTTACTGCAACCGAGCCACTGGGGCTTCAAATCACCACATCATATACAAAAAGGCTTATTAGCAGCATGCTTTTAAAAAATAAATTGCACTAACTATAGCCAGGTCATCATAATAAAGTGATAATTTGTGATAGTTCTGAAATATGAAGCTAAAAGTAAAAGAAAGGAAAGGTATTAACATACATAGATGAGTCAGGGCAACGTTCCAATACTAAATGGCGATGGTCCCCTTCGCCAACAGATTCGTGAGCAAACCTGACAAAAGAACAATATTCCTGATAAGCTTTAATTCCAACATATAAAATGATGGCAAGAAAAACAATTGTCATGAGGCAAGGGAAATAGAAAATATTAGCCCTAAATTCTCAAAGCCGAGAAAATGCTTAATATTCAGATAACCAGCAATTTTAATACTGATGTTGACTACAACCACAGGGTAGAAGAAAAGAATTCTTTAACAAGAGCAGTAATTGCAGGAATGTTCATGTATCAATAGATACCCGTAAATTTCTGCAAGACGATGCAAGAGATGGCGGTGGTAAGCATTCATTGGCTCCAGCTCCAAGATACCATCTGAACTGTGGACAGTAAGCTTATAATTAGATGAAGCAGAGACATTAATTAGACATATCAGAAGGCTATTTCAGGATGGATTAAGCATGAGATTCCACATGCATTTGTGTGTGTGTGTGTGTGTGTGTGTGTGTGAGAGAGAGAGAGAGAGAGGGAGAGAGAGAGAGAGAGAGAGAGAGAGAGAGAGAGAGGGAGGGAGAGAGAGAGAGAGAGAGAGAGAGAGAGGGAGGGAGAGAGAGAGAGAGAGAGAGAGAGGGAGGGAGGGGAGGGAGAGAGAGAGAGAGAGAGAGAGAGAGAGGGAGGGAGAGAGAGAGAGAGAGAGAGAGAGAGAGAGAGAGAGAGAGAGGTTTGTCTCACACCTACAAAAAGTAGTATATGCACCTTTAGATACATAGTTCATGACTATCTTAACCCTTAGTACCTTGTATTGTTCTGTAGGAGGTCTACTAATGTTTCTTCAACTGATAATACAATATGCTTGCTATACAAATTGTCCTTGATAAGAAAAGCCAACTCCTCAACCTGCATATTGATAAACTTAAAAATGGCAACTACTCAAGCAAAAAGAAGAATAAAGTAAAAAAACCATAAAATGATGTATAAAGTGATGTTACAACCACAGATTAGGACTCTCATTACACCGTGACTTTTTGAAGAAAAAGAGAGATACAAAAACAGATGAGTTGGACATCTTAGTAGGACAATCTAATTTCTCACGCTATTTGAGATGTTTTTTCCTTATAGGGCAAGATAAAAGTTTCAATCTTACTGAATAACTAAGTAATGGAGTACAAGAAATCAAGAAAGTAGTTATACTTAAAGTGACCTAGATGCAAGAATCCCTGATGAAGCAGAATACAAACCAAAAACCTTTCAGTGTTAAAAATTCTCTTTATAGGTTCCATCATCCACTCCTACAAAGCCTTCACATAAACCACACTCTAATATAGAAATATAACTATCCATGATATTTTTTTTCAAGAGTATTCTTTCATTTCTTTGCTTTTTCCTATACTTGACCTTGCATATTCAAAATGTGTGGTACACAGACTGGAACAATGGAGTGTCTCCCAGACACAAGTGGCTCTTGACCTGCTAGAGTTATACATTGGTTTCATTATACTTGAGCAACCAGACACTTCCTCATTTAGCTCAAACAGAAGTGAGATCTGTAGATGCTTGTAAGACATGGGATTCCAAAAGGTGTTCCACAAGCCTAGCAGAAACTCAGTTAACTCCACAAACCCAACCATCCTGGTACATGTTTCAAATACCCTAGAAAATATGTTCCCAATATGTTGTCACATAAAAATTCTTAACATTAAGAGCAGGCAGGCTAGGGTGGGGACCCATGGTTTCACAAGAAAGGTGATGGTTCAGAGACATGCCAGCAGGGTGAGAGCGTGGTTATGAGGAACGCCAGGCTTGCTAAAACAGAACACTCAACCAAACCCATTGGCATCCCTAGGCTAGGTCATGATACTCGAATTTTATCATGTGTGCTTCAATGGGCAAGGCTTCAGAATTTGACACCGATCTTTTAAGCTGTAACAACTATAAGGCAGGCATCACGCTCATTTGATAGCCCTAGATTATTGCAAGAGATATGTGCTTCATGAACATTGCTAGCGGAGCTTCAATGCTTATTTACTTCAGTGCATCTCAAGTAAGCTTCAATCTCAGAACCTTATGATAATTTACTCTCAGCTCATCTGATTGGACGTTTTAATCACCATATGAAGCAAAAGTTTAAAATTGAAAGGTTTCCAGGCTAACAAATTCCTACAGGCAGGGGAAAACATTGCTATGGTGGCAGCAGTCAGGTCTTCTGCACGAGTGGCCGAAGCAACTCAGTGGAACTGAACACAATTCAGCACCAGTATATGGCAGAAGAAATGGTACGGGGAACATCTTTGTATGTCCTGCTCGCTTGTGCTATAATATCATGCGTGCTCACCTGTGCCTCCCCGTACGCCACACCCTCATGCCTTCTGTCCCCCATCAAATAAAGAGACAAGTGCATCATGTCTAGTTCTCTGCTTATAAATATATCACAGTGGTACCAAGACCAGAGTGACTACAACACACATATTGCCGACTTAAAGAGAGAAACGAGAAGAACAACAACAACAAATGCATACTAGAAGAGTGACATAGCGGTTAAAAATTAACAATCTTACTTCATTCTCGAATACTTCCACCACCCAGAATTAATAAAACTAATCATGTTTATCAAGGAGTCTTTCACACTTACAAAAAAATAAAAATCACCCTTTCGAAAAGGAAAATTGAGGGGGAGGGGGAAATAACATGCATCAAATGAAAACAACAACAACCGAATCCACCCAAAGAAAAATCACGAAAGGGTGAAACGCTGTTTACCATGGTGAATTGCACAGAGGTCATCGTGGAGAGCAGAGAGAGCAAAAAACCCCGAACTTTCAGCCGCTTCGGCGGTCCAAAGCGTGAAATGCGTGCCTTGCGACGCTGTTGGTAACAAATGGGAAGACTTGTCGAGACAGATAGCTATCCGTAATCGTTTCAACGAAAGACGACTCCTTTGTCGTAACGAAAAACAGAATTCTCACAAGGAGTAACACTCACCAAATACCCAAAGAATAAATATGAGATATGTAGACGATTCCGTTTAGAATTAGGAATTCAAGAACTGGGAATCCTTGATTTTTTTTTATTCGCAATATTTAGAATTTTTTATTTACTTGACGGCCGCACCTCCCAAACCGGTAGTATATTATGTTCTACATTTTATATCTATTTAATATTTTTATAGAAAAAAGATAAAAAATAATAAAAATCGAACTTCCATCCGATTTTGGTTCAACCGGTTAGACTAGTCAATTCAGTACAGTTTTTAAAATGTTATGCCTATAATAAAATGACTACCTTTTCTGGTCAATATTGATAGTTGTGGATCAAGACTAAAGATGAAGAGGACATTACACACTTCAATTAGAGTGCCCTTAAAATGTGAATCTTAGTGGAGCTAATTGAGAAAGCAGTAATATGCCTAACTAAGAAACTCTAATTTACTATCAAGATGAACAAATAAAAAGTGTGTTGGGAGAGCAGAGTGGCTAGAGAGTGAATTTTAGTTGAGTGTCCCTAGACCACGAGTGAAGCACTATTTGTGCATTCTGGAGGAGTGCACCAACCAAGGGCGAGCCTTGGTGGAGTTGGAAAGTCAGATACTGGTGTATCTCCCATTAAAGTGTTGTTTTGAGTGGGTTATCTTTGAGTTATAAATTTGTAGTATTTTTTCGTTGTTTTTACTATTATAGTTTTGTCTTTACATTCGGAATCAGATTTTTTTATTAGGCCCAAAGCTGCGTAGTACAATTGTTTGTGAAAGTGTACTTTGTTAAAAACAATGTGCGATTCCATTTTCTGCTATTTATCTTTTTGTTGTTCTTATTTCCAAAATGTTAGAAACACCTTACTGTAGTAACACTACACTAGAAGGGGGACCTAACATAAAACACTGATATAAATATAATCAATTAATTTAAAATATTTGGTGTATTTTTTTTTATTTTAATTTAGAAGATGGGGGTCTTTCGTAGCACATTGTAGCATAGTCAACAAGTGAGTTTCACACACTCACTACCGTTTGAAGCATTTATTGGAGTCTCCAACGGGGGATCGGCTCTATTAGTAATTACCCGTCTAGAAAATATTTATATAAGAAAAAAAAACCCTAGGCGAAGATAATGAATTTTCACTTTAAAAAAATATTAGAAATAATTAACATTATTTTGAAAAACAGGTTGGGCAGGGAAAACATATGGCGAGTTAGAGAGTGAGTCGACCTAGTTCACCCGACCCAACTTGGGTTTCGAGTAAGTCAATTAACTGTTTAAAAAAAGAAGGTGAATGGGAAGACATTGTTATAATAGTATTCCTTTTTGTGTAGTAAGCCTCCCATGTAGGGATGGCAGCGGAGACGGGTTAACGGGGACCCGCTTAAAGCGGGTTTGGGTTTACATTTTAACCCCGTGGGTCGGGGTTGGGTTTACATTTTTACCCCGTGGGTTGGGTTCGGGTTTTTGGAGCGAAACCCGTCACGGGTTCGGGCCGGGGATGGGTTTTGCCCAAAAACCCGACCCAACCCGCTTAATATTTATTTAAAAAATATATTAAAAAGTAAATATGTAAAAAAATATATTAATAAATAATATGTTTAAAAAAATGTTAATTTTACATAATTTATAATTATTTATATATTTATATATTTATAATATTTATAATATTTATTTTATATTTATTTTATATTATAACAGTTTTTAATATTTAATGGAGCGGGTCGGGTCGGGTCGGGTTTTTTCAGGTTCGGGGTAGGTTTTTTAACCCCGCGGGGTGGAGACGGGTTTACAAAATAAACCCGCGGGGCGGAGACGGGTTTTCGCAGGACGGGTTTCCCTTTTCTTGTTAATTTTCATCGTGAAAAGCATTAAAAGAACCCTTTCACATAGATTGGCATTACATGTGTCAACACAAGCCTTCAACTCCGATAGTGATACCATAATAAACGCTCATATCCAATGTAAAGCCTAACTTATTCATATGTTATAAAAATTAATGGAATATAGTGACACGACCTCGTGCAACATTAACTCCCATGGACCACTGTCCAAAGTTCCCAATTTGAGTCATTTCACCCCTCGATTGTTATTCAAGTTCACTTGATTATCAACATTTAGTATATTATTAGTACCTAACACGGCTATAATACAACAATTTTACATATAAATCATTTCATGTCATTGACCCGGGTCAACAAACTTTATTATTTTCGATAATAAATAAATAAATAAATAAAATACTTTATTATTCAATGCCCGTTTCACTTTCCAGTATAGAAAAAGTACCACAACTCCTTTACGTAGATTAGTTCACCTAACATGGCCCAATTATCTCAAACAAGAGTCACCGCCCCATGTGGAACAATCATGGACATCTATCGACCGAGTTCCAAATGGTTAAATCAGAGAGTCCAAACGCGGTCCGTCACCAACCACTTCGAGTCTCCAACCACCGCACTTGGTTCCGTGGAGGACCGGGCAAGGGGTCCTAATCAGGGGCCACAAACAGGAAGGAAGGCTGCCTTCCCTTCCCTAGTTCCCTTGGGGCAGACCACTTGTGTTGTGTGTGCCACACTGCCACTGATGGGGGGATGAATTATGTTCAACGGTCTACGGATGAATTCTAATTCCCATTTGTAGTTTTTAAACCAGAACACATAAGTTAATGATTTTATGCTGTGAAAAAATCAGACATTAGCTAATCTGATTCGTTATTTAAGAACGCAATGACATACTTTTCACATAATACTGTAAAACTTATAAGAAAAAGTATTTTTGTAATTTATCTTAGAAAATATGTCTTTCAATTATTATTTTTTCTTCGTGGCCACACGTAACTATTATTTTTTTACCAAAGATAATAAATAAATAATACCACATTCCATTCATGTGCGGTGCAGTAGTACTTGCGAGGAGTGTTCTTCCGAGAGAGAGAAGCGCTGGGGAGTCGAAGGCCGAAAGAGGGCGGAAAGAGAGACTTTGTCTTCGCTTCGATGACCCGTCCAATAAAAATCAACATGGATGACACCCCGCTGGCCGCAGTGAGTCGAGCGAGCTGGAGGGGGATTTGTTTGGTAAGCGCGAAGGAAGCCAAACCCGACCAAAACCTCCATTTTTCTTCTCTCTCTCTCTCTCTCCTCTTTTCCGTCATTGCGTAAAATTTTTCTCTGATGTGCTCGGTCGTTCAAAGTCTCCATAAGTCCGAAATGTCAACACCCATTTCCAGAATTTGTCGCAGGCGAAGACGGCTTCATTTTAAAGCACCCCCTCTTGGCACCATCGTTAGGGGCGGACTGACTGCCGCCGCCGCAGCTGCTGCCGACGGATCCAGTTAGGATTTTTATTTTTATTTTTTTTCCGACGATAGAATGGATGACCGGGAGTCGATCGCCCTGTCGGCTGTTAACGCGCTCGGGCTGGGTTTTGATCTCACGTCGGACTTCCGGCTCAGGTTCGCCAAGGGGCTGACGGAGCGTCGGAGGTTGGTGGAGATTGATCAGGAGAATGTTAGGGATTTGCTCATTCCCGGGGGACCCAAAATTGCTGGTGTTTCCAAGGATATTCAGTGCGATAAGGGGGATCGACTTCGGTTTAAGTCCGATGTGCTGGAATTTAATCAAGTACGTCTTTCTCTATCTCGGTTTGTTTTTTAATTTATCGTCTCTTCGGCAGTGAAGGAGGAGCTGCTGTTTACCTCTTGAAGACGTTGCTTATTCAATATTTATATAACGTGAAAAATCTTGTCGCAAGTGGGACGATTACTGATCCTAGTTCTGTTTTAGATTGTTTGAGTGGGACTCTGCGACAGTTGGTGGATTTTGAACAACTAGGGTCATGTTTTAGTCATAATTAGACACTAGAAACGTGAAATTCACTGATGCTCCAACTGTACACCCAGTAGGTCTGGCAGAAAATTTGATTTTTATGGGTATTGAGGGGTACCTTTTATGTAAGACTCCCTCTTTTGTAAGTTGGGTTGCGCGTTCTCGTAGGCTGCTGAAGTTAGCATTTTGTCAGCTGCTCCCACGGACACCTCGCTAGCTGATTATGAGAGATGTGCTACTAATCATAACTTTCAACCATCATGCTTCCCTTTGTCAGGAGGTGGTTAAAAACATGTGATCGAATTGTTGATTCTTTTTATTTTACGTGTTCCAGCTTCCATCACCCCTTTTTTTACCACTTTTTGATTTTATCACTTTTGGGTATCTTCTTTCTTCCCTTTATTTTTACTAATTTATTAGTTTCGAGCTCTCTTGTGTCAGTTTAGTGTATTTTAAACAAATTATTGCGTGATCTAAAAGAAGAAACAGTAATTCTCCCCCTCGAGTGACATGGGAAAAGCGGTTGTTGCTTCATGTATTCAAAGGGAAAGCTACCAGAGGAGTCACCTCTGTTATCATGCTTTTAGAGAATTGACTACCTTTTGTAGATCCATTTAACTGCTCTTGTCGCGGTAGTTTTTTCTGTTATATAAATATATTTATTTATTTATTAAATGAAGGTTGTTTATTTTGATTAGGTAGGAAATGAGGATTTAGGACATCATGCATGTCAATGGAAAGTGTCTTTTTTCTTTTGAATACGGGTTTGTTTTTATTTATCTCAAAAGGAACTGATTTTGAATGGATCATTCTGTGGCTTGCTAATTTGCTGAATCTTAATATTTTTTTATTGGATTGAGTTTACACTTTATTCAGTAGTCTCACTTTCGGAGCATTTGTCATATCTGACAAAATGAAAGTTCGAAGAAAACATTTGTCTGTGTCCATTAGCACAACAACAGGTAACATGTGAAAGATTTAATATGTATGTCATGTGGGAAAAATATCTTATAGTTTTTGTTGATAGAGAGAGAACTCGACAAACTTTTAGGATTAGAAAGTTGGGTGGGATTCTTTTGTTTGACAGAATTTGTCGGGCCAGTGTTATTGTGATACAGTAAGTCTTCTGCCTAGTGTAGTACTTGTGGGTTGTGGCTTTAGTATTACTAGATTTTCCCATCATTTTAATGTCACTATTGCTCTTTTTCAATTAATAATGATGATTTTTATTCAATTTTTTACTTTCTTTGACAAATTTAGTGTTCTGTTTCTTTCATGGCCAGATGTCTGAGTTACTGAATCAAAAATCTGGTATACAAGGGAAAGTTCCATCTGGACATTTTAATGCTATATTTGACCTAAGTGGAGTCTGGTTTGAGGATGCAGCAGAGACTAAGTATCTTGCTTTTGATGGATACTTCATTTCGCTGTATGATTTTCACCTAACTGCATCTCCATTAGTCCTTCGAGAGGAAGTGAGGGAGGCTGTTCCATCTAACTGGGCTCCTGCATCCTTGTCCAGGTAATTGTGTTTCTCGCATGTATTTTTTTGTGTGAGCATATCTGCTAAAGATTTCTGCTGCAACTGATTTAGCTATTACTCTTGTTTGTCATGGTTCAATTGGCTTGTGACCGCTTCTGAATTATATTTTGTAATTGCAATTAGAGAGTTAGAGAGACTTGAAGTTCTAGGTTACATTTTTGGAGCTTTCCTTCTTTGATAAAGGTGAAAACTGATATTTTAAGCTGATACTTTGGACAAAAGTGCAATAGAGTGAAGAACACTGTAAAAGTGGAAAGAGAGTGAAAACATTGGAAAGCACCAAGGAAGGTGCTGCAGTTTGCAGTGGCTTCTTTATCTGGTTAGTTTGTCCACCATGAACCCTAGTTCTCTTTATTAGAGACTTAAGTGAAAATTAAGTAGAAAGACCAAGTGGTACTCTATACCATGGTTCATGTAAACAGCCTTCTTCAACAAAGTCCTCCCATCTGTCTTTTACTGCTTTTGAACCTCTTAATAATGTAAATTATGTGGGAGGAGTGGGTAAGTTAAAGTTAATATTATCTTACATTAGTGTGTGGAACCTGCTGAAACATGTTATCTCACCCTGCAGTATGCATCCCAGTGGAAATGCTATCCCATTGGAAAATGTCAGCCTACTGGAATATGTTGTCCCACCATAGTACATGAACCTAAGGGCATGTACTAAGTTGCACGTCTCATCTCTCCCCGCTCCCTAATAGCGTGGGATAATTTGGTCTTTTTGGTCCAAGATAGACCTGTATTATAGAAGAATGGGTCCACACTTGTCATGTCTTTCAAAGGTGGAATGGACTACCTTTATGTTTGCCATGCTGTGTTGAATGTAGGCCAATACTATCTTTTCTGTTTCAGATTATAATGTTTGTTACCCAATTTTTCTTTAATATGCTGCCGTAAGGATTTCGTCCCTTGAAACATAAGGGTTTGGGCAATGTCTTGGGCCTCATCAAAATAGCACTTGAATCTCCATGGAAGGCCAAGAGAATTCTGCATCCAGCCAATTGTCATTTAGACTTGTGTTTCTGAAAATAATTGCACATCAAAATGCTCTTTATACATCTTTGAGCCCTGTGACTGTTATTTGATCCCCGGCTTGAAGAATTCTTTCTTCCCTCAGGGGTGGAATATGCTGAAAGGACACATCCACCAAGATCTCTAATACCCACCAGCCCCGTGTCAACCAACATACAGAAAGGAGCTTCCATTAAAGTGAAGTTTGAATTTACCTTCTGATGGGAGTGCCTGACCACTTTTGATGCATCAAGTTTACTTGCTTCTAATCTTTTATGTATCAACTAAAGAATTTCACTTTGCTGCGTGATCATTTCGTTTATTGCGTTCATTGTTAAAAACTTTTGCTCCATTGGTTTTCTGTAGCTAGTAAAAGGCCCAATCACCTCGTCTTTTTAAGTCTGACATTACCTCATCAATGGAATAGAATGTTTGATGTATGAGCTTTGAAGGGCCTGAAAATGAGCTGTAGTGTTGTCCTAGTTTATGTGGCAGCAGAAGGCAGTTGGAATTGTGCCGGTTTGATGCTTTGTGCCGTTGCTGTAAATAGTAATTTTTTATTGTATAGCCTCATCAGCTAGACTAGTTGACAGGTTTATACAGACTTATGGCACCCATATAATAGTGGGAATGGCACTTGGGGGTCAGGATATAATATGTGTACGGCAGCGACCTTCTTCATCTGTTCCAGCTGCTGAACTAAAAGCCCACCTGGAGGATCTAGGAGACTATTTGTTTTCTGATGGGAAGAGTCTTTCCCCTCTGCATCGAAAAACACGAGAAGGGAAACATAAGGTATTGATATCTCTTGTTTTAACTGGATTTTTATTTTACTTATTTTATTATTTTTTATTTTTTAAGGTAAGATCATTAGTTGATTTTTGTTGTCTCTTGTAGGTTCCGGGAGTTTTTAGAGACATCCTAAATGCTAATGATATGCTGTTGCCCAGCTTTTCAGCTGACAAGGATGTAAGTCAAACTTATTCATTTTATTGTTGTTATTGTCAGGGTTCGCTTTTCAAATTATTTCATCATTTTTTGTTATAATTATAGCATTTTTTGCATGAATTTACTCGTTTCAGGGAATCAAAATAACCTGCTCAAAAAGAGGGGGTAACTTGTCCTCTCGAAGTCACCAGATGTGGCTTCAAACAGTACCAGCTAACCCTGATGCTATTTTCTTTAAGTTCATACCAATCACTTCACTTCTCTCTGGGGTCCCTGGTAGTGGCTATCTTAGCCATGCTATCAACCTATATATTCGTTGTAAGTGTCTTATTTTTGCCTAAAGTTAGTCTGTTATTAATTCAGTTTGATGGACTGAAAAATGAAAATTTGTTTAATAACTTGGTGTCACATACCAGATAAACCACCTCTGGATGATTTACAGTACTTTTTGGAATTTCAAGTCCCTAGACAGTGGGCTCCGATGTTCAATGAGCTGCCTCTTGGCCCACAAAGAAGAAAAATTTCTAGCCCGTCGTTGCAGTTTAGTTTCATGGGTCCCAAGCTTCATGTCAATGCAGCACAGGTGTGTTTGCTTCTGTTGCTTTGATCAAATGATTTTGTTCCACTATCTATAGGTTGTGGCAATTTTGACATAATGGTATAGGATGACATGTTTCTTACTTCTTGTTGTCTTATGGGATAATATCATGACAACCGCATTTTGTCATGCTGGACGTTGTAGTATAACAAATCTCATTCTGAAATTTAATACACATTAAACATCGAGCTTCTTGTTCTGGTTCACACATGTCCGCACATGTTACCTTCTTCCACACACGTCTCCTAAGAGCTTTTGACGATGTTTCAACTTGCAGAAAATATAAAATGTTAATTTGATTTCCTAGGTCCTGTTTATCAGGACTCACATGCAACTATTGTTCTTGACTTGTGTAAATTTTGTTGTATTTTTTCCAGGTTGTAACTGATAAGAAGCCGGTGGTTGGCCTGCGGCTGTACTTAGAGGGAAAGAAATGTAATCAATTGGGCATTCATGTCCAACATCTTTCAAGCATTCCAAGTATGATGGGACTGTCGGGGTCATCTTCAGTTTCATTACCATGTAGATGGCGAGGTTCTGATGAATTGGAGGGCAATTACTTGGAGGCTGTCCAGTGGAAGAGCTACTCTCGTGTATGCACAGCAACCATCACTTCTATCCCCGAGTGGGAGCAGAGAAGGAAGGAGGGTGTCTTTGTAGTGACCGGAGCACAGCTCTTCACCAAAGGGAAATGGGGGAAGACGGCTCTTCATCTTCGCCTGTTGTACACATTTCTTCCTGGCTGTAGAATCCAGAAGTCGGAGTGGGCACAGGCACCGGCAGCCCCCAACAAATCAAGCTTCCTCACTAACTTGAGTACAACATTCTTGCAGCGGGAAGCTGCTGGGCACCAGAAGCAAACACCAATAGTGATCAATTCAGGTGTGTATGCAGATGGCCCACCTGTGCCTGTCCACTATCAGAAGCTGCTCAGGTATGTTGAAACTTCGGAGATAGTCAGGGGTCCACACCACTCACCGGGACATTGGCTAGTAACTGCTGCTAAGCTCGTAGTTGAGGGTCGCAAGATTGGGTTGAACGTGGAATTCTCTCTGCTAGACTATACCGGCTGAAATCGGGAGGGTGAGAGTGTATATAGGCCTTGTCTTCTTACATTTCATGCTGTCATTGTGTTTATTCATTTACTAGATGTTTAGCTTCTTTAAGTTTTAAGCTGTACAGTACATTGTTATTTGGTTTTACATCCCGAAAGTTGCGAGAGAGAAGCTGATTTTGCATTTGAGTAGCTTGTGTTAAATAAATTTGCTCGACCTCAGCAATTGTTTCTTTTGAGCTATTCACATGTTGCTTTGTTCAAATGGATCTTGGAATCGCGACTGTCATCGTCACTGTAGCTTCGTTCATACTGGACCGAAGTTATACGAAACAACTAATGCAAAAGTATTGAGCCATTGACGCATGTTGAAGGGGAACTTCTAACTATGTTCTAAAATCGAGTTAATTAAGGAAATGGTTAATGGTTCGGGAAAGGAGAGGAAGGGAAGAATAAGAGAATTAAAGGGAAGAATAAGAGAAGAAGATAGCTTTTAAAATAGGGATTTATCTAGAATGAGGTTTAACCTAAGTACATTTTTCATCTAAATAAACTGTTATTTCATCCCAGGATAGCTTTTAAGCTTCATAAAAGCTTAGCGAAACGTGTTTTTAGGCGGGTGCCGGAGTCGAGCTCTATACCCGAAAGAGAGCTCCTATGACTATGAGACTATGAGTGCGTTTGGGACTTTGAGCTGTCGAACCAGTTCTTCGGTGACACGGAATCCGGCTGCCCGGGGCCGGGTTAGCTATCTTCCCGATCGGGGCACCGAGCTCTCCATTCTCGCCGCGCGCGAGTCATGCTAGCACCAACTAATCTAGATCGTTAGTTGAGAGATCAAATCCTGACCGTCTAGGAGACTCTGTCTACTTATAACACTTCCCGTCTCGTCTAGGGTTTTTGCTCTCGGTGCCCGCAGAAGCCAGAAGGGTTCAAGGTGAGCTCCAAAACCCTGTCTCCAGCTACCCTTTTCTTGTTTCCTCTCAGCAATATCGGCCGATTCAACTTGAGTCGATCGTCTAGCATTCTGTTGAGGAGTCTCCCCGTTTCTGTACGTTTCTTAGGATTCTCGATCTTGAGCTTCGTATGTTAGGCTGATCATCGGCCAAAAAGCGATAAGAGTGTTTGTTTTTAATTTTTATTGAGTTTCTCTTCATGTTTCATTACTGGTATGGTTCAGATCAACATGTTGAAGGTTCTGACTGTACTATGCTTGCATTCGTAATCTCATGGATGTTCGGATGTGTCTCGATGTGCCTTCTAAATCTATGTGATTTCTTTGCATTTCTTTCATGCCATTGTGTGTCGAACTGTTTGCCGCGTTTTGCAGCTTTGATGAAAACGAAAACTGTTTGGTGAATATAAGTTGTCTTTATTTTTCTGCTTTCAAATGACAACATTGAAGGTTCGGTTCTAGCTACTGTATGGCCGCATGCGAAGATCTTGCCTCGTTTGTCTTAATGTCTATAGGATACCTATTTGCCTCTCTCCATTTTTGACATATCAATGTGTGAGAAACTGATTGTTGCTTTTTTCATGATTCTTTGGGGATTTTTTTTTGCTAATACTTGAACTTGGGGGCTCAGGGTTAGCTCGGTTTAGTTCATATGGATATTGATAGGAGTCGTTATGAATACTTTCGTTTTTATGGTTGCATTTTTTATTTAGTTGTTTAATTATTCGATTCTGGGAATAAAACTTCTTCTGTCATTTCCAGTCTTTCTTTTGTTATATTAAGGTACTTCAACTTAGCTTTATTCTGACATTTAGCCAAAAAATATCTTATGCCCCTATTTCATTACTTTCTCCTGATGTCATTGAGTGTGGCACTTCCTTGACTTGAATTTGGGACTTTTAATGTGGAACTTTATTCATTCTAATCGCATCTTTTGATGTCTATTTTTCCAGAACTACAGGTGAAGAAATGGGTGAAGTCGTGGTTCCTGAATCGGTTCTCAAGAAGAGGAAGCGGGCAGAAGAGTGGGCTGTAGCGAAGAAGGAAGAGCTTGCTGCTCAAAAGAAAAAATCAGCAGAGAAAAGCAAATTGATTGTTGCTCGGGCCAAGTCATATGCGAAGGAATACTCAGAGCAGGTGACGGTTCAAAATTGACTGTTGGATAGACTGCTTATTCATCTGTTTTCAGTGGGTTTAATTGTGATGAAAACTTTGGGATCGCAGGAAAAGGAGCTTATCCGCTTGAAAAGAGAGGCAAAATTGAAAGGAGGCTTTTATGTCACTCCGGAGGCAAAATTGCTATTCATCATTAGGATAAGGGGGTGAGTGCCGTTTGTTAATGTGATTTAGAGATTTTGCATTCAATATAATTAATCCTGATTTAATGGAAGTATACTTTTTGGACAATGGATTTTGTAGGAATTAGTCATGTGTGTAAACTGTTGAGCTTTTCCTGTGTCCGTTCTTCACGTTTTTTTTCTGTTTTTGTTGTTCTAGTATCAATGCTATGGATCCGAAGACCCGGAAGATTCTTCAGCTTCTGAGACTTCGCCAGGTAATTAATGAGCCTTGTTGTTTTTTGTTTTGTTTTTTCTTTCTTTTTTCTAGTTACCTAGCAATCACTTTGTTGTTGTGTCACAGATCTTTAATGGCGTCTTCATGAAGGTGAACAAGGCCACCATGAATATGCTGCATCGAGTTGAGCCATATGTAACCTATGGGTAAGTGAAGTGGAAAAGCTGTTTGGATTAGTGGTGATGGTTGTGATGCAGTTTCATGTCATCGACTGGGTATTCTCATTATTTTGAATTTGTTTCTCTATTGCCAGATACCCTAATTTGAAGAGTGTCCGAGAGTTAATTTACAAGAGGGGTTATGGGAAGCTCAACAAACAAAGAATTGCCTTGACCGACAATTCTGTTATTGAGCAAGTAAGACTTTCTAAATTGTGCATCAAATTTCTTATGTTGCTATCTATAATGAACCCTGTTTTATATTACATGCTGATGGTTTTACTTACCGTAGGGGTTGGGGAAGCACAATATAATCTGTATGGAGGATCTCGTGCACGAGATATTGAATGTAGGCCCGCACTTCAAAGAAGCCAACAACTTCCTGTGGCCCTTCCAGCTTAAGGCACCGCTTGGAGGACTGAAGAAGAAGAGAAACCATTATGTGGAAGGCGGGGATGCAGGAAACAGAGAGGACTACATAAACGAACTGATCCGAAGGATGAACTGAGCTAGGCTTGCTTTTTAAGTGCTTGTTTTTTGGTAGGCTTAATACCATATCTGAGATACTTTTGGCAGTAGAAGTTTTGTTGGTGGTTCTTGTTTCATACTGGGAATCTTTCCTTTATATTTGGATATTAACGTGAAACAATGCTCTATCTTGTGTCGAGCATTTTATTTATTTTCTTAGGCGTTACTATGCAATTTCGGTTCATGGAATAATTGTTTTGGTTGCTCGACAAGTATTCCAATGCTGGCAGGATTTTTTAATTTCATGGTTGTCACATGTTTAGAAAAGTGCCCACAGGTTTTACTTGATGGGATATAAATGCACGGGAAATGGGCATAGTCATGAACGTCGTTGCAGTTTCTCGAATCTAAGGTTTGTTGATGTTTTATGATACAAATGTCTAGAAATTTCTTTCCTGATTGCTTTGTATTGATTTTTGTTTGTGATATGTGGTGCCCGGAAACATGTACGTTTGGGATATTATGGATGCCTGCGGATTCTGGGACTCCTCCTTAACCCCTCTTAAACCGTCTTGAGCCTTCGGTGACCGAATGAATGCTTTTTAAGTTTGTTTAAAATAATTTCATGCCATTGTTGTTGCTTGCCTGTGTACCCCGTCGTTTTTAAGGTTTGATTTCTTGCCCGTCCAATTAAGCCGTGTAACTGTCATGAACCTTGCGAAGTCTAATGAGCAAAAGGCGAGGACACGTTTTCATGTGTTACATAAATGTGGAGGTGCCAGGAAGGATAATCTATGCCTCCTGAGGCACCGCATTCGAGTCGAACCTTAAATTAGGCTAGAACCAACGAAGATTCACATATACACGATAAGACTATTCCTTGGACTATTTTAAGTACATAGCTGACAAGTGACACCAGTAACTAATTACTACAAAAAGGGTCGTACTATTCACACTAAACTCTGAACTTCTGGAAGGAACAAAAACAAAACAAGAAAAAGGCACAAAAAAAAAAGAAGAGGGAGCATACATTATACATAGCATATTTGTGGTGTAAGCAGTAAGATCCATATGATCTGCAGTATTCCACTAAACGAAGACCCTGGTAGTCGCCGCCGCCATCGGCGTCGAAAGATCCACCTCCCTGAGCTCCGTCTTGAGGCCTTTCCCGGCGGCATTCGCAAGCGGGTGAATCCCCTTCTCCGAGCCGGTCAGGTAGGCTCTCTTCTCCCTCTCCTCCGCGAACGATATCCCCAACCGCTTCTCGAGGTCCTGGGCCATGTTGTCGTACAACTGGCCGTCCCTGGTGAGGGCCATCATCACCTGCGGTAATCCCAGGGGCAGCACGTCCCCCCTGTCCACCTGCCAGAAGTGTATCGTCTTCCCGTACGTCTTCACCAGCTTCTCCATGTCCCGGCGCTGCACCGGCCCCGGTATCCCCGGCATGAACAGCACCCCGCTCTTCACCTCGTACTCGTGCGAGTGCCACATGGGCTTCTCCGAGTCTGGCAGCGTCTCGAACAGCCCCTCCGATATCACGTACTCCACCCCGATGAGCCGCGCGTCCGCCTCCGGCCCGTCGTAAATGAGGCACTGCCGCATCTCCTCCGTCTGGTGAGAGCAGAAGTGGTGCGCCTCCACCTGCCGAGTCATGTCGTCCCCGTAGAAATGAAACCTGCAGATATACGAAAATTGAATTTAAGCCAATAACTCAATTATAAGGCATCCACGATCGAGAAGCTCCATTAATTAGTAGCTATTTATATAGATCGACTTACGCGCAGAGGTGTTGATGGATGCTTTTGACGGGGACGAAGCTCTGGATCGCCCCCGTGGCCGTCTCCAGCATCGCTAACCCCGTCTGAACGGGTTCCCCCGGTACTTTCCCTTCCGTCGCCATCCGCTCTTCACTTCCTCTCTTAATTCCGTATCGATCGATGAACCCCTTCCTCTCCGTGTCTCAAGCTCTATATATATATATATATGGTAGCAGGAAATCTGCAGGTAAGAGCCGAAGATGACACACACACACGAGCTTCCCTAATCCCCTCCGCATGCAGGAGGGGACGTGGCGTTGCTTCTCGCCACGTGGTGTCAGCCACGTACGCGCGTCGCGTCTCGACTCTCAAGTGTCGACGACGAGACGCGAACAGTGAACGAGAGTCACGCGGCCCACTTAAGGCCCACTTAAGAAGAAGGCAAAAGGAATTTTGTGGAAGCCCATCGTGTTAGGATTTTGGGTGGGTGGGAGGGACGGACCCACGAGATTCGATTTCGCGAGGGGCCAATAGAATCATTAAAGAGGATGATGCCTCGCGGGCCCTACCTGTTTGTTTCATAAGGTTGGACAGTAAATTAAAAAGGAGATGGGAGTCGGCAAGATAAATGATGGACCTCATAAATGTTCCTGAGTTGGAGGCCCGTCAATTTTTCCACGATCCTTTTTAACCGTAAGGTAGTGGGTCCCCACATGAGACACGAGAAGGTGTACGACGTGATTAAGAATGCGAAGTGCACCCTTCGCACGCGTGGGCACCCTGCTACGCTGTCATGAACGTTTTCCCCCTTCGATCCATCCCTAATTCCAAGTCCCTACCACCGCCACCACCGCCATTTTGTCACGCACAGGAAAGCAACGTTACGTACGCGCTTATTAATTAATTAACCCGCATCATCACGATCACTCTTCCCCGATTCTTAAACACGACGGAGTGTTGTAACTCGAACGACTCCCCTTGAATCGGAGTACTATATACTCACCCCATATTGACGTCCCTTCCACAAACTAAGAAGTGTTTTTTTTTTTTTTTTTTTTTTTAATTGTAGCTAGCATGGGGCAAATCAATATGCGCCACATTAATTAGTAGGCGTGTGACTTAATTTCATTAACTATAATTTTACGTTAGTGAGGACGTGAAAGTCACAGGCTCGCTATGGTTGGTGAGCTCTCTTTGTGCTGCCTGAAGGCAATCTGAACGCTTCTTTAATTATTAACCATCAAAGTGAAGGTATTGCGGATTTTTAAGGTTCAACCAACTTTATCCTTATAGATTGTGCTTGTACATATATATTCTTGAGACAAAGTAATTAACTATAATTAAAAAAATTTAATTAATGTTCTAATTATTCTGGTTTAAGTGGGCTACAATTAATAACGAGATAAAAAGGGGGGAGAAGTATTTTTAAAATTCAAATCAATAAAGGAAAAAAAGGAAAAGAAAAGGATACAGTGATCCACCACTGGGGAGAGGCACCAACCCATAGATCTTGTTTGGCTGAAACTGAGAGAAGTAGGAGGCGTACTGATTCCATGCTCTTCATTCATTCCCTCTAAAGACTTGTTTCTAGTGCAGCAATAATATCCAAAGAAAGAGAGACAAGGACCTCTCATCTGAATTTCATCCATATCAACATGTCCTCCTTTAATTCCCCTGATTAGTATTAATGAGTACTACTACCCTTCCTCCCATTTCTGATCCCATCTCTGATCCCATCTCTCTCTCTCTCTCTCTCTCTCTCTCTCTCTCTCTCTCGTTGATCTTCAGCAAATGGAAGTCTTTAATTAATTAATGCATTTTTAGCAAGGTTCGTCCCTGTCAAGAAGACAAGGGACCAGATGCATGCGCCTCTTTCTTTCTCTCTCCCACTTGCAATATTGCTTCTTCTCTCCACCGGCTGCTGACACATGCATCTTTACTACTAATCCCATCACTAACTATAATTGAGGCAAACTAAAAGTTGGTTAGCACGTCATGTGCTTTACTTAACTCAGAGGACACACCATCCGGGATCGCCAGATTATTAGTCTTATCTCTTCTGATTTGAAAGCCACCCATGCATTAACTAATTAATTCTAATCCATGTATTTGTGACTGTAATTAATTATGCGCCTTGCCCCTTTCTCTCTTCCTCCCATTCTAGCTTTCTTTTTTTTTTTTTCCCTGAATCCCAAACTAGCTATTATATATATATATATATATAATTGGTTATGATAAAGAATTTATTCCTTTGAAAAAACTCTCAGGGAACTTAATTAATTTGAATAATACTGAAATTAATTAGGGCCATTCATTCGTGATGTGGGTTCTTTTATATTAATTAATGATCAACTGCATGCCCTTCATTAATTAAAATTAATGCTTCTAAAAATAACTAATACTTTTCAGCAACATTTATTTATTTATTTATTTATTTATTATTATTATTTTGATAAAAGAACTCCTTCATAATATATATATATAATTATATATATATATATATATATATTAGTCGGTAACAATATTAGCTGCATTGGGTACTGTCAAAAGCTAGCGAAGAGAAATATCGAAAATAAATGAATGGTATCAGAAGTCAATATTAATTAGAGACAATGTAAATAATAAACCTGGTAATTATTTCTAATTTGAACTTCCTGATCCGCTCATGTGGTAGATACAACTACGTTATCTACTAATTAACCACATTATGCAATATGCATGCTTATCTAATATATTATAAGTAATTAACTGGAATAAATAAAACGAGTAATATATGATAATTATATTTCTTCTAGAAAGCACAAAGGCTTCAACCTACCAGGCAAGCTTAATTGTTTTCAAGAGGTGGGTTACGTCTGTCGCTAATTTCTCTTTAAGGTGGTCCCTGCAGGACGATATATAAGCATCACTTTTTGACAAAACCCCCACCAAAACATATATATATATATATATATATATATATATATACACTTTGAGATAAAAAAAATCTTAATATATATAATTGGGATGCTTAACTTGCAGCAAATGTTTTCTCTTTTGATCAGTTCTTTAGCATAAAAAATATCATTATTAACGTTTTTTTTTTATCAATATTAATTTATTTACGCTTAAAATTAGGGATATGATCTATATGATACCCTTTTCTCCGGCTACTTAAACTATCAGAATCTTAATTATTAGAAAATGAATCACATGTATATATCTAAAATTTATTCTAATTAAGGCTCCATCTTAATTAATTCAGTTTTATACAGATTCTTCAAATTCATTTATAAAGGTGCACTTACAAAATATATAGCTATATATATATATCTTTGATGAAGAAGCTCCTTAATTTTGGGCACCTCACCAATATGATCATCTAACAGGGTGGTGGGTGATCTCAGTTGTTAAACTCCATTAATTAATTTCCTTCTACAGAAAAAAAAAAAAAAAAAAAAAAAAAAAAAAAAATGTGGAGATCAAGTTCTTCTTCAAATTAAGATGTGGTGGGTCGTCAGAAACGGGCAGCCTCATTTGGTATACGCGCGGCCGGAGTGATGAATTGCAGGAGAATCTCCATTGCCTCATTTGGTAGACGGCCGGTTTCAGTCAACTCTCCGGTAGCTAGGTTTCACAGTTCTGGGGACTGTGACAAAGAGACAAGATGATGGATGATGAAATTAGTCTGGCAGTAAAAGACATCCTCAAATTGGACTCTAAGTAACCTCAACACGTGACATTCTCCGCTAGCTCCCTCCTTTCGTTCGCTGGCAGCCTTTAATTTGTTCATATATATTTGCCTCGAAATCGAATTCAATACTTGTGTTACTATACTATATATCAGAGTACCTACGTGCATATATATATATATATATATATATATATATATATATATGATATATCAGTTCCAGCACTGTGACGTGACTCGTTCCCATGTGAAGATCAACAAGCTAGGCCGAGTCGATCCAAGTATATATATATATATATCTATATTTCAATTAGTTTCAACATAGATAAAATTTTATGTTCAATCGAGTGCATGCTTTTCATGGTCTGTGAATGGTCGGCCACGTACTCGGAACATATATAGTGATGATCGATGATGAAGGTCGGGAATATATATATATATAGATATATATGGCCGGCAAGGGAATGGGCTAGCTCCTTCAAATCACCGGACGAGGCAGGGGAGAGAACAGTGGGCTTTGGCCGGGATTGAACGGTATTAACTGCATTTGGGGGTGACTTTGAGATCAGATCAACATATATATGTACGTATGAAAGAGACGACGCAATTGGTAATCCCTCTCTTTCTTCTAATTCTCTCTCTCTTGCTTGTTCTCTCTCTCTCTCTCTCTAGACTATATATATATATGTGTGTGTTAAACACAGTGTAATTAAAATAGGGAATTAATTAATAATATTGATAAAGAGAGGGATGCATGGGGGTAATTAATCACAGGATATTATATATGATGGTTGTGGGTTTTATGTCCACAAACAAAGCAGCAGGGCCAAATGGCTTTTGGATTGTCAATGCAAGGAAGGAAATATGCTCTCATCATCTCCCCATCACTCCCACATTCGATCTCACCTTCGGTTAATAATAAAACAAATTAGAGAGGGAAAGGAATTTAATTAATTAACTAGAAAACGAAAATTAATTAATTAAAGGGAAGGAAAGAACAAGCTAGCAAAGGGGGGGGGGGAGGGAGCTGGGGGAGGAGAGAAAAAGGTGCCCATCATCTCATGTGGGCCATCCGAACCATGTGCTACCATGTGGTGGGTTGCGTTTAGGGGGACCCACCGCTCCACTTCTCCTACCTCAAAATTCCCTTCCGTCTCAAGTCTCCCTTTCCATCCATTCCCCCTTCCCTTAATTCTCATCTTCTCCCTCCTTCCTCCTCTTTAACTAATCTCCTTCTGCAACTCCTTCGCCCGATCTCTTTCCTTCTTTCTTCCTTCCCTTCACATCTTCGAATCTGCTCGTCGTCATGACGACTCTTATTTCTTTCCCAGAGTCGGAGAAATTAAAATCAATAAAAGGGTTTCATCATTGATACATTATATATTTCTCTTTCTCTTTCCGATCAGTTTTTTCTCACTCTTTCTCTCTCTCTCTCTCTCTCTCTCTGTGTCAGACCCAAATCTTCCCTTTTGTCCTTCTGAACAATTGGTCCCTCTGTGTCAGAGATCTGAACTATACCCATCTCCATTCCCGTCGTACTGTCTCTGGATAAAAGGTCCGTCCCATGTTTCCTTATTCGTACTAACTGTCCGATAAACCACCAAAACCGTTCTCCCCTTCGACCTTCTCCAGGGATGAATTAAAGATCACACACCCTTTCTCTCTCACTCTCTCTCTCTCTCTCTCTCTCTCTCTGTTAATCCTCCGCTTCAATTTTCTCTGCAACCATGAAAGACGAAAGTAGTGGGTCGTCTTCCGCGAACGGCCGCCTAAAGCGTTCATTCGCTTATCGCTTCATTTCAGCGCTTTCCAGAATCAGGCGCCGTCGACGACCTTCGAGCTTCTACCGCGGCAGCCGCCGGATTAAACGCGCCGCCGACGCCTCCATGGCCTACGCCGTCGGCTCACGGCGGGCCTGGAGCCGGGCCATTCTCCGTCGACTCAGAGTAACCCGACCCGGGTCCGGGAGATATCCGAGTACCGTGATGATCAAGAACCAGAAGAAGAAGAAGAAGAAAGTACCCATAATATTGAAGCCTTGCGAGAGCCGAGCAGAGAAACTACGGAGTCTCATTCCCGGGGGAGAATCCATGGACTTGTGCAGCTTGTTGGACGAAACTGCGCATTACATCAGGTGTCTTTCCACTCAGGTACAGGTCATGCAGAACATCGCTGATAGACTTTGCTCTTAGATATATATATATATATATTGTACCCCTCTCTCTCTCTCTCTCTCATTAGGGTTTTGTTCATTAAGCGCATACAAACAGTACTACTACAGATCAAAAGGGGGTAAGAACCGAAGACAAGCACAACAAAAGAGGAAGATAGAAAAGAAAAAGAGTGAAAAAGCAACAGATCATGTTTTGAATAAATATTTACAGGGAGAAGAGATGCCACGAGGGAATTGAAGGAGAATATATTGGCGGAGGTATAGTTATTGGAATTAATCTGTGGGGATCGATCGATTAATTACACGGTATACTGCAGTAGGGTTTTCTTTCTGGTTTTGGTTGTCAGCCATTAAAGGGTCCCCGGCGTAGCTTTTCTGTAAAGGCTTCCGGGCTTTATTATTTTTACATGTAAATAGGTTATAACATGGTTGAGAATTATACTACAGTAATTTGATATGAGGTACGTACGTGTAAAATAATGGTCTTAATAGGCAGAGATTGGTGGAGGTAAGGCTACACTTCTTTTTTCTTTTTTTTCCTTCTTTTTTCTTCTTTTTCTATTTTTCTTATCCTCTACTTTTTCATGAGCGGGCTCTGTTTCTTGAACTGAATATTGTGGCAGTGATATCTAATGCATGCATGGAATTGAAAAAGGGCTTAGAGGTGACACTAGTTTTCCCCCTTAATATTTTTTAATTAGTGCAAAAATTATTTTTTTTTTCACCTGAACTTATCTAATTAATCACTTGTGATATATATATATATATATATATATATATACACACATACAACCTTATAAATCTCACCAATTAAATAGTGAGATAGGGATAAAATTAGAGTGTGGATTTTTTTTTTTTTTTTTTTTTGAGGTTAACTTCTATACATATGTCTTAGATAAAAATATTTTCCATTATTTACCTGATCGATTTAGGATAAATCTAAATATAATTAGTGAATTAAGAAGCAGCAGGTAATATTTTAATCTTTTTTTTTTTTTTTTTGTAATATTAGTATCAAAATAATTTGATTCAGTAATCGTTTAGGTTCTCTCTCTATATATGACTGCAATACGTACTTTTGGCTGACAATATATAGGAGTATAGTGAACAATATTTAATTAGAGTTTAATCTTTTCTTGTTTTGTTTAATACCAAAACTGTGCTCCATCATGTGCTAATTTATTTTGGCATACGTGTTTTTAATTTCTCTTGCTAAAAAACACTGGCCTCATAATCTGAGTAGACCTTTTGCCTAGTTAAAGAGATTAGATTGTTCAATGGAAATCATTTCCCCTATTAAGAAATTAATGGTGGGACTGATCATACTAGCTAGATTTATCAGAAAAATTAAAGCTATATATTCTACTCTCAGCTCCTTTAAAAATGTTTGATTCTTAATTACTTTGCCCATTTTTACCATACAAATTAAGAATACATAGTAGTCCCTTACAGTGCTTAGCTCAGTAAATTTCAGATTAAAATCTCTTGTTTTTTTATGAATTTACCCGCCTCAATATTACTGCTCAGTGGGATTTAGTAAAATGGAAAAAACATAAAGCCTCATATTAATTAGGGTCATTTGTTTTTCTTTTTGAAATTCTATCCAACATGGGATCAATAATTTTATCCTAATAATTTAACTTTGCTTTATGTTTTAAGCAACAAATCAAATCAAGAGACTTTTGAAACTATATATTATTAATATTATAGTATTAATTGTATAACTCTAGCTTAAGTAAATGATCAACATTAATTAAATTTCAGTCCAGCTCTTACTCAAATGGAAGAAATTAAATTATTAGCAACAGAAGTTTACTTTAAATCCTTAGTTGGTGATAAATTGTGCCACACTGTTATATATTCACTGTTTCAATTTAGTCCTGATTAGAAATGCTAGACAAGTTTTTGTTCTTTTCTGTTGAAGTTAAGAGTATCCATTAATTCCTTTGATTTTCCAAACTGTTAGGCACCTTAATTATTTCTTCTTCTCAATTCTTCTTCCTCATTCATCATAATATATATTCTTCTTCTTCTTCTTCTTCTTCTTCTTTCTTTCACTCTTGTTCTTATGTATTAGCTATCGCCCTTTTCAAACGCTTGTAGTACTGTCCCAGAAGTTGCTGATAAATAGTACTCCAGTGTTGCCAGCAACAGGAGAGAAACGTTAATGATCATTCTCGAAGTGAGTGCCATGATCAATCTGGTAAAAAAGGCTAAAGCTGCCAAAGAGAAGAGCGGGAGATCTAGCGTCTTTGGCCTTGCTGAATGCGTTCCTCTCGAAAAGGTACCCAGCAAAATGAAGATCACAACGAATTTAACCTAGTAATTTATATTACCCTTCAACCATCGGCCCCATCCATCTTCTTTTTCTTCTTCTTCTTCTTCTTCTTCTTCTTCTTCTTCTTCTTCTTCTTCTTCTTCTTCTTCTTCTTCTTGCTAACTTTTTTAAGGTTCAGGGCTAGTACTGCTAGGTTTCTACCGATAGTACTGAAGATTTAGAAAAACCCTAGATAGCTGACATGCAAAGCAAGTTGTGGGTCTTCTGCATGCCTACCCTTTTTTGAAGATGCAAGTTGTAGATTTGCCGACCTTCTTTAATTTATGTCGATCAAAACCACCTGCCAGTCAAGGTTCCCCATCTTTTAGCAGTACTGCCTTACAGTATAATATTAAACAGCTGAATAAGAATTAGCTCCGAGTCCATTTCAGGGTAAGCTTACGACGAACGTTTTTATAGATGGATGGAATCTAGCATAGAGTAGAAGTGCTTAATTCTTAGCCAATTCTGTTACGTGGGTCTCCATGGAATCACTCGAGGACTTCGTCTTCTTCCCCACATATAGCCTATCAAAGTTGAGGTCGGAAAGTGGCGGCCAGCTTTACTTTACCAGGAGAATTGAGAGATGCCCACATGGGAATGTGCCCTCTCCCTCTCTCTTTCTCTCTTTCTCTCTCCTCTTCTTCTTCTTCTTCTTCTCTGACATCTATGATCGAAAGAGACGACGCCACTTTTCATCTTTTATGTGCCCAGGGGGTGATTCTGCTTTTTCTCCATGCACGCATGCCCCGGCCTCGTGTCTCTCTCTAGTTTTTGTTCCTTCGATTAGTCATGCCTGCTCTCAATTTGCAGATCGAGTTAGAGAGAGAGAAAAAAAAAAAAAAGTTTTAGAATTGGGATTTGTACTAGTCTCTTTCCATTATTCTGACTCCAAAGATAATTTCCATCTTCAACTAATTAATTGCAGGTAAGTATATCAAGATCGGCTGTAAACAAATTAAGCTGTGTATATCGGTACATACAACCAAGTCGGGTATTTGTATTTATTGGCCCTAATGCATTCGAGTCCCCCAATTAACTTGGGAGTTCCAAAACACCTCCATTCTATTCGAGTTTGAATCAGGTGGTACGCGCTCGTATGCCAATAGTAAAGCAAAATGATTTCTAAACCCATTTCTCTCCGGTAATGGAGGTTTATCAATCAGATGTTAAGCCCTAATTATATAAATATATATATATATATATATATATATATGTGAGTCCCCCAACTTAATTTTTAATTGAAATTCCCATTGATTTAACTCTTAACCTAGCATAGTCTAGACAAATTAAATACTTTGTTCTAGTAATATTAGATTAACCTTTATCTTTCTTTTTAATCTAACCTTGAGCCGAGAACTTTTGGATATATATATAACTAGCTATATTGTTATGTAAAATTAAACTGAAAAGCTAGTCATGATATATACTATTACACGTATCGGTACTAATTTAACTTTCACCAGCCAGGTTCCCGAGTATATATATCAAACCACTTGTAGGAAGATTAACTAATTAATTTAGTACAAGATCAAGGGATTAGCATAATTAAATAAAAGTTTACTAAACACATGAAACATCAAAGAGTTGAGTGGACGTACGTGGTCATGCAACCGAAGCCATATATGAAAGGTACAGGTCAATATAACTTTTATATAATACCCATATTTGTGTAACTGAGCCGGCCTACTCCATCTGTCTCTTTACTTCACTTTCATAGGCTTTATATATAAGAACCCAACCAGCTGACAAACGTCAATGGAGGGGACTACTCCTCACCTCTCAAAACCACGAAAGAATCCAAATTATCCACTCATCTCTGGCCACCTTATCTTCTTAAACAAATGGCTGCCGCCATATATAATTAGCTGGATATAGAGGCGAGACTCTTCGTTAAATGGGTTTATTTTACAGGGCGCAGATTCGTTCCATGTCGATCGACAAGCGATCGATGTCGTCTTCACCAGTGACATGAAAACGAGAAAGAAAGAAAAGATTTTCTAAGTTGGGATTTTTCGTTCTGATCGAGAGTTCATCAGACTTCAGAGACGATGGTGATATTTGATCTTCCCCAGTACTCCAGTCCCCACAGACTTGTGTTCTTCGAATGCAGCCAGGTGTTGCTGACGGCTTACAATAATTCAGGCTAAGTACTCGTCGAGGGGATTAAAATGGGACTCTCTCTCTCTCTCTCTCTCTCTCTCTCTCTCTCTCTCTATCTATCTATCTATCTATCTATCTATATATATATATATCCTTTGTGATCTGAATATCTTTTGTAGTTTTGCTTCTATATATGCGTTCTTAGTTTAAGATGTATTGGGATGGTGCTGACCGGTTGCTTTTACTTACTGGTGCCACGGGTTGGCTTCTTAGTGAATGAGATTGATTAATCTCATAGAGGTTAGATCACTACTATAAAAAAAAGTGTTACTGCTTTGCTGGATCATAAGGAAAAAAAAATTGTGCATGTTTTGATATAGTCAAGCAGATTCGTGACAGACGTAGACTTTAGATTATTAAATCATGATCAGTTATTATATATTTGTTTTTATAAAGTTTAACATGATATTATACCAAGATAAAATTTGTCTCATTATTCCCTAAACCTCCTAAAATTTGACTGGGTTTATCCCTTATTTTGTTTTATTCAAATTCCTTAAATATATTTGAAAAAAAAAGAAAAATAAATCAATGTGTATCTCCCTCATGGCTACATATTCATTAGTTTAATTAAACCGGTATATATATATATATTCTTCCTAAAGCGAGTTTATATTCGTTAGGATCAGTGTTTTAAAAACCGAACTGAACTGGCCGGTCTGATCCAGTTGAACCAGAACCATAGGCTAGTCCAGTTCTTATTGACTCGATTGGCCCGGTTCACTGGTTCACTATAACCAGCATTGTTTTTGCTTTTTTCATAGAAATATTAAAAATATGTAAAGTATGGTGTATAATATTCAACGGTCCAACCCGGTCTAACTAGGTTCAACCAAAATCGTACATAGTGCCGGTTGGGTGGCCGGTTCGATTTTTTAAACATTGGTTAGGATCATTGGAATGAGGATGAAATAAGCAAATAAGGGGCTATTTTTATGTATTTTAGTTTAATTAAGACCAATATTCAGTGGCAGTCAACGATTGAAGAACTGACCAAGACCCTTTTAAATTAACACCTAGTTATAAACAAAAGTATTTCTTTTGGCCTGTTTCCATCACTTACCGAATAAAACATACACAAACATTTGTTTGTCATATTTTGATGTCATTCATCTGTTTATTTATATTGATTAAGACTACTTAACCAAGTTCCTAAACACGGTTGGACTTTGACTTGATCTCATATACATCCATGACCGTGTTCCAGACTCGGATTAATTATTAGACCGTCAGGTTGGCCGAGTCCGAGTGGATTGAACTCGGACTCGTTGTGAGTGCAAATTCTCCGCGCAACTTCTTGTTGTCCGAGACCTCTAGAAAAGATGTAATTTATTAGCTATAATAAATGCCTTTTCAAAAAAAAAAAAAAAAAAAAATCTTGTTCATCACGTGTTGTGGCCCATTAAAAAGTGGGCCCAAATTCTTACGGGACATGGATTCCCTTCTGGGCCCACTTTGAATTTGAGAGATGGTAGTATGGTGGTATGCATGGTATAGCCCCCCCCCCCTAATAAGTGATAATAAGCGCTAACTACCTTCTTAAAAGAGAAAAAGAAAAGATAGAAAAGAAGAAGGAATCGATTCGATTCTATGATTCTACGATTGATTCCATCTCGGTGTCATGATTCCCTTCTCTAATCCATTGAATGATAGTTCGATAAATATACAAATCACAGGGACCTCTTTTTAAATTGTTTCCAAGCCCATTTGCCTCTTTTCCCAATTTTACCACCAAGGACAAGTTTCAGCCGAGATAAAAAAAATAAATAAATAAAAAAAAAAAAAAAAAAAAAAAAAGAGGGCTGCGTAGGCAAGGAATCTCCCAATTTCCAAGCAATCAGCGGATTCAAGTCCCCACCGCTCTCTGCCGTATTCCACGTGTCAATCTGTCACTCGTTTTGTACCCAAAGTGGGACCTGTTCGGGGGGTACGGTAAACTTTTCCGTGGCCCATAAGGCACTCGTACTTGCCACGTAAGATGAGGTCAGCGGTACTGTGGAGCGGCATGTGCCTCCACGCCGTTAAAGCAACCTCCCAGAGTTCCGGTGGGCCCCGCCCTCCTGTAATGATCGCGTCCACGTTCAGGAAAAGCAGCTTCTTCAGTTTCTCTCCCTTCCATGGCCATCTACGAAAAGCCACATTTTACAGAAAAAAGCGCTTTTATTAATAATCCGCCTCCCGAGACGATCGATAATCGGCCGTTAATTACCCTGCCCGGTTCCGGCTGCCCCCGTGGCCACCGCAATCATCACTGTATCATGATTAACACTACTTACTAACTATAAACGCCACGTTATTTAAATCAGTTATATAATATACGTGGCTGTATATATATATATATATATATATATATATATATATGCAGACATCATGAATCTATATAAAGCGAGCTCCCGGCTTGAGTGTCTCGTTCCGAAAATGTTGCTGGAGATCGGAGGAGCGGCGGCGGCGGCGGCGGTGGTGGGAAAGAGGCCGGGGCCGTGGGCTCGGCGGCTGAGGCGCCGAAAGAGGTACTCGGGCGGGACCGTGCGTCTGGGGGAGCGGCCGCGACGGGGGGTCAGGGTCAGAGTGATGGGGTTCGACGCGTGCCGGAGGCCGGCGGTGCGGCTGAGGTTCCTGGTCGGGTTTCTTCTCCGGCGAGTGAAGAAGGCGTTGATGGTGGTCGCTAATTCCAACGGGCAGTTTATGGGTTACTGGTCTTTTCCGTTCATGTATCCCATCTACTTCCACTCCCCTCTTCTCTAAGGGTCGCTTTTGCTTCTGGGTCGTCAACAGTACGTAGTACAAGATCAGTATGAGTACTTAAATATTACACAGGGAGCTCTTACGTACACTGTTACCTGAGGAAGCTGTGGAACAGGTGGAAGAATGGAGAAGACGAGCATGAATTGGGTCTTCTCTGCTGGATGGTCGAGTACTGCATAGGAAGGGAAGATTTAATTAGATCCTGATACTGTAATGGGGATTATATATATATATGGTAATTAACTTTGTGAGATGTGGCTGTCAATAAAAATATGTTTACAGGAAAAATATCCACATATATATCTTCACTATTTTTTTGTCTTGCTTCTGAGTTCTGACCAGAGCTTAATTGTAAGTGGAACTTGCAGTACTATTAATGGAGACTGGGAACAACTTCTTCTTTCTTCTTCTTCTTCTTCTTCTTCTTCTTCTTCTTCTTCTTCTTCTTTCCATTTGCTCCAATTATAAGTGTTCTTTAATGAAAGGGGGTTAACTAGCTTGAATGATCCCTTAATGATGCACCTTCACAGTTGATCATACTGTGACACTGACCTGTGTCGTCACAGTATGACTCTGCCATTTTTTTGTTTAAAGAAACACTACTTAAACTAAATTATCTACTCTTTTTTTAATGGATTTAAATCTGTTAGCAACTAATTAATTAGCATCAATAGTTCAAGCATGTTATGTTATGCTACTACTCTATATGACAATTCTCTGTTTTCATTTTTTATATTTTTTACAATGCATCATTGTCACACACACATATATATATATATATATATATATATATATATATATATATATATATATATATATATATATATATATAACTGATTAAAAAAAAATCTCATAAGGTCCTAATTAAGCAGGACTATACAGTATATATACATCATTCTCCTTCATTTTGCTGCTTTTTAATTAACACTTATTTAATTTTTCTTAAATAACAAAAAATAGTGTTCTATTATAACTTTTCAATCGTAAGGACAATGCCCTACAATAAAATAAATAACTGAAAAAATGTGCTTAATGATTGATATATATGGAAAATTATTCATTAACCAATAAACTTCTCCACTTAATTGAATATTTTTATAGGAAATTAAGTTTCCCTTTGAGCTCAAAATTTCTTACATTTGTGACATGATCTAGGTATCAAAAGGAAAATGAGATGCAATTACTATTTTATTTTTTGTAAATAGTAGAAACTCGCCAGAAACAACTGCATGATAATATTCTTAGTAATAAATTACTACACTAAAACGTAGTATTTATGTGATGTCTACTTTAATGGTTATTTATTATAATATATTTTCTTCCTATATAGTTAGAGAAGTAGGAGTAACTAATTAATGTTAATACTCATTTCCAACACTAATATAATTTAATTAGTTACTAACTAATGATAACTGAATCTTTGAAGTTTGAACAGTCCAAATATATGGTTCAGTTCACGAGAGAATTAAGCAGATGATAAATCCCTGAGATTCAGGCAGCCAGATTAAATTCCACTTAGGCACTGTGAATCCAGCTATGTTTTGTTTTAGCTTATTAATATCAAACCATTAAGCGACATGGGAGATTGCTTTGCTGAATCTTCCCTTTGTTTTTGGATAAATACGTGGGTAGCTTGGACTTAGCACTAGTGGGATCGGACAAGTCGATTAAATTAGCTAATAAAGAATTAATATTTTAGAGAAGAATTTGAAGATGAAAATGTTTCTTAATTGATTGATCATTAAGTAATGGTCAAGATAATTAGTTGAAGATAGTGTTGGAATAGACCACATCGTACTTAAAAGAGTATATCCTGGTTTTATGACTAGGACTTGAGGACCGACCTGGTCACTTCGGAATCTGAGTCAGGTTAGGATGACCCGCTCGAGTTTCCCAACCCGGAGGGGACTCGTCGACTCACACTAAGTGGTCTGAGTCGAATGATCAAGATGTGGAACTAAGGCTCATCCATCGTACACGGTACACTACGACCAATTAATATTATACCAGGACGTGTTTCACCGAAAATCCACCGGTCCGCGAAGAGGCACGACCAAGAGAATATGTCGATTACTTTAGAATAATTTGTGTTTACAATGTGTGTGAGTCAAGAAAAAGCGAGTTCACTCTCCTAAACTTCCTCTGATTCGATCTCTGTGTGAATTTGGTGAAGTTCAAGCTTCTGCGAACGAACGTCGAACTTGAGTTGCTGGAACGAGTGTGCACGAACTGTTTGTGGCTTTTGTCGGTCGGGCGGAAGTATTTGTGTTCCGCGTGTGTCGACTTGTGACGTTGCCGGCGAACGTGTAGAGCTGCTCCGATTGAACTATTGAGTTGCGACAGACTGCGAGCTGCTTGACTTCTGTGGTTGGAGAGAACTTCTGTGCGTCGAGTTTCTTCTCGGTGAAGGGATTTTCAGACCTTCGTTTCGAGAGAGAAAGAACTTCTGTGCGTGAAGTATTTTTTCGACTAGAATGCTCTCGAACTTGATTTTTTCTCCACACCCTTGTGATTGGGAATTCTTTGGCTTTTTGTAGCCTGTCCTGTGAAGTTGTTGTGGTTTCTTCCTTGGAAAAGGGATCGCGATCCCCTTTCTGCTGAGGGAGTTGATGGAGGAGGGAGACCAGGATCGTGGTCCCTCCTTTTCCTCCTTCGGTTAACGACCAGTTCTGGTCATTTGATTGTTGAGTTGAGTCATGAGCTGACGAGGCACGCCGACGGTCTTGACTTCGGCAATTTCTGCTGATTGTGTTGCCGACTGTGCCGATGACGTGACAACGCGGCTGGACCCGACGGTGGGCTGTAACAATGAACTTCAAAGATAGAGCTTACCCATGATCGTTGCTTGATGGGTCGGTGGGTTGCTGGACTCGTCAAAATTAGGCTATGCACATTTTGGTGCATACAGATTGCCCCCTTCGAGACTTGACCGTTCTGGAAGAACGAGCAAGTTCCGAAACTGAAGAAGAACACACACACGTAACACTTTTTCACTTATTCACTTTTTTTTTTTTTTTTTCTGATCCTTTTACTTTTTTTAGGATTGTTTATTTTTTTTTGTACTGTTCTTTTGTCCTCTTGCTTTTTTAAGACGGTTATATATTTTCTCAGACACTTGTAAATTTTTTTTTCATTTTTTTTTTTTTTTTTTTTGGCTCTCTTTGCTTTTAAAGCTTTTTTTTTTTTTTTTTTTTGTATCACGATAACGTGGAGTATGTACTGGTATAGAGAGATGATGAATACCTTAGCAAAGATGTCGCCCGGTTTGAGCAACAACGGGCGAATTGGAGTTGAGTCTGCTGGCTCTGGTCTGCTTTGAGTGTTGTCGAAAGTTGTTTGAAACCTCGGAGAAGGCCGACGCGATAGATTTTGCGAACTTCTGCAAGTCTCGGCGACTTTGGCTGTCGCGCCGGGGAAGAGGTGTCACTCGGCGACTCTGTGTGCGTCGCACTGGTGAGAGGTGCAGTTTTGGTAGCTTGGTCGTCGGACCAAAGAGAAAACTCAAATCCGAATAAGACCCGGGAGGCCGAATTTGAGTTTGACTAATGTCTCGGCGAGCTGCAGTTCCTTCTGCGAACTGTATTGACGCACCGGGAAGAGGATTTTGAAAGGAGGTGTGTGTAGTGGGACCCCTCTTGGCTGAATCGATCCTCCCAACAAATTGGGATCTCTTTGTCGACGGTTTGGCTTCTGCGACGGGTTGGCTTCTGCGAATTTGAAAGATAGTCTACACTCTGGGTGCTTTGCAATCTCCTTTGAGACCCGGCTAGTGTCAGAACTCTCCGCGAGCTAGGACTTAAAGGTATTGTAAAGAAAAACTTCTCGCAGTTTTTAGCTGAATTCGAGTCAGCCGGGGTTCCCGCTCTCTTTTCTTTCTTCTTCTCTTCCTCCCTCTTTCTTCTTCTTTTTCTCTCCGCTCATTTTCAACCTCTCCCTCAATCTCTCTTTTTTTTTTCACGATTTCTCTTTTTTTTCGTTTTTTTTTTTTCATTTTCTCTTTGTTTTCTTCTCTCTTTCTTACCTTTCTCGAGTTCTCTTTTTCGCATTCCTGGTGTCCGTCAGTTTGTCAATGTGACAGACTAACAACGTTTTGCGCATCGTTTGGCCCAAAAGTGCACCTGGCTCTATCGCCGTGTGCAGGAGTTTAATCTGGGTCATCCAGCTCGGTCGCCGGATACTGGATTCTGTTTGTGGTTGCACCTGACTCGGTCGCCGAGTGCTGAAGTTGTGTTTCGGTTGCGTCTGGCTTGGTCGCCGGGACGCAGGAGTGTGTTGTGCGACTTGGCTTGGGCGCCAAAATGCTATGGTCGCATCTAGCATGGTCACCGGGTGCAAACTGTTGTGTGACTGCATCCAGTCTGGTCGCATAGAAGGTAGAATTTCTGCGCTAGCGCACCCGGCTCGGTCGCCGGGTGCGAGTTGCTGTTTGGTCGCAGCCGGCCAAGAATTGGTCGCCGGTGCGAGTTGTTTTGAGGTCGCGGCCGGCAAGAGTCACTGGGTGCGAGTGTCGACCTCCTATTTTTTCTTGCGACTGCTTCTTTTTGTCGCAGCTCTTTTTTTGTTTGGCGACGACTTCTTTTTGTCGCGTCTTTTCTTTTGCGACGGCTTCTTTTTGTTGCGGCTTTTCTTTTGCGACGACTTCTTTTTGTCGCAGCCCTTTTTTTTTCGAAGAGGAGTTACATACATGACTCCGTCTCGCTGCGTCCGGCTCGGTCGCCGGTCGCAGGAGTTTGCTGCGCGGTACCCAAATCGATCGTCGGGTGCCAAAATTTTAATTCGGCTGAGCCCGGCTGGGTCGCCGGGAGGCTGAATTTCTGTGTCGGCACACCCGACTTGGTCGCCGGGAGGCTGAATTTCTGTGTCGGCGCACCCGACTTGGTCGCCGAGTGTTATTGTTGCAACTTGCTTGAGCGCCGGGTGCGAGCTGCTAAGTGATCGCAGCCGGTTTGGTCGTCGACAACTTCTTTTCTTTTGCGACTGCTTCTTTTTGTCGCTGCATTTTTTTGTTCTTTTGCGACAGCTTCTTTTTGTCGCTTGATTCTTTTTTTTTTTTTTGAAGAAGGGTTGCATACTTGGTTCTATTGGCTGCGTCCGGCTCGGTCGCCGGCCGCAGGTGTTTGTAATACAGCACCCGGCTCAGTCGCCAGGTAGTGCCTCTATATTGTTTTTCTTCGCGTCCGTTTTGTTGGTGGGCGCTGATTTTGAACTGTGCTCGGCTCGGTCGCCGGGCACTTGTTTTCCTTTCCTATAATTTATAAAAATAGAGTTATTTATTTCATTTATATTAATTTATAAATCAGGCAAAACATCTCCCTCCCCGATTTTATAATTTTTTTTTTTTTTTTTTTTTTTTATAGGCATCATAAGATTCATTACCCAAAAATAGTTTTATGTAAAAAATAAGAATATAGCTCTAGATCAGAAAATACATTGTAGGTTCAAGATGTTGAGGAAGTAACTAAAGTACCACGTTGTATGAGTTTAATGAGCATTGACACCATGATTTACTAATCTAAAGTCCAGTACAGAGAGACTTCACGAGAGAGACTTGACGACCTCGCAGAGTTCCAAAGAGTCAAAACTTCCAGGGGCCAATCTACTTGCCCAAGTGAGCCAATATCCTGCTAATTAATGCCTCTTTCTTACCAGTGACCGGCAGATTGTGTGCTGTCAGGTAGTATTTTAGTTCTACGACCGTCAAGTCCTTCAGCTGCAACATTATTTGAACAGGCATCAGACTACTATGAGCGTATAATCTAATGTTTAATGCGGTAGTTTGAATCATTTTGCAAAAAGAATATATTACACCTTTCCACTGTCAACAAGTTCATCCCAGTTGTAACGAGAACTCTCTTTCGCAGCATGTTCAGCAGCAGCTTTACGTTTTTTAGAAGCATCACTACCTGAAGATTTTGCTTTCTCCGCTTCCTCTTGATCATAATTTTCTCCATAAACTGCAGTTTTAAATTCTTCGACAGCTTTCACAATTCCAGGCCTGACGGAGTCATTTAGTACATCCAACAGGGGTATCAATCTTTAGTAGAACGAGCATGAGCTTATCTAGCCTCATAAGGGTGGTCAGTATTCAAGACCATAGGCTAACTCTTATGTTACCGTAGTTTGGAATTACCTCGTCTTGGGAGAATGGGTACCACGATAGACAATACTAGTTCATTATCTATCGTTATAGGAATAAAAAACAATGACAGGACTAAGCTGATTACCTAGACATGCCTTCTTCATCTGGTAGTGTTTCATCAACGGTCTGTGGCATCTCATCTTCCCCAAGAGCGAAGGCCTCCAGAAGAGCATAATGCCTCTGTAATGCTGCAAGGAGTAATGAAGCAAGTTTTCAAGCAGAAGAAACACAACAATAAACTGAAAAATCAAAAACAGAATCAGAAGCGATGTTACTACACCTTCACTATAATAAACAAAGGCAAAACAACCTAGTGAGAACATGAATATAAAATGAGTTTCAAAGAACACTAAGATGCATCAGTCTATGGATTGAGTTAATAAGCACGTTTCTGCAGCCAGCACTTTCACAGAGAGAAACTGCTTTCTTTAGCACCCTTTTGCTTCATGTTTCAAGGTTGACAATCAAGATTAGACTAATTCAGATATTAACAGTTCACGAAATTTGACAGAGGCACAAGATGATTTTGCTGATACTGTACAAGGTGAAAACATCTCACCAGGATTGGAAAACTGACAAACTGAAAAATCTTTTAAATCCACACGCTTCAACAAAGCAGCAGCTTTCTCAACTTGGTCATCAGTTGCCCGAGGACATGGTGTAACATCAGCAGGTGTATGAACCTGTTTAACATTTTGTTTTCTTGATGAACTATTCACCATTAATAAACTTCAACCATGGTAAATGGAACTGTCTTGCCTCTTCTGGATGCCTAATATCATCAGAGTACGGAAGATAAATCATGTGCATTCCAGGAGGCTCCACTTGTCCGCTTGGGTTGGTTATTTCGTCCTTTAGAGATAAACAGCAATGATTATTAAAGTGAATACAAAATTGAATAATTGTGTTTGTGCCAATAGAAACCATGGCATAAAAGTGCTAAAGAAAATTTTTCCATGCGGTGTTTGTGCTGCTTTTGAACATAGCAAATCTTTTTTGTTTTTTTTTTTCCATAAAAGCGTCAAATACCATTAGCACCGACGATACTAGGTTACCTCTCTTGTTTTTAGGTTCAACATCCTTTCTTAGTTTTATTTTTATGAAGATACTACTATAAATTTTGCATGGCTTGCAAAAAGGTTAAAAAGGATTGGAAAATAAGTTCTCTATTGGTCCTGTTACTCCAATAGGTAATGGATAAAATAAACCAAGAAGCAGTAAAGTGATTCTCGGTATCTCTCACTTCTCACATCAACCTTGTTTCTTTATTATTTATAAACTTATATTTTATTTCTAGGGTAGGCACAAACACAATATTTAACCTTTTCGTTGTTAACTAGGTGGCACAAATGCAAAAAAGCTTCTTTTCAGATCTATTTTTTCATAGAAAAATTGATCAAAGTACTATGACCTTCCCATATTGTTTTCTTTTGGTTGTGTAAATGCTCTCTACTTTCTATGTTCAACACAGGTAACCTGTTAACTTTTTAACTTGCTTGGGATGTTCAAACATGGCCACACAGAGGACAATCTTCACCTAAAAGGGCCCCATTGAGCCCTTGGTCTGAGCTTGGAAATGTCAACTAATTCCTAAGTGGCAGATGCAGTATCTCATCAATGTGATGGCTAGACTGAATGTCGAAAAAGTAATGATGGCAATGCTGAATTTGACCATATCTTTTTAAAGTTGAACGTAAAGAATGATCTTTTTCTTGTAACATTTCTCACTATTTTAGAACTACTTCAAGTATTTAAGCAGGCTTTTCTACCATATCATGACATCAGATATCTCAAAGGCTCAAATTGTACAATCTATTCTTCATATAAACTAGGGGCAAAGAATGATCAGTATATCACAGAAATTGAATCCGATTAATTTTTTTAAATCCGATTAATGTGATGCTTATTCAACATGAAGTGATCAGCTTTTATAATTTAGTTTCATAACAAGCGTTTACCTGTGCAACTAGTGCAACCAATTGTGGATGAGCTGAACTACCATAGAATGCCACTGCAAATCTGAAAATAAATGAAGTTAAAACACATTTCTATCACATGTGAAGAGAGGCAGACTGATTCATGAAGAGCTCAAACGCTTTTGACAGCAACCAGTGCGGATAGCTCATAATGTAGAAAAATATCATCATAAAACAACTCAAACAGAGCTTTAGCAGCTACTGCTCCCCTCAAACCCGAAAGACCTAATAAAAACAATTCCATGCAAGAGTAAACAAGACATTTACACAGATTGGATGCATCAAAGTCTTGTCACCTACATTTTCCTAATTGTCATTGTCACCATTTCTTTTTTTTTTTTGAATAAAAACTTCAATAGACTCCAATGCTGCTACGAAGACCCGAGCCCAGCCCTCCCACAGCAATAACTCCCATGGGACCACTGATCTACTGCCCAAGTTCCCGTCATTGTCACCATCTTAGCATTCTGACACAGATGAATCTTCCATGTATATGTCTTCGTCTAACTCCAGGACCAGTTTATTCTCCTAAATTCATCATCAATATTAACCGTTTTGTTTCAGGCTCGACCTACTTATTGTAATTTACTGTTAAGCATACTTTATATGCACGACCATCTCAACTTAGTTAATGTGGTTTTACCATCCATTTAAGATACTAAGTATTGTATTAGGAAAACAAACTAATTCCCCTATTCTCCAAGTTAAAACCTTTTTAAGAGGAGATACAAACCGTTTGAGACGTAACATTGACCTATGAAGAGCAACAAAAAGACAAGTACTTCCAGCAATCTCCTGCAGCAAAAGAAATAGAACACAAGGAAGAGAACATGAGAATATTCGGTGGTCAGACTGATGCATAAAAATAATAAATAATTGAAAACTGAAGTCCAGTTTGGCAGTCGGACTGATGCACACTCTTCAGTCCAAACAGGACTGTTTCAGCAGTGTCATTTTTACTTTCAGCATCTTAAACCAGTCACTGATATATCTCTTTTTTTGTTTGTTCCTTTAAGCCTTTCTCACAATTTTAATATCCCTTTTACATTCCTTCACGAGAAAATTTCCAACCATCCTTACAAGGGCATATATCCAAATAGTGTCTATTCATTCAAGAAGGGAAGTTCAATGTTTAAACACAGATAAACAAACAAATAATCAGATAGTTACAACCTCTAATCAAGACGACAGCCTTATTGACTCAATCCTTCAGTGATCTTAAGAGGAAATTGAATAATGAAAATTTAATAAATAATTCAATCCAAATTATACGCATCAAATGAAGGCCAATCAGCAACTAGCAAGGCACCTTGAAAGATTTCAACCCTGATTGGTTTCAATGCATTCTCTACCAAGTCTCATTAATGGCCATCTCCAATAATACACAGTCATTTTAAAAGTTTAACGGTTTCACTTGCTAAATTTCCACAGAAGATCCACATTAAAAAGTTTTGTCACAGTAACAGTTTAGCTCCTTTGATTGAACAAGTGTCAAACCTTAGCTTACATCAATTACTCCAACTTTCATAACAGCAGCAACTTCAATGTCAAATAGAATATAGACATTGATTCAAAGTATTTTAGAAATGTCAAACTGAAGCACAAGTTTACTGATATGTGACAGTTACTCACAATAAATAACTAGAAAACATTTAAATAGCACAGTAGTAAGATAATGAACCTCGTCGCTAGGAAATAAAAATGTTGATGGTCTCAGATTATGGTATTCTTTCAGGCAACTCAATGGCTTGAAGCCCAAAAGACGAAGGTGGCCAGTGGCCAGTCTTTTCACATCAGCCAGCTCCTGAACGGAGAAGAGCACATTTCCACTGAAAGAAAACAGAATATACAAGATCTGAATAAACCAACGAACTGACAAAGTAAAATATAAAGAAGGGGTCTCTATAGCCATCAAGTACAGGTGGCTGCCTTAAAGAGGAACATGAGAATGCTGTTTTCAGGTAAAATGTACAGGAAACAATGTGCATGCTTTAAATGGCTAAGGAAAATATGACAGGTAAATTGTACAGGAAATAATGTGCATGGTTTAAATGGCTAAGAAAAAATATGCCAACACAAAGTTTTTCATTTGGTTGCTTCTAGGGGTGGCAACGGGTTCCCAAAACCGGGGAACCTGCCCCGACCCAACTGGCTTAAAGCGGGTTTGGGTTTGATGTTTTACCCCGCGAGGCGGGGATGGTTTTTCTTCTTATAACCCATTGTGGGTTTGGGTCGGGGACGGGTTCGTCCAAAAAAATCCAACCTGACCCGTTTAAGTAAAATAAGTAAATATTAAGGGGACAATTGGAAATATTTTAACCCTAAAATTCCTTTCCCGTCTGGTTCTCTCTGTCTCGACTCTCTCAAAGGTTCAAGTGCTGGATTGCCAAAGCCCTTGCACGAGGAAGGCACAGGATCACCGACGGCGCTGCCTTGGAGATGCCTATCTTCACCTCTCCACGTCGATTTTGGCGCATATCATGACGGGCGTCGACAGCTCCTGCAGGTGTACTCACTTTTTTTGTCCTCAATTTATCTTGGCACTTCTTTTGTTTTTTCTTTCTGACGAAAAGAGTCTGCCTATCCACCACCGATCTTCCCTCTCCTCGGCCATCCTCAAAACCCTTCGACCCTTCAGGGAAGCCGGAGAAACGGGGTGGGACCCTTACTTCAAGAAGCCTGAGGAATGGGGTGGGTACGGTGGGTTTGGGGTAAGTTTTGGTGGATTTTTTACCCCATGGGTCGGGGTCAGGTTCCCGTTGCAAACCCGCGGGGAAGGAATGGGTTTTCAAAAACCCGCCCCCGCCCCATTGCCACCCTAGTTGCTTCCATCCCGAGAAGAAACAAAATTGCACCAATAAATACGCCAACATAGTTTTTATTTGGTTGGTTCTGTCCGTAGGAGAAATAAAATTGCATCAATTATGGTGAACAACTCTCCCATCTAAGAAAGAGAGACCTTTATACAGGAATTTGTAGACTAATATGCCTCCAGAAGTCTCTCGTTTCCTCTTGAATATATAAAAGCATTCACATTTCAATAAAAAAAAAGAAAAAAATCACGAATAGTTCCCAGAAAAGAAATATTTTCTGGTCCTAAAATGGACATCAGTAGCTAATTAGCATGATGAAATATTTCAAATAAGCATGCTTTAATCTAGAAGGGGAAAACTGTACTAACTTCCTGTATGGATAAAATCGTTTCACAGGCTCTTGGAGCAATGCACCAGTATCAGCACAAATGTATGACCTTTCGGACTGCACAAAATGTTAGCAGCTATTAGAAGCAATTCTACAAAGAGAATGAACGACATATATCAATGCAGAATCTTTTTTCTTTAATTTCACAAAAGGCAATTGATCTTTTTTGAGATAGATAAAAAATTTATAAGAAAAGGGAAAAAACAAATCTGCACACGCAAGGGGAAGAAACTCCCTGACACATGACAATACTGATAACTTGTAAGTAATTATAGACCTTTCAAATAAAATCAAAAAAGAAAAATAACTTTCACAATTTGCAAGTGACTACCAACAGCCAGAAACTCTGCTGCCTACATCAGGTAATGTATGATGAAAACACTGAGGTAGAAATCTCCTTATAAATGTTTAATTTGACAGTGAATGAAGGAATAGGGAGAATATAAAAGGATAATGACTTGCCACAGGTTAGAGATCCATACTAAAGCGGATAAATGTTAAGAATAAAAAAAATGAATCTTATACTTGTAATTAATCATCACCAACTCTTCGAACATATTACCCTTCAGAAGTGAATATATGATTGCAATGTATACTCTCTAGCCATAGTTTTCTCTCACATAAGACCCATTTTGTCCCTGAATCCTTATCCATGCTTGAACTCATCAAACAGATTTAAGGAAATGAGTAAAGGAAGGAGACACCCATGAATGAGAAATAGGAATTGGGAAGCCAAGCAGCTTTGTCAACAATTATATTTCAATACCACAACAGTTCTCTTTTATCTCCAAATCCACATACTCAGTGTTGTGCCTTTCACTTTCTTAAGCTCTTTCCGAAGACCACCATTATGCTCCAGGAGGCATACTATCCCATGTCACAACATCGAGAATTAGATGACACTCTCACTGAAAACCTCTTCTTGACAATTTGATGACAGAAACTTTATATATCAATTACATTGACAAACAGCAACTGATCACCGACCATAACCTTATTGAAGGACATAATTAAGAGATACAAAAAATAAAAATGAAAATAAGTCATGTGAGTGATTGCAAACTGGCCAATTAGTTTAGGCAGATCTTCATATACAATCACCAAAATCAATTTAAGCAACATAAGCATCAGTGATGCTCCAGAATCAAACATGTCGTCCAATTCTTGGCCCGAGCACATATGTTTAGAAAATTGAGAAAGTTTCTTCAATATAATATACCAATATAGGCAACCATATGATCAAAGCAGACAGAATCAAACATGTCTAAAGTAAACTATCTTCATATTAGGAGATCAGTAAAATGCAAAGGCAGCAAGAATGAACGAGAATGGAAGAAAAGGATAGCTGCTACCTAGGCAACCATATGAACATATCAGACAGAATCAAACATGTCTGAAGTAACATATCTTCATAGTAGGAGATTAGTAAAATGCAAAGGCAGTAAGAATGAACGAGAATGGAAGAAAAGGAGAGGTGCTACCTTTAGAGGGATGTTAGTAACGGAATCAAGCCAGGTAATAGATCCTGCCAAAGCAATGCAAAGACTTCAAATTTTTTTTGAGAAAGGGCAGATGTAATTGCCTTTGATTTAACAAATAGAGAGACCTCGTAATTTTTGTTTAAACTGATGTAATCAGACAATTACAGTTAACGTGTTATTGCAAGTTGATAGAATCTTACCCGGTAGAGCTGGACGCAACAAAGCATATGTATTCAATTCAATAGAGACACCATCAGTTATCGAAAAGGTGATTCTTCTTACTCTACGTTTCTTGAACATCCGTTTTCTCAACTGATCTGTCATGTCCTGAAACCTGTAATCAGCAAAGTTTGAAATTTAAAAAAAAAAACAATCATACTTCGACATCATACACATGCAAACTAATGCACTTTAAACACAAGCTTTAGCACAATTCACTTTAAGAGCATCCAATTTCAAACAATTCTTTTTGAGAACAATGATCTTGTTTTTCATTAGTCAAAGAATGTTACAAGTTTGGCCTCATTTTTCAAACAATGAACATCATAAAAAGAAATATTCAGATTGAAGCAGCTTTTGAAGAGGTCAATGGTAAATTGTGTTGGAGAATCAAGTGATTCACTTATTATCTGACTTCCAGCTCACTTAAAAAATATATAAAAAAAGAAGATGGGAAAGAGAAAGGAATCAAGTACACTGTTACATCTTTTATATTAGAACTAATTGGCACTAAACTGCATGATTTCACATCTATGAGCTACCCGAGCCCCATATATAACCTAATGAGGAATAATAAAAAATAAAGAGAGAGAGAGAGAGAGAGAGAGAGAGAGAGAGAGAGAGAAGCCAAAGTAATCAAGAGAAACAGCATTCCCAGCTCACAGCATTTCAAAATTTTGAACTTTGTCACTGGGGAATCAAGACCAGTCAAAAAATTCAGAACAATCTAAAGTGATGGTCCTTTTCAAGTTGAAGGCAATTTGAAGCATGCCAAAGTGCTCTGGAAGGTGAAATCTCCTTGTCATCACCAGCATACCCTTTACAAATTCATGACCTCAGCCAGAATCATGTTTGTAATTCTCCTCATATATCACATTCAGTAAATGACCTAGCAGACATCCTTGCTAAAAAGGGGGTTTCCCCTTCTTTATCGCATTCCTTTGCTTTTGGGTTTTGAAATAAAATGCATCCTTTAACAAGAAGTATCTAAAAAAAAAAAAAAAAAAAAAAAAAAGTGCATAGTCTAAACTGTTATATAGATCCGTGTACCATATCACCAAAACAACCTACATAACTTGTTAAGCTCTGTTTGAACCATCCAAAATGACTGACCACCCACCATACAAGGCCTTCTTCCTCAATAATAACTCTCACAAGATTCCAAGTGACACCAGATATGGGATCTTTATATCATACCTTATGCTAAATTCACACAACTAACTCCAACAACCACAGCAAAAACCATATCCAATAACATAACAGTAATAATGTGACTCCGTAATTTATTGTGGTTGCATCATTTAATACAATCCTAGACACTTTTAAAAGTTCTATATGACTTATGACTGGACGCAAGCCCCAGACAATCCAATCAGACCAGTTACAAAAAAAAAGGGCTTATACCCAAAAAAAAAAAAAAAAAAAAAAAAAAACATCCTAGATTTGAAGTTCAAAGTAATAAATGTGGTTAGAGATGTTCCAAATCATGTTGAAATCACATTCAAATCGGTGATCGTATAGAGCTTTTCGGCTTTTCCACAACAAACAAGCACAAGAATGTTCAAAGCACAAACAAATGTAGAATTATCATGCAAATTTCATGCAACAAGCATCAAGTGATGCCCACATGTAGACCCTCGAAATGGCCATCTACTTTCCACCACTTCTGCAGGCTCAGATTGAATGGTTCATAATTATAGGATAATTATGTTTTCCCACATCAATATACATACAAAAGAATCATAATATTACTTCCCAAGCCCAAAAGCAATGTCAAATTATCATACATCACAATTATGTGTAGCTTCAATCGTGGGTAAGGGTATGAAGGCAATCAACCCAATGGAGAAAACAAGAGTCTTTATGTGCAATACATACTTCTCCCCAGCTAAAGGTATAAACTGGGCAACCTCTTCACCCTCCAATCCAAGTAGATCCTAGGAGAAAAAAAACATTATTAAAACAGAGCAATTTAATCAACCAGAAAGACACTTGGTGGAAGGATCAGGTGAACATACAGCATAAAACAAAGAAATATTGAACTGTTGGTCAGTCCCACTGATTGGGAGTAGTTCAATCGAGATACCAAAATCTTGTGCATCCTAAAACAGAGGAAACAAATTTATGACTCACTAAGTAATAAGCAAACTTAAAAGACATGAATAAACCAAAGAAAACATTAAACCCTGCAACAAGTTAAATAAGATACTTTTGCACGTTGAATCGTTGTCCTAGTCATGTCTGTCTTTGCCATTCCACGAATGCCACCAAAAGGGTCATCTTCATCAGTGAATAGAAGCATTCGCTTATCAGTATTTTTGACAGACCTGAGTGCAACAGAACCATCACCAGTTATGAGAAAAAAGAGAGACAAAGAAAGCGCGAGAGAGAGAGAGAGAGAGAGAGAGAGAGAGAGAGAGAAAGTAGGGGGGAGAGAGAGTGAGATCAACAAAAAAGCAACAGATTCGCACTGCAATAAATTAAAGAGCAAATGCTATGATCTATACCCTTTACGTAGAAGAGCTTGAGCAACCCAAATGGCACTATAAAGTGAGTTTTCTCGACTTCCAGAGATGATTCCATACTGACTCCCAATTTTGCTTATGAATGTTTCTGATATTACACAATTTCAGTAATGAGAAAATTGATCTTCAGTGGTCTTCCAGCAGAATGAAGCTTTAGTTCAGAAAATTTTTTGCTCAGGTAAGTTGAGCAAGATCACAAAATTTTATTATTTTCATCACAGAAGAAAAATTTAGGCTCTCCACAACCTAAATGACAAACATAAAAGTCAATGTGGTGCACTTTGAAAACTATAAAGTGAAAATTTAACAGATTAACAGCTTCTGAAAACATTGTTTACTTGAACATAGAATACAGGTTCACTAGTGCATTCATGAGCTGGATGACTTGCAATAGTGCAAGTTAAAAGGTTAGACGACATTCAATCATCTCAACTTAGTTTTTTCTTACATTCTTTTTCTTGTGTGCTCTCTCTTTTCCTTCTCCATGCTTCTTGATCTCATCTACCTTATTTAATTTATTTAACCCTATGAACTTGGACTTCAACCAAGTTGGTGATAATCCTCTTTTGTCACCTGGATCATATTACACTCGTATATTTATATACTGATCGTCCATGGTTCATCTGAGAGAGCCCAGGAGCTTTAATTTTGACATGGATTCGCTCTCAACATATAAATGAGAATGTCTCCTGAGGCACCTGCAGGACAGTATTTGTAACACAACTAATATGCAAGCCATTAGTCTGATTTCCTGCACAATTATTAAATATGATGCTTCTTTGAAATCAGCCAGCTCTAACTGATCAAATGGAATGTAGCCTATGTTATCTTACAGTAAAGATATTTATGGTACTATAGGCTCAAACCCAAGAGTTTTAGCAACAGGCAAAGATCAGCATTCAAAGCAGGACAACGGGAAATTGAGGAAATAAATGTTATATAAGGGTTTTCTTTAAAAGAAAATCTTATATGATGAAAAAAACAAGACAACTACACTAGCAGCAGAAATAACTCTAAGACTACCAAGAGTTATTCGCTTTCCAAAAACTAGAACAAACTATAGTTAATCCAAAGATTTACCTCCAACGTGAGTAATCTCTTTCACCAACCTTGCAGTAGGTCTATCAAGTTGTTCACGATCAGGAACATTAAAGACATATACGTTACTCAAATCTTGCAGATTGTTCTTCTCCCTCTGAGAAAAGAGTAAATAAATTTAAAGTAATAAATTGTGGAGGAGAACATGTTAAATGTGCCCAATGATGACACGTGATCAGCTGGAAACCGAACCAACTACAAGAAATATAAACCTAAAAGAGTTACATTTAAAGCAATAACGGAAAATTCAGGACCATGTGGTCAAATGAATCCAAAAGCGATACTTGACAACGCTTACTAACATTAGTACGTCAATTGGCTCTATATCACAATCAGTTAAGACTCGTCTTCTTTGAAATCACGTGATACTATACACAAGTATAGCACGTGAGCAATATGGAAATATGCAATAACTGACCTCCTATAGCAGAATTTGAATTTAGCTAGCGAGATACTATAACTGTCATGAAATATAGAATGTTATAACTAAAATAATCAATGACTTACAGTGTTGAAGAAGACGATTGCAATTTCATCATACGATCTATTAATTATTTGAGTCCTCAACGCCTGCGCTACTGAATTAACAACAATATAAAAATGGGTTTCCTCCTGTCCGTCCTCCTGCATATAATCATGGACCCCAGCAACTTCTTATTTAAAAGCAAATTCGAAAAGGAACCCAGGTATGCGGCGGTAACTTAGAAAATTTATTAAGGTAACTCAGAAAAGAAACTTACACGTTCGTTTTGAGGTATAAACATTTTCGGTGATGCATCGATCAGGTACACTGCGAGTTCTTTGGTAGCATCTTTAATCTAAACGAGTAAGACACCAGATATGGGTTACAGACGCAGGACTTACAGGCCACGTTTGATGGCAATAACAAAATAAATGTAAACAGAAAAAGCCAGACCTGGTAGAATTCATTCTCGTTGTCCTCGTCATCGTCCCGAAAAAGATCATCCGGGTCATAATCCATCGAGAATAACTTCAAGCTTGGAACCTCAAATCTCCAGAACCAGCGCTTTTCGGCGTTTTAGCAAAACAAACACATGACAGTGGAAGAAGGAAATGGAGAGAAGCGAAGAGTGGAGGCAATTTCAAATTAAAAACGAAGCTTTTGCGGGAAGCCACTCGAGGGGACGGTAAAATGGAAACGCCTTCTGGCTGTTAAGAAAATAGTTCAATATCAGTCTTACCAGAATGCCCCCGCAGAAAGAGTACATTCTCAAACTTTGCCTTTCATTAAAACTCTCCCTAGGACGTGAAATTCTCGAATTTTGTGGAGGTTGAATTCGTAAAGTAAAATAATATTACAAATCTGCCCTAATTGACATTTGGCGGGAAGATTGCCAGCTGAACGAACGTTACAGGATGCCGTTGCGGCGATATTCAAAAACTACGGCAAGCTGCCGAAACTGCAAAAATATAGGCACAGATGATCAATGGCTTCTTCTCTTTTCATTTTCTTTTCTGTGAATAAGATTAATGCAAATTCTACAAGGAATCGACCCACTACAATGATTCAAACGCATATATATGATGTATCCCCCCCTACTTCGGCCCTCACCACTGTAATCTTCTCTGTACACAACCTCTTACGTTCTGTATTTCATAAGGTTCTATGGGAGCGAACTCTCATGTCAAGTGTGATGCTATACTCTCTACTGCTACTTCCTCTCGTATAGACGTAGCCAGGAAACAGCGATCGGATTTGGATCTCTCTCAGGCATTTAGTCGAGCATCTCCGACTGGGGGGAGAAGCTGCATTACTACATCACGGATCCGTGCGCCACTTCCCCAAAATGACGCAAGATTGAGGCCCATGATAGCCATCGCCACTACAGAGCACGCAGCTGGGACGGCATGGCTGCTTCCGAGGAACAGCGTCGCGAGGAGGCCAGCTAGAGTGGAGCTCTGCATACCGGTACATAATGACATTGTTCTGCACACATCCTCCTCTTGCCTGTCAGAAACGAATGGTATTTCGTTAGAATGTCTGATCCGGAACGATTCAGTAAAATTTCATAATAAAATCATCAACCAAACATCTAAATCTAAAAGCTAGAATGAGCAGATCTGGACATAGGAAATTTGTGCAGGAGAATGCTCTCCCTGTCAGGAATTCAGATAGTTTCCCATCATCAATTGCTTGAAGTGTTTGCCAAAAGAACGTAACTGCATGACCTGGTTCTACAGAACAAATCTGTAATCTGGCACTGAGAGATTCATGGCCAGGAACCTTTTTTTTCAACTTGGTGATATGGATGTGGTAAAGTTTCCAAGCCCAAATATTACAGATTCGCCACACCCAGAACCAGGACTACAAATCAGACTGTAGCCCTGGCTCCATAGTCAGTGAGATGTAAACAGCAGCAGATAGCAGACAAACTTCAAAGAGAAGTAGGGAACTCACCTCCATAGTGGAACCTTGGTCACCCAGTATCCAACTACAAATGCCAGGACATGAAATGTCAAAATTGGATAAAGCAAATGCAGACCCTCTGGAGATAAAATCCGGCTTCGATTAATGGCAAGGGGGCTCCCGATACACAATGAGGTGCAAATCATAGCAACAATTGGCATAACTGGCTGAATTAGATTCACAACTGGCTTTGCGTATGTATTAAGAACCAGACCTAGAGTTATTGGAACAAACACCACCTGCAAGAACACAACATGAGCAGGCATCAGTATACCATCTCAGGCATCATTAATTAGATTCTCTTTTAGTCCAAAATGTTCATGTTATATGTTAGAAATCTTGAGTCTCAATTTGACTGAAAAAGCATCCCGGGGAATTTCAAACCAATGCCTGACAAGGATATACAAAAACATGATTATAAGGCATCATCATGAGACACCTGAAAATTTATAACTTCCCCTTAAAACAATGTTTGGGAACTACTCCATTTTGACGATAGTAACACTCTTGAGATTTCCAAAGTGGTTACGAAGTTTCTCGTGTTTGCCTGTTCATTCAAAATACTCAGGAAACTTAGATACACCAGAGACACAGTCAGTCACCCTGATTACGCTTACCTGCAAGATTGACTTCGACATTGCAACTGCATCAACGGGAACTACGGAGCCAATCAAGAGACCAGTGAGAAAAGGGGTGACCAGTACAGAAGATATTGTTGTCAAACTAGTGATTAGGATACTCAATGCTACGTCTCCCTTGCTCAAGAAACTGGCATAACTCGATAGTTGGGCACCAGAAACACAACATGTGAGGATGAAACCAGCATAGAACAGAGAAGGTGTACCGAAAGCTCTCGCTATGAATAGGCCCAAAATTGGTTTAAGCACGTATTGCGCCATAAATCCAATAGAAAGCGGTACCGGTCTGCATAAAACAAGGCAAAACAACAGTATAGATATGTTCCCAGGTTCTACTCTGCCAAGGTATGGAGATGAAATTGAAAGGCCAATTCATTTAGGGCAGTCGGCTATTTTTGCAGGGACGAGCACCTTTGGACCGCAAGTTTGAAGTCATCCATGGATAGCCGGAGTCCCACTGATAGCATTATGCCACCAAGAGCAGGCGCGTAGTGGTCTTTGGATACCCTAAGAGAGAAGCAAGCAAGCAATTTTACAGATCATTAGAATGTTCAAGGCGACAATTGCAGAGTCAATTAAGAAGAAGATTCCCATTCCCACTTCTGCCACAAATTAAATACTCAATAAAATAAAACTATTCTAAAAAATTTGAAGCATAATAAAATAAATAATTTTTTTACTGTAACGAGAACGTAGAAGAAGAACATGTATATAACAAGGAAAGGACACTGAGGCATGAATTGGATCTAAAGATGAAGGCTGACAGAACAGAAGCATGTAGTTGCACATAAGTCATTTGAAGCACCTAAGCGTATCTCAATCATACCAGGTGAAGGTCGCAGGATTGACAAGAGCTGCCACTGCCGTAGCAGCGACGATGAACGGCAGCAAAGCAGACAAAATCTGCGAAGGATCCATCTTTTGTGCACCAGAGTTTGTTCCGAAACCAAGGAACGAAATGTTCCCTTCTCGCCTCTGTGCTCCGACTTTGCCATTCCCAACTTTTCCAAAATACGACGAAGAAGCAGAACACGCAAATATCAAACGCTCATTACGGACCATTCCAACTTCGAAACCCCGCCCCCTCCTTTCATCAACAGAAACCCAGTCCCGCGAGAGGCGGAGAAGCGGAGGGAGAGTAATGCTGCGATGGCGAGCAGTTCCAACAAAAGGGCCGCATGGAATTGCGGCCATGAGTAGCAACTAGCAAGAGCTAGAAACAGAGGAGATAAGAAACGAAGAAAAACTCACACAGACATTGAAACTGACATGCATAGAAAAGATGAAAGAAGAAGACGGAGGAGCAAAAGAAAGAGAGCAACGAATACAAGTGATAGATCCCTCACAGTGAGATCTTTCTGGGGACGATAGAGACTAGCGCTTCGATATATAGAGAGGAGAGAAAAAAGATCTCGAAATTCGAATAACAACAACCTTCTTTCGAGAGTCCAAGGGTGTTTCCCCGACTTCGTTCGAAGCGAGAGTGTGTTGGACTCGTGGCGCGCTCCCTCGTTTTTCTCCGCCGCAGAGTTGCCCGGTGGAGTCACGAGGCAGAGAAGTTTCCACGGTCGAACGAGTGGCTCTTCTCTGTTTGGCCCTTTTCAAACCGAGGTCCCGATTCCCGGGATCAGGCAAAGCGGTAAACAGCTCGAATATTTTCCAGAATTGAAGAGGAAAACTTATGCATACAACAGAAAGGGTCGAAAATTTTTAATGTCAGACAAAAGTTTTTCAGTTAATATTTAAAAATTGGTTTAAATTATTTTTGTAACTATAAATCTCAGAAAATAAATAGTTTAAAATTTTAAAACTTTGGTTGCACCTAGAATTCACGACTGATGCGTTCAAACATTTTATATTGTTCCATGGCACGCTGCTGTTGTTATACTCGACAGCTAAACATCCCTACATAATTTTTCTAATAATAAAAGATTTGTTTGTTGTTAATGTAAACTCGGACGAGGAATGTAAGAATGTTTGAAATGTGTTATAATACCCTTCCCAGTTGTTCCTTTGTTCAGTTGTTTGCTCCACGCGAGAAGAGGGTTTCTCATTTCTCTGCTCCCTGCAAGTTTCAGGTACACGAACCCGTTCGGTTAGTGCTCTCAAGTCGGCAATAGAACATGGCCTAGACAACCAAATGCTAAAACCTGTATTTTGAAGTCCTACTTCCCTTCACAAAATACGATCAGAGTGGACGGAAGGCCACACAAGTTGCTAACTTGGGACCGAAGTCAGTTGTTCTTGCAGTGATAAAATGAAATTCCTAGGTTGAAATTAAAAGATAAATTAACCTCGCCAAGCATTAAAAGAGAAAACATGATACATTTATGTATAATAAATAACTAATAAATAACTAATATACAGACTAGAGACACAATAGGGACATCAGCTCTTTCGGCAGCTTCCTTCTCGTTATACTGTCAATATCTGAAATCACATCTCAATGTCATCCAGGTCTGGGAGAGGAAATCTTAGAATGGCTGCTATTCCTGTGAGCTGCGCCAACTCTGCCTCAAGAACAAAGCGACGAGGAATCACGAGGGGCAGAAATAAAAATAACAAGAAAGTATGTCTAATGTGTTAAATAGGTGTCCAGAGTTGATCCATAAAAGAGGATAAGAGTCCACAATTGCTTTCTGGGTTTAAGCAACTTAAGCCAATGACAACTATTCTCATATGGCTCCTAAGAGTACCAAGGTAATTTTTTTTCCTGAAGTGCTGCTGGTCTGAAACTAAATGACTGGCCAAATAATAACATACAAACAGAGAGTAAATAAAGAATGCAAATTGCACTCACGCTCTCCAGATGCATGCATCGTGGAAAAGATGTGGGCAGAGCCTCCTAAAGCCTTGACAGAGTCTGCCAAATTAACATACTTTTGCCTTGTCTCTGTGTTGGAGTTCCTGAAAAAAAAAAGATACATATGGTGTTGACATGCGGAAGACATCATGCAGAAAAGTAAAGAGCAGAATCTGAAGAAATTAAATTCCAGTGGTCCAATATGGCATCTTTCCCAGGAGTGGAAATACAATCTCAAAATTTCAAAATTTCAAGCATATTTAATAAATACTAAGCAGCAATCAACAACAGCATACTTACCTGAATAGATCATCAGTGATCAAAAGGGTCTGAATGGCCATCCTCTCATTGGCAACCTCAACATGCTTAGGCCCATAACAAGCACGGTCTGGCTCCTGGTACGAAGCAAGAATTAAGCAAAAATCAACCTCAATTCTTGGAATGAACATAAACCCAAAAATGCATGTGATAAATTATTTTTGGAAAGGATTTGGCAACCCTTGTGAATAACTAAAAGCATAAGAAGAATATTGAATCTCAAATGTAAGAAACAATATCTGCTCAAAGCCAAACCGCATACATCATATTAATCACCCCAGCTAAAACGTCAGTGTCCACATGGATGTCTGAAATATACATATATGCAGGATGGCATTCTCAATATTTTTAAATACATGGCAATGTGTACCAATTTGGGTAAGGGGATATTTTTGAGGATGATATATATGACTGAAAAGTTTACATGAATAAAAGGATTTTGGGCATTTTGAGTCCAATAAAGCACAAAAAAACAATAACATGAGATACATCACGAAATAAATTTGAAATGTTGTAGAAATAAAATGAGATGAAGCTTACACTTGAAAGCATGTTAAAGAAATCCTTCAGTGCTCGGACCTGAAAGACCAAAACAGAGCGAACCAAAATGAAGAAACGAAGCACAAGAATGGACACTTTTATCACAAAAATAAAACCTGATCCAGTACCTCCTGTGCAGCTTTTGTATCCTTTATCATATTCATGACATGTGGTGCATCTAGGACATCCTTCAAACTATGCCTACAGACCAAAAAGTTGGTGCGGGCCAGTCAGTTTTAAGGAAGATCATGCAAAAAATAAATATATGTGCTGCATCTAAAACATCCATCAAATTATGCCAAACAGATAAAAATGTTGTTGGTTGGTGTCAGTAAGTTTTTAGGAATAATGTGAACAATAACACACACATCAAAACAGTATTAAGCATTTATGGGATAGGACATAAAAAACAGTTAAAAAAAAAAAAAAAAAAGTGAATACTACAGCAAACTTATTGAACTTTCCGAGACACTAAATTTGGTCAGTAGGCCCTCCACTTTCCCCAGTGCAAGTTCCTCTATCAGTAACATTACCTCTCTCGAACTAGAGGTTTTGTTATATGTCATTAAAGTTGGCATGAATGGTACAGCGGAAAATGTTACAAACCATTAATTTACACAAAAGCCCAATGGTTAACAAAAGCCTCATTGACTTTGATTCAGGAAAAGACTACTGCAAGCAAATCTCCTTACACAGGCATCTTCACAGAGTTTCGTGAAGAGTTACTTGTGAGATAGTGAGAAAATGCATCGAAGACGTACGAAAGCTGGTGTTATGCATTTATCTTTGATAATAAAGACTGCAGCAGCAACTTGGTTTTACTCATCAAAGTCAACCATAACTTTGTGTACATGGCAGACTCCTTGTCTTTTTTCCCTACATCATCTTGTTTTACAGCCAGAGATTCTAAGAATGTTTTATACTTCTAATAAACTGCTATCCCTCTTTCTGTCATTCTCCATATTTTTTGCTTATTACACACTTGATTGAAGGAATATTTATGTGAGATTTTTATATTTGAGGAATATTTATGTGAGCTTTTAACTGCTATGACTTAACTGCACAATGAGGATCATTACTTTCATATGATTCTTTTTCACAAAAAATCCTGGCTTATTTGTGTTTGTAACATTCCTTTTCTTACGGTTTGCCTACTAGAGTGTCATTTCATTTCATGTTCTTCAAAAAAAACAGAGTATCATTTCATGTTTGCGGATGAAACAACCAAATCATGTTCCACAAGCAACCAAACAAAACCAAAAATGAGCACAGAGTACAATGTGAAGTTTCTCATGACAAATGTGTTGTGGATTAAATGTTTACAAATCATACAGCTTTAATAAATAAAGGGCCTACTTGTATCCAGAGGTGGCATGAGAGAGAATAATATGAGATTTGTTCTCAATAATGTTTCTCAACTGCTGCCTTTCTGCTTCCAGCATCAAGTAATTATAAAACTGGTCCTGTAGAAAGTTAAGGACACTAGTAAGCAATAAAGATACGATCATTAGATTATGAGGATTGAGGGCGTTATGTAGCAAGAATGGAAAGACCAATTAACCTGGAGAAAGCAAACAAAGATATTTTTTTAGAAATGGTGATTTTATTGATAATCAATATACAACAGTAGTATTACAAGTGAGTGATTTAAATGATGGGGATTAATGTTCCCATTACAAGTGCTGCTCTTGTCACTCCTTCCTTGGCTAGCTTGTCAGCCAACGAGTTAGCTGTTCTGGGAATCTTACTCCATTGAATTTGCCAACCCGTCGTTAGTTCTGTTATCTCATCGAAGATGTTCCTCAGTTTCCATGCTGGTGAACCTTTTGTGCTCCAGCCAATAACTAATGCTGAGTCTCCCTCAATCCTCAATGGCCCACCGGAGTTATGAGAGTAAATTTTAATACCAGCTAGAAGTGCTCGAGCCTCTGACATGTTTGAGGTGCTCTGGCCGATAGGCCCTGAATAGGCCCATAGTGTATTGCCCGTGTGATCTCTAAAAATTCCTCCAATACCAGCTTGGCCTGGGTTCCCCATAGATGATCCATCGGGTTGAGGCATATCCAACCTTCCGGGGGGGGGGTCCACTCTTCCATCTTTTTAATCTTGTGGGTGCGGAATTGTATGATCGAGTCCCAATGCTTGAGGATTAATATGTTTGGAAAGGGAGGAAGTTTTTGAGCTGCTCTGGTCCATAATAGTATACTCTGTATGGATTTGACGATGACACCTTCTTTGGTGAAACTTCTGTTCGCAAAAATTCTTTTGTTTCTAACCACAGATTCCATAGAATAGCCGCCAGTGCGGTGTTCCAAAGTGCTTTATCGCAGTATGGCAGGGGGCAGTTTACCCACTGTTGGATGAATTGACTGAAGTTGTTTGGAAAACAGAGATATATGCTGAATTTTTGGAGCATTGCTGCCCATATACTTCTGCTGAATTTGCAATGCAGCAAGATATGATTGTTTGTCTCTTCTTGGTCACCCCATAGCTTGCACGAGTTATCTATGATCACTTGCCCTCTCTTCATTAGTTCATCACACGTCAATATTTTTCGATGCATTGCTGTCCAAATGAAATGTTGTACCTTCTTTGGAGCAACTAGCTCCCATGCACTACTGGCTGGGCTTGTCAATCCTTGTTGTTGTTGTCCCCAATAAAGTATTTTGTAGTAGGATGCAGTTGAGAAGCAGGTTGTGGACAAGGCTTCCATACTATATCATCATTCCTATTATCAGTTGTGAAAGTAGTATCTAGCAAGTGAGTCAAGGTTGTTGTATCAAGAGCCTTGATGTCAGTCAAGTTTCTTCTGAAGTTAAGGTTCCAAGTGTGTCTTTGCGGCATTTTAGCACTTCTGACAGTAGCCGCTTGGTCTGGCAAGTCGAAATAGGCTTGGAAATGATTGACTAAGAGGTGTGTCTCCTAGCCAACAGTCAGACCAAAATTTTATTTGTGCCCCATCTCTTGCATGATAACGAATATGAGCTTCAAAAACTGTTCTTTCTTTTAGGATTACTTTCCATATGGGAGTGGTAGCGTAAATGTTGAATTTTGGTAGCCACTGGTAATCACCATGGCCATATTTGGCCGCGATTGTCTTCCTCAACAGACTTGCCTTTTCTTATTAGTATCTTCACAACCATTTTGCTAGCAGGGCTTTATTCATCATCTTGATTTGCTTAATTCCCAATCCTACTTCCTTTTGGGGTTTGCATACTTGTTCCCATTTCACCAACGGATATCTGAAACGATTTTGGGATCCACACCATAGGAACTTCCTTTGGATTGCCTCTAGGTTTTTAGCAATGCCCTTTGGGCATGAGATTAGGGAAAGTAGGTAGTTGGGTATGCCTGCAAGTACTGATTTAATTAATACAAGTCTTCCAGCCTGAGATAAAAATTGTCCTTTCCAAGTTTCCAGCCTTTTTTGACATTTCTCTACAACTAACTGCCAGAGGATTTTTTCAACTCTCCCTTGAAAAAAAAGCAAACAAAGATGACAGAAAGTGAACAGAAAATGGACAAAAAGAGGCAACAAGCCCACATGAGACAGTCTAGCCAAAGGTGGAAGCACCAAAGACCCAGTAAAGGGCTTCACTGGTCCTTTGAGGTCAAATGATCCCCCACATGTGATAGCCAGTACGAGGAAGAATCATTTGCCCTGGAGAACAACTTAGAAACTTGGAACTGCCTAAGGAATTTTCTGAAACCAGAAAACACAAGTGTTGGAGGTACCAAATTACGTTTCTTCAATTGACATCACTTAGTTCTCACAATACAACAGAGTGAGAGAAGTTTTGAGCACATCTTTTGGTAGCTAGGAGAATTAAAAGCATGATTGGCACTTTTTAAATAGTTTGATATCTGTTACTACACCAGTGATTAAAATGATTAGTACAACAATTGCATTTGCCACTTTTAATGGTCCATCAACCAAATATGGCTCTCTAAGTTAAATTTTAAATTAGATTGCTCATTCAGTATCTTATATACAAGCCATGAACATAATCACACCTTGATATTTCATGATATGAAATAGGGTTTGTAAAGAACCTTAGTGAAACCAGGACTCGCAATTACGGCACAGCGCACAACCTTGAAGTCAACATGCTTTAGAAAAGCCTACAAATGACATCAGACAGTTCCATCCATCAAAATATGGAAGGTCAAAAATACAACATGGACCCAACAAGGAAGAGGAAACTAGGCATAGCAGAACTTAAACACACCTGAAGAACATGCTCGAAAAAACGATTCAGTGCCTGAAACAAGTGAGCAAGGTAAGAATATATCCAACTAAAAATGCCCCAAAATATTAACCCGATCTAAGACCTTCTGGTTGTCAGTAAGCCAATCCAAAAAGTTCATAAACCTCTGATAGGACATAGTCCTAATCAAAATTATTCATTTAAAAGGCAAAAGAAACATTAATCTAACGCTATATTTTAGTTTGGCAGTAACCAGAGAAACTCAAGCAGCATACCTTCTCATAACCAGCAATAGCTGGTCCATGCTTGCGTGGAATGGAGGATTCAATTCGAGCACGAGTTGCAGTCACACTGAGCCAACAGAAATACACATTACTCACTAAATAAATGTAACCAACAATGAGATTCACAATGTCATGTGCCCAAGCTTATTTTCTAGTTTGCACTTCAGGGTTTCCATATAAAACTTTGAATTTCGAGGAAGAAAAATAAAGCCATGTTCTAATGGTTTTTTTCCAAAAAAGGTAATCTTCCCCTAAAGAGAAACAAAGGGGTACAATGTGAATGGTACAGTATAGTAATACAAGAGATCAAAGCCAGCTTAACTGGGAGCAGTTAGCTCAGCTACAGTGTGGCCAGTTGCAAACATTGCTTCAATGCTTTCAACAAAAGAATAATAATAAAAGTTTGGAAAGTTAAAGAATCTATATGACCAAAAAGGAAAATATCTGCATCTGACTAACTCATAATCCTTGTATATGGACTCTTCCTAACAGTGATGAAAAGGGGATTGACGGAACATCTTGTGAAGCACTTTCAAGCTAAAGATCTAGGTCCACCTAGGTACCTACTTGGTATTGAGGTAGTGAAGAGCAAAGCAAGAGATGTCCTCAATCACAATCTTCATGAAGAGACCAGTGATGACCTGAAAGACAAGCCTATAGGAAATCAACTGGTTGGAACACTGATTTATCTGACCATCACACAGTCAGATATTTCTATTGCAGTCTCTGGGAGAGTCAATTTATGGATTGTTTGTGAAATTTGTTCCTAGAGACTGCACAGAGGAAGAAGAGATTCTTAGAAGGCCCACCAGGAGAGAATATTTCATATGGGTCTCAATGTTATACTCAAGTAGAGGCTATTCAGAAGCTAATTATACACGTCAACTATTGGTTACCATGTATCCATTGGAGGGAACCTAGTTGGTTGAAAAAGAAATATCTCAATGTGGTAATTCGATCCAGTGCTGAAGCAGAATATCAACTAATAGTGTGCACAGCAAGTGAACTACTTTAGGATTCAATTTTTGCTTCACGAGTTGGAAGCATTGTTTGAAGATGCTATAGTAATGAACTGTGACAATCACATTGTCATTTTCCTTGCCACCAATTCAGTCTTTTATGAGCTAAACAAAGCACTGTCTCAGCTCTCTTTCTGGTCACAGCCTCTCTCTTCCATTTTATCCTACTCTACTCTTCTCATTTAATTTCTTAAAATGGTTGTATTACAAAATCTTGTAAAGACAAAAGGTCATTAAAATCTTAAAGTACAATAAAAATTCTAAGAGGCATTAATACCTTTTTCCAATTAGAAATACATGTGCCAATCCTTCTTGCATCAATACAACAGCCAGATCAGCACTTGCAGCAGGGTCTGAGTTTGAAAAAGTTAAAACCAAAAAAAAAAAGTACAATTAATGGAAAAAGGAATATCTTGACCCAGGAAAAAAAGGTAAACAATTGTTAGTCATCATATATGCTGATAACTGCCCAGGGAAATAAGGTACTAAATGCATGATGTCTATACTGTCAGCACTATACGGTGCTAATGTTCAACTACAAACAATAAAATAATGTATTAAACTGAAAATCTCTACAGAACATACCACAAGCCTGACGGAGTACATCCAAAGCCCATGAATCCCAAATGTCCTGCAAATTATTTGGTAAAAAATTAAAATATTATGCCAAACACAATATGATATTCCTGCAATTTTTATTTTTTTTTGAGGAATATGATATTCCTGCAATTAAAAGGTAGAGAGTGCATATTGTCCGGTTAACTGAACACAAATAATAATTGAAGAAACATATTGGACCAATTGCATGTAGGTAACCAGTACAAAACTCGAGAAGACAACATGGGTATAAATAGAGTGGTAGTTTAATACTCAAAAGGCAATAGGCAAAATAGGGAAAGAAAATGCTATCCAAAATTATTGCAGGTATAAAGAAGGGAAGAAAGACAGAAAAGAGGGACAAAAAGCAGCAAAAGTTTAGCAAACTTTTATTTCTAAGAAGATTCTCATTGTATCCTACATATTGTCCGGTTAACTGAACACAAATAATAATTGAAGAAACATATTGGACCAATTGCATGTAGGTAACCAGTACAAAACTCGAGAAGACAACATGGGTATAAATAGAGTGGTAGTTTAATACTCAAAAGGCAATAGGCAAAATAGGGAAAGAAAATGCTATCCAAAATTATTGCAGGTATAAAGAAGGGAAGAAAGACAGAAAAGAGGGACAAAAAGCAGCAAAAGTTTAGCAAACTTTTATTTCTAAGAAGATTCTCATTGTATCCTAACAAAGTAATCAGCGTGTCTTCTTTATCTTTACTAGTCATTCATTGTGTTTTGGAAGTCTGATGTAGGTGAATTATACTTAGCAGCTTCTTCCTAATTAGCTACTAAATTCATTCCTAGTTAGTCATTTCAGTTCAGAATTTCATTTTTAATTGAAGTTAACTAATGTAGCTTTCGTTGAGGAAATGACAGATGACAAGCAATTTCAGCAGACATAAATAGGAATCAATTGAAATTTTATCACCTTTTTTTGGTTTTTGAGAAGTTCAAGCAACTTAATCAACTGTTAAGGCAGCTGTAATTTTTGGTGTCCTCAGAATAGTTTCCTTTTTCCCCTCCCTAATTGTCCTAGCTTATGATGTCATAAAAATAATTAAATGATCAGGACATAATAGAAGAAAAGACTTAAGTAACTCAAATATGAATGCTTAAGATGCTCTTAAATAATGAATTGACCAAGCATCATACGAACAAAATTTAACTGAAAGATAACGCCTGAAAGCATAAAGTACAGGATAATCCATTTTCTTTGCAAGTGAAGTGTCAATGTACAACTGCTACATATTAGCAGTCCGAATCCTTATTCGTAGCAGAAAAATAGTAGAAAAATTTGTCAACAATGCTGGCATGCATTCAAGGAGGGTGAGAATACCAGGTTGGCGAACAAACTATGGATGGTTAAAGAAAATTCCCAACACAAAAATAAACAGTAACATCCACAAGCCTAACTTAAGTTACCTTTTGCAACACAAAAGGTCGATGTTGCTCAATTTCCAGGGTATGGAAAGCACCTATCTGCATTCAGATACGAGCCATATTAGTACTACAAGTTTTAAAAAAATTATGGTTTTAACGAGAAGGAAGATACATGCAAGCAAAAGTTTTACCTTTACATATTCATTCTCTAGAATATTCTTTCCTCTTATACGTAAGACAGAGCCCTCATTGTCATAGTCCACACTCTAAACATAAAACCAATAATTTGCTCCGACTGAGAGACATATTTAAGAATGACTCTCAAGTAAAATTAACACAGAAATATAAAACACATCAAAGCATATTCCAAAGCATAATTTTTTAGTTGCATATAAACACAGGAGAAAAGAGAGGGAGAGAGTGAGAGAGAAAGAGAGAGAGAGAGAGAGAGGGAGAGAGAGAGAGAGAGAGGAGACGGAGAGACTTTTTTTTACATACAAACAACTTCATTACAGAGATACGCAGCTATTGTTACACTGGATGGATAATGAAAATGAATGATGACTAATAATACTCAAATTTGTGTCCTAACTACTCATCCTTCAGTAGACTGGAGGAGAGGCAAAATACCCACGCTAGATAGGATTGAATGGGGCCAACTTAGTTTTGTTCTACTCACCTACAAGAAATTAAAGTAATGGTAATTTGAAGTAGATCGTTCAGTTGCATCTCTAGCTCTGGATAAATGGTCCAGAATCAGTAGAATATGATGTGATCAAGCAAAATTGAATTCTTATAGAGAATAAATTGAGGTGTTCTGCTTGAATTATAACAGGATCCTGAAACAACACTAACAAGACACGGCCAACTTGAGACTTTGACTTTTTTAATGCATGTTAAAAAACTACATAGCACTCAACCTTTTGCCAAATCAAAATAAATCATAATCTTTTATTCGTATCATTTACTTCCTAAGGTTATATCCTCTTCATGTAAGGACCAAACAGACATCATACCTCAACTTTAATTTCCAACTTCAGCTTCACTCGTTCGGCATCCCGTCCTGCAGATGTCTCCCTTAGAACTTTTCTGTATGAGAAAAAGAATATTTTTTTACCATATGGAACCTTCCCACTATAAACCCATACTTTTTGTGGCAACAGAGAAAAAATTCAACACAGAATAAAGCATCAAATATGGAGCTTTTTAACTTGCTTGTCTAATTCAACTGCCAAATCCTTAAGGTCATGACAAATAAGACAGCAAAAACAATATTAGAACATGACTAACCCAATAGCCCGTTGGTTTCTCATTCTTCCCTACTTAAAGAACCCTATATTGTGGCCCTAGCTCCAAATGAGGAGAACATGAATAGCAAAGTCGTGAACTTGTAAGAGGCAATTTTGGCACTCTATTTGGTATACTCGCACAAAATTTTTGTAGTAAAAACAGAGGACTAATGAAATACAGCTTACTATGATGCGTACTAATCATGACCAGTAATACTTTGATATCACGGGAAGCACCACCTCCAACTAAACTACAGCCATCACACCAAAGCATCAAATAGAGTTTTGGAATAAGCGACTATACAAGTTCCACGCAAAGATGATATTAAGTTTTAAGTCCTTCCCTATTTATGGAATTCTACAACCTAGCCACGTAAAAGATTAAAAAAATAAATAAACGATGGAATATACGCCTTATCAGTCAGGTGTGGAGCACAAAAATAAGAGTATAAAACTACAGAACCGTATCAGTTACCGACTAAAACACAAAATCAACATAACAAATTTCAATTTTTTATTACAGTAATATTAGTAAGAAATGACGACAGCTAGAACTTAACAAGGATAGACCTGACAGTAACAGCCATGACAGAGTCTCCAGGCGCGATTAGATTATAAGCGTGCCAAAGATCATCGGATTCCTCCGGAACCATCTGCGAGTTGAACGTAATCAAGTAAGCAATATGAGCACTCTCGTAAACGAAACCAAAAAGGAAAAACAATAAAAACAAATACACGCTATTACCTTGACTCTTCCTGGTCCACCTGCCTGGAAATTTTTGTGAACGAGCTTCATCACGCAAACTGCAGCAACGAAGAGCCAGAAAATGATAGAAAGAAAGAATTTGATTTCAAGGGAGACTGGACCAAAAGCTCAGTGGAGCTCTCCAAATTCAAATCTGGAGACGAAACAGTTCGAAAGTTCGCACCAAATTCGTTTATATACGATCACGGCAACGATGTTCGATCTCGATTCTCTGGAACAGCCGAACACGGAAATGGAACCCCCCCCTTACGCTAACTTGGAACACACAGTTTTCGGATTCTTTTTGTTGCCTAGTAACTAGTAATTTACAGCTATTAGTATTAAATTAAAATTGACTTACTTGGCTGTAATTAATGTGTGTTACTTGGCTGAAATAAAATTGTTCTTATTAAAATATTGAATCGTGTGTTATAGAGACACTTTAATATGTTATACATACATACTTGATGTAACAAGTAATATGATCTTGAAAGAGGATAGTTAACATAAATTATCTAGGAAAGTAACTTTAAATATAATATATTAAGACACCGTGGAGAAAATATTTCACTTTGAAAATAAAATAAATACACAAAAACTTCTTATACGTGGTTATTAAGATTTTACTTTAAACGATAATGTTTCGAAAATCTGCTGGTCCGCAAAAGGCGCGACCGATTGATTAATTCGACTTAGATATGGAGAAAATTATAATTTTGTATTTTTGAATTTGGAAAATTGTGGGGATGTGATCTCCTGAAACGAGTGTGTACGAACGATGATGCCTTTGGTCGGTCGGACGGAAGTGTTTGTGTTCCATATTTTCGGCGATGCTTGGCCACGTTGGAGAGGGGGCACTGCATAGTGGGTCCCACCCCAGAGTGGATGACTTCTTCGGCAAAATCCTTCTTCAGTAGAATTTGGCTGGGCAAGGGAGAGGGAGGGTTGCGCAGTGGGCCCCACCCCCTGCGTGGCTGACTCCTTCCGAGAAATTTTGCTTCGGCAAAATTTGTTCTGCACTGTGGAGAGGGAGCACTGTGTAGTGGGCCCCACCTCCTGCGTGGCTAACTCCGTCGGAGGAATTCTACTTCGGTAGAATTTGTTATGCGCTAGGGAGAGGGAGCACTGTGTAGTGGGCCCCACCCCCTGCCTGGCTGACTCCTTCGGAGAAATTTTACTTTGGCAAAATTTGTTATGCGCAGGGGAGAGGGAGCACTGCGTAGTGGGCCCCACCCCTGCGTGACTAACTCCTTCGGAGGAATTTTGCTTCTGAAGAATTTGTCTTGCACTGGGGAGAGGGAGCACTGCACAGTGGGCCCCACCCTATGTGGGCTGACTCCTTCGGAGGAATTCTGCTTCGGCAGAATTTGTTCTGCACTCGAGGAGAGGGAGCACTGCGTAGTGGGCCCCACCCCTTGTGTGGCTGACTCCTTTGGAGGAATTTTGCTTCGGCAGAACTTGTTATGCGCTGGGGAGAGGGAGCACTGGGTAGTGGGCCCCACCCCTTGTATGGCTGACTCCTTCGGAGGAATTCTGCTTCGGGAGAATTTGTTATGCGCTGGGAAGAGGGAGCAATGCGTAGTGGGCCCTACCCCCTGCATGGGTGACTTCTTTAGAGGAATTCTGCTTCGGCAGAATTTGTTCTGCGCTGGGGAGAGGGAGCACTGTGCAGTGGGCCCCACCCCCTACGTGGCTAACTCCTTGGGAGGAATTGTGCTTTGGCAGAATTTGTTCTGCGCTGGGGGAGAGGGAGCTCAGCGCAGTAGGCCCCATTCCAACGTGGGTAACTCCTTCGACGAAATCCTCATTCGACAGTATTTGGCTGTGCTGAGGGAGGGACTGCGCAATGGGCCCCACCTTAGTGTGGTTGACTTTTTCAGAGGAATTCTGCTTCGGCAGAATTTGTTCTATGCTGTGGGGAGGGAGCACTGCACAGTGGGGCCCACCCCCTGCGTGGCTAACTTCTTCAGAGGAATTCTGCTTTGGCTGAATTTGTTCTGCGTTAGGGAAGAGACTGTGCAGTGGGCCCCACCCCAGCACGGGTGACTCCTTCAGCGAAATCCTCCTTCGGTAGAATTTGGCTGCGCTGGGAATGTACTGTGCAATGGGCCCCACCCCAGCATGGGTGACTCCTTCGACAGAATTAGGCTTTGCTGGGGGAGGGAGCATTGAGTAGTGGGCCCCACCCCCTGTATGGCTGCCTTCTTTGTTGGAATTCTGCTTCGACGGAATTTGGTTGCAGTGTGCGTAGTTGCTGGTGTGCTGCAACAAATCGAGGCTCCCCCCAAGCGAACAAGGATCACTTTGCGTAGAGGTAACGTATTTTCTTCTTCCTGACAGTCTCCGACTTAATTCGAGTCCGTCGGGTATACCCTCTCTCTTTTTTTTAGTTTCACCTTTCTTCTTTCCTTCCCCCTATTTCTTCTTCTTTTTCTCTCCTCTCATTTTCGACTTCACCTTCAGCCGCTCTCTTTCGAATTTTCTCTCGATGTCTCTCGATTTTCATCTCTTTTTTTTTTTTTTTTGTACTCCAAGTATTTGTTAGTTTGTCATTATGTCAGACTAACTACTCTCAGTGTGTCGTCCAATCGGGCGCAGTAATGTTGTGTCACATCTAGCTTGGTCGTCAGGTGCGGCGAAATGGTATTGGTTGCGTCCGGCTTGGCCGTCGGGCACAGAGTTCTTGTGTTGTTGCGTCCGGCCGAGCCGCCAGGCAGGGCGAATTTGAGTTGCCGCGTCTAGCTCGGTCACCGGGCGCTAAGTTTTAGTTGTGTCACGTCCGGCTCGATCGCCGAGCACAGTGGCTTTGTGCTGCGTTTGGCTTGGTCGTCGAGCATGGCAAATTTGAGTTGTTGCGTTCGGGTCGGTCGCCGGATGCAGGGCTTTTGTGCTGGGTTTGGCTTAGTCGCCGAGTGCAGCAAATTTGAGTTGTCGTGTCCGGCTCGATCGCCAAACGTAGGGCTTTTGTGCTGCATTCGGCTTAGTCATCGTGCGCAGTGGATTTTGATTTGTCACGCCCAGCTCGGTCGCCAGGCACTGAGAATTTGAGTTGGCTGCATCTGGCTCGGTCGTCGGGCGCAGAGCGTTTGTTCTACATCCGGATCGGTCGCCGAGAGCTGCAAATTTGAGTTGGTTTTGTCCGACTCGATTGCCGGGTGCGAAACTTTTGATTTGACCGTGTTTGGCTCGGTCGCCGGGCGGGAACTTTTGTGCTGTGTCTAGCTCGATCACTGGGCGCAGAGCTTTTGTGCAATGTCCGGCTCGATCACCAGGCACTGTGAATTTGAGTTGGCTGCGTTCTACTCGGTCGCCAGGCGCGGAGCATTTGATTCAGCAGCGTCCGGCTCAGTCGTCGGGCGCAAAGCTTTTGTGTTGCGTCTGGCTCAGTCACTGGGCGCAAAGCTTTTGTGCTGTGTCCAGCTTGGTCGCCGGGTGCGGAGCTTTCGTGCTGCTTCCGGCTTGGCCGCAGAGCGCTGCGGATTTGAGTTGGCTGCGTTCGGCTCGATCGTCGGGCACAAAGCTTTTGATTTGACCATGTCCGGCTCGATCGCCAGGCGCAGAGCTTTTGTGTTACGTCCGGCTCAGTCATTGGGTGCGGAGCTTGCTGGTCGTTCCTCAGGAAGACTCGTTTTGCGATCAATTGACATACATTCTGCAACTCGCCGAGGAGCGGTGGTGCGGCAAATGTAGGTGGCTGAGGTCTGCTTTTTTTTTTTTTTTATTCGGCTAGATGGCTGAACTTACAAGAGAGTCAGTGTACTCTTGACTATTTGCCTTCTCTCTTTTTTTGTTGCTTGTCCATTTCTTTTTCTTTCCGCGACTGCTCTTTTTTGTCGCTTGCATTTTTCCTTGCTTCAATTGTTTTTTGTGCGACCTTTCTTTTCTTTTGATAGTTGGACACAATTTTTCTCGACTTTGATTTATTTTCTCTTTTTTTTTTTTATTTGAGAAAGGAGTAGTTTGTGTACCTGATTTCTGCTGATGCGAATGCTTGCTTTGTCGCAGAGGGTCGCACCATCTTTCTCCTTTCTTGGTTTGACGGCCTCAGAAGCTTTGATCACACTGAATGGTGTTGCGTGGCTCGGCCTCCGAATTCGGGACTAATGCGCAAGAGAAGTCTATGCTACTTCCTCACGGCAAATCGATCTTTGGTGGTTGTTCTGTATGTGCTCCTATGCCCAAGGTCCTGCATGACTTATGGAGTCGTCATGTGTTCTACGACGACGACCAAATTTCCTATCTTTCAAGAGCGGACAAGTCGGCCTGAAGTGCGAGCGGCCAAGGAACCGGTGACGTTTGCCGATCAGCAAGAGAGACGGCCCGACATGCAAATGGTCAAGGAGTCGATGATGACTATCGACCAGTAGAGGGATCAACCCGGTATGCAGATGGTCAAGGAGTCGATGATGGCTGTTGACCAGCAGCGGGATCGGCCCGGTATGCATCGAGAGGTGCCGTTCGACCTCGCTGAATTGGAGCTTCCTCAAGTTTAACTTACTCTCTTTTATAGTGTTTTTTTTTTATGTCATATCGCATTTCTTTTTATTGCGAGAGATTTGAATTGCTTCTCGATTATTTAATGAAGAACTATTTCTCATTATTGATTCGGCCTTCTTTTCCTTTTTTTTCTTCTAACGACCCATCACGCGTAGAAGCGTTTAAGGAACTTATCGTTTGTCATCGACAACTTCGAGCCGTCTGCCGTCACGAGCTTATATTCTTCATTGGTATAAGCCTCTTCGACCGCGTAGGGGCCTTCCCATTTCGGCCCGAACTTGCCCCCCAATTTTTTTTCATGAAGAGCATCAATCGTCGCACTACGTCGGTGATGGAGATATGTTGACAGAGGTGACATCATGCGCGCGGGCCTTGGCAATGGCAGCTCTCAGTGTGTAAATGATCGCCGGGGTCGGGGTCGCTTTCTTCCTTGGCGATGGTTGGCCGACTAAAACTTGGTGGACATCGGCAGACTGACATGTGGTCCGAATTGGCTTCATAGTCTGGTAATCGAGGTCGTGCCAACTTTGTGGAATGTGGCGTCCCTCCTTCCTTAGCTTTTCTTGCGTCGGAGCGAGGATAGGGACAGCGAAGGGCGACTCTCGTGGAGCTGGTCTTTTGTGAGATTGCCCTAGGCATTTGGGGCTCGGGCACTTCTTGACTACACTTCGATATTAAAGCTTTGGAAGTGGCAAAGTGACTCCTTCTTTGGACGGAGTTGGCTCGACGTTGCGGCAAATTATGAGAGGGGCTTCCCCTTTCTTTCTCCGCGACTGCGGAATGTACCTAAGTATAGGCACATTGCGCTTCATCGGCACCAGTGCCGTCGATGAGGTCGCCTGGTTGTTGTGCGCTTGTATGGGCGGCACGACTTTCAACACCAAGTTGTGTTTTGGCGTTTGATTCGGCGGAACAACAATTTTGGCATTGGGTGCTTGACCCGGCCAGGACAATGCTTTGACGGTCGACCTTGTCGTTAGATAGAACTTGGCGTCGGCAAATGAAGCTTCGGCCTCGGTGAACGGACTCTCGTCGATGTACACCGTCTTCTGTTCAACATCCTTCCAGTACTTGAAGCACTGGTGGAGCGTCGAAGGTACGACCCTGTTGGTGTGGAGCCATGGTCTACCCAAGAGTAAGTTGTATGAAGTCCTGGAGTCGATTACTTGGAACAGAGTCTCGCCCATCATGTCTCCGATGAGCAACTTCAACCGTATCATGCCAGGCGTGTGTTGGCTTTCTTGGATAAATCCTTGGATGAGCAAGGAGCTTGCAGAAAGGCCTCCGACGGAAATGCCGACGTTCTTCATCATTTGAATCAGCAAGATGTTGACCGCGAAGCCGCAATCGACGAGAATGCGGTTGACAAGATGGTCCTTTATGTAGTCGGTTACGAACAACGACCGATTATGGCTTCTTGCCCCGAGTTGTGCATCCTTCTCTCGGACGTAATGCACGGTGGGAAGGGGATGATGAGTACCTCTCCTGGTCAAGACAATTGCTGCGATGAAGATGTTTTTTCCTCTTTTCTATATAGAGGAGTGAGGCCAACATTTGGTTGGTCGTTATTCTGCATCATGAATTTCTCCAATTCGGCTTGGATCTTTTTCGTCTCGTCGAGAGCTCGGAAGAGAGCCTGCCTAGATTAGATGTCCAAGTCAAGGTCGTCTTCAATCTCATTTAACAACGAGATTTGTTGCAAGGATATCTCAAGGTCGTCACACTCGACTATTGGCAGCTTGGCTTTTTCTTCCCGACTGGCCTGCTTAGGAGAAGTCGCCGAGCATGTCACTACCATCGACGGTGGCGCGAAGAATTCCTTCGGGAAGAACTACACCACAGTGACGGGTCTTCTTTTTCTTTTGTCTGCTCCTTGGACGTGGGTCTCAGGAGCCTTCTTTTGGCACTTTACGACTCTTTTGTTTGGCCGTTTCGCCTTTGTTTTGGTGGTCGCTGGCGGTTCAATTTCTCGAACAGGTTTCTTTCGCCGGGTGACCAATATCCACCCTTCTGCATCTGCTGCAACAACTTCTCGAGGTGCCGATTTTTGTGGGACCTTAGCCGGTGGTCGATGGTGGTGTTGTTTGTGTTGGTGGGCCAGACTTGGGACGATATTCCCTCATCACAACCCGAGGCTTATTGAGTCTAGTTCGCCAACTAGACTCGGCCCAGATGGAAACGATGTATGTCGATGCCGCTCCTTCTGCTCTGTCGATTGCAATGCGGCCTTGCGCCGCATGATTCGATCCTTTAAAACGAAACATTGCTCGGTCGAGTGACCAAGTAGACGGTGATATTTGCATAAGTTTCAGTCCTTTGATCTCGCAAGGTCGCCGGGTTTTTTGATGTCCGACAAATTGTTCAAGACATTCTCAAGAAGCTGCTCGAGCATGATGGGAACGTCGGCGTCGGCGAAGGGGTAGGCTTTGCTTGCATCTCCACCAACGACGGTTTCCAGTAGGTACCCCCAGTGGGCGGCCGGGGAGGGAAGTTTATTTTTACATTACTTCCGACCTTGATCGGTTCGAAAGCATTTGTGGCGAAGGAGTTCTTTGTCTTCTCCTTCGCGTCTTGGGTGGTAGCCTTCCCTTTTTTACGCGGGTCGGCTATTGGTATGGCATCTTTCCCCTGTTCTTCGATGAGAGTTTCCATGTTGTGAGCTTCTGTTGCAAGCTCCTGAAAATCTTTTGGCTTCTTGTTTTGGATGTAGAACAGAAGCTCCCACTGCATCCCTCGAGAACACATCTCGATTTCGGCGTTGAGCGATAAATTGGAACTCTCCTTACAGTTGAGGCTGGGATTCTTCCACCGATTAATATAGTCGACCACTTTTTCTCCTTCCTTTTGTTTAAGGTTGGCCATCTCGACTAAAGTCACAGTATGTCGGGTACTGTAGAACTGGCTGAGGAACTCCCGCCCGAGTTGTTCCCAGGTATTGATTGATTCCTGCGGCAATTCGATATACCAATCAAAGGCGTTGCCTTTCAAGGATCAGCCAAATTGCTTGACCAACAGGTTGTCATCTGTGTCGGTGTTGTTGCAGGTCTCGATGGAATAAGCGACGTGCTGCTTTGGGTGGTCGTCGTCATTGAATTGCTGGAACTTCGGTGGATGATAGCCGAATGGCATGGGGATGTTATGTATCCTCTGCATGTATGGCTTCCGATAGGCCACCAACTTGCTTTTGTCGGAGCCGTTTCTCATGGTGTGGTTGATGAGTTCAGTCACCGCATCGAGGGTAAGGGAGTTCGACTCTTCTTCGTTTCGTGACTTCCAAATGGTCACGGGAGCTGTTGGCCGCTGTTCGTCGGTAGCAGGTTCCTCCTGATGAGGTTCGGCCGTGGCGCTTGTGGTCGCCTGATTCTTGAAGACTTCTTGAGAGACGCCGCCGGAGTTGGTGTTGGGCATGCCCATCTCCAATCGCTCTAGTATCCTAACGATTTGAAGGTTGCGGGCTGCGAGTTGCACGTCTTTGATGCGCAATTGTTCACTTTGTTCTTTTAACGCAGCCTGCATTTATGCAAGCAGCCCCTCAATTATTTTGGCTGAGGTGGCCATTGCGGCTATTCTGTCGGTTGGAGCCGCGGGAGAAGCTGTTGTCTTGAAACAAAGTGGAAATGGCTTAATTGGCGACCATGCTGGCGAGCTGGCCGTCGGAGTTCATTGTAGGGACGAGGTCGCTGTGGGCGACCGGGCAGAAGAGTCAATCGTTGTTGGGTGCCTGTGAGGCAATGTCTGGATGGGCGACTGACTCGATGGAGTGGCCGCCGGTGTGAATCGACCCAAGGAGGCTGGTAATTGAGCCACAGGAGGTCGGCGGCGTCTGTCGACGTGGGGAAGACACGGGTGATCTGTTGGTTGCGGTAGTCAATACTGCCAGAAGATCGTGAGAAACCGTCATGATCTGTGACTTGCCCCTTGCCGTTGTTCTAGGCAAGTTTGAAGTTGATGTTGGGTTTCTTCCTGCTGCGGTGGAAGAGGTTGCATCTCTGTGTTGCTCGTATCGCCAGACCATGGTTGATACAATCAAGTCCCTGCGTGAGGGTGGCGATTGAGTTGGACTGACCACCGGACTATGCGCCGGTGGTGTGGTGTCGACGGCCAGGTGGGTCGGCCTATTTGCTGTCGGGATCATCCTGACCTGTGCGGCGACCAGTTTGGTGGAGGCTAGAGTAGGAAGTGGTTGTAGACGGCACTCGAACGGCGTGCGTCCCTCACGAAAGGAGCATGTCCGGTGGACAAACCCTTATGTATACATGTATATTACATATAGTCACCCAAGAAAATACAATAGCTTGTAGTAGATCTCCGATCAGTAACATCACTAGCCCAATCAGCATCCGAGTATGTAGAGAGTTGAAGTTGCAAAGAGGAACCAAAAAATAATCTCTGAAACAAACTGCCTTTAATGTATCGCAGAATGCGCAAGACATCGGCATAATGAACAAAGCGAGGAGCAAACATAAACTGACTAACAACATGAACTGCATAGCTAATATCCGGACGAGAGATAATCAAATAAAGCAACCCTCCAACTAATTACCTGTATAATGTAGGGTCAGATAATAATTTACCATCAGCAGTCTGAAGTTTAACATTGAGCTCCATAGGGCTATCACAAACCTTGCTATCCGACAGACAAGACCGATAGAGCAAGAGAGAAGCATACTTAACTTGAGAAAGGCCATAACCATCATCAAACGGAAGAACCTCAAGACCAAGAAAATACCGTAACTGGCCAAGATCTTTCGTCTCAAAACAAGAGCTAAGATAACGCTTGAGATCAGAGATGCCCTGTATGTCATCACCAGTAATCACCATATCATCAACATAGAGCAATAACAGAATTGTTCCAGAAGAAGACTGACGAGTAAACAATGCAGAATCATGACTACTCTGTGTATACCCAAATTGAACAATCTTGGAACAGAAGGTAGAAAACCAAGCTCGAGGTGCTTGTTTGAGTCTATATAATGCGCGACGAAGTCTTCATACCTTCCCGGAAGGAAGTGAAGAACCGGGAGGGGGTACCATATAGACTTCTTCAGTGAGTGTATCATTCAAAAAGGCATTCTTCACATCCATCTGAAGAAGATCCCAATGACGAATAGAGGCAATGGCTATCAGCACACGAACTGAAGTCAATCTAGCCACCGAAGCAAACATCTCCTCATAGTCAATGTCATACTCCTGATTATATCCTTTGGCCACAAGACAAGCTTTATACCGATCAATAGAGTCATCAGCCTTCGTTTTAACCTTGTAGACCCACTTGCAACCAATAGGAGATTTACTAGGACGAAGAGAAACAAGGTCCCAAGTATGAGCTTTGTCTAAGGCTTGGAGCTCTTCAGCCATAGCTTGCTGCCATATAGGATTAGAGGAAGCTTCCCTGTAGGAGGAAGGTTCATAAACAGAGGTAAGAGCCGAAAAGAAACAGTGATAGTCATTGAGACGTACCGAAGGCCGACGAATGCGCGAAGACTGACAAGATGCTAATGGAGGGACGTATGGAGCCAGAGTAGGAATAGGCTCAGACGACGAAGCGGTGGAAGGCACAGGCACGTCAATTGCAGGAGACGAAGGGGACAAAGTATCGTTAGACGGCGAACCTGTAACAGAATCAGAGATAGGAGAGAACAATGGAGAAGCATCATCAGGAAAAATATCAAAGACAACTGTAGGAGACATAGAAGACTGATGTGAGTGTTTTGGCAAGGAATAGAATGGAACATGTTCCCAAAAGGTGACATGACGAGATATGCGCAACTAGTTAGCAACAGGATCAAAGCACCAAAAACCTTTCAGTTCAATACCATAACCCAAAAAGACACACATAACAGACTTGGCAGAAAACTTATCTCGCTCACGGTCAGGCAAAAGCACAAAGCAAGTAGAGCCAAAAACATGAAGAAGGGAATACTCTGGAGATGTACCATAAAGACAAGTGAACGGGGTAGAGTTCTGGAAAACATGTGAAGGTAGCCGATTAATGAGATAAATAGAGGTTAAAATAGCCTCACCCCAAAACTATTTCAAAACAAAAGAAGACAGCATGAGTGTGCGAGCTATTTCTACAATATGCATGTGTTTACGCTCAACAACCCCATTCTGTTGAGGAGTATAGGGGCAAGAAAGTTGATGTAAGATACCATGCGATTGTAACAAAGAACGAAAAACATGAGAAACAAACTCTCCCCCAGAATCTGAGCAAAAAACCCTTATAGATTTTGAAAATTGAGTACGAACCATAGTGGAGAAGTTAACATATGCATTATAGAACTCAGAACGAGCACGCAACAGATACACCCAGACAAAACAAGAATAGTCATCAACAAAAATAATATAATAAGAAGACCCTCCCATGGTTAGAACTGGGGCAGGACCCAGATATCAGAATGAATCACATCAGAAGGAGCCAAAGAACGGTTCTCGCCCGTATGAAATGGCAATGCACTATGTTTCCCAAGTTTACAACTAATGCACTGTAGAGACGCTGAAGAAACAAAACCTAAACCTCCAGATGAAATCATTTTATTCAAAGTAGAACGAGATACATGACCTAAACAATTGAGCCGAAGTATAAATTTTGAGTCTTAAGTAACAGAAAGACTACAACAAGAAGAAACATAATCTGAAATGTCTAGAGTATCTAACTCAAAAAGCCTTCCAACATTACACCCTGTCCCTAACACCTTCCCCGTTGACAGGTCTTGTACCTAACAGCCAAAAGAAGAAAAAATGACATCACGACCAAGATCACACAACTGACCAACAGATAGATTCATGGACAAAGCAGGAACATGAAAAACATCAGAAAGGTGAATTCCATGAGATGTACAGACAAAACCAGAATAAGAAACAGAAAGCGTATACCCATCGGCAGTATAAATAGGAGATAACAAAGAAGAAGAAGTAGACATGAAAATATTAGAATCAAAAGTCATGTGATTTGATGCACTAGAATCAATGATCCAAGAAGACTTACCTGAACTGGCAGACAAAGCAGAAGCTCAGGAAGTACCTTGACCAAGACCTATGAGAGCCTTGTTTATCATCTCCTGAATATCACTAAAGGTCGGAATAGGACTAGAAGAGGTAGAAGGCAGCGAAGGCAATGAGTCATCCTGAGAGGCTGAAGTTGCAGTCGTGCGAGGTGTAGAGGTAGAATGTGGCGACTTCTTGAGTTTAGGACAAGTAAACTTCATATGCCCAAACTCTTTACAGTAATTGCACTTTACCTTACTCATATCCCGAGTAGCACCAGGTTTGCCTTCTGATGAAGCAGAGGATTTCTGAAATGACGTGGGAAAAACTGTATCAATACCACCCAATGAGGGACTAAAAGGTCCCCAAGTAAGTCGACGAGTCTCTTCGGCCAACAACTCTGATAATGCACTCTCAAAAGACAGTAGTGGAGTCTTGTGCAACATAGATGAGCAAATTGAGTCGTACTCATCACGAAGTGCCATAAAAAATTGAACCAAATGGGCTTCCTCAATATACTTCTGAAAAATAATTGTCTACCTCATATTCAAACTTAGGATCCATGGCTGCTAAATGATCCCACAACAAGGACATCTGAGCATAAAAATCAGAGATGGAGTGATTGCTCATCTATCAAAGAGAATGAAGATCCATTGCTAATTTATACTTTTGAACAAACTTAGTGCCTATATATCGTTTTTCCAAGAATAACCAAGCATCTTTGGCACAGTCAAATTTGCCAATCTGAAAACTGATGGAAGAAGAAACAGAACTAACCAATAGAGTAAGTATCTTAGAAATGTTAATTTCCCATTCATCTATTGCTTTCAAATTAGAATTATCAGCAGCAAGAACCGGTAGTGGACAGGCACCAGTGACATATTTCCACAAATTTTGGCCTTTCAAGAAAGTACGCATAATGGAGACCCAATGAATATAATTGGTGCCATCAAACTTCACTGGTACAATCTAAGCAATATCCATGCTCGTTGCCATTAGTGTTCCAAAACAAACACAAAGACAAACAGCCAAAAGAACAATGTCCAATCAGGAAAAAAAAAATGAAGTCCAATCAGGGCAAAAAATCGAAGTCCAACAATGCCAAGCCAAAAATCGAACTAGCAATCACCAAAACCCCAAACAGACAGTCGCAGCCTGCCACGAATCAATACAATAGTAGGATTTTTTACTCCCACACAAGCAACCGCAAGACAAAAACCAAGATTCAAGCAACACACCTGAGGATGAAGCAATTTTTGACTGATAATTGCTGAAGAAGGAGTCGCTAAGACGAAGTCTAGCAACGACGCGTCTCAAAAAAAAATTTCAAAACCTCTCAAAAAACTCAAAAATTTCTAAAATTTCAAGAGGGATCTAAAAGAGGGAACAAAAACGACCCAAAACATGGTCTCAGTGAGAGATTTGAGGCTTAGAACAGCGAGAAATCGCTTCCCAAATCTGTGCCAAAACCCTAATCCAAGGTTTAAGACGACCGAGTCACGCTGAGTTGACTTGGTCGAGTCGCTGAAACTGACCGAGTTGGGCTGAGTTAGCTCAATTTCAACCGTTTCGTGATCGAGTCTGGCTGAGTTACGCACCTTCTCAACAATGCACGTAATTTTCTGGCTCTGATACCATGTAAATTTATAAAAAATGGGTTAACTTTCATTAAACTGTACAAGTCTTTAAATACATGGGTTACACATATACAGAATGACTAAATTACCCTTATGTATACATGTGTATTACATATGTATATTACACTAACAAGGCAAGTGGCAAGATGACATAGCGATGATGAGGCTGATATGGCTATGTCATGATGATGACGCGATGATGATGTGGCGAAACTCTGGGCTTGAAGATGGGCTCTCAGATGTCGCCTTCGAAAATTGCTGGATTCACCCACGACGAACTATCGGTGGGTTTATGGGCGACTGGACTCACCATAGATGGGCCAATCACATTTTGGCACCTATAGATAATATAATGATATTAAAGATGGTGTTCTTAATCTCTAACATCCAGTGTTTTCAAAACCAAATCGAATTGGCCGGTTCGACCCCGGTTGAACCAGAATTGGTGCCCAGTTCGATTGTTATTGACTTGGTTCACTATAATTAGTATTATTTTTGTTTTTTTTAATAGAAATATTAATTATATAATGTATAATATTTAATGATTAAATCATAGGTCCAACCTTGTCTAAGCTGGTTCAATAAAATCCAATCACAATGCCGGTTTGATGGCCGGTTCACTTTTTAAAACATTGTTAATATCCAATTTTTAAACTAAACTGAACTAGCCGGTCCGATACGGTTGAACCAAAATGGGACGCCAGTTCGATCCTTATTTACTTGGCCCAGTTTACTATAATCAGTATTATTTTTATCTTTTTGTTCTATTGAAATATTAAATACATATAAAGTGCGAAGTATAATTGTAGTGATGAAAAACCTCCGGTGTGCAAAGCGGCGCGACCGATTGATTAATTCGACTGAATTACAGAAAAAATTTTAATTTTGTATTGCAAATTGGAAAATTGTATGGGTGCAATCTCTTATACTTCCTCTTATTCGATCTTTGTGGGTTGGTTGATGCTTTTTGTGATTCGATGGTGAACTTCGAGTTTTCTAGCGAGTGTGCACGAACGACTACAGATATAGTCGCCCGGACGAAAGTATGTGTTCCGTGTTTTCAACGTGTTGACATCACTAGTGAACTTGTAGAGCTTCTTCGGTAGACTGTGTGAATTCCGACGAACTGACGAAAATTGAAACTTCTGGTGCGATAAGGCTTATTTTTTGGAAAACTTTTTTGACCCGTTTGATGGAGCGCTTATGGCTATTTGTAGCTGGCTGAATTTGAGATTTTGGAGGTTGATCCTAAAAAAAGGGATTTGGCCCTGCTTTCACTACTCCCTAGGAAGGGGAGTGAAAACTTAGTTTTCCTCATTTTTTCCCTCCCTCAATCCTAAGGAAGGGGATCGGTGGAATTGTAGTTATTTTTGGCTTCCTCTTTTGAGCAGAGACCAAACTTAGTTGATTTAGACTTGGGATGAGTTGGGTGACAACGAGGTGAAAATTGGTGTCAACATTGCTTGATAGCAATGTGCTGGCGTTGACGATGGTGACACTAGTGTTGGTGACGTGGTCAGGGGATGGACATGCAAAAATGGATTGACAGGAATGATGGATCAGTAGATTTGATGGACGTACCTTAGATGGGCCAATCGAATTTTTGTGCCTACCATAATATTCAATAGTTGACCCATTAGATCGACCAAAATTGGACATATTACAGATTTGATAGTTGATTGGCTAATTTTTTAAAACATTGGCAATATCAAATGTAATGAAATAAACAATTAAATTTTAATAGTTTATGTATCTAAATCTAGTAAAGAAAACAGAAATTAAAATATTATATTGAAATAATTTTTATTAACTTGTCATGTGATTTACTTTTAATAATAATGTCTACATAATCATAACAAATACAAATAATTTACAACGTTATTGTTTCACCGAAAAATCTGCCGATCCGCGAAGAGGCACGACCGAGAGAGTAATTCGATTTACGACAGAAAATCTGTGTTTACAATTTATATTTGAATATCAAGGAATGCGAGTACAATCTCTTATTCTTCCTCTGATTCGATCTCCGTGTGAATTGATGAAGTTTTGGCTTTTGGTGAGTGGACGTCGAAATCCAAGTTTCTGGAACGAGTGTGCACGAACGATGACAGCTTTGGTCGGTCGAACGAAAGTATTTGTGTTCCGCATGTATCGACTTGTTGACGTTACCGGTGAACCTGTAGAGCTGCTCTAGTTGAACAGTTAAATCTCGACGAACTGCGAGTTGCTTAACTTCTTCGGCTCGAAAGAGTCTCTGTGCGTGAGAGTATTTCTCGACGAATGATTTTCGAACCTCTTCGACATAACGTTTCTGGCTATTTGTCGCCGGTTCTGTCCAGTTGTTGAGGGTCACTCCTGGGAATGGGGATCACGATCCCCTTTCTGATGCTGTTATTGAGATGGGAGGAAGACTGGGAAATTCCTCTGTTGGATCCCACTAATCAGGATTGTGGGTGTATTTCCTCGGCTTCTTCAGTTGGCGACAAGGCTTGGTCGTTTAACTGATGAAGTAGTTGAATCGTGGCTGGCTGCTGACTGGTGCTGACGCGATAATTTATTGTTGACTGGGGCGACGATTGTACTGATGATGCAGCGACGCAAATGGGTCTGGCGATGGGCTGCAAGTGACTTTAAAAATCGACAAAGCCTACCCACGATGATCGATTGCTAGATTGATGGGCATTTGGGCTCGTCGTAATTGGGCTAGTCACATTTTGGTGTATAAAGTTATACAAAAATTTCAAGTCAGATTGTGCCTTTTCGTTTAATCAGGTGTTCTAATGACAAAAGTAATAGGCGACACCATGTATGATTATTAAGGTCCAAGCTCTCGTGTTATTACTAATAGATACTCATAGTAGAAATTTGATGATTTTTAAATATTGATAGCATAAAAATTGTCATACATGGACACGGTTGTTTAATTTTTTCCCATTCATTCCCTCTTTTTTATTTGTTTTCTATTACTCAGTCCATTTAAATGATTTCTAAAAATGGCGCGTAGTTCTTGCTCAGGTCTCACTCTCATCTGCCTCTGGCGCCTGGCGCCAAACTTTACGATTCGTTTCAGTTATTCTTTTCGCGGTCGCTCCTCGCGAATTACAGTTTACAAGACGGAGGAGAGAGAGAGAGAAACGGAGGAGGTGACGATAGCACTTGCAGAGCGTCTCTCCCCTGCATGCCTTCGTCTGCAGTGCAGACACGTTGAAATGAGCACCGCGAAACCCAATCCCTGTTGCCGCCTGGCGTTCCACGTATCCATCCGCCGCGCATCCGTCCTATTCAGTCTCCCCCAGAAAGCACCATGTCGGCATTTCCTACCTCTTCCAACTTCGAAGTTCTTTCCACTTCCTGCGGGGGGTGATGGGGTTCCCGTAAGCTTAAACCTTTGCCGCTCGTAGCGAGTCGCGAAGGGAAATTGGGCGTTTCCGGGGAAGATTATTCAAGGGAGTCCTCTTCTTTCTTTAGACTGAAAGATGAGGTCCATTTTGAGCGCTGGATGGAATTTGGGGAAGAAAGTCGCCTTGACTGGGGCAGCAATCAGCACCGCTCCAGTGATTCTCCCTCCCTTGATGGTCGTCTCCGCGGTGGGGTTTGCTTTCTCCGTGCCTTTTGGTCTCGTTTTGGCGGGTTATGTCTGTAACCAGAAGGTCATGGGTTATCTGCTCCCTGTTCCCGATATGCCTCCGGAAGGGTTCGAAACGTTCCGAGAAGATTACTTTGGTGAAGAAGAGGAAGGGGAAGAAGAATACATGGACACGGAGAAAGATTACATAGGCCAAATTGATGAAAGTGGTAGACTTGGGGATTCCACATTGGCAGCCGATGTAACTGGGACGGAGCAGCAAAGCAGAGTTGAAGAGACGATTGTCGAAGACAAGGAGAGAAGAATGGACGATAGCTCTCGCCAAGATAATGGACAGTTGCATGCGGATATCAGGAAGGAAGAGGAAGAGGTTTTGGTGAGAGAAAACGGAGAAGGAATTGGAGCGGATGAGGAAGAAATCGAGGGTTTTGTCGAGGCCAAAAAGCGGGAGCAAGCGACTGTTGGAGATGAAAGAGTGATAGAAGTCGAAGAGAGCGGAATAGGTACAATTCCTCCTGGAGGAACATGCCCTGTTGAAAAAAAAATTCAAGATGAAGACGACAAGGTTGAAGAAGAAGCTATTTTACGGGATATTCCAATTAAGGACGTTGATAAAAGTGAAGAGCCAGCCATGACTCTCGAGGCTGAAGATCAGTCTTCTTTATCTAGGAGTTCTGAGCAGGATGTAGCTTCAACTGGAGTTGCAGTTGTTCCAGATAAAGCTCCTGCTTTGGAAACAAAAGACGAAGAGTCAATTGAAGTTTCTTCCGATGAGGTGAGACACCGACTTCTTTTCCTAGAATTTGCAGTACTTGACTCGTTGCCTATATTGCACTGAAGTATGTTGACTTATATGCACTTACGATTTTGAAGTAGCATTTATACGGTAGGAAGTTGGTATGTTCTTAAAAAACCTGTGATTGCTTCATGCTTGGGAGGATTGGCGAGATTAAGGGTTGCCAGGGAGAATCCCCTCACCGATTTGTAGGTATATTCAGGCTGATGTGGCTGATGTTGACCATGAAACAGTTGAGAATTGATCTGGTGAAAATTTGAATAAAGAAAGAGAAACAGTACATCGTGGCGAGAAGGAAACTACTGATATGGCAGATCGGACTGGCAAATGTGGAGGTCTTGGGTTCTTGATTCGTGATGGTTTCATCTGTGATGGGTGTGATAACATTGAAATGAGCGAGAAAAACTAACATGTTGAGTTTTCTATTAAGAAACCCTTGTCTACTAATCCATAAGTTGACCAAATAACAAATATGGTGTTGTGACTCTTTTCATCTACCCCATTGAAAAACCAACTTAGCAGGTAGTCTTAACTGTTCGTGGAGTAGTCCTGCATAGGCAAATGTTAGAAAATATTTAGTTATTTGGTAGGAAAAGGCATCTGAACTTTAGATCCTCTTTTCTGGACCGACACAGGCCTATATTTACCATGATATCAGAGTGGTCAGCTATCTTGCTGATCCTAGTTTGTGCCTCTTTGGTGTTTCTTATCTGGAATGTTTTTCCTTCATTATAGGCTTACATATGAGGGGAGTGCCAATGAGAATAGCAACCATGCAGGTTATTGTTAGGATTTGGCTAGTCAATTTGGGATAAGCCAAATTCCGTAGGAGAATAATTAGTGTACTCTCTGAAGCTCTTTGTGAGGTAGTTGATCTGGCATACAACTCCAATAACTGGATTTGTTAATGTGAAACCATGGAAATTCGTTTCTTTTGAGTAGAAAGATCACCATACCTTTATCTGCCTATAGTATGAATTTAGTTAAGAGTATCTCTGAGTAAACCTTGATGTTCTTAATTTAGTGAAGAGTATATCTGACTATACCTTGATTTTTTGAATTATGTGAAGAACTTCTCCTGTTAAACAGTGAGTTTTGTTGTGGGTTGCAAGTTGCATGTACACTGTGCTATTAAAACACAGAAATAGACAATGCAAAATGACTGCAAAGCATTATTCCCTCTCTGAACGAGACTGAACTCTAAAGATGTCAGAAAAATACCACCTTCTGATGCCATCTAGAAACAACTCTATTGAAAGAGATTTTATCAGTGGATAAAGCTTTCGAGTTGTACTGTCAGAAATGTAGGACACAACACTTTTTCATGACTAGCTTCGTAGTGTAACCTGTTATAGCTGTTTGATGTCCTTCTCATAAATGTTCTTTTCCGGTTTCCTTGTGTATTTTTTAAAAATAAAATTAATTTCCCAAGTAATATATATATATATATATATATATATATTCCCCATTGGTAAATTATCGTGGTAGTTGCGGCAAAAATGACAAATAATTTTATTAGCAAGTTCCAGTAGGATGTGAATATAAACAGAACAACTGGATTAAAAAGTATGTCAATCACAAAAAGGAGTGGAGTTAGTAACCATTTGTTTGGACTGGCACACTATAGTTGAGCTTTTGCACAAACATATCAGTTTGTGTCAGCAAAGTCATCCTCTGTCAACAACTAGTGTTGTGGACACTGTGTTGTAAATTTGTCTCCAGACTCGTATTTTTGAGTCCTACAACTCCTTAAATATGATCCTATCATTCTGGAACTCTTGTGTTATCTTTGTATTCCCTCGTTTTATTGCAAGTATCTCTGTTTCTTTATAGTGTTTCTGAAGGATTAGTGCATATATCTCTGTTTCTGTTTACTGCTTAAGCAGGATTGCCAAAGCCAAAACAACCATGTGTATGTTTAAGGATAAACTACTAGTTATGTCAGAACCACAGGCACCCGGTCTGTTCAGTGACTGGTGTCTGAATTTTAAGTATTGACCATCTGATTTAGGGATATTATTGAAGGTTAAGATAAAATTAACTAGTTACATTTGCCCCTTATAAGAATCTTATGTCATCCAGAGGAGTGAGGGTGTGTGTGATCAACATTCAAAAATGTGCATAATCAACATTTAAAAAAAAAAAAAAAAAAAATATAGCCAAATTACTGGTGGTGATATACATTGGGGACGGTAAGCTGACCAGTCTCTTGTTTTGTAGGGTTTGTACTCAGAGGAGGAGCTATGGAATCAAATCAATGCATTGCGAACGATAGTTGGATACAAGGGTGATGTGCATGACTCCTTCATGGAGGAACTTAAGGCCTTTTATGTCTTCACAGGAGTAGATCCACCCACTTCACCAGATGACACTTCCGATCTGGCGGACGCAACTGAGAAGCTCCGGTTCCTAAAGACTGTCATAGGGGTCAGATAATGTGTTCGAGTTCTCCTGCTTGAGCGTTTTTTTTCCCAGTTACCTATTGTAGATTACATTAGGATACAATTCGAGAGAACTTCCTTGATGTTGATGTCTTGAACTTGGTGGGTACTAGTTTTATTGTCTAGAGCTTCATGCATTGTTCTGTTTCTGCTGTGTGTATCATGTATGGCTCAGAGGTCTCACAACCTGTATTTCATCCTTTTTAAGAGTAGGTACCATCCATAATGGTGTTTCAGAACGTGGTGGTTCCTTGTCTGCTATTTTCTCCTCTGACCCCATGCAGGTACTTGGTAGAGAGGAGCTCTAGATGGAGGCGACTGTTGTCGCAGAATGCGCATAAATGTGCCATCGGAGTTATCTTTGCATTAAAAGCATCACTATTTAGTGATTCATGGTGGTGGTACTAGATCTCTTAAATGCTGGACATAGAGCTCGTGCCGGTACTGCTTTTACGCCAGGAAAATGAAGGGCGGCTGTTTCGTTATGGCGCACATTAAACACCATTCTGTTTTTTTGTATGCATAAAGGATAGACAAAAGCAGCAGTTTTCGTTCTGGTGCAGATTGCTCAAGTCTCTGAAAAGCCCAAATCACTCTCACCATTATCACTTCTGAAATCTAACAAACAACATTCTGTTTTTTCGATATACATGGAGGATATACAAAGTTGTGCTCTGCCGATTCAAACTGAGTTAGCTGAAGCTCCCGCGAACTTAGTAACGTGATGAGCTTGGATTTCCTCAAGTACTATCGACTGCAGTTGACGGAGAAACAGATTGAGACTGGGATGATGCCGCCCGAAGCCTCTCCCTCCTGAAGCTTCCGAAATCAGAAACTAGGCTTTGGTCTACTTTCTGCTTCATATTCTCCACCAATCTTCTCAGCACCTGCATACACCCTATTATTTATATGCCAACCATTTTCGAAAGATAGTAACGTTCCATTTTCAGAGTCCAACTGACCGATTCGGAGACGTTCTTGAGTACATCCTGCGGTACAAGGGCTAAAGCTGGAGGAAGAATACAACTTATGCTCATCTCGAGGTGACCCTTAAGACGACTCCGTGGACCGTGTTTATGTGAGTAAAGTGTTCCTTGTACCCCCAATGCGAAATGGGTAGGCTTCACCATACTGTCCAGTCCTCGAAGCTCCCATCTTGTCTGGAGAATAGCAGAAACAGGGAGTAAATCAGAAGAAGGTTCCCTGGTAAATCAATCGTGAAGGAAAGGAACTGTTTCCATTTTAATAATCCGACATTGTTAGGCCACCGACTGGCCTAATTCGACCAGTGCGGGTTGGCCAAGATTGTACGAAGTACATTACTGCTTTAAGGTGCAGGACTCTGTTAACTGTTTGCGGAATTCCGGGTGGATAATCCTCGGCGTGGGAGATGGATCTCAAGCGCATGTCAACGACAGGTCTCACGGAGAGAAAAAGGAAGTCCAACGGCAGCATCTGAATCCTCCATTCCTCCTGCGAGAGCGCGGTGAAGTACGGATTAAGGGAACCTGGTAGACTGTAGTAAGAGAGAGAGAGAGAGAGAGAGAGAGAGAGAGAGAGAGAGAGAGAGAGAGAAACGAAAGAAATAATGAACAGGGCTCACCTCATTCAGCCTCCGGCTCCTGTTTTCTTCCGGAAACATTGCTCGAAAAACCCGAGAGCGATCCTCTAAATATTCATCAAACGATGCCTGCCAATGTCGCCATACAAAAAATGTGTTCTTGAACGGGAGCATTGTCGCCGAAATTCAAAAAGTAAAGTAACAGGACAATAGCCCTACCCCGGAAGATTCCTGGAGCGGCAAATCGGTGGCGATACAAGAACAAAACGTGGACATTTTACCAGAATTGCTACCCGCGTCAAGACTCATCACCGGATTCCCTCTAGCATTGCGTCTTGCACACTGCCGTCTCACATTGTTCCGATCTCTGGCGACCCCGGCGGTCCGGAAACCAGAATTACGGACCCGAAGGCCGGAATTAGGCATATAATACTCGCTGAGAGTACCCCGATCGTCTCCCGAAGGAGACAACCGCTGCTGGCATTTGAAGAAGACGCCTGCCGCAACTTCCCCCATTCAGTGTCGATTCTCGGAGAAAGGGATCAGTGCGATGAAGAGAAATTTAGGATCAGTGTTCATTTCCTTGGAATTCCCACGTCCAAAGCGAGCCTTCTTTCCTGGCCACTCGTTTCTCCTTTTTCCTGTACACTGTCGCTTCGAGAGCGACGAAGCTGGTGGAGGAGATGAGATTCAGCGCGTTGCTGCTCCGCCCGTTTCAGCGCGTCCATCTGCCCCTGCCAATCACTTTCCGCTCACGTCGGATTCTTCTCCTCTTAACGAGCGTTTAACAGACTTCCCTTTAATTAGCTTTTTAAGTCATTAATTTATTTTTATAATATATGGAGATGGCGACATAAATATTAAATAGGCTCTAAAGTGACAGACCTGGATAATTTAAGACTTGCATGAGTTTGGTGTAACTAACCAACCTTACTTGTCGCCAAAAATAATATAACCGATTAGAAAGAAAAATCGCACATTTTTGCTACGTGGAAGTTAAGAATCATTAGTCGCCCACCAACTGGTGCGTTTTGTCGGCATCCATCCATGATTGGTAAATCAGTAACAAAAATATGTCGAACCTTAATGCGGCATGTGCTCTTTTAGAAAGATTTAAGTTACTCATATACCCTAATAAATGTCAAATTTACTTTACCATTATAAATCTGCGAAATAGGACGGAAGCCCTTATTTATATGACACAGAGTACAGACAGACATTATATAACGAGATTATATTTTCTTTGGTATTATTTTAATATTTTTTTATAATTATAATATGTTTAATAAGAGCACTGAGAGATTTGTAATTAGTTATTTCTACTAACCGCAATGCCTTAGTACCCTACTGACATCGGATTTGGAGATTCTAGTTTGGGTTTCGAGGAAGAATCAATTCCCTATCATTGATATCCACGCAACAATCCCTAAACCCTTGCCGCCAGATCGGCGTGGTTTACGTGGCAGTGCAGGCGGGTAAGGGCGGTGAATGCTGCTTTTTTTTTTGTGCAGCGCAGCAGCGAGCGCTAGGGTCGCTAACAATATCCAAGTAGCCCAGATTCTTGGACGGGGGACGACTGCCAACGCTGCAAAAAAACACAGTGGGACCACCCTTTTTACGCGAAGGAGGGCAGGCAACGGCGGCAGCGGCAGAAGCGACCCGGCTCTGACCCCAAAAAAAAAAAATAAAAAAAAAGTTTTTTACCAGCCTTTTTGCGAAAAGATTCCCTTCGGGTAACCTCGAGCGACGAAAGCGAACCGGACGCGGCCCGAGCCGGGTCAACGGGGATTTGAGAATTGGGGTCTGGGGATGGGTCTCGGTCGAGTCAACAATCGGCTCCGGGTGGGGAGGCTTAAGCTGGTTAAGCCAAACCCTAAGGTTAAATACTCCTCCCTCTTTTCTCGCCATCCCATACCACCACCCCTGCGCGCACGCTCGCAGAAAAGCCCGACGCGGTCTCTGCGCTCCGAGGAAGATTTTACCTGCGTCTTCTCGGAGCTCGATTACGAAACCCTAGGGTCTTCGCATTCGTTCCGCTTCGGCGAACACCACAGTCTCATATTGTTTTTTTTTTCTTCTTTTTTTCTTATTTTTATTTATTTATTTTGCTTCGGGGAGTTTCTCTCTCCGTGTCGTCGTTCGTCACTGATCAGTCTGGTCGTGATTCTATTGGATTGTTTGAAACCATGGATCTGCCGAGCCTTGCTGTTATCTTACAAGCGGCTCTGAGTCCGCACCCGGAGGAGAGGAAGGCGGCCGAGGAGAGCCTTAATCAGGTGAATTATGTCGTTTTGTTTATTCCTTGCTTTTTTGTCTGGATAGTGTCTTTGGTTACCTGATTTTTTGGAATGATTTTTTTTTTTAAAATTTTCGTTAAGTAAGGTTTACGTCTCCGCGAACTCATTGCCGGTATCCACTCGTCATTTAAAGTTGTGGAGAGTTTGTACCCTTGCTGAGAATTTGCTCATTTTTAGTCATTGGAATTGAGTATATTACTCTACTCGACTGAAGCACGGAGTCGGATTTAAGACGTGAGCGGGAATAAAGTTTGTTTATTTCTACTGTTTTGGCTTAATATGAGATAATTCAAAGATTTTTTTTTTTTTTTTTTTTTTTTTCGGAACGTAAGTGTTCTACCTACGGTTATTTTATTCTCTATTTCTAATTATTTTTAAGTCGAGTTCGACAACCTGTGGCTAAGGGGCTCGTTGATCATTGTAATCTTTCCTTACCCGAATTAAGCGAAGTTCAAGAAGTCTCCTTGATTAGTACACACATCCTTTTTTCCATTTTCTATTGCAAGTCCTTCTCTTCATGGTTAATTTATCACGATCATGATGCTATCTACCCGTCACAGGCAATAATGAAATGGTACATTTGCAGAATCTCAACTGTCTTGCATGGGTATTCTTCTTTTTTTTTTTTTTTTTTGATTGTATTCTCAATGGAACGGCTTTATATTTCCATGAAGTAACTTGTGAACGCTGACCCCCACCTATGAGCATTGGAGATTTTTAGTGTCGATGAGGGCCACATACTGCATCTGAGGTTCTTGTCTTCATGAAATCCTGTTATATATACAACCTTAATTATTATGGTCTGGATGCAGTTCCAGTACTCTCCCCAGCATCTGGTGAGGCTGTTGCAGATTATTGTTGATGGCAACTGTGACATGGCTGTACGCCAGGTGGCCAGTATACACTTTAAGAATTTTGTGGCAAAAAACTGGTCACCTCATGAGCCAGGTGTGTATTCTTGGAAATCTTAGCTTAATTTCAATCAGTTTCTTGATACTCAATTGAGGGCATTTTTTTATTGCAGGTGAGCAGAGTAAAATATTAGTAAATGATAAAGACATGGTCAGGGAAAACATTCTCCGGTTTATTGCTCAAGTTCCTCCTCTGTTAAGGTACCGGGCATCAAACTTCTCCATTGTGCATATAAAGATTCTTGGTGGCTGGTGTGGTTGCATTTAACAGCCCTCATACACTACTTTTCTGGAATTTTTTGCTGATATAAAAAATTTGGTACACAGTGGAGATTGTGTGTAACACCCAAGGTTACTACTTGGGTCGTGCATTCTAGGGCTGTCTTGTTAGATCAAAATGCTTTTCAAATAATTCATGTCATTAATGCTCATTTCATGCTCCAGTCTCAAGGCAATGGCTATGAGTGACACTATTGTTACTCGTTGATTCAGGATAAGCACGATCATTCATGATGTTTGATGATTGAAAATTTTATATTTGTGACTGTTAAGGGTTTGATTATGAAAGAAATAAGACGAGAAGTTCAAGTAACTTTACTGTTAAATAAATCATGTCATAAGCTGTCTTATAATGGTGGTTGGGGTTTATCATCCCCTTTTCTATGCATAGGCTAAAGAACAAAATTCTGCTATTTACTTTGGTCTACTGTTTTCTCTTGTATGGTTTGGACTTTCTAATATCTTTTGTACATTACACAGAGTACAGCTAGGTGAATGTCTCAAAACAATAATCCATGCTGATTACCCTGAACAGTGGCCTAGTCTTCTCCATTGGATAAAGCACAACTTACAGGATCAACAAGTTTATGGTGCTTTATATGTTTTGAGAATACTTTCCAGGAAATATGAGTAAGTATCTGCATATTCTATTCAATCTTTTGATAATTACTCTGAACAGTAGCACTGCTGTTTTTTTTCCCCTGAAGAAAGTGTCTACTCTTAGACCATGTACACTTTCATAGGAAGTGCTTAATGGTTCACGGCGTGGATATTTGCACAGTGTTCTGTGAATGTTTTATTTTTATTTTATTTTATTATTTTTTGGGAACTGTGGTGACTTTATTGAGGCAAATAGAAATAAACACAGCAGGCCTAAAGGCAAAAATTTCAGCTAGCTATATACTGCAGCTGCTTAGGGGGAACACTTAACTAAAATCCTATTGGAACATTCTGGCATCATTGAATTTTTTGAATACTTTCGCAGCATAGTAGCTTGAACATTGTGTCAAGAATGGGTTTGTGTAGACTACTTTACTCATTCTGTCTTAAAATGATGTCTTTAATATTTCTAAGTGAAAACAGATCCCTTCAACAGTGTTCTAGGTTTTTCTGTTTCCTTATTTATTTATTTATTTTTATTTCAACCATCTATATAGCATTTGTGTTTTTTTTTCTCTATCTGTCGTGTAATTTAGTGTTTTCTGTGTTTGTTTCTTACGATTTTTATATAATTTTGTCTTTTCTTTATTCCTGTAGGTTTAAATCAGATGAAGAGCGCACACCAGTTTATCTTATTGTTGATGAGACATTTCCGCATTTACTTAATATATTTAACAGGCTTATTCAGATTGTGAACCCTCCTTTAGAAGTTGCAGAGTTAATTAAACTCATTTGCAAGATCTTCTGGTCATCAATATATGTATGTGTCTGTAGTGTCACCTATCATTCAAATGCCAACTACTCTTTTATGTTCTATCTTATATCTCTGCTTTTGTTGTCTGCAGTTAGAGATACCAAAGCAGCTGTTTGATCCCAATGTGTTCAATGCTTGGATGATCTTATTCTTGAATGTACTCGAAAGGCCTGTTCCTGTAGAAGGTCAACCAGTTGATCCTGAACAAAGGAAAGCTTGGAGTTGGTGGAAAGTAAAAAAATGGACAGTTCATATACTAAACCGTTTGTATACTAGGTGAGCTGCTGCATGAAAATTAATCATTATGTAGTACTTATCATAGTACAAGTTTTTTGAATTTTTAAATTGCTCCACAGGTTTGGAGATTTGAAAGTTCAGAAAGCAGAGAATAAAGCTTTTGCTCAAATGTTTCAGAAGAATTATGCTGGGAAAATTTTGGAATGCCACTTGAACTTGTTGAATGTGATTCGTGTGGGTGGATATTTGCCTGATAGAGTAACCAATCTCATTATTCAGTATCTGAATAGCAGGTTAGTTCATTGTGGATACTGATGATCATTAAATTTAAATTTCCTCTTATTTTTGCTGTCATTTTAGTAAATTAGATTCTTGTGGTTCTAAAATTTACAAATTTGTCAAGGGTGTAAATTATTTTTCAATATTTTCCTTTCCTGTTGCATATTATTCTCATACTCGTAAGTCAATTTTAGTATTTTTGGCGTTGTGGATACAGTGAACCGTCTGTACAATTAAGTTCTATGTTGTGATGCTGGTGTAGTCAATTTGAGTTCTGGAATGAAATTTATTGCTAGCCATTCTGTTTGTTCTGTTCTCTTCTGTTGTGTTTGAATGTTTTTTTATGTTGCTTTTGTTTATGTGTTTCTTTATGTTTTGCTTGATATTTGTTTTCCTTGGAGTATGTGAAATGACTGTCCCGAGAAAATAATTTAGTGTGTATAAGAGTTCTAATCGACATCCTTGGCATATTTAGAGTCTCTATTTGGTTTTTATTAGATCATTTCTGTAAGAGATAAATTTGATTTAACTTTCAACTATAATAATATTTTTTAATATTGAAGCAATAGAATTTTCAACATTGTCTTACTTCTGATTCAGATAGGGCATATCCCATTGTAGATGCGAAGCTTACCTTTTGATCCTTTGTTTTTCCTCTTGTAAATATTTGTGATATAGGATTTATTCGTGGGACTTCTTGTGCTTGAGGGTCTTTTATAATTTTGAAGGTATATTTTTGACAAGGATTTACTGTTTGTTTGTGTATATGCAGTATTGCAAAGAATAGTATGTATCAGTTGCTGCAGCCGCGTCTTGACATTCTTCTTTTTGAGATAATTTTTCCTCTTATGTGTTTCAATGATAATGATCAAAGACTGTGGAATGAAGACCCGCACGAATATGTGCGGAAAGGTTATGGTGAGTTTGTCAAACCAAATGCTTGATTTTTTATTTTTTTATTTTTTTTATTTTTTGGTGTGCCTATTCAAGTTTCCTTTCTCTACTCTGCAGATATAATTGAAGATTTGTACAGTCCTCGAACTGCATCAATCGATTTTGTTAGCGAGTTGGTAAGGAAGCGTGGCAAGAGCAACCTTCAAAAGTTCATTCAATTTATTGTAGAGATATTTAAGAGGTATTTGAAGTCATTTAAAAACTTATTTATTAAGGTTGGAGGTCCAATATTTAGGAGTATCTGCTTTGTGGGATATTTAGGTACGATGAAGCAGCCATGGAGTACAAACCATATCGTCAAAAAGATGGTGCACTTCTTGCTATAGGAGCATTATGCGATAAATTGAAGCAGACTGAACCGTATAAGTCGGAGCTCGAGAGGATGTTAGTCCAGCATGTTTTTCCTGAATTTAGCAGTCCCGCAGGCCATCTAAGAGCAAAGGTATGTCCAATCTATTTATGTGAGTGCGTTGTTGAAAGGATTCACAAATCTTGCTGCTCATTTTCCCTCAGATTTTTTGATGGATGAACCAATTTGCTCAGATGCACAACTTTCTCTACAGTTTTAACATTGCCTGCTACTAAAGACAATTTATATATTTTATTGATGTCTTTTGCTGTTTGATGTGAAACTAGTTTAATTTGCTCAATGCCTAATGAAAGAGGTTATTTTGTTGGTGGCCAAGTGATACCAATGAAGGTCAAGCTGCACCAAGTATAACATGAAGTAAATGCTGGATGGTCGAAGCTGAGTTTGGTGTGTAGTGTCTGACTATCAAACTGTACCAGATGGTTATTCCTCCATTCTTTCCTCAGTGGAATGCTGTGGAAAGACCGTACAGTAGCTGGAATGTGTCAAATTTTAGACAGATGGGTAGCAAATTAGGAGAAATAGTACCTTACTATAAAGCTTGCAGAAGCACCTGGGAGTAACTTTTTTTTAGTGTGAAAGCACAAATTTTATTGGTTGAGGATGAGTTACATCTGATTACAAGAGGCTCCTTTGCTAGCACACCCTTACAACAAGGGATTGGAGTGAGATGCACTCCTTTGTTAATGAGTCTGCCACAGAGTTGACAGATCTCAGGATTCAACTCCAATTGCTTGCACATCCATTAGCAAGCTCAATGATCTCCTATGAAATATAAAGGATACTCCAAGAGGGAGAAATCTTCAGTCCACCCTAGCAAATTCAGCTAATGGTTCAGAATAGTACCTATTGATTTCAGTAAATGGTTCAGAATGCATGTTATTGATGTGATCCTCCCAAATTGCCCTGTGGTAGATAGAAAAAGGAATGTAGACTGTCAAGTTTATTTCATTGTTCTCGGTATCAAGTGCATGAATTGTATCTGCATTTTTTGGTGGTGTTGTTAATAGTATGTTTCTTTGGAAAAATAGGCTGCATGGGTTGCTGGCCAGTATGCCCACATCCACTTTTCTGGTCAGAGTAACTTCCGTAGAGCCTTACATAGTGTTGTGTCTGGCTTAAGGGATCCTGAGCTTCCCGTGCGTGTTGACTCGGTGTTTGCCTTGCGGTCATTTGTTGAAGCTTGCAAAGGTAGGAAAATGTTTTGGGCAGTGTGTCATATATAACTTTTGTGAGACACTCTGATTGTTCCTATTGGGCTGTTTTTACTGGTGTTTTTGCTTTATCCTGTTGCTTTGTGCAGATTTGAATGAAATTCGACCGATTCTCCCTCAGTTACTAGATGGTACCTACTGGCTTGTTGGTTAGACGACTCCTTTCCTTTGTTGCTATTATATGTTGACATCTTTCTGGGCTTTTTGCAGAGTTTTTCAAACTCATGAATGAGGTTGAGAATGAGGATCTTGTATTTACTCTTGAGACCATTGTGGACAAGTTTGGGGAAGAGATGGCACCCTATGCCCTAGGGCTATGCCAGAATCTGGTATTTGTTGCTTTCCTTATAAGAAATCCTGTATATTTTATAATTTATTACTTGAAAATTCACTCTCTTTCTTTCTTTTGTTACAGGCTGCTGCTTTTTGGAAGTGCATGGAGTCCAGCGAAGCTGAAGAAGATGCTGATGATCCGGGTGCTCTTGCTGCTGTTGGGTGTTTGCGTGCTATAAGCACAATACTTGAATCTGTCAGCAGACTTCCTCATCTCTTTACTGAAGTTGAACCTACCTTACTACCTATAATGCGCAGGATGCTTACTACTGATGGACAAGGTATCTTAACTTGGATTTGTATTGTTCCAACTTATGTTATATAAATGTTGTCTTTTTTTTTTTTTTTTTTTTTTTTTTTGCGGAAATAGTGATTGTTGTCTATTTAAAAAATGAAGAAATCTGCACTGCTTAAAACAGCTGATATTTGATCAAGATTTTTTCGTATTACATATATTTGATAGTATCTTGTTCATATATTTAGCTGCTGCAAACAATGGTTTTATTTGCACAGTTTGTTGCTCCCAATATTGTTCTGAATTGTCATTATTGCCCTTGTAATGTGAAAGATATTCTTCTAAATGTATAAGAGTAATTATAGAATTGCTATACATTTGACTGTTCACCCCATTTACCATTTTCATGTGTTTTTTAAGCAATGTTTCTTTATTATTTCTTATGTCTTTTCTTTGGGCATTCTCTGATTAGCATTCTCTAACTTTTTTTGCAATATACTATTATTTGTTTTGCAGAGGTTTTTGAGGAAGTTCTGGAAATTGTTTCTTACATGACATTCTTCTCTCCTACGATTTCTTTGGATATGTGGAGTCTGTGGCCTTTAATGATGGATGCTTTAACTGATTGGGCTGTAGATTTCTTTCCAAGTAAGAGTCGCTCTCTCTCTCTCTCTCTACACACACACACATATATATATATATATATATGTATGTATATGTATCTATATATGTATGTATTTATGTATCCATGTACATATATGTAGCATTTGGTATATATTTATGTATCCATGTACGTATATGTAGCATTCGGTATGTCTATGGGTGTATTTGTTTCCGTCTTAGGCACTTGAGTATTGTAGTTGCATCACTTGATTTTGTGTTATTTGCAAATGACATACTTATTATTGCTTTTTCTATCTTGTGTTCACATTTTTGGTGTGCTGTCTGTCTTTAATGTGCCATTGCCGTGCAGATATATTGGTTCCATTGGATAATTACATATCCAGAGGTACTGCACATTTTCTCTCTTGTAAGGATCCAGATTATCAGCAAAGCCTTTGGAGCATGCTTTCATCAGTAAGCAAACATAATTCTGATCTTTTCTATTTGATATTTTGATTAGTTCTCTTACTAATTTCTAACTTGTTGTCATTGATAAGCAGCTTATGGCTGACCATAACTTGATGGATAGTGATATCAAGCCTGCACCAAAGCTTATTGAAGTAGTGTTTCAAAACTGCAAGGGTCAGGTGGACCAATGGGTTGAACCTTACCTTCGAATCACAATTGACCGTTTACGTCGAGCTGAGAAGTCATATTTGAAATGTCTCTTGATACAAGTGGTGAGGTTTCCTTTCCAAAATTCTTATTTTGACTTAAAAGCTTTCTATACTCCCGAAGGCAAATTGCCTTGTTTTTTACAATGCAATATCTCTACTTCCTGTGGATGAGATATTTTTATATTATTGAAGAATGGAGGGAAATTCTGTTCTTCTAATTGATTGTCCGAATCTTTGTTTTGCAGATTGCTGATGCACTATTTTATAATGCATCTTTGACACTTAGCATATTGCACAAATTTGGGGTTGCAACGGAGGTTTTCAACCTTTGGTTTCAGTTGTTGCAACAAGTAAGGAAGAGTGGTCTCCGTGCAAATTTTAAAAGGTACCTTTGTGTTTTCATCCGTATTATCTCTCTTTGTTCGCTCCATTCAGTATATGCAGTTTGTTTGCATGTTATTAGCTGATTTGGAGATCTGCAGGGAACATGACAAGAAAGTTTGCTGCTTGGGTTTGACATCACTTCTGGCGCTTCCTGCGGATCAGTTGCCAAGTGAAGCACTTTCTCGTGTGTTTAAAGCTACTCTTGACCTTCTTGTTGCATACAAGGATCAAGTTGCAGGTATAAAATCCTTAACTGGGCCTATTGTTTTTATTTTTATTTTATTTTTGTAAAATAACTATATCATCCTTGAATTAAACAAGTACTCTTATGTGGTCAGAAGCCACCAACGAGGAAGATGGTGATGATGATGACATGGATGGGTTCCAATCAGACGAGGAAGAAGAAGAGGAAGAGTCTGACAAGGAAATGGGTGACGATGGTGATGATGGTGATGAGGCTGACAGTATTAAGTTGCAGAGACTAGCAGCTCAGGTTGCAAAATTTGGGGAGTTGTTAAATTTTTGTCTATCACATCATGGTGTCTTGCTACTGGGCATGTGTCCTCAATGACTTTGAAGAGAAAAACCCTTACCACTTGACTTCTGCATGCAGGCAAAGGTTTTTCAATCGGATGATGATGATGATGATTCAGACGATGATGATAGTGATGATGAGGAGCTGCATTCACCTATTGATGACGTCGACCCTTTTGTTTTGTTTGTGGATACAATGAAAGGTAAGACTCAGGTATCTACGAAAGTAGTTTTTAGTGTTAGTTTTGATAGAAGCTCTCGAAAGCAGGGAAGTGGGGAATGCAATACTGCAGCATACCCTTGGAACTCCCTTGTTAGAAACCTGGCTGTTTGTCTTGTTATTCCCGTAGTGATTTGTTGTGGGTGGTGTAGGGGCACTTGTGTATTGTCCAACAGCGCCATATGTCATTTCCTGGCACTGATTTCAACTTTCCTCTTTCAGTTGTGCAAGTTTCAGATCCTGCACGCTTTCAAGGTCTGATGCAGACCCTGGACTTCCATTACACGGCACTTGCCAGCGGAGTGGCTCAGCATGCCGAGCAGAGGCGAGCTGAGATTGAGAAGGAGAGATTGGGGAATGCAGCGGGTGCTTCATGACTCGTTTGAGTGTGCACAAGGATTAAAAGTTTGCTTCTCTTATATTTTTGATGGTCCATTTAGATAGTGGGTGAACGGAAGATCACCAGGTCTGGGGAAATGGGGATCCCCATGATGTTAGGCCAAGTTGGCCCGGTTGAGTCTCATCACAGGTTCCTTGTGTGTAGTGAGCCGCCTGGTTCTCCCTCAGTTTTGCACCATTTTCGCTTGCGAGTGTGACAAGACTGTTGATTCTGGGAGAGATACTGCTCCATGGGGGGGGGTGTTATCTTTCGGCTCGGGATGTGTTCTTCGATGGTGGGTCATGGTCAATCCTGCCAAGCGGTCGAGGTTTTGGCTGGGTTTCAAAAAAGTCTCAATTAGGTGGGGGGAAAGAAGATTTCCCTTTGGCATCACAAGTTATATTGTTTTCTGTGAAATGCTCACCTGTTTTTTGGTTGTTCAACAGGGAGATGTTTCAGATATAGAGTGTATATGAATGATTATTTATCAAAAGAAAATGAGGCATTAGTCTGTATTTATTATTATTTTTTTAGGGGGGGACTATTACTCGTGAAACAAGTCTTATTTTTTCATTTTTTGGTGAAGGGGTGTTTTTTTGTCTTTTAAGAGTGTTTGGTTACCGGTCTGGAACTGATGCGCTTGTCTCAGGGGGTCCTGCTGTATGTAAACAGCTCTATTATATTTATCTTTTTGAAAAAGATGGAAAGATATAATTCGCTCTTTTGGTTCGGGGATTCTCATCCCAGCCCCCCCCCCCGTGTTAACGCATAAAGGGTCTTATATCTTTCTGGTGCTTATATCATTTGAAAATTGCTCCCTGATCCGGAATCTTATTGGCGCCCAAATAAATAGATACTTTTTATGATCGTGATATATATGTTCATGATTTTAACATCATGTGACTCGTAAACATGATGAACTATCCCACGAATTGCTAATCACAAAATTTTGGTTTAATATAATTTCAGCAAAGTAGTTAGTCATTGAATTAGCCTTGGATGAGTGTTTTTATTTTCATCCGAGTAAATCAGTGGAAAGACCTTTGTCATAATTAAAACCAGCTTATATGGTAACAAAACAATTATGTTGTCAAGGTCCAGCCACTAATATTGAGGAAATAAGAACCCTTCTTCCAATTTTCACTTTTGGGTGTATTTTCTCCTACGTTTCTTAAAAGCATCGGAGTGATGCCTTCTAAATTTGGCATAGACCGCAACTTCTTTCCTCGAACGTTCTATTTTGAACTTGTACATACGGTTTACGTAGTAACAGAGATATACTAAAAAATTAGACTTACCCAAATTACACAAATCAAATTAACATGAGGGCATCAAATCAAAATTATTCTCCTAAGCCATCCATACTCGTCCACATATACAAGATACATGTTCCTGCCTTTGTTAATTTTTATTTGACCATAGCTTTAAAAATTTAAAATAACAAAGTCTGGTTCATTCTAACAAAGTTGTAAGACAAGGTGGCAACAAAATTTCCCATATATATTTTGCGTTAATCACAACCTAAACAACTTTTAGAGGTTAATAGCTCGAGTCAATAATCAAAAGATTCTTGTTAGCAGTACTCACGATATAAAATTAGAGGGTTAACAGCTACCGCTTCAAAAGATTCAGAAAAGAACGAAAAGAAAAAGATTCAACACGGTATCCGCAAGAACTTCTGAAACTGGACTAGAAGCTTAAATGCCAAAAATGAAGAAACTAAATACAAGGGACAAATTTCAACAGATAATTGTTCATTATTGTCACTTGAAAGCAAACTGCTCTTAAAGGTTGATATGAAAAAACAAATACCCAATCCTAGCTCGACTCTAGATTAGAAAAGGACCTCTATGTATCTCATTCCCGCAACATACAGTCTAGGACGAATTTCTTCTGCTATGGCCAGACACCTCTTTTACGGTTCGATTATGAAGAGTGGCTGCAAGCAAAGTGGTTCAAAAGTTTCAGTAATGAAGTTCAAGTGAAGTACAAGCTTTGAATCAAAAGATTGGAAGAAGAGCATCGAGACTGGGGTCCGCTCAGCTCTCTTCCTTCAGAGAATCAAAAAGAATAAAATCGAGATTGTTAACTTACAGTGTCCACACTGACAGGTTTGCCGTCTTCGGCAAGGACCTCAACTATCTTGCCCGATTGATCAGCCTATGACCAGAAGAAAATGAACCTCAAATCTCAACAAAAATTTAATGTTACAGCATGGAGCAGCAATAGGGATTAAAATAAAATGCAATGCAAATTCTGCCAGGGCACTGGTCAAAGTTGTATCCAATGCAAAACAAAGCATGAGTCCAAACTAATCACAAATGCTGCATCATTTTTCTTTTCTCCAGTGCAATTTCCAGGAAGGAGAACAGAAAATTCTTGCTTCTCAAAAAGCCAGCAGCAGTTACTACTGAACTCAAGAATAAACAGAGCGTGTACACACAACAACTATGCAAATATTTACGTAAATAGAATTGTTGCAACCTCCAGGCGTTCTCATTCCAGCCCCACATAGAGAGGAAATTGTCACACACTTTTATATCCTCCAGAAAAAGGTATATGACAATATACATAATGAGGATCATTATGACTTTCCTTATTTCAGTCTTATATCATACGGGAAATTGTCATGCACACAGTTTGATAACTTCCAAAAAAGTGCTAAGTTACATGGAAGTTTAGCAACAACCATACAGCAAACAGGTTCCAACCTACACAACCTTCAGCTAGAGATTTCCTTCTGAGCAGCTAGTTTGGGAAATTAGTTCCTAAAAGATGCTTGCCACAACATCACTTCAATGATTTCAACAAGTGAAGAGCCCATGGGACAGCATACTATGAGGCACTGAAGCTAAGAAGAAACATGTATGAGACAGTTCTGAGACTGAATCTTCCTTCCACCTGAGTTCGTGTTCCTCATATATAGAAAGTATCTCATTGGGATGAAAGTAGGTGTTCCTTTTGTTAGAGGAAAATATAGGCAAGAAAGGAAACAAAAGCTTACATAGGGAGAACTGGAAAATATCCTCAGAATTCCTCAACTATGATAGGTAGCAAGCTGTACAAAAGTAAAATTTATACGGTGGCAGTTGGATCTTGAGAATTGGGAGTTTATCCAAGTAACCATATCAGTTATCATAAGAAGTCTAAACCAACTTGGCCTAGAATTTTCATTGTGCCTTGTGAGTTTTTTTGCATGAAGTATTCACTAACTTACTACAACTCCCTTTTCTTCCTAATACGTTGAACTTGGTCTCAGAATTATGAGGTACAACAACAAATTGTCCTAGCATACATCATAATAGGGGAAGAAACCATCACGAACACAAAAAAATGCAGATATGAAATATCTCATACGTCAATAATTTACATGAACCTTCTGACCACACCAAAATTGAAAAAATTAAATTAACACATGCATGAATTGTTGGTAGCTAATTTTCACAATATATGCTTTTCTTAGAAAGTGAAACACAAAATATGGTTATAAAGGTAAAAAACCAATAAAAGGAAAGACATCTTTAAACACTAAAAGCTAGCTATGAAATAGTCTTAGTCACAGATCCAACTTAGTCAACAGACAAACCGATGAAAAGTGCTGATCCAACATTTTTATTATGACCCTTTGATTTGTGGTCCTAATTATGTTCACACAATTATACATGGTTAGGAAAAAATAGCAAATTGTATTAATCTTTGAAATGGGCGAGCCAAAACCTACTTGTATCCTCCAATACATAAAAACTGTGATTCCTAAAGCTAACGTCACAATTGACAAAGAGTGATAATCTTACATTTTATTATCTTGGTTGACATGCCAAGAGCAAAAACGTTATCGATTACCAAAAAAGGTACAAAGCAGAGTAAAAAACGTAAGTTTGCTGGTAGAGCAGTTCAAAATGATCCCATGAATGGGATGTCAACAGACGAAGAATCTAAGTTACCATGATTGTCTCAACCTCTACAAACTAGACATTTCATGTTTATATAAATTCAGTTTAATTGCAAATTTCAAATTAGGAAGAAAAACAGAGAGTTGTTACCTCAATTTCATTCATCAATTTCATGGCCTCAATGATGCAGAGAACCTGGCCTTTCTTAACTTGCTCCCCAACCTAAAAAAGATATCAGTGTAAACAGAGGTATCAAGCAAAGTCTATCTGAAGAACAACATATATTACCTAAATCACTAACAACAATTCTCAAATACTGGCTAGATATGCTAGGTATGTGTCTTTTTTTGTGTTAAAATGTGTACCACAGGAACAACAAATGTTTGCCCAATGACATCATTCCAACTTAGCTCATCTAAAGATTCTCAAATGAGTGAATTTTTCACCCTCTTGAGTAGAAGATGACTCCTTTGTTTCACACTCAAAGGGTTATCCCAATTCTTAACGTAAAGTAAATTCCACCCACACTCTCCAAGTTCACTAACATAATTTAAGCACAATATGAACAGAATTCACTCTCTTCCAACTTTCTCTATGCACTAGCAGATTGGCTGAGTATATGTTGTTCCTAAAATAAAAGTGTCACCTTCACAAATGGGAGTTCCCCAGGACATGGACTTCGGTAAAATGTTCCTGCCATGGGACTCTTTAGAGGCGGCAATAATGACTTGGGACTCTTTGGTGGTGATGGTGGTGCTGCTGCTGGTGGAGCAGGAATGGATTCTTGACGTATAGGTTCTGGTTGCTTGGCTGGAGTAAGGGGTTGCATAACATTAACAGGTGGTTGTGATGGTGGCTGAGTCAATGCTTCTTTTTTGCGGATGAGTAGTTCGCAGTCAGGTTGCTTCAATTGTAATTCCACAATATCCCGAGAGTCCACCAGCCTAACAAAGACATCAATGACATTGCATCAATGAGTAGTCACTAATTAAAATTATCGGGGAAGTATGTGAGATTCCTTACTTAACAAGCCTCGTGACTTGGGCCATAAACTCAGGGATTGACGCCTCTGAGAGTGATGGAGAAGATTCAGCCTCTACTTCCTTTTTCTCTGATGCTGGAGCTTCTGACTTGGAAGCCAGCGTTGCAGAAGCATTTGAAGATTCATCAACCACAACCTTGAAAGCAGATTGATCCAGAAACATGTTGTGGAAAGGGTCAATGATGGTAATCCAAATGACAGATAACAAGCTTCCAGTCCTAGAGAACCTTACCTCGTTTAATTGGGCTTTAGGCACAACAGATCTGTTCCACTTAGACCGTGATCCCTAAAATGTGGAGAAGGTACCATTTCAGTATCACAAATGTTGGGAAAGAGAAATGTGGAACACACCTCATATATTCACAACCAGACGACGGATAAAATGAAAGTCTGTTTCTCTCAAGAGAAACTAGGACTGAATGATCCCAAGAGTAAATCCTCACGGTCGGGCATGGAATGAGAAAAACTCCACGATCTTATTAAAAGAATTATCAACTTTCATCATGAAACTGGAAATATTCACTGACGTTCTTCATTAGTTAAGTCCAAATTAACAAGTCTTTCTTCTGAAGCAGCATTAGGCGCGGCAGATATTGAGAAACAGAAAAGTCGACGTCAATAAGTAACAAGAGAAGAAAACATAAATCCCACTAAAATAAAGCGTTAACCGCCAAAAACAATTGACAGATCCAAAAGACAGAACCGATTTGACTTGAGGTCACAAGAAGCATGATACAATGATGGTAACACAGAATTAGATCTCAGAACCAGACCGAAAGAGACTCAATATGCAATCTCATCTGACAGACGATTGTTTCCGAAGCTCAAAACAGTAAAGCAAAAGTCACGCACTAAAAAGAGCCACATTCTCACCCAACCTTGTAGGCCGCGAGAAGGAGCTTCGGCTTGGCCGAAAGGCGGAACGACACGTTCCCTCCACGAATGCGGCGTTGAGAAGAAATAGAGGAGCTTTTGGTCACAGGAACAGCTGAGGCCGCGGACAGAGAAGACGCCATGATTCCCTCCCTAAGCGCGCATGCACAGCCACAAGCCCCTCTGTCGTAAGCACGGAAGAATGAGGTCGCCGAAAGCAAAGCAGGAAGAATAAGAAGGCGAGGGGAAGGGAGTTTCGGGAAGTCCGTAGCAGTTTTTGTCCGCTGAAGGAGAGAGAGGGGAGACGACGGAAGGAAATGCTCCTGAGGTTTCGATGAAAACAAAGGGCGAGAGCAGAGAGACGCGAGTGCCGACCGGGGCGTGTGACAACGGACGACGCACACTCGTCTCCATTGGCCTATACGCGGTTTCTCCTTGAGTTCCACGCTCACGAGGTATGCGTGGCCCACGCCAGAGTTACTCGCACGGGTGCAACTGCAAACTGGACGGGTCTTCATTTATGGATGACGGGCAGAAAAAAAGACCGACAACACCGACCGTACCCGATTACCGGATCAAAGCCACGGAAAGATCCGATTACCGAAATCACATTGCAAATCCTCCCACATCAATCGACTTATGACAATATTACCCTTTATTTTATTTTATTTTATTTTATTTTTATTTTTTAAAAAAAATGTGCTTAAAATGATCGAACAACTTCCTACTTGAAATTGGAAGAAAATTGTACCCAATAATATAAAAACAGACTCAATCAAAGACCAAAGAAACAGATTCAGTCCGGTTAAACCCAATTTTCAAATAAGCTCCTAATGTAATGTCGAGCTCTAAGCAATAATAACTCAGGTGGTCTCATCAGGGTAGTAAACCGTAGGAAAGGTCTTAATTAGTTTAATTGAGTTTATATTATTGGAAATGGATATTTAGTAATCACAACAATGAAAAAGACACTTATTAGAAAAACTTAGAATGAAATAAGACTGTGATTATATTTGTAAATCCCACATAAAATTCTCGTTAAATAAGATCTAATCTTCATAAACCTAAAGAATTCGAACCCTTGAAAGTCCATGTTCTGGACGTCATTTCATGACCAATTGGGGACGAAGCTGCGCAAGATATTATTTTCTGGGTGATTGTTCTAGGTGGAATTAGGTGATCTAATTTGAAATTACCCCACAAGTCCATCTTCTCCCTCTCTCTCTCTCTCTCTCTCTCTCTCTCTCTTCTTTCATTTGTAAATGATCTTGGTTGAAACTCCAATTCAACAAACCAATAGGATTGACTTGGTCATTGTCAGTGTGTGCTTATTTTGTTTGTGTAATTAATTCGAAAGTTTTGATAAAGATGTTGGACATCTAAAAAGTTTTGGATACTAAGTTAATTGGTGAATTTGTCCGTTCCAGATATCCGCGGGATTCATGCTTCCCTGAGAAAAATTTCAGAGTTCTAATGCCCTTTTGGTACGCAAGAGCAGAGAAAATGCCTCTGTTACTACCACAATGGATGCCACCCTACATACAGTGACTAATCAAATGCATACGCTGAAAAGAATTTACCCAGTACAATCCAGACTCTTGAGGCAAGATACATAGTTCCCTAGCCAAATATTCCCCCCAAAACAAATAGCGCTTCAATGATATCATCAAACCTAACAGCAGGAAAAAACAAAAAAACATTTTCAATCTTCTTCCAAAGTATACTTTAATTATTAGCTCTACAAAGAAGAACTCATCTTTGTCATAAGCATAAAAAGGGGCTTCAAAGTTGGCAAGTGATTAAAGATGAGTTTCTCTGAATCTCTTCTCCGTACAATGCAGGGGAACCGGCTAAAATGAACTGCTAGCTAGCCAGAGAGCAAGCACTGCAAGCAGAATGGAAGGTAGGGAAGATTAAGATGAGTTTCATGGAGTTCCCTTGAAACAGTGGAAAAAGGGTAAAATGGCTGCCACTTGATACCGCAAGTATGCAGGAAACAGTGGAATGATTCAGATGAGCTTCATGGTTAGTCTCTTCTCTTTCTGCAACAGGGTGAAGTAGGTAAAATGGCTATGCTGAGCCACATAATGTTGTAAGCATGCTGAAGCCAAAGGAATGAAACAGACAGATTCAAATCCCTCCACTCAGAACAAAGCTATTCCACAACAATGCACTCAACAAGAGATATGCAAAGTGAATTCCCCAGGAGCTAATCTGTAAGGGGCGGAAAGATCAAAGAACAAGGAAGTGAAGCCTCTGTTTTTCTTTCATGATTATGATGATTTGTATTTTGTACTTCAAGCTAAGACAAGAACAGAGATATTAATACATAAGACAGACATTCCCGCATATACAGAAAGACTCGATCCACCACTCAGCAACTCCACCTCGTACTAACAGAGAAAAAGAAAAAAATATATATATATATATTGAACTCCTTTTCACAGAGCATTACCATTATAGATATTTATATATAGAAGATCAAAACGAACAGCCAACCCACCAGCATACTTTTAACAGAATTACCATCCAAAATCACCCATCTGAGATTACAACTCTGTCCACTCCAGCCTTTTCTTTCTCTTTCCGTGCTGATTTGGTCGTCCCACTCCCTCAGGTCAAAATTCTCCCGCATGCCTCTATGCGCCCATTGACTAGTCTGCACTCTAATGCAAGCACACACTATGGAAAAATTGATAGCATTCTTTTAAATCTCTACGCAGTGGCCTTTAGGAGATCACCGTGAAGCTGGTTGTTCTCTAATTCTACCGTCTGACCCTGCAATAACAGTAAATCCTTAGTTCCAGTTCTCTCCAAAAGGAAGATCAGTTTAGTTCAATTGACTACAATCGCAAAGGTTAGCTAAAGGCAAGAGCATTTGATGGTGGAGCTCCTTTGGGCATTGGAATTTCAGAAATATGGATGACCATCTTCCAGCGGGAAGAAAACAGACAAGATGTCCAGCACCTTTATATATATTTAAATTAGTGCAACAGAGCATGGAATTTTCAGGAGAAGTATGGACGACCGTCTTCCAGTGGGAAGATAACAGACAAGATGTGCAACACAATGCAATGATAACAACAAAAGAACAACAGTATTAGCTGAGAGTAAGAAAGTCAATGCATATAAAAACCATAGTTTGAAGGCTTGCTCCTGCAAAACAAAGAGATTGTGTCGGAAGCGAAGAAAACGGAAAAGAAAAAAAATACCGGCAGAGGATCGAAAATTAGTATCAGACTAAAATTGGAAAAAAAAAGTGAATCGTAATCGTGACAGGCAGTAGCCGGAAAAAAAGAACTATCATAAGCTGTTGCATAATTTTGTTTACAAGGTGGATGAATGAAATGATCACAGAAAAATTTACCTTGTGTTAAAAAAACTTCAGTGAAGGATCGTAAACCAGAAACTTGAGATCTTTTATTGATATTTTTCATTTAGTTAAAGAAGACGACGATAGTTCACTTGAAGCCAACAGACTAGAAAACAGAGTACTCTTTCCAAAAATTTCGTCTTTGTTGAATCGCAAGCATTCAGTTATAAAGACGATCGCCACGTAATAGTCCAAATCCGAACTACTCGGTCCTGCGAACTAAAAAACCAACCTCCACAACTCTAGCTAAACGAAGGGAATCCAAATCTAAGCAAGCAGAAGAGGAAAGAAAAGGGAGAAGGGAAAGGATGCTAACCAAGGGATCGAGGAGTTTGCAATCGGGCGGCGTCTCAAAGAGCGAGAGGGAGAACTGCTTGTAAATAACTCCGACGTCGAAGTAAATGATGCCGGAGCTGGGAATGTCGACTCGGATGCCCTTGACCGGGAACCAAAGGAAGAGCTCCTGGGCGGAAATCCCCGAGAGCGCCCCGATCTGGCCGTAGCTGAGGACGCCGGAGACATTGCGCTCGTAGTGGACCTCGTTCTCGAATTTCGCGGTGCAGGAGTGGTCTAGGTAGACCTCGAAGTGCCCCTTCTCGTCCACCACGAAGTCCTTGACGCCCTTGGGCAGCAGCCCCATTGGCAAGCCGTGCGATCTCAGCACATCGTATATGGAAGAAAAAGAAGCCGCCGCAGAAGACGAAAAGGAAGAAGAAGAAGAAGAAGAAAAAGAAGAAGAAGAAGAAGAAGAAGAGGAAGAAGAAGGGGCCGAGAGCGATAGAGTGAGGAGAAGGAGGAATAGGAGAGAGAAGGGCAACATTTCCTTTAGAGAGAGAAGGGAAGCAGGAGAGAGGAAGGTGGAGCGAAGATGTAGTAAGCGCTGAGCGGCGAGATAGGAGAGAGAAAGTAGAGAGAGAAAGAAGGCGAGACCGGGGATCGGGCTGGCTGGCTGGCTGGCTGGCTGGCTGGCTGGCTGGCAGCGAGAGGGCAGTAAGACGAGAGGAGGTGGAATAAACAATAATTGGAGGGTGGTGGGTGGGGTCCCCTCCCGGCCTCACCCTTTCCCATTTTCTCCATAATTTTTCCCAAACTTCTCCCGTGAAGATAAACTCGCGAGTCGCGATCATCTCGTCCAACTCAGTTGGCCCCTCCATACTTCCTCCCTTCGCCACGTTGCCCATAGGGCCCACCCGCGAACGGTGCAGATCACTCCTCTCGGCCTCTTCCCGACCCGGACGGAACCGCCGGTCCGAAAGCGGCCCGGCGTTTCTTTCGTCCTATTAAAGTATTCTTTCCGCCTCGCACTTGCCAGCTAATATCTACTCGGCCGCACCGCCACGTGAGATGTCAAGCAATGTGTAAGCAACGCCTAGACCGGCGCCCGCCCCGGTCCAAAACTGCCTCCGTCACTCCCTTTCCGTCTTTCCGATAACGCTCTTGTTTTTCCCATCCTCACCCATGCAACCCCGACCGAGTCCCACCGGAAATCTCTTTCCCGGAAAACCGTTCTCACCGATCCCACCGATTCAGACTTTTCAGCGACAAATCAAACGGTTAAAAAAGTAAAACTCGGCAAGTGAGAAGTCAAAAAGCAGCTCTGTCCCACTCCCTGATTGACCCACCCGCCCGGGAATAGACCTCTGACTCAGCGATCCGAAGAGCGAGAAAGAGGCAGGGGCAGAAAAGCGGTCCATGATTGCTAGAGAGAGAGAGAGAGAGAGAGAGAGAGAGAGAGAGAGAGAGAGAGAGAGAGAGAGAGAGAGAGAGAGAGAGAGAGAGAGAGAGAGAGAGAGAGAGAGAGAGAGAGAGAGAGAGAGAGAGAGAGAGAGAGAGAGAGAGAGAGAGAGAGAGAGAGAGAGAGGGAGAGAGAGAGAGAGAAGAGAGAGAGAGAGAGAGAGAGAGAGAGAGAGAGAGAGAGAGAGAGAGAGAGAGAGAGAGAGAGAGAGAGAGAGAGAGAGAGAGAGAGTGAAAAGAAAGGGTGGAAGCATGTGAAGGAAGAGAAAGGGCAAGAGGATGGTTGGGTGGTCGATCATTATAGTTTTGTCCTGGCATAATTTCACGTGGACCCCGTAACCTAAACACATGCACTCGATGCTAACACTTCCCGCGTAATTTCGATTAATTAATACCAAATCTCGGTTTGTCTTTAGTCCTTACCCGGACCAAAAATCCCGACCGTAGGGGTCGCGGTCTCGCTGAAACCGGTCCGATTTTTCTATTCTTCGGGACTGTTTCTCGGGAAGTTATTCTCGCGGTAACGCGGCGCGAGATGTATCTTGCGGCGGGTCTGCTCTTGAGCGTCTTTGGCCTTTGTTGCCCCCGGGGGGCCTCCGGGGGGGAACCAGATAAACACGGAGATTTTTTTCCGATTTGGAAACAAAATAAAAATTACAAAAAATATATAAATAAATAATAATAATAATGAAAATTGGTGACATCAGAGTCCGGTTTTCTTTTTCCGCCAGCTGTCTCCGCTCAATGTCCGCGATGATTGGTGCCGTGGAACGCGTCGGGGGGACCACCTCGGTCCGTTGGGGACGACGGCATGGCCCCACCTGGCGGACCCGCTACCCCTCCTCCCGTGACGATCACGGCCGAGTAGCGCAGAGTACTCTGGGGAGTGTCACACTACGCTCGATTCATCGACCAGTTACGGTTACGGACGGTCGAGATCGCGTTACTTGCGTGGTCCACCTGGAGTGACCCGTCCCGATTTGATTTTTTTTCTTCTTCCCATTGGGCCGGCACCGTCCTTGTTCATGATGCAAGATTAATTATTTGTGAGCTTAGATCCGAAGCAGTTTTATTAGGGACTAATGGAAGGACGAAACACGGTTCTGAGTCTTAATCGCCACTCTGTCGGGTACAAAATTGCAAAGGCGAAAGCGGCACTTCCACTTGCTTCTTCGTTACATCCGGCGGGGATTAGGTCCCACGTGGAATTACCTTAAAAACATTTCATATGGGAGTCATTACTCATTACTCTAACTTAGGTTTATTTTTTAGTCTTATTATCGAATTAATCGAACTATGGCCCTCTCAACGAACTGGGTCAGCCCGCGAGACTTTTTCAAATTATGGATTGCTTAAATATTGAATTATGGACTCATATTGACTAAATATTGAATAATATATTGTTTCACCGAAAATCCGCCGGTCCGCGAAGAGGCGCGATCGAGAGAATATGTTGATTACTTTAGAATAATTTGTGTTACAGGGTGTGTTTGAATGTCAGAAAATTGCGAGTACAATCTCCTATGCTTCCTCTGATTCGATCTCCGTGTGGTTTGGGTGAAGTTAAAGCTTCTGCGAACGAACGTCGAAACGAGTTCTGGAACGAGTGTGCACGAACTGCTTGTGGCTTTTGTCGGTCGGGCGGAAGTATTTGTGTTCCACGTGTGTCGACTTGTGACGTTGTCGGCGAACATGTAGAGCTGCTCCGATTGAACTGTTGAGTTGCGACGGATTGCGAGTTGCTTGATTTCTGTGGTTGGAGAGACTTCTGTGTGTCGAGTTTCTTCTCGGTGAAGGGATTTTTAGACCTCCGTTTCGAGAGAGAAATAACTTCTGTGCGTGAAGTATTTTCTCGACTAGAATGCTCTCAAACTTGATTTTTTCTCCACCTGATTTCTCCCCAACCCCCTTGTGATTAAGAATTCTTTGGCTATTTGTAGCCTGTCCTGTGAAGTTGTTGTGATTTCTTCCTTGGAAAGGGGATCATGATCCCCTTTCTGCTGAGGGAGTTGATGAAGAAGAGGGGAGGAGGGAGACCAGGAGCTCCCTGTTGAGATCCCCTGAATGAGGATCGTGGCCCTTTTTTTGGGTTTTTATCTCTCCATGTTTGAGGTAGGTGACTGTATACTGACTCATGCTGACGTGGCGATGACTCACCGAGTCGTTGATGCCTGTAAGATGACTCACTGTGTCGATGATGCGGCGAGACGGATGAGTCCGACGATGGGCTGCGTCGGGCAAATATGAGAATCGTCGAGGCCCGTCCCGAACCTTGTTTGCTTTGGATCGTTGGACTCCTGGACTGTTGAATTTGGGCCGTGCACATTTTGGTGCATACTGATTGCCCTTTCGAGACTTGTTCGTTCGGGAGGAACGAACAAGTTTCAATGTGAAGATGAATGAACACGACGCCTTTTACACACTTTTTTTTTTTTTTTTTTTTTTTTTGTTGATCCTCTTACTCTTTTAGGATCGTTTATCTTTTGTGTAATGATGTTTTTTTTCGTCTTCTTGCTTTTTTAGGATAGTGTATATTTTCTGTACACCTTGTGTGCGATTTTTTTTTTCATTTTTTTCATTCTTTTTTTTTTTTGGCTCTCTTGTTTGTTTTTTAGAGTTTGTTTGTTTTTTTTTTTTTTTTTTTTTTTGCATACGCCATTACATGTGGAGTATGTACAATATAGAGATGATGGATACCGAAAGAGATGTCGCCCGTGTTTGAGCAACAACGGCGAATTGGGGTTGAGTGGTGGCTACTTTACTTTGAGTGTTGCCGAAAAGTTGTTTGAAAACCCTGAGAAGGCCGATCACGATAGATTTTATGAACTTCTGCAAGTCTCGACGACTTTGGTCAAGCCGCCACGGAAGAGGTGTCACTTTCGGCGACTCGTGTCTCGTCGCACTAGTGAGAGGTGCAGTTTCGGGTAGCTTGGTCGCCGGACCAAAGGGAAAACTTCGAATCTGAATAAGACCCGGAGGCCGAATTTGAAATTGATCGATGTCTCGGTGAGTTGCGGTTCCTTCGCGAACTGTATTGACGCACCGGGAAGAGGATTTTGAAAGGTGGTGTGTGTAGTGGGACCTCTCTTGGCTGAATCGATCCTCCCAAAAAATTGGGATATCTCTGTCGACGGTTTGGCTTCAGCGAGTTTGAAAGATAGTCTGCACTCTGGGTGCTGCCCTCTGTCTGCGAATTGGCCTTCTGCAGTTACGACCCGGGAGACTGTTTGCAACTTCTCTCTGTTTTGCAATCCTTGTCAGGTCCCGGCTTACATCAGAAGTTTTCTGCGAGCCAGAATTCAAAGGTACTGTAAAAGAAATTTCTCTCCCGGCGGCCTCGGGTTGAATTCGAGTCAGCCAGGGTCGACCCCACTCTCTTTTCTTTCTTCTTCTCTTCCTCCCTCTTTCTTCTTCTTTTTCTCTCCTCTCATTTTCAACCTCTCCCTCAGTCTCTTTTTCTCTCTCTCTCTTTCCACGATTTTCTCCGTTTTTTTTTTTTGAATATCCTCTCTGTTTCTTCTCTCACATTACCTACCTCTCTCAGGCGGCTTTCTTGCACAATAAGTGTGCATCCCGGTTTGTCAAAGTGACCAGACTAACGAATGTAATCACGAGATTTGGCTCGACAATGAGAACAAAAAAAAGTGTTGTGTCGCTTTTGGTTTGATCGCCATGTGCTGAATTCTGCTTTTGAGTGTGCCCGGTGGGTTGCGGGTATTGCATTCCACTGTTGTCGCATCCGGCTTGGTCGCCGGGTGTGCTTTCTTTGTCGCATTTGGCTCGGTCGCCGGTGCCAAAATTTTGATTTGGTTGAGCCCGCTTGGTTACCAAGAGGCTGAATCCTGCGCTAAGCGCCTCAGCTTTTGACACCGAGTCGCGAAGTTCTTTGTTTGGTCGCACCGCCAGGAGTTGGTCGCCGGTCGCGAGTTGTTTTGAGGTCGTGGCCGACAAGAGGCGTCGGGTGTGAGTATGTGCCGACCTCCTATTTTTTCTTTTTTGACCGCTTCTTTTGGTCGCTGGCTTTTTTTTTTTTTTTTTTGTGGCGACAACTTCTTTTTTGTCGCGGCTTTTCTTTTTTGAAGGCTTCTTTTTTGTCGCAACCTTTTTTTTTTTTTTGAAGAGGAGTTACATACCTGACTTAGATGCAGGCTGCGTCCGGCTTCGGTTGCCGGTCGCGGGGTTTTCTGTGCGACACCGAATCGATCGCTGGGTGTTGCATCTGATAGTTCCTTCATCGCGTTTGGCTTAGTCGCCGGCCACGGATTTTTATTGCGTCCGGCTATGCCGACGGTCGCGAAGCTTCTTTCCTGCATTCGGTTTGGTCACCGAGTGCATTGCTCCTGTTTTGGTCGCATCCGCCTTGGTCGCCGGGAGGCTGAATTTCTGTGCTGGCGCACCCGACTTGGTCGCCGGGTGTTGTTGTCGCAACTTGCTTGAGCGCCGGGTGCGAGCTGCTGAGTGATCGCGGCCGGTTTGGTCGTCGATAACTTCTTTTCTTTTGCGACTGCTTCTTTTTGTCGCTGCATTTTTTTGTTCTTTTCGCGACAGCTCCTTTTTGTCGCTTGCTTCTTTTTGTTCAGCGACCGCTTTTTTTTTGTCGATCTTTTTTTTGAAGAGAGGTTCGCGTGCACTGGTTACGTTGGCTGCGTCCGGCTCGGTCACGGGTCCAGGAGTTTGTAGTCTGACACCCGACTTCGGCCGTCCGGGTAGTGTCTCGCGCACTCTTCTTCACGTCCGTTTTGGTGTTGGGCGCCTGTTTTGATCTGTGTTCGGCTCGGTCGCCGGGCACTTATTTCGATCGCGGCCGGCTATGTTGCAGGTCGCGAAGCTTTGAATTGTGCTCGGCTCGATCGCCGAACACTTGTTTTGGTCGCGATTGGCTTTTGTTGCTGGTCGCGAAAGTTTTGAATTGTGCTCGCTCGGTCGCCGGGCACTTGTTTTGATCGTGGCCAGCTTTTGCTTTAAGTCGCTGGCTTTGAAATGTGCTCGGCTCGGTCGTCGGGCACTGTTTTGGTCGCGACCAGCGGTTTGTCCGGTCGCGAGCTTCGGCGGGTGCTCGGCTCGGTTGTCGGGCACCTGCTTTTGGTCGTGGGCCTGCAGTTTGTCGTCAGCGAGCTTCGGCGGGTGCTTTGGCTTGGTCGTCGGGCACTGTTTTGGTCGCAGCCTGCAGGTTTGTCTGGTCGTGGAGCTTGAAGGGTGCTCGGCTTCGGTCGCCGGGCACTGCTTTTGTCGCTGCCAGCAGTTTGTCCGTCAATGAAAGCTTGAAGGGTGCTCGGCTCGGTCGTCGGGCACTGTTTTGGTCGCGCCAGCAGTTTGTTTGGTCGCGGAGCTTCGAAGGGTGCTCGGCTCGGTCGTCGGGCACTGCTTTTGGTCACGGCCAGCAGTTTGTCCGTCGCTGAGCTTCGGGGTGCTCGCTCGGTTGTCGGCACTGCTTTGGTCGCGGCCTGCGGTTTGTCCGGTCGCGAGCTTCGAAGGGTGCTTGGCTCGGTCGCCGGGCACTGTTTTTGGTCGCGGGCCAGCGGTTTGACCGGTCAGCGGAGCTTCGGCGGGTGCTCGCCTCGGTTGTCGGGCACCTGTTTTGGTCGCGCCAGCAGTTTGTTTGGTCGCTGAGCTTCAAGGGTGCTTGGCTTGGTCACCGGACACTGCTTTTGTCGCGCGCCAGCAGTTTGACCGGTAGCGGAACTGAAGGGTGCTTTCGGCTCGGCCGCCGGAACCTATTTTTTGGTCGCGCCAGCGGTTTGTCCGTCGCGGAGCTTCGAAGGGTGCTCGCTCGGTCGCCCGGGCACTGTTTTTTCATCGCGACCAACGGTTTGTCCGTCGCGAGGAGGAGGTCATGCCCCCAGTTGTGCATCCTTCTCTCGAAACACAATATGTGATGGGCAGGAGACGACTAGTGCCTCTTCTGACTTTACCGGCTGCGGGGAGGATTGTGCATCTTCTTCCTCCTTTCGATAGGGTGGAGTTAACCCGACCTTCGGCGAGTCATGCTTTCTCATGAGCAGCCTTTCGACTTCGGCTTGGAGTTCCTCTAGTTTGTCGAGGACTTGAATTAAGGTTTGTTTTGACGGAATGGCCAAGTCGAGGTCGTCTTCTTTCTCGTTGAGTGACGAGATTTGCTTCGATGATGTCTCGAGGTCGTCGCATTCGATGACCTGTCGTTTGCGTTTGTCTTTGGCTACTGCTGGTTCGGGAGGAGCTATCGAACAGGTTGCCACCATTGCTGGAGGAGCGAAAAACTCCTTTGGGAAGAACTCCGCCAAAGTGACGGGTCTCTTCTTCTTCTCTTTTTTTCCTTTGGGCGTTGGTCCGGGGAGTTTTCTTTTTACGCTTTCATGTTTTTTGTTTGGCAGCCGCCTTTGGTTCTGCCGTTACGCCACGGTGCCGTTTCGATTTCTCGAATAGGCTTCTTTCTCCGGGTGACCGGGATCCACCCCTCTGCATCGGTTGCAGTTTCTTTGCGGGGTGCCGGTTTTGTGCGACCTTAGCCGGTGGTCGTCTGTTGTTGTACGGTCTGTTGGAGGGACCGGATTTTGGACGGTACTCCTTCCTTGCGACCCGTTGTTTGTTTGGCCGAGTTCGCCGGTTTGGCTCGGCTTGAATGGAGATGATATATGAGGAGGCCGTGTTTTTGGCTCCTTCAATTTCAATGCGCCTTGAGCCGCGAGCTCCATGATCCGATCCTTCAAATCAAAGCACTTCTCGGTCGGATGCCCGACCAAGCGATGGTACTTGCAGAAGTTTGGATCTTTGCTCCTAGACAAGTCGCCGGGTCTTTTGACTTCTGGCAATTTGAGTAGATGGTTGTCGAGGAGTTGGTCGAGCATGATAAGAACGTCTGCGTCGGCAAAGGGATATGTCTTTGCTTGTCGTTCATCCGAGAGATAACTTTCGGTGGGTTCCGGTCGGTTAATCGTGGGAGGTAGGTTGCCTTGACCTTACTTCCGACCTTAATAGGCTCGAAAGTATTTGTCGTGAAGGAGGATTTTGTTTTCTCCTTCGTTTCTTTTGGCGCGGTCACGACTGCCTCTCCTTTTTCGCGAGGATCGGCAAACGACGTAACTTCTTCCCCTCGCTCCTCCATGAGGTTCTCCATGTTGTGAGCCTCTGTCGCGAGCTCTTGAAAGTCAATTGGCCTCCGACTTCGAATGTAGCGCAGGAGCTCCCATTGCATCCCTCGCGAGCACATTTCGATTTCGGCTTCGAGAGACAAGTTTGAGCTTTCTTTGCAGTTGAGGTTCAGGTTCCTCCACCGGTTGATGTAGTCGACGACCTTTTCGCTTTTCTTTTGCTTTAGATTGGCTATCTCGACCAGAGTGACGGTGCGTCGAGTGCTGTAAAATCGACTGAGGAACTCTCGCTCCAATTGTTCCCAGCTATCGATTGATTCTTGCGGCAATTCGATATACCAATCAAAGGCGTTGCCTTTCAAGGATAGGCCGAATTGCTTGACCAACAGGTCGCCGTCTGTGCCGGCGTTGTTGCAGGTCTCGATGAAATGAGCGGCGTCTTTGCTTTGGGTGGCGTTGCCATCGAATTGCTGGAACCGGCGGATGATAGCCGAACGGCATTGGGATGTTTTGTATCCTCTGCGTTAATGGGCTTTCGATGGGCCACCGACTTGCTTTCGCCGAAGCCGTTTCGCATGGCACGGTTGATGAGTTCAGTCACCGCATCTAAGGTGAGGGCAGCCGGCTCTGCTTCAGTTCGACCTCTGTGGATGACCGTCGGTACGATGGGCTGCATCTCGTCGTCAGAGGAAGGATCCTCTCGCGATGGTTTGGTGGAGCCACTAGTAGTCGCCCGGTTTCGGTCGACCTCTTGTGAAACGCCGGTGCTGTTCGCGGCCGCGCCCATTTCGAGCCGCTCCATCATCCTTGTGATCTAGAGATCGCGAGCTGCGAGTTGCGCGTCTTTGATGCGCAGTTGTTCGCTCTGTTCTTTTAATGCAGCTTGCATTTCGGCAAGCTGCTCTTCGATTGTTTTGACCGACGTCGTCATTGCGGCCATTTTGACGGTCGGCGTCGACGGAGCTGTTCCGGACGCAGATCGAAGTGGAGAATATTTTGCCGGTGACCGCATTGGGGAGACGGTCGTCGGTGTTCTTGGGTGTGGAGAAGTTGTTGTGGGCGACTGGCTTGCGGAGGCAGCCCCCGATGAGATGCGGCAAGGCGGAGTTGGTGATAGCGCAGCCGGGGAGGTCGCCGGTGTCTGTCGACGAGGCGAACGAATGGGTGGTGAGCCGGCTACTGAAGTAAGCGCGGCTAAGAGATCGTGAGAGATTGTCACGATTGGAGATTTGTCTTCGGCCGTCGCCCTCAGACGGGAGGAGGCCGATGGCTAATTCATTCTCGCCGCCGAGGAGGAGTTTGTGCCCCTCTGTTGTTCAGACCGGCACTGCACCAAAGCGTAGACGACGGCTCCTTTGCTATGGTGGCGATTGTTTGACTGACCACCGGATCAGTCGCCCGTGGTGTGGTGTCGACGGGCAGGTAGGTCAGCCTATTTGCTGCCGGGATCATTCTGACCGGTCGCGGCGACCATTTTGGTAGAGGCCGCGGTAGCTTGTGGTTGGTAGACCGCACTTTCGGACGGGCGCACATCTAGCATTAAAGGAGCCTCTCCGGTGGACAAACTCCCGGCCAAGGCCCTTGTAATTGGGCTTAATGGCGGTGGTGGAGGAGAGGTAGGAGCCGGAGGTCGGCAGATGGTCCGCGAAAGCTCCTGCCGGTTGAGCTTAAGCGGTCGCCGCAGGGAGCGGGTGAGCGAGTTCGAGGAGGCGCTTTGCTTACCCCTATTGTTGTTGTTGTTGTTGCCGCCGTTGTTGGCGTTCTGGCCATGGCTGAGGTTGGGGATTTTTTTTTTTTTTTGGACAGAGAAGGAGATGAGAGGTAGGAAAAGTCCCACCGGGCGTGCCAAATCTGTTTCACCGAAAATCCGCCGGTCCGCAAAGAGGCGCGACCGAGAGAATATGTCGATTACTTTAGAATAATTTGTGTTACAGGGTGTGTTTGAATGTCAAAAAATTGTGAGTACAATCTCCTATGCTTCCTCTGATTCGATCTCCGTGTGGTTTGGGTGAAGTTAAAGCTTCTGCGAACGAACGTCGAAACGAGTTCTGGAACGAGTGTGCACGAACTGCTTGTGGCTTTTGTCGGTCGGGCGGAAGTATTTGTGTTCCTCGTGTGTCGACTTGTGACGTTGTCGGCGAACGTGTAGAGCTGCTCCGATTGAACTGTTGAGTTGCGACGGATTGCGAGTTGCTTGACTTCTGTGGTTGGAGAGACTTCTGTGTGTCGAGTTTCTTCTCGGTGAAGGGATTTTTAGACCTCCGTTTCGAGAGAGAAAGAACTTCTGTGCGTGAAGTATTTTCTCGACTAGAATGCTCTCAAACTTAATTTTTTCTCCACCTGATTTATCCCCCACCCCCTTGTGATTGAGAATTCTTTGGCTATTTGTAGCCTGTCCTGTGAAATTGTTGTGATTTCTTCCTTGGAAAGGGGATCACGATCCCCTTTCTGCTGACGGAGTTGATGAAGAAGAGGGGAGGAGGGAGACCAGGAGCTCCCTGTTGAGATCCCCTGAATGAGGATCGTGGCCCTTTTTCTGGGTTTTTATCTCCACGTTTGAGGTAGGTGACTGTATGCTGACTCATGCTGACATGGCGATGACTCACCGAGTCGTTGATGGCTGTAAGATGACTCACTGTGTCGATGATGCGGCGAGACGGATGAGTCCGACGATGAGCTGCGTCGGGCAAATATGAGAATCGTCGAGGCCTGTCCACGAACCTTGTTTGCTGGATCGTTGGACTCCTGGACCTGTTGAATTTGGGCCATGCACATTTTGGTGCATACATATATATAAGAATAAAAATATCCTTCGCTTAACCCTTGAACCAATCTCTGGCCGACGTAACACAATATAATATACTATTATATTATATATAATATATATTTTTATTCTTAAGTAACATAGTAATTAGGAATATAATTTTTGACTATATGAAATTGACATAACCTATTAATTAATAGTTTATAACATACTATTATACTTTATATAATATATTTTCTTATTATGTATAATATACTAGTTAATAGTATAATTTTTCATAGGAAAAAAAAAAATGTTCTTGACATAATATATTAATTAATGGTCTATAATATACTATTATGTTATATATAACATACTTCTCGTTCTCCATAAAATACTAGGGGTCTAGTGGTGTTTGGCCCTATGAAAATGGCATAACATACTACTTTATATAACATATTATTATATTATGAAAAATATATTTTCTTGTTAAACACATTATAAAAAAAGACATAAATTATATTTTATTATTTTTATATATTAAATAAATATATAAAAAAAAAAAAAAAAAAAAAAAAAAAAAGAAAAGATTTAAAAAAAAAAAAAAAAAAAAAAACCTAGAGCATAAGCGACAAAAATAATAATCGGAGTGCTTAGGGTGGAGAGAGAAGAGAAGCTGAGGAGAAAAGCGAGGCAGAGGGGAGGCGAAAAAAAAAAAAGAGGCAAAAAAGAGAAAATGCCCTTGGAGTTTAAGGATTTCCAGATGTCTGTGGGCTGTTAGCTATGGGAAAATTACATAATATACCTTTATTATCCGGGTAATCGGGTAATCGGGTAACCGGGTAATTGGTTGTGACATAAGATCTGTTTTATTTAATAAACGGTAAACGAGTAATTTAACTAATTATCTATTTTTTAAATAGAATATATTTTTTTATTCCGTATACCTTCGGATTACTATTCGGATGAAGTACACGGGTAAATTTAACAGCGGTAATTAATTACTCAACCGCTCGTCGTGTCAAAGCCGGGCGTGGCATTTTGCAGAAAGACGGTGATTTGAGCCCCACTGCGATGAGAAACCCAGAGTGTTCCAACGAAGAAACGTATGGATTCCGTCGTCGCTTTCGCCGGAATAAATCAGAACCATAAGGCATTGAAAAGCAAAGCGGGAGAGAAGAAGGAGACACATGCTACGGCCACAGATGGGGCTTACATTGATGTCAGTGGTTGGTTCCACAGTTGCAGTCCGCACCAACGTCCACTGACTTTTATCCTATACTTTAAATGTGGCCTTATCTTATGTGTTGGATTAAATGAGCAGCGTAGATGTGAGAGTTCAGAGAGTCTATTCTTTGCCTCTGTAAACCACTTGCCACTTCTCTTGTCCTTATTCCATATTTGACCAAACAACCGGATTTAATTTAACTCTATCTTTTTTTGTTTTTGTTTTTTTTTGTTTTTTTTTTTTTTTTTTTTCTCTTCGGAAAGGTAGACTTAGGTCAACTTATGCTAGGGGAGTTCTAATGAGGCCTTAAAGCGTCTGATTAACTATGTAATTATTTTTAACATAGACCAAAATCCAATGTTTTAGAACCTGACCGGGTAGTATGTCCAATTTTGGTTGAACCCGATTAGACCAGGTTGGACTAATGGTTCAATTATTGAATACTATATATTTTGTATAATGTAGGCGTTAAAATTCGACACGGCCCAAATTCGATAAGTCCATGCAATAATCCACCCAATAAATCATCTGAAGCCTTATTTCATGTACACTGCAGACTTTTCTACAGTCCGCCCATCAACTTCATCAAAACAACCCACTTACGGGTCCGATGTCCAGTCAAACCAATTTCTCAAATCAGTTGGGCCAAAATTAAAGTCACTCGGCAGCCAACTAAAAAAGCAAGTCACGCTAGAGAAAACTTTAATCCACCAAAGTCTGGTGGATCACTCAATTAAAGGGAAGGGAAAAGAAAAATCTTCCCTCATCTTACTGATCAAGAGAGGAAAAATAAGGAGTTCCTCCGTCCTCTCCCTCTCCAACAGAAAGAAGAAAAGATTGAACACCAAAAGGGTTGGACACTTAGAGGTTCAGAAATTTTCACTTAAAGTCACTCGACTCATAAACTTTCTCAAGCCCGAAGTTCACAAATTCTCCAGTTCGTCGTAATACGCACAATCCATTGAAGAAGCTCTACACGTTCATCGCTGACGCCAAATACGCCGAATATACGGAACACAAACACTTCCGTTCGGCCGACTATACCCGTCGTCGTTCATGCACACTCGCTCGAGAACTCAAAGTTCGTCGTCAAATTGCAGAAGACAGTGACTTCACCGTCAACCACATCGAAGATCAAATCAAAAGAAAGCTAAGAGATTGCACCCGTAAAAATTCCCAATTCCCAAACAAATTGTAATTTTCTCTGTATTTCAGTCAAATTAATCAATCGATCACACGCCTTTTTGCGGACCTGAGGTTTTTCGCCAAAACATATAAATTTAATATTTCTATAAGTAACAAGATAAAACAAGTGTTTTAGTTGTGCTGGTATATATTGAACTGGCCTCTAGATTCTGATCAACCGAATTGGACCCGTCGGTTCAGTCCGGTTTTTATGACACTTTCAAAATCATTAAAAGCTTCAAATATGTGAAACAACACTTGAATCGAATTGTGTTTTAGCCATATATTTGTTTAAACGAAGATTATAAACAATATAATTTTTAAAAGCATGTTTAAAATTCTTTAAAGCCAGTAATTGCTACATCATAACAGTACATTATAAGGTCATCCTAATTTAAAGATGAAAAAATCACAATAATGCCCTAAAATTCACTGATTAAAGAGCTTAGCCATCACACCCTCTGGCGGTCTATTTCTCGGAGTGAAACACCTTCGTATCCTTAAGAATCCGACTACTGGACCCGAGAAATCCGATTCTCTCTCAAATTTAAATTTTCGTTAACTCAAATGGGGTTGTTCGGTTTCTGAATTGTAGCCCTGGTGTATCCGGATATACGGATTCGACTTTTTTCAGTACTGGAGCCGGATAATTCCGAATCCGAATATAGAAATGTCTTTGCAATAAATTTTTCTACTTCTCAATGTTCTTCCGACTCGCTTAGGCGATGACGAAGGTTGATCCAGTAATGTTTTGAGGGCGAAGTGGAACTTGTTCTGCCCGTGACATGACGGACTGAAAATTTGGGTTCCTGTTTGGGGAGGGAGTTGTAGAGTATACCGGGTGTGCTTCGGACGTGACTGGGAGAGAATAAAAGTTTCTGGGCGAAAAGCCGGTCTTAAATCTGAACGCTGTTGGCGGAGAAAACAAAGGTGGCAGTCGATTGTAAGGACAGCTTTTCGAGGTACCCGTTGGTTCCGCACACCTATATGAGCGAATGAATGAAACCCCCCTCACTTCTTTCTCTCGCAATTGACTCGGCGCTATTGAATATCGCTTACATCACCGATCTCTCCAACATTCCCGAGCCCATTCTTCTGGAGCTATTCCTGGTATCTATCTATTTTGCCCCTCTTCTCCTTTTTTCTCTTTCGAATTAGCTTACCTCGTCGTGGGGTTGCTTTTTGTTTGCATGTATGTGATGCTCGTGATCTGGCTGATTTCGTTGTTATTTTGGAGGTGGTCGTCTATTTGCGGTTGATGCAGATTTTTTCTTTTGATTCTATGGTTCGGTTTTATATGTTTGATTTTGTTCGTAGAAGGAAGGTTTACAATCTGTGCCGTCCAAAGCCCGTGATTTTGTCATGTATCAGCTTTTTTTAAGTGTTGATTACGCGTGTCTGCTTGATTTAACTAAATGGGTTTCGCTGGATTGCTGTTTCTCGATGTTCAGAGTTGACTTCGTCCTTTGAACGGAGCGGTTCTGTTTGTTTGCACTTTGTCGATGATCAAAGTTGTTTTCTTTCTCTCTCGCAGGGGGTGTTTATTTTGTTTGTTCTCAATCGATTGTCCGAGTTGATTTCTTTCTTTATCTTTGTTTCCTTTTACTTGTAATTTGTGGAGGCCATTTCATTCATGAAAACCCTATTGGATCAATCAAATAGTGGACAACTCTTTTACCACTCCGGATAACCCTGGAGTCGAGGCTGCTAAAAGTAGGTTCCTTGAGGACCTAATAACAATTTAGGTTTTGTGCCCTTGTCATCTTTTTCATTCTTAAGAATGTGTTTGTGTTTTTGGTTAGCTTCCTGCTGCAATTACTGATGGACATAGGCAAAGCATGGAATATATATATTATTTTTCTCCAGTTTCCTTCTTCCCGATTTACTGCGTTTGACCAGTTTATGGAACGTGCGTGATGACAAGCTTACGGTTAAGAGCAAGTTTTGAATTTTTCAGAACTTGGAACTCTTTGTAGAGAGTTATTTTTTGAATCTTTCTACAACAAGACAATCACTGCATATTCTTATAGCTTATGTTGAAAAATTTTGGGTGTGTATCTTCTCTGAACTGTGTTAATCTTCTTTATTCATGTATCTTCTCTGAACTGTGTTAATCTTCTTTATTCATATTTTTCTACCAGCTGATTGTTGGTATTATGTCATGATTGTGAACTTTCTCTTTCTTCACATATTTGTGATGTCTACTGGATCTTGTGTGTCACTTAAGTCTGCCTCGTTTATACAATGTTCCATAAATGAGGAGAAACAATTGAGTCCTTATACAAGGTGTAATAATCCAATGCTGTATTTTGTTGAACTTCTCTTATAATCTTAGTGTGGAAAGAAACCAAGCGCTTCTTAAATTCATTTATAAATATTTATTTAATATTATAAGTCTTGAACTGTTTCATTAGAAGCATTTGCCATGCAAATTAATGATTTTTAGAATGTGAATCATTGCACTAGTTGATGATGCTCTACTCATTCAGTAAAGTCCATGGGGAAATGGTGCCAGATACCTGAAACATTTGTTGTTAAAGATGTTTCATGTTCCTCTTTTTCATTTTGAGTCATCCGATCCAACAAACTTCTTTTCCTTCTGTAGTTGCTTAGTTTTTTTTTTTTTTTTTTTTTTTTTGGAACTAGTGAACCCCATTACCCTACCTAATGTCTCCTAGGAGACTCGAACTCGAGACCTCCTGTGATATCTACCCCCTGTGATATCTACCCACATGAGACCACCTGAGCTATTGCACCGGGCTCTGTGTAATTGCTTAGTTTTTGAACCTACAAAAAATCCTTTAGTGGGATAGCAGAATAAGTTGCCAAATGTGCTTAATCTTAGCCATCATTTTCCCTTAGAATCAAATTCGTTTTTCAGGTGTGAATGTGTGCATATATAGAGTCTTCTGCCTGATAAATTAGAGTTGGGCATCAGAGGAACCTGATACTATCGGGTTTCCTAAAAAGCCATACATATTTTATGTTTTGTCCTTACACCAGTTTGTACTGTGTCAATGAAACATTAACAGATATCATGGGCCAAATAGTCCATTGAAAAATATAAAAAACGAAATAAAATATCACATGTAATGAAATATTTGAAAGATATTTTTGTTAATGTCCAACTGACAGTGGCAAGACTATAATTGACAGGTTTTGTTATGTAACATCTTAAAGTTGATGCAATTTGTTATATTGGAAACCTCTTAACAGAATAATAACTTCTTGCTTACCGGTGCTTGTCCTCTTCACACGTGACAAAAGGGATGACACATTAAGGTTTCGTAGGAAGATATACTAGTTGATTGGCTACTGAAATTGTATGGCAATAGTTCTTTAAGATACAACTCAGATGTGGTTTTCTTGTTCATGCCAAGTTGCCTACTATTACACTGTACATCAATAATTTGGGGAAGTTTTTATTTATTTTCTTCTTTTTGGACTTTGCAAAAGATACTTGAAAAAGGATGGGTACAAAACTTTTGTATGAAGTAAATCAAGTACATGAAATAGTAGCAATTGATATTTCCTGTGTTTTTAATAGCAATTGATATTTCCCTATGTTTTCCATAATGTTGAGTTGCTATGTTTTTGCAAACTATCCTTTGATTCCTGTCTGAAATTGCCCACTGCTGTGGTTTCATTGGTGGGCAGAAAACATTAAGTGCTGGGAAACTTAACGAGAGAGTTTTGAAGATGTTCATGGCTACTGGCAGTGAAGAAATCCTCTCTGAAATTCAGGCCCTTAATATCCAGCATATTGTCATGCCTGTCCTCCCCACCAGTAAGGGCCATTGATGTACTAGCTGCTTCCAATTTTTTTCCAGATTATTTATTATGTCCTGAAACCATTTCCTGTAGGGTGTTCGGAGAAATTTTAAAGCTCTGGTTCAGAAGAGAACTACTCTTTTGTTGATTGGAAGTTTTGGGTGGGAGAAGAGAGTTGGATATAAGTAGGTTGTGTTTGGCCCCAAAGATGTCTCTGTCAATCAAGGATGAGGATGTTGATATTGTGATTGCTGCCCTCCGGCCTGATCTCAGTATCTTTTTGGAAGGATGGCGAGTATTCCTTTCCAGGTTCCACCTTATAATTGTCAAAGACCCTGACCTCAAAGAAGACCTCAAAATTCCTTCTGGCTTCAACTACAATTTGTACACAAAATCCGATATGGATCAAATTATAGGTGCTGCATCATCTTCTCTCAGTTTTTCTGGCTACTCATGCCGATACTTTGGTTTTCTTATCTCCCGAAAGAAGTATATTGTTGCACTAGATGATGATTGTGTTCCAGCGAGAGATGACAAAGGTCAGCTGGTGGATCCTGTGGCCCAGCATATTTCAAATCTTTGTACCCCGGCTACACCCTTTTTCTTTAACACCCTTTACGATCCATATCGGGACGGTGCAGAGTTTGTTCGAGGATACCCATTTAGTCTACGTAATGGGGTAGAATGTGCATTATCGTGTGGACTCTGGCTTAATGTAGCAGACTATGATGCCCCAACTCAACTTGTGAAACCTAGAGAACGAAATTCACGGTATGTAGATGCAGTATTGACAGTGCCAGTGGGTGCAATGATGCCTGTCAGTGGAATCAATATCGGGTTCAACAGGGAGTTGGTGGGGCCTGCAATGTTCCCAGGTTTTCGGCTTCCAGGTGAAGGGAAGAACAGGTGGGAAACAATGGAGGATCTCTGGTGTGGCTTGTGTGCAAAAGTTGTGTGCGATCACTTGGGGCTTGGACTTAAGACTGGATTGCCCTATGTTTGGCGGGACAAGGATGAAGGGAGTGATCCATTACAGAGTTTGAAACGAGAGTGGGTGGGAGTGAAACTGATTGAGGAAGTGGTACCCTTCTTTCGTTCAGTGCGGTTGCCACGAACTGCAGTTACGGTAGAGCAATGTGTGATTGAGATTGCCGGACTTGTGAAAGACCAGTTAGGACAAGTGGATCCCGTATTTGAGCGAGCGGCAAATGCCATGGTCGAGTGGATCACTCTATGGAAGAATGTTACATCCAAGGCTATTTAAACATCTGGAATGGACTCATCGCCGTTGAAATTGTTATTTTATCCAAATATTTTGTAACCCCCAGGAAATGGTTTCCCTTATTCAAGACCTTTTTGTTGTGTACCATGTTAATGGGAGTAACTATGGAGATCAGGATGCGTTTGACTTTTTAACTTTTAAGGACAGTAACAATAAGGTCTGGATGTTTGGTTTCATTTTGTTCGGGCACTTGCTGGGTCATTCAGAATTAGACAGGCATTGCTCTTGCAGGGGAGCCTAATGCTGGAGCCGACACTTTCTGAGGAGATCAATTTTGTTAGTTTATCGGTTTTCTACATTGAGTTGTTCAAGAGTTTTCTGGATACTAGAATGTTGTGTCATTTCAGGAGTTTTTGACCCTCACAAATGTGAGACGCAGTAGTTTTAGGTGTCCGCTTGGATTTGGGTGGATCACTGGAAAAAAGAAATTACCTTTGAATCATCTTTGCTGGCTGTATGCTCAAAACGACTGATTGTTTGAGAATGATCCTCCATTGGTTGTGTATTTGGCCAATAGATAACAAATATATATTGGGTTCCCATTGTTTACACCTTAGTTCCGTGGTTAGTGTCCCTAGTTAACCGAAAATTTCGTTCTAATCGGAAGCTTCAACTTTCGAGGGTTCATTGTGGAAGTTCTTCAAGTTAACTTCCAATTTTTTGGTCCTGTTCATTCTCTGATCTCACTCTTATCATTGGCTAGGTCACATATCCTACATTATAAGGTCACATATCCTACATTTTGTTATCCTTCATAAGCCAAATGAGTCTGAATAAAGGATGACACTAGAATTTCTGAGAGTTAAAAACCCTACTATAGTTTCCTCAAAAAAAAAAAAAAAAAAACTATAGACTCCAAGAGAAGACTGATGGAGGCCAACCCAGATGCGCCGAAGATCCACCCCCAGTTGCAGCATCTGTCTACAAGCATATCTGTCAAGCAGGTCTATCAACTAAGTTTCATTCAAGGTTTCTCTTTATAACGGACTTTTGGTGGTACCAACACAAATTCTTAGCATGTCAACTGAAGAAATTATACAACTAGTGCTTACATGTACACATTATTATGAACATTTTGCTGATGATGATCAGACAACGTAATAGGTAACTCTATCTGACTGATAGAAGAGCATCAACCAGATTTAACGGTCTCAATAGCAAACATCAGTTCCTCAATTTTAGCTCCTGTCACTTCTTTTACAACCTTGCCATCCTTGAAAATTTTGAACGTGGGCACCACCCTTATCCCCAATTCTTTTGCCAATGACTGCAATAATAAATAAACTGCTCAAAGGGAGAAGGAGAGAGAGACAGAGAATGGGGGAAGAGGAACATGCAACAAACAAGGGAAACAAAACAGTGGGGTGAGCACATGACCTGGTACCAACCTTGTTGTCTTGATTGCAGTCAAGTTTAAGAAAGACAACATCTGAAAACTTCTCAGACAACTCCCGATACTTTGGCGCTATCACTTTGCAAGGGCCACACCTGCACAATCAAGAAGGTTATTAAGCCACTAGAACACTATATACTCAATCAGGATGTACTAAACCCAACAAATACAAATCTGTTTTTATGTCCTCCTCTATATGTTAATAAAGAATTCTATTTTTAGAGGATCAGAAACAGCTGCAAATAAATCTCGAGAAACCGTCCTGGCTTTGCATCTGAGAAGTTGAATAGAGTTCTTAGAAATTTAATAGTGTTCTTAGTTTGTTCCAAGAACCAGAGGAAAAGCAAGATTGAGTTATTTCCGTTCTTCTTCCGTAGAAACTATTGCACCGGTCCCATTGCTATTTAATTGGGAGTCTTATCTGATTTGCAAGCAGTGACCAGGCAAATAAAAGGGTATTCACAAAAACTTGTTGACACCGGCACTTGAGCAGTCTGGTCAGTTCTCATTCATTTCATCATCTTGACGATTTCTGTTGGACAGTCACAGGCAATTGGAAGGACCATAACGCCTCAAGAACTAATTTAAGATAGTTGCCTGGATGCATTTCCAAAGACTTGCTGTAGCTTAGTGTCCTTAGGGTTCTTCCCAACTGCTTGCATCCTACTATATAGTCATAAAACACAGAGCTCCACACCATCCACGGCTGGTCACCTCTTAAGCTGGCTTCTGCAATGTTACGATCATAATTTATGTGTCTAACCTTTCTTGTTTCATCAGCTCTTGAGCTTTTAGAATATTAGCTAAGTGCGTAACATTTGGTATTAGAGTGTGTCACAAGGGTAGAAAGTGCTACCTAGTTCAGATTAAAAGCCGTCATAGAGTGGGCCATCGTAGAGGTCTTGGAGGGGGCGACCTAGCAAGAGGGCTACCTATGCTAGAGTGTGAGTCATCGCAAAAGTAAAAAAGGCTACCTAGTGCACAACTTGTGGTGCCTCTTTAAGTATTGATCCAAAACTTTACTTCCTCATAGATTTTCCAAACAGCTGACTTTGCTAAATTATTTTTCTCAACTGCATCTCCATGGCTGACACTACCTAAGGAGATTGGATTGGCAACCCCAGCTAGGTATCAATGAGTCTTGATTGTGGTCAAAATTGCAGGCATTATGCAATAACATTCAGGGTCAACAATCTTTCATACGTTGGTAGGAGTGCAGTTACCTTACTACGGTGCTAAATATAACTAAAGCAGGTGATCCTATTTCTTGCTTAGTATTGTGCCAAAGGCTGGGTTGTCTCATGGACATGATTCAACAATATGTTTTTATGGTGATTGTAGCACGCCAAGACTCCTTCAATGAAGCATTGCAAAACAGCATCTTACAGTCTCCTACTATCATGCTGTTTATCTTTCTTTTTCTTTATTTCATTTTCTATCTCTTGCCCAGTCGAGCCAGTCGGGAGCTGAGGCCATCCACTGCTTTTGGTAATCACTAATGTCTAATGATTCCCCTGAGTTTATCTTCTGAAGCACAAGTACTCGTTCTTACCATTGGACAACGAATTTAAGTACGTCCAAAGAACCAGCTTCCATACCCAGTCTTTAATTAAAGAACAGCCACTGACACGGTTCTACAAATTAGCAACTCCTTTTCACCGAGAAATCTGCCAGCAGCTGAACTACGTTCTTGATTGAATCAATTCTTTACAGGTGGAGGTGGACTACCAAAAAAAATTCCCCTGGAAAACTATGACACGACAACTAATAAAGTAATCTACACTAAAACGTCCTGTTCATTTTCTCCGGTTACCTCAAAATCCCAAAATGGGCAAATAGGGGGAATGCAAAGAAAGGAGAAAGACGAGTCGCATCGACATACCACTGGGTGTACATATCAAGAACAACGACCTTCTCCCCCGCAGCCTCAACGATCGGCCAAAAACTATCCTTGTTCACCTCCGTGACCTGCCCAGCCACCGCACCAGCCGTCTCCAAACTCGAACGCACCTTCACCCCCCTCCGCGCCACACTCGTCGACACGCCACCGACTCGACTCCTCCGGAAATGGTCCGGCAGCGCCACTGAGCCGGTCGATGACGTCGCGGACCAAGAACCCGAAGTGGTAGAACGAAGGGAAGGAGGTGTCAGAGACATCTGAAGCGCCATTATCGACTCCTTTGAAAGATCGCGGCCGCCGATGACGACAAAATCCGCCTAATTTCAAGGAATCGATGAGCAGAAATCTGAAGTGTGAGAATGTCCGAGTTTGAAGCACTGAGCTCTGCTCTTCCGAGTGACGAGAGCCGCAGTTCTCCTCTCTCTATATATACCCTTCCCTTCCTACCTTCAGTCTCGAGTCTCTCGACCACATAAAAAAAAAAAAAAAAATCATATTAAGGAAAATTCAAGCGAGAAATTTTATTTTTTAATAAAAAAAAAAATTTTTTTTTTTTTTTTTTGGACTTGTGCGAGAATGAGAGTGCTGGATGTTAGAGCCACAATCCCCGGTATATTCCCTTTGGACGACGGTGGGCCCACGATGACGATTTGCGTAGATTTTTTATTTTTTATTATCTTTTTATGCGTCCGGGAATGGCGATAGGGTCGGTGTCCGCACCCACGTGTAAATGCCACGTGGAAGTGGATAATGCGCGTCTCTGACGGGTCTTATGGGAGGTCATAATGAGGCTTACCCGTCGTTTCAGTTCCGTTACGAGTTCCCATTGCACGAGGCACAACCGTCCGTTAGATACGCTCACTCGCACCCCCATCTCAACAAAAATGTATGTAAAATTTATAAAAATAAAAAAAATACACTCCAAGTCCCCAAATTATCAAATAAAAATATAAGGTATTTCTTAAATACGTTAATTATACATAAATACAAATTGGTATTGTTCCTTGGATAATGAAATAAGGTATTAGATGTATGTTATAGCTTAAATTAAAGTATATTAACAAATTATTCTTTATAAAAAAAAAGTTGTTGTTGTAACTTCCAGTTTAGTATTGGACTCACAATTTCACATCTCTGTTAATTAATGAAATGGGTTTGTGTACTAAAAATTTAAGATAAGATGAAACTTGTACTACTACTACTACTACTACTACTACTACTGCTACCTGGAACTGTCTCTAGGTCAACATCCCCTGGGACTGTCCACAAGTGCCCCTGCTTTCTTTAAACGTTAGAAAATAATTACTGAGTTTTCTTAATCCAATGTAAAGAATTATAAATGTTTACAATGTATTTTGAAAAGGGTTGGTACATTGGAGTTATCTGTAGGAGGTCTTGAGTTCAGTCTCCACAGTAGCATTGGAATTTATTGAAGTTTGTAGTAGGGAGTTTGTATTCACCATTGCAATAAGAAAACACAAACACATTTTGTTAAGGGTTAATCTAAAGTATTTGATAATAAATTTCTCTTTGGTTTCAAGATGATCTAATGATATACTAATTTACAATTACTCTAGAGTGGTTGCAAGGCATTCATGTCTCTAAAATGAAATCAATCACAATAAAAAAAAAATAAATCAATAACATGGATACTCTCTCAGTGTTGTTATTGTTAGTATTTTAACAATATCAGCAAAAAAATGCTATCTCATTTTCTAAATTAGTGTTCTCATTTATTTGATTGGAATTGGCATGTTCAAGATGAAGTGCATGCCAATCAAGATGCAATCATCATATACTCTAAGAAATAAATAAGTAAAAGTAAAAAATATAAATACCCTGTAGGGTGAAGGAAATTAGATTAATCATGCTATCAAATCAATGCATTGGTTCTAGCTAGTTTGTATACTCCAGGACATGTTTGACTAAGCTCTTTGAGAATGTCATAGTGAGTAGTAAAAAGAGTAAGATTGGCTTTCTACCAAAAAAAATAATGGGAGTATGAATCTTTCTTGAAAAAAGAAAAAAAAAAGAAAAAAAAACTCAAGGACAAGGTGCATTTATGGGCATTTTATTTTGCAAGTATAATATACTTGGCACTGGTAACCTTATGCCATCATATATATTTCACATACCAAATAACCAATGCATTTCACAAGAAATAAAAGCAAATATACCATGATACTTTCAATTTAAATATGGAAGAAGTCCTACCATATAAAGTACAAACATTTGAACAACTGAAGAAGGTTGTTGTAGCCTTTACATAAGTACTACACAAGTACTACACAAGTTATTACAAAAAATCAATTCAAATAAAGATGAATGTTATATGAGTATTAATTTTTTGAATAAACACCAATAGTAAATTCCAATAAGTAGAATAAAGTGACTGAAGCAAGCTTACCTCTATACTTTAGACATTCTTATAACTTACTATGTTGTCTCTGGACCAATGAATTATCTTTAATTGTTTGAGAAAATTATATCACATTATTTATTCTATTTATACCATTTGATTTTATTTTTTTAAAACCATTTGGAGTAAACATAGGGAAAAAAGGATACAATGAATTTGTCAAAACCATTAAAAAAAAAAATTCAATACATTATACTATTGTATATTATTTTGAGAGTACTTACCCTGTATGTAGCTATTGGGGAAATCCACTTGTAAAAGAGAGGTAACATTATAGATTTAATCTTATTTTTGGTTTTTATTATACCCTTGCTATTTTTTGGATCTCGAGGCACGAATCAAAGGGCACAGAGAACATCACCTACACTGAACTTCTTGTAGGTTACAAAAAGAAACATTTTCTCTATATTTTTGTTGAGTGAAAATAAAGAAAATTTATAATTAAATTATACTATGTGAACTCAAAATTTCCATGAGGTTACTATTTTAGAATTGTTTAACATGTTTTTTTAAAACATATGGAACAAGATGTAAACCAATTAATAATAAAACTTTTAGCTTTTATGCAACTCAGATTCCCAACCCCTAGTTGTTTATTTTTCACTAGAAAAGATGACTGAATTGCATAAAATTTTAGAATTAGATAATAAAACTATGTGAAATATTTTAAAATAAATAGTCAATTGGTATTACAAACATATCACTATACTCTAAACTACAATTGTAATTCACATGTGTAAACTATATCTGCATCAAGATAACAAGAACACATTTCTTCTTCCTTCTACACAATTATTCATTTTTTTTGCTTATTATGTAATCCCCCATAAATTTATTTTGTTTAATAGATTTTTATTACTTGAACTTTCTCAGACTTTTTATCAGGTACAATGTTCAAATGTCTTCCATTAAGGCCAGTTATCATTTTTCTTCAAATATACTCTCCAATGGATACCACCCTTTAGAAGGAAATAGTCAAGTAGCTATTACTAAGACAACAAACATGAGCTGGTTCCAACCACAGTTTACTTCTAATTCATAACTGAAATAGTTAAGGAGAACAGCAAATGAGTTTTCTGGATACATTGACCAGAACATCAGATGTTGGGTGTCATGAGCACATTAGTCAGAGGGGGAGTTACAAAGCCTTTGGAGCCTTCTCCATGTTTGAATTTGCAAGCTGCCACACAACCAAACAACACAAAATAGCAGACTGCCAAATGGATGAATAGCCAAGCTTTTTATCACTTTATGAATCCTTATTTCAAACTAAAGTCACTAAAGTGTCCTAATGAGTATTATTATTATTTTTTCTTGAGCAATACAAAGCTCAAGATAATAATACTTGAGACTACAATATTGGAGCTGCAAACACATTGTGATTCATGAAGTTCACAATTGTAGTTCTTCCTTTGTTTTCCAGAGTTTTTGAGTAAGACTGATGATTTGTTTGATGAAGATATAAAAGGTGGTTGCAAATCAGCTATCAGAATTTGTCTGTCTGAGATGTCATCACATAACAGTAGCTACTTTAGAAGCAATTCAAACAGGCTACATTTGGCTGAGCAGAAGTGGTGGAGGTATGGAGTAATGGAAACAGAAGAAATGCAATCAAACTAGGTAAGAGAAATTCAAAAAAAAAAAAAAAAAAAAAAAAAGCATTAAAAAAGAAAGAGTGATGAGCAATGATGTATTGAAATTTGCATAGGTAAGTGTAGATGGGTGAAAATGGAAAGAGATAATTAGAAGAACGTTTTTATTCAAAGACGTCTGTGATAACAAACAATGTAACTTTGGGCAAGCGGAAAACACCTGACCTTAAAGCATCAGAGCTGAGAGTCCGCGCGGCGGGAAACGAGAAGATTTGCCCAAAACCTTCCCCTCAGCCCCCAGATTCCATGCCATCCCCTCTCATTAAAGCCCTAGTGTCCCTGAAAAGGAAAAAAAATTAAAGAGGAGCTCCATTCCAGAGCTCGCCTGGCTATTTCAATGGCACTATCGGTTCAGAAATTTTTGCAAGAGGACGAAGAAACCGAGACTGGAACGCCCATTAGGTACGTCCCACTCACTCACCTCTATTCTGCTACTTCGCCTTGCATAAACACTAGTGGAGCATCAATGTCAAAGAAAGTTAAAGCTCGTAGGCTTGCTGAGCCATTCGATGCCGAGGTCGAAATTCCCTGTGAGAAATCCTCTCCTGTTCTCCGGGTTTATCAGCGGAGAGCAAAGAAGCCGAGGGTTGAATCGGAAACAGGGGACGCCAGAAGAAATGATACTCAGAAAGAGGAAGTATTTGTTCGAGTTGATGATGGTGATCAGAATGCGAATTTGGACAAAGTTACGGACAATGGAAGAAAGAAGAAAGAAGAAATAAATTTTGAGACTTCCAACTTGGGAGTGAATTCAACTAATTCAAGGGGAATGCCTGAACGGACGCGAGACACCAGGGATTCGCTGCGTACCGGGAAGCTAAAGTTTGTGAAGGATCCGGAAAAACCAAAAGGGGACTTGGGGTCAACCTCGGTGTCTACGAAGAAATGGGTGGAGTAAGTACTCACTCTGTGAACTTTTTTTCTTTCGGTTGTTTTCACTAATGCGTTTAAAACTTGAACTTATTTTCTTTTAAAATCGACCTTGGTGTCAAGCAAAGCAACCCTTTTTTCCCATTTTATTTTAGAAATGAATGAATTACTAGGGTGGTATGCTTCATGCATCGTTATTATCTACTCAAACTAATGCTATTGCAGGTTGAGTTTTGATGATGTTGATCCTAATGTGTTTGTTGGAATGGCATGCAAGGTAAGTTCTTTTTTAGGAATCTATCCTAAATTTCTACTATTTTGTTTATATCTGTACTCTTCACGACCATCATGCTGTGATGTTAGCATTGTGGAGATCTTTGGTTTCTGACTTCAAACCCCAAATTGTAGGTATACTGGCCACTTGATTGTAAATGGTACACAGGTTCAGTTACTGGGTATAATTCGGAGAGTAACAAGCATCAGGTATGATTCTTCATCAAAAACAATTTACAAGGAAATATGCTGCTTCATTCTTGACATTCCACAGGAATCTTATTAATTATCTTCCTGGTTGAATGTATTGGCATGAGCCTTCTTTAAACTCCATCACTCGGTTTGTCAGAGAATCTTTTTTCTCGGAGGCCTCTGCCTCTGTTAGGTAAGTTTCCTCTTTTAAGAACCTGACAACTGTGACTTTCAAGCCCTTATGCGCCGTGGGCGTAAACACAGTATTCTTGAATGCCCTGTAATAGTGCATGCGGCAAGCTTACGTGGCATATTCCAACCAATACAATACCCTGTCAACATCTGAGGGAATGCGTTATAACCCCCCATAAATGCGTCAAAATAACCATTTTTTATAGCCCATTTGTGGGTTAGATATCATTAGGGTGAGTTCTATTGTTTTACAATATAGGGATGTCTTAGACAAACCTTTGTTACTGAAATCTTTCCTTTCCTTTTCTTCTTTTCTTTTCTTTCTTTTCTTTTTGTAAGTGGCTACTTCATTCCAGCCAAGAGGTTACCTGAGAAGAAACTACTGCTTGATTGGTTTCGAACATAGGCAAAAGGTCCAAGACACCAAGAGGGGATGCCATTGAAGGAATTCTTTTGTCTATATCCCACCTTATTTGGTTCGGAAACACCTTTTCTGAGAGTTCCTAAACTCCCATATTTGATCTGGAATCTTTTTATTGTACTTACCAGATATTATAAAAGAATTTTCTGGATTTATTTTTAATTATCTACCCCAACTGCTGGGAGAATGCGTCTTCAAAACTCCTAACTATGTGATGTTATTGTTCTGCATTATTGGAGTTTGTGGAATTAGGCATTATACTAGTAGCCGTTACTTGTCTATGCATGAATCTTTTGTGGATTTATTGTTGTAATAATTGTATACAACACTTCCTACATATCTATGCCAACCCATATAAGAGCCGCCAGCGCATGAAAAATTCTTAATAATTCTTGCCAATTCGATGATTACATATATGTGATATGAGTGCTTGGGATTCGGCTAAAAATTTTAGCCAATCCAATGATTACATCTATGTGTTACGGAGTGCTTGGGATTCAGCATTGGACCGCTCCCTATTCTCCTCGCTTTTAGAAATTAAATCATCATTTGGAAACAGAGAAAACCTGGATGACAAAATGAAAAAATAATCGTGGCATTTTCAGTCAAAAAAAAAAAAAAAAAAAAAAAGATCATGCGATTCCAGGAACATATCCTAAGCGACTTCTTGTGTTGGAAGCTTAGGTAATGTAACCAAAAAGGCTTGGATGAGAAGTTGGCTTGGGTTGTATGTGTTGCGAGTTCCTTTACTTTCATAATTTTCTGTTCCACTGAAATACGGACACATCTGGCATGCCAATGATTTGGAGTTTGTCAACTTGAGCTGTCCATGAACTTTTGCACCTTTATTTGGTCATATACAATTAACTGTGGATGTAAGTAAACATGAGTATGTATAGCCACATGTTAAATGACATTCAATGTTGATGCTTTTTTTTAAGCTAATTACTTTGTTTCATGCTTAGCAAATTGCGGAATGTTTCTGATATTTTGTTTTTCAATGATAGATTGGTTACGACGACGAAGAGATTGAATCTCTGATTCTTTCAAAAGAGAAAGTGAAATTTCATGTTTCTCGTGAGGATATGGAGCGGTTAAATGTGAAACGTAGTGCATCAAAAGGGGATAAGAACAGCCAGGATTATGATGAACTGGTTGCATTAGCTGCTGCTTTTGATGATTGCCAAGAACTCGAACCTGGGGATATTATATGGGCTAAACTTACAGGTTTGTTTAGGAAAATTGTTCATTTGTAATTTCATTCTGATCAATGTTTCTATGATGTTTTATCTAAATTTTGATCTTGATTGAAAGGAATAAAGGTGGATAAAATTCTTTCTGCCAAACTTGATGGTTTTATCTCTTGCTTTTCCCAAACGATACGTGATTCTTTAACTTTTATTGTTTCTTATCTCACACACAGTGTAATTATAGTTTCCTTTTCTGCCCGCTTCCAGTCACTTATCTCTATTGCTTCTACTGTCATTATTTAAAATTGAGAAGAACTTGAGAGTGTTTCTAAGGATTCCATAACAGTGGTCAGAATCTGTAGCTGGATTGGGTCATACTTCCATATATTTTTCCTGGTAATGAATTACTTAAAATTTCTGTTCACTGAAATTGAATATTAAAATTCATAAAAATTAAAAAAGCAAGGTACAGATTCATGTCACTTTCGGATTCCATTTCCTTATATAGGAATTACTTTCTTGGCTTTGTGGTCATTTCCTAATGCAAGAAATTACTTTCTTGGCTTTATGGCTATTTCTTCATGTAAGGCATTTTTGGCTTTGCGGCCAAATGCATTATTGCTTTCATTTTCCCATCTGAGTTGATTTTCGGTTACATTTTAGAGAGAACATGTAGAATGTACTTGGAGTTGTATTCCAAGAGAACCAAACTCTTGTGCTGATGTACTAACTAAAAGTGGGGTAAGCCTACAATGTCTTGTTGTTAGATAACCCATAATATGTATTCTTTTTGAAGTATGGAGTAATAAAATAATCTACTTCATAAAAAAAATTAGTTGATTTTCCTTGTGAACTACTTTATATTTTTCTCTTTTCCTAAATTATATTTTGATTTTGCTAAAGTATATTTTTATGAAAATTTTGACATAACAAGGCGCTGGACTATCACTTGGGTGAAAATACCACGATCTGCTAATTCCTTAGCTGATAAGCTGGCCAAAGGAGGGGCAAACTGATATTTTGTAATCATTGATGGGGTTTGAATTGTATTGATTGATTCTCAGTAATATGTAAAAGCAAAGGGGTAGTATGCTACTGCATAAGACAAACATTTTGTAATTGATTCCCAGAGTTAATAAAAGTTCTTATTCTCAACCAAAAAAAAAAAGAAATTCTCTCTTCCTTTTGTTGTTTTCTCATTGTCTGTTCAATGAACAAGCTGCTTTTGTTTCATGTCTTGGTGGAATCAAACAGATGATTGACTTTTTGACTTGTCAAAGTCATTCATTACTTTTTAGTTCTTCTTTTTGTTAGGTAATCAGAAATTTTTCAGGCACAATGAGTCATTATATGATGTATTTGTGAACCATTTACGATTTGTTAACATGTCATTTTGTGCAAATACATGGAAATAAACAGTTGTATACTCTTTGATTGGTTCACTGATGAGGAAGCTGTGGACATACGATAATGTCAGCTTTTCCTGCGGCTTTGATTTAATCATGCTACAATAACTCATAAATGGGGGAAGTGGTTCGATTTTCAACATTGCATGGATTTAAAAATTATTGTCTGTTATACTTAAATTGCCAATGTCTGTGTCCCTTTGTTGGTCTTCAACAAGCTGCTCTCTTTATTTAGTTCCTTGCACTTTCTGGGATGTAGAATGGAATGTAGTTCATTTGTATTGGCTAAACTATATATATGGATTAGTTGAGATATACATCCATTTAGCATATATAGTGGTTTGAGACTAATGGCATTTGCACTATTTAGAGTTGATGCCATCAAAGCTAAGGTGTTGCGCATTCTCTTTGTTGATCCATATGTTGTTAGTCTGCCAAGAAGAGGTGAAAGAGGTTCCTTCAGTGTGGTGTACATATAAGTTTTTCTGAGACACTTGCCATGTTTTCTTGTACCTCTTGGATATCATGAGTGAAATACTGTTGCATAGTTGTTGAATTTCACTAAGGAACATTTTGTGACACAATTTCATATAATAATTTGGTTCGACACCAAAGAGCATTTCATGACACAATTTGATACGACACTTTGGTTCAATCTGATGCTACAAGTTGTCAATCAACCAAGCATTAATTTTAGATTATCAATTTGAAAATTATGTAATGTTTACTCGATTAGGGGCAGAAATGATCTTTTAGTTGCCAGAAAAACTGAACTTTTGTCAAAGAACAAGAATGTATTTAACTATCTGTGCTTTATCTTCATTATTGTTTGCTGAATCCATTATGATAACTCTGGTCTCTGTTGATTCTATTGTCAGGACACTCTATGTGGCCAGCAATTGTTGTTGGTGAGTCAAATGTTAGTGCATGCAAAGATTTAAAGCCAACAGCTGGAGAAGGATCTATACCTGTCCAGTTTTTTGGAACTCACGATTTTGCCAGGTTTTCTACTGACATTTGTTAACACTGTTGAACAACTTGTTAACTTCATTTAGGGTCTACTCAGAGACCCTAAAATGAGTTATATGATTTCTTGCTTAAGTCAGATTGTCAGCCTCTTAACTTTTTATTTCTCTATTACTCAGGATTAACATGAAGCATGTCATATCATTTCTTAAAGGACTGTTGTTATCGTTCCACATGAAGTGCAAGCAGACTCGTTTCTATCGAGGCTTAGAAGAGGCAAAGACGTAAGTATATGTTTGAAAATTTCAAATTTCATAACATGCTGAAGAAACATTTTCAATCTGTCTTGAAAACATAGTCATACTTCTTTTTTTTTTTTAAATTGAAGGGATTTTTTATTTTTTATTTTCTTTTGCATTTGGTTTGCATAAATTATTAGCTACCGGTTCAGTCTCTCTCTCTCTCTCTCTCTCTCTCTCTCTTTATTTTTTATATTTCCATCTTTTTATCTTGCTTACCAAAGTTTTTTTTCAATGTGTTTTATATATCAATACACAAAAGAATCAACTCCGCATTTTTTGGTATTTTTTTTATTTTTGACCTAAGAGATTGAATTGTATTGATAAATGGACCTTCTATATGAGCTTAAGGAGTAAGTTAGACATTGAGGTACAGCAAAGACTATTATTACCATCTCATTACTGTGAAATAGAAAAACAAAAGAAAACTAATCCCATCCTTTTTTTTTTTTTTGATTTTTTTTTAGGAAAGCCCATTATTTTTTTTCGAAACGGCAAAAGATGTATTATTAAAATATTTTCAACAATACATCAAGTGAGGAAATCTCTTACAATAAGTTGTTGAGAAGAGACTCCTAAAGAGGCTAAAGAGTAGTCCCATCCATTATTACTAAACTAAAAATATAAAGGAGTACACTCCTATTATACAGGGTGATAAGAATAGCTTTCTTCGATATATCTAATTTATATTCCTGGTATTTAATAAAATATACACCCATTCAGTTATTTTATTTGTTGAAAATGATCCACTAAAAAAAACAAAAAGAAGATATGTGTATAAGCAACATGGACTGCGTTGATTGATGTGTGTTGCTGTAGACAATTTTAAATATAGGAAAGTCCAGGTGACTTTTATGTGGAGCTCAGCAATCTTGAAAAATGATAAGTAGATGCTTAAAATTGTCTGCAATAGCTGGGGATAGGTTTTCAAGGTCCACACAGTTGCATTATCCTAAGTTCCTACCACTACAATTATCTTTTCCTTTGAGTTGGATTCATGTATGCAAAAGGTATAGCTAGGGTCTCAGCTTCTTTCAATCACCTGCCTTAGTTTGCCAAAATGTGCTCTTAAATTGGTTCTGCTCTTATGAACTGCTTCACCACCTGGTGAGTCATGTCTCCTTTTCCATAACGAGGATCATTGTGTTATTTGGCGAGTTAATATTCAAATGTTATTTGGCAAGTTATAGATTCCATTTATGCATTTAAATGTGGCCTATGTCTTCATTTCATTCTTTCTGCAGCCGTTGGTGATGTTCTTCTTTATGCGTTTCTTTTTCCTCTTCTATATCGCATTAGAAATCTGCAGCTGTTGGTGATGTTCTTCTTTATGTGTTTCTTTTTCATCTTCTATATCATATTAGAAATCTGCAGGCGTTGGTGATGTTCTTTATGTGTTTCTTTTTCATCTTCTATATCGCATTAGAAAGCGCCAGTTTAAACTTTTGGTTATTGGCAGATATCTGAGTGAACAGAAGCTCCCAAAGAAAATGTTTTCGGTTCAAAATGGTATCCAGGCTGACGATGGTGAGAGTGGAAGCGATGAGGAAGAAATTGATTCTGATGAAAATTTGTCAGGAGATGAAGAGATTCAGGATTGCATCTATCCATTAAAAGTTGGAGATCTTTGTGTGATTAACCTAGGCGAGTTTTAGTTTTTTTCCCTTTGCTCCTGAGATGGAATCATGCATATTTTCCAAATATAGAAACTTGTGAGCTGCTTTTAGGTGCATTTGCTTTGGGATGTTGTTAATCAAATGAATGGATGTTGAGTCTTTAAGGAAGTAACTTTAAGTAAAATTAAATAAAAAAAACTGAAGTTAAAAAGCAGTAAGACATATGCTTCTTCAACCAACATTTATTCATTGAGCATTTAATCCGCAGGAAGAATTGTTCGAGATTCAGAGCATTTTCACAACAAGAAATACATCTGGCCTGAAGGATACACTGCTGAGAGGAATTATACTTCAACTACAGGTGCTGCATGTCTTGTCACCATGTTAATCCGCTGCTTTGTATTGAGAGCAGACTCTCTGTATGTTCGATTCATCAAATAAACTTCTTTTTTCACTTGCAGATCCTTCTAAAAGTACCATTTATAAGATGGAAGTATTGCGAAATCCCCAGTCAAAGGGTCGGCCACTATTTAGTGTGACATCAGATAATGATCTGAAGGTAGGTGTTTGCTATGCGCAATGCACATCAGCTTCCAAGGTAGTTGAGTTTTCAGTAGAGTCCCCCTTTCAGGTCCTAGGTAGACCTTCCTAAGATTAGGATTAGGGTGGGGCATTAGCATCTCTAGTCTAAATTGCTGAGAAAGTACGAAAGAAAAGTATGTTAAGGTTACGAAGTCACTTAGCCGAGCCGAGGCTAAGGTTATGGAAGAACTGTGTCAAATAAAGTGAGATATTGCTTATGAAATAGTTTAGTTGGTTGAAGGTAAGTGAAATTAAGGAACTGGCTTAGCTGTTCTACAAAGGGGAAAAACGTCGGTTACAGAGTCACTTAGCCGTCTACAAAGGGAAAGGCATTGGTACTCCCTCTGCTTATTAGAGTTTGACCCAGCTTCAAAATATCTTAGCAAGCGTGGCCCTATTAATAAAGTTGAATGGTATCAGCAAGGATACCCAAGGCATTGCATAACCTGATACAGGCATTGCGGAACCTGATGTGTATATTTGGCTGAGAATCCCTTCTTTTAGAAAAGGCCAGAGTTCATGTATTCCTGGCCTGTTTGAAGTGTACCTTGAGCTGCTTTCAGTCTTTCTATTTAACTTTTTTTTTTTTTTTTTAAATCTTATTTTCCCTTCTCCAAATGTGATAATCAGAATAAAGAACCTTCTACTGAGCACGCCAGATATCCTTTGTGGTTTTCAGTTCCACAGAATGTACATTCTATCTACTGTTATTGCTGGCAAATGAAGTGGAGTGGGATGCCTTGGGTTTTGTCATAACTGATGTTGTCGGAAAGTAGCCCTCCCACTTTTCCATTTTTTGAAGCCACATGATTTGATGTTGGTATCATTTATTAATGGGTACTCTATATCCATTACCTACCTCAGCTATTTTTCCAAGATACTGTATTTTTAAACTTTTTCTAGAAAGTATGAGAATTCATTAACATATAGGATCACAAAGGGGAAGTGTAAAAAGCACAGAGAAAGCAAAAACTAAATTGATTGCCAGTATCAAGTGGATAGGTCACACACAATGATGTGTTGTGAAAAAACTCCACTTCAAATGAAGAGTCAACATTCAATTTTTCACTTTAGATGTATGTGTTAACTTTTATTCTTGTTTCTTGTCAATTGGCAGATTATTGGATCTACTCCATCTGTTTGCTGGAAAAAAATATACAAGAAGATAGATGCATATAAAGATTTGAGTAATGAATCACATACAAAAGAAGGAGAAATGAGTAGAAGACACAAGTCTGGTTCTTACATGTTTGGTTTTTCCATTCGAAAAATTTCAAAGCTTATACAGGTAATCAATTAATATATTTCATATTATATAGCAATCCCAAATATAGCAGTTCCTTTTCTGGTAATGTTGGTGTTAACTCATTTTGTTTCATCAAGTACATAAACCTTCTTCCTCCATCTTCAGTTTGTTCTGTTTGCAACCAAACCTTTCTGACTTTTTTTCACAGGACCTACCTGGTGCCAAATTTTGCTCAAAGTCTACACGTGGTCTATCATCTAAGTGTAATCTGGATCAACCAGCTGGTTATAGACCTGTTCGTGTTGATTGGAAGGATCTTGATAAGTGCAATGTTTGTCACATGGATGAGGTATGGAACTTTTAGACGACTGTTGCAACTGTGTCTTTGTGGTCGATATCTTATTCAGGTGAAAGGTTTGTAGATACTGTGGGAAAGTGGCAAACTAGTTTTGATTGCTGGGGTGTTATGTTTCCTTGTAGTACTGTTTCTTGTGGGACAAAATACTGTAAAAGCTATGCTTTCTTCATTTTGATGATCACTTGACTGGTTTAGAGGAGACTATATCAAAATCTTAAAATTAGGATATTTGGGAGGAACCCACTTCCATTTGTTATTTACTATTTGTTATTTACAGTCATTTTTGTTGTCCCAAATAAAAGCCACTCACAAAAAGGAAAGAGATTACATTCATTTAAGGTCTTTGTTTGGAGGTTTGAGCATTTGTACCAACAACTCTGATTTACATTTCATGGATATGTAATATCTGATTGTTTTTTCATAGAGCCATGTCATTTCTTGAGAGCTTGATCTTATGTAACGTGAAAGTAATATCACCAACCAGCCATTCAGAAAAAACCCTATCCTGTTCTTGTCAAGAATCTGGTATCATTCATTGCGAATCCATGTGGATATTGAGCACCCACAAAATTCTTTTCTTTGCTTTGATATACTTTGAACATTTTTTTGTGCATAGACTCTGTACCATCTGCGTTCTCTTTCTCATCTTTTATCTTTCTTTTCTCTTTTAAATGATTTTTTACATATACTTATGTTGTGATGGTTTTGAAAATGTTCATGTTGTTAGGAATATGCCAACAACTTGTTCCTGCAATGTGACAAATGCCGAATGATGGTAAGAGTATCTGTTCTTTGTACTATATATTTCACTCTCTCAGGTTCTCTCTCTGTGGCTTTCCCTCTCCTTTTCTCTGTGGCATTCTTTCTGTCTCTCTCTCTCTCTCTCATACTCTTGAGAACTACTATGTCTTGTCAGGTGCATGCTAGATGTTATGGTGAAGAACCAAAGGATGGAGTACTGTGGTTATGCAACTTATGCCGGGATGGGGCACCTAGGGGCCCTCCACCTTGCTGCCTTTGTCCTGTTACTGGTAGTTGCCTACCCAAAAGATCTCTCCTAATGTGGAGGTTTAGATAAAGGTTTTCTGACAGGTTTAGAATTGATATTCATTCAGGGGGTGCTATGAAACCTACGACTGATGGACGTTGGGCTCATCTAACTTGTGCCATGTGGATCCCTGGTTTGTACTAGTACAGTGTATTGTTCATTGAAAGCACTAATCTGCTTATATATTTTTGATGTTGACTTGATGAATTCTACTTCAGAAACTTGTCTTCTAGATGTCAAGAAAATGGAGCCAATTGATGGGCTTGAAAGAATTAATAAGGTATTTTTTCCTTTATTCAATATCTCTTTGGATTTTTTATTCCTTAAATCTCAATAGGATATTTTTAGAAGATGCTTTTCTTGTGTCTTGAGTTGTTCTATAAAACACTCATTATGATGTGGCAAATACTTCAAGCAAGTTGAATGTTTAACTATGTTATGTTAATATTTCAGGACCGTTGGAAGCTTTTGTGTAGTATTTGTGGTGTTTCATATGGTGCTTGCATTCAGGTGAGTTCTTGGTTTTCCTGGGCTCTTAGTGTGGTTTCATTTTCTCTCTTCCATAGTAATAGTCCACTTGCTTTTGTATTTGAAGGTTTATTGGTTAGTTTCCGCTATTGCTAAAATCATACTTGTTTTTGTTTTAAAAAAATACTTGTTTGACTTTGCTGCTGTCATTGTAGTTACATTTGTAATCAAGTTGGCAGCAGCAACATGCTTTTAGAGAGAATGAATGTTGTGGATGGAAATACACGGATAATGACTTATCTCTCTAACTTGCATAAATACAGAAATTACCATCGAGATTGATATATAATCATCTGATACAAAGCCTCACTGTTGATCTGATAGAGTTCTTGAAGACAGGGAAAAAGGCTTGCTTTATTAAAAGTTTAGTTATTATGCTCTCTTATGTCTGTTATGCTGCTTGGAAACATTTGGTAAATTATAAGTTTTCAAGAACAGGCAAAAATTCATTGATGCTCATAGGCTACCAGAGACATCACAAAGGGGGATTCCTTACAATGTGAGATTGAAGGGCAATAATCTTGTGCTATTTGGTAGATCTCCTCCACCTGGCCTCATGAGTGATGAGAGATATCATATCCTTTGAATCGTTTACCATTTTTAGAACAACTTAGGATGATTAACCTAGTTAGGGAGGGGTGATGTTGCAAGCAAAACAAATGACAATAAAATCATCATAAAGGTTACATAGGCTACTTAAGATGGGGTGACTGGATTTTACAATGTTCTACTTAATGAAGCTACTTGTGTTTGTCAGGGTTTTCTCTATATTTTGCATCTGAAACATCAATAGGAAAGTTTTGGAAGCTCGCTCTATTTTGCTCTACCATTATGTCTTGTTCTGTGCCTTTCTCTTATTCCTTCCTGAAAAAATAAAATAACAGTAGTGCATTGTACACTAATATTTGTGCCTTGCAAAAAAATGCATGTTGTCTGAGCCATCAACATACAACATTTTGTTGTTTACCTTTATATTTCTTCTTAAATTTTTGTAACTGACTGTAGTAGCTTACAGTGTTCGAAGAGTACTTGTCGTGTAGCATACCATCCACTGTGCGCGCGTGCTGCTGGTCTTTGTGTTGAGGTACCTTCTTCCTTCTTGTTTATATTCCCTTATAGTTGTTGCTTTCATTTAGAGGAGGGAGGGAAATATTTTGTTACACAATTGCTGTCATAAAAAACTCTCTCTTTCTCTCTCTCTCTCTCTCTCTATATATATATATATATATATATATATATGGATATAGATATAGATATTCTTTGTCGAGCTTTTTATGTTCAGTCTGAATAATCCTATATTGTCTTTTGCTTGATACAATTGATTGTGTATTCATTTGAAAGGGAATGATATAACTATAATTAGTAGTAATTATCATGGTATTCTTGTTGTTTCTTATTTATTACTATCATGTTCTGATCTGAAATTTTTGTTTCATGTTTAGCTTGAGGATGAGGACAAGCTTCATCTCACCTCAATGGATGAAGATGATGACCAACAATGTATTCGCTTACTCTCGTTCTGTAAAAAGCACAGACAGCCATCTAATGAACGCCCTACTGGTGAAGGAAAGGCACTAACAGCTCGAAATTGTTCTAGCTACATGCCTCCACCTAACCCCTCTGGATGTGCACGAACTGGTTAGAAGCCTTCTTATCGTTGATACTTTTTTTTTTTTTTTGAGAATAATTATTGTTACTTTATAACCTATTGAGACTAGCTCCTCTCTAGCAAAGTAGTAGTACTAGTAGTAGTAGTAATAATAATAATAATAATAATAATAATAATAATAATAATGATAATAATAATAATAATAATAATGATGATAATAATAATAATAATAATAATAATAATAATAATAATAAAGAAACATTGGCTCCTCTCCGTCATTTGAATTTTTTAGATTGCATCACGAAATCTGGAAAACATAAGACTCCTACCAATAGGATGTGCTGGTCAGGCTCAGCCATAAAAACTTACATGGACCTGTTTCATAATGATTTATTATTATTATTCTTCTTATTGTTGTTGTTGTTGTTGTTGTTGTTATTATTATTATTATTTATTATGAGTTTTCTGTAAATAAGCAGAAGAAAGCTTTGTAATTTCTGTTGATTTCTGGATCTTCATCGGTTTAGATTCTTAATATCACAGTTGGTATGCAATTGGTCAGAATAATTTGATGTCTGGCTTGGATGTATTTTTGAATTTGTTACTGTGTAATTCCGGTTAATATAAATACATTCACGTTTTCTGTTCTACTTTCTGCTTTGGTTTCTGAGCAGAACCATACAATTTCTTGGGAAGAAGGGGGCACAAAGAGCCTGAGGTCCTGGCTGCTGCTTCTGCAAAACGGTTATTCATTGAAGATAGGCCATATCTGGTTACTGGTTATCGTCAAAATAAGTCCTTCCGCGTTCTACCTTCCAGCAATGAACTTGTTTTGACAAGTTTTTCCTCTAGTAAAGAGAAATTGAGAAGTTCCAATCCTGAGACTGTGGAGAATATTCTTTCTATGGCTGATAAATACAAACATATGAAGGAAACCTTCCAGAAAAGGCTTGCTTTTGGTTAGTTTTTTTATTTTTTTATTTTTATTTTAACTTATCTGTTGATTAATGCAATTGAAGTGTGCAAATATTTGGTATTGAACATTTAAACTGCTTCAAGTCAATTATTCTATGGCACACTTTCAGGTTTGATAGAAGAACTACATAATTTTTTCCATCTTGCTACAACAGTTGTGTGCTTTCGAAATAAGAAAAGAAATTACTACGACAGCCTTTGCTTAGTTTAGTACTTTCAATTGTGCAATTATCTGTTTTTGGGTTTACCTTTTTTTTTTCCTTTGACAAAGTTAATGAACTTCTTGATTTTATGCCTGTTACTACTAATTTGATGAACATGTACATTTTATTGATCTTTCCTACTTCTTCTTTTTTTTATTTTTATATAGGAAAATCGGGAATTCATGGATTTGGAATCTTTGCGAAGCAAGCTCATAAAGCTGGAGACATGGTAATTATATTTGAATATGGTACATTTATGTGGCCTTGCATTTATCTTATACACACTTGACTACTTTCCTTGTAGGTCATTGAGTATACTGGTGAGCTTGTTAGACCGCCTGTGGCAGACCTAAGAGAGCATTTTATTTACAATTCCTTGGTGGTAAGCATTTTTTTTTTTCAAGGGAGTCACTAGTTATATTAAAGAGAGAAGATTACAGAGCTTAGGGGTTCATACAATAAGAGATTGGTGGGAAATCCCTCCTCCTTAGCAAGGAATCAGCCATAGAGTTAGATGATCTCGGAATACAGTACCAGGACTGCATTTCAAATATATTTCCCTTGTGCAGGGTGCTGGAACTTACATGTTCAGAATTGATGAGGAGAGGGTCATTGATGCCACTAGGGCTGGGAGTATTGCTCATTTGATCAACCATTCTTGTGAAGTAAGCTATGCTTTGCCCAGTATGGTCTTGCTTTATCTGCTTCCTATTGTTTTCTTCACCATAACTGTGGCTTTTTAGATCAACTTATTTTGTGATTTTTTTTTTTGAAACAACACTTATTTTGTGATTTTGATATTATTCATGTTGCAGTATAACTGCCAATATATTATTCATTTATTAGTTAATATTAGCTAATGAGAATACTATTTCAGTATACTTTTTCTTTCTTACTTTTATACAGTATGGATGTGTAAACAATGAATATTTTAGATTTTCTCATTTTCCTTGAGTCATTGAGTTGCTAGTCTTATTTTTGATATTTGAGTTGCTTATTGAATAGCTAAATTAAGAGCAATTACGTTGTCAATGATCATTTTCGTATTCTTTTAGAATTTAATTCTGTGACAGACTCTTTTAGTCAAAAGCTATTTTATATATATATATATATATATATATATATAACAATGAAATTTCTTTAAAAATATGACATTGGAGAGAATTCAAAGTCTACAATGTAAAAGTTTGTTGAGTAGCATCAATAAACAGAGCTTGAATAAGAGTTCAGTGTCGCGTCTCTCACTAGTACATCAGTGGAATGCTTCTCGTAGTAGCATTGTGGTACTATGTTGTGCGTCAAGATTTACTTCCAGATAGGCATCAAGCAAAACTTTAAGCTCTAGGAGGACCTTTGGCTCCCATCACGCTCCCTTAAGAGTAGTTTTCGAAGACTCTTTTAATTAGGGGTGGGCACCTGGCCTGTTTCATGGTACCCAACCTGACCCAACCCGAAAAGTGTGGGATGGGCTAAGCTTTGTTCCCTGCCAATCTGAGTCAGGGCGAGTTTGAAATACCCAGCAGGGTTTTGGGTCGGGTTCAGGTTTCACCAAACCTGATCCGAACCTTACCCGTGGAAAGATATTCTCACTGTTTATCTTTGTAGAGTTTTAAAGATGGTGAATAACCCGGTCAGGTTCATTCACATGGGTTGGGTCAGGGACGGGCTGATGGGAAGGGACAGGCTCAGGTTTTTGTTGGGATGGGTTTTAGCCTTTTAGGGTTCGAAGGTCAGGTTGTGTTTGGGTTTTTGAAAAGTGCCCTCTCCTATTGGTAATGCCGCCAATGGTGGAGGGCCCAAAGACTTCAGAAGGGTTGATCATTTTGGGTGCTGATTGAAAGATGATGAAGCTGTGGAAGCCTGCAACCTTTTGAATATATAGAAGACTGTATACCTTAAGCAGTACAGATGATTTAGTGGATCTTGAAACCAAACCCAAAAGGTACCTTCACTTTGGTCTTTCACTATGCTGCCCTCTCTGACATGAAGACCAACACATGCTCGGCAGCCAGTCACTTGGGCCCTCTCTGGCCCATGCAAGCAGATTTTTTCATTTGGAGTGCTCTCAGAGGCGAAATCTTAACTAGAGAAAACATTATCTAAAGAGTACTATTAAATTACTGCTCTACTCCTTTGCTTGGAGCATTCTGAATCTTTGGATCACTTTCTGGTCCATTGCTCTCTTATGGCAGATCTGGACCCCTTTCGTGGACCCATTTGGCCTCTCCCTCAGCTTTTCCTCAATCATGTGATGCTCTTCTCCACCAATTCTGTTGGCTTTCATCTGCTCTGTAGGGACAATCATGATCAACTCATGCAGTGCTTCGTCCTTCTTGTATCTTGAAGAAGCAGATTTTGGAAGTCTTCTCAAAGGTGTGCACGCTATTGTCCTACCTACTCAACAACATCATCTAGTAAGTCGTTGAGTGGCTTAAGGCACTCAAAGAATTCAGAGATACCGACAACTTCCTTTGGGTTCTGCAGCTGTGAGGGCCTCTCTCTCTCTCTCTCTCTCTCTCTCTCTCTCTCTCTCCCTCTCCCAGTCTATCTCTCACAAATCCTCTGGCCGTGGCCAGTTGGAAACACTTAGTTGAAGACACAGTTAAGTTAAATTTTGATTTGCTCCTCACCATGAAATCCCGGTTTATTTGGCTATGCCGAAGTATTAAAAACTTGTATGGTCACATTCTTGTCTCATATTTGGGTCCTCCTGCTAAGTTCAAACTTCTCATTCATTGAGCTTTTGAGCCTCTGTCACGACCTTCACATGTTTGTCTCCTCTTTAACTGGCAGATTTCATGTTGAAGAAGATTCAAAACTTGTCATTGGTTGATGCTTGGGTCTTCAAGCCCATCCTAGGAGGTTCCATATTTGGCTGTCCCTTTTCTGTGTAAGCGGTCTAATGTTCCTACTGGCAATGGCCTAGCAGACTCTCTTGCTTAGGAGCCTGTATTTCTCCGAACCTTGCATTGTATGAGACTCCCCATTGGAATCGTTTCTTTGTGTCACTGACCTTGAGCCTTATGAAGGATTCCTTTTCTCTTTAATTTGAAGATTAGGAAATTTTAAATCGATCACTGTCCACTCTTGACCGGGAAGTTAACTCTTGTATAACTGATTCAATGGATATAATTATACTAACAGTGTGACATTACCAGGATCTATCCCAAAATGACCAGCCACTTGGGAGGCTTATAGCTCCATTTTATTACTCATAAGTTTGCTTAACACCTCTCCAATATGGAGCCCTTTTACATGCAACAATGTTTTGCACATTATTTAAATCCCTACTTTTCAATATGGCACATTTTTGCGCTCAACAATATTTTACCTATTATTCAAATCCCTAGTTATCAGTATGACGAAAAATGTCTTGACTGAGCTAGTGTTCTTTGCTTTAATTCTGTGTCTGCCGAAGTAGGAGGTGAGCCATACTCTGCAGTATCATCAAATTGCAGTCTCTTGTACCGTATCCTACGTTTTCTGTTCTCCCTTTCTCTGAACAATGAACATTTATTTAAAGGGTATGAAATAGTGATCATCATCAAGGACAAAACAGAGGAGTGCAACACCCAAAGAAAAGCAAAAAGTCAAAGAGAAGCTATGCGGAAAATACTAGAGACTAAGTGAAGAGGGAAAGATATTTCTAGTTGCCCATCAGCTGTTTTAAGAAATTTTTACCTGTGGATATCTCAAAAGTTCATGCTCTTTTTTATTTTATTTTATTTTATTTTTTATTTTTATTTTTTATAACTGCATATATGGACAGTGCAAACACTATTTGATTTTTGATTCCTTAGCATTCTAATCCTATTTCGTGTGCAGCCTAATTGCTACTCAAGAATGATAACTGTGAGTGGGGATGAGCATATAATTATATTTGCAAAAAGAGATATTAACCAGTGGGAAGAATTGACTTATGATTACAGGTCTCAATCTTCTGTTAGACCTGTGCATTCCTCTCCTGGTCCTCTGTGGCAGTTATTGACTTTGTTTTGTACTTCACTCTCAGATTTTTCGCCATTGAAGAAAAACTTGCTTGCTATTGTGGCTTCCCTAGATGCCGTGGAGTTGTCAATGATGTTGAATCAGAGGAGCAAGTTGCCTCCATACGTGTACCTCGGTCTGAGATCATTGAGTATACTGGAGAATAAATTGTTAGTGAACTTTGATCTTTATAAATGAGCACTATGCTTGCTATTTAAATTATGAACTTTCATTGTAAACTGAAATTGAAGCGCTTCTTCACAGATAAGTGAAGAAATAAAATTGTTGTTATCCAGCTTGATATGTGAAAGAAACTGAGGTGCATTCACATTCCTCAAATCAATAAATTGCAGAAAAGTTTTCAGTGTGTGCCATTGCCAATTATTTTGAACTAGGGAAAATAGCATGTTGAGAAATTAGTCACTTCCATCTCACAAAGACCAGCTAGAAGCCTACTCACCAACTTACAAGTAGGGGGGTCGTACAAATCCATAGCTGATTTTAGATTCTTACCCACTGAAACCCTGTTTACACCCAGGTCTAATAGACTAGCAATGTTAATTGACATGACACATGGAGTTCACAAATGGGACATGAGAGTAGAACAGAATGAACTTTAGTAATGGTATATTAGGTCGGTGACACACTAAAATTTCTTGCCACTTTTTGGAACCCTAGTCTCAGTTAATAAGTCCTGTCTGTCAAACTCTAGGGGACTTTACCTACCAACCCTATACAAAGCACAACAGTAGAAGCTGCTTTGTGAAGATAGGATCCTAAGCTTTGAGGAGAATAAAATATTATCTAATAGCTACATCTTATGCATGAAAATTTACTCAGCAAGTTTTACATGAGACTAGAGAACCATTCAATGACAATGTAAGATTTCTGAGACCAATGATTTGGAAAGCATCCCATATTTCCATAATGGGCTGTGATCTGGTTCGCTGAGAATTTGATAGATGAAATGGCCATTTTTCCATAAAGGATTTCTACATAAACAGGCTGTTTGTGTTTTACTCAGGTATAAATATTACCGTTGCCCAGTATGAAACAACCAATGGGTGGATTTGCTGGCCTTATGGGGCTCATCCTTTCTCTTCCCTGAATCTCACAACTACGAATTTAGTGAGATTGTGGAAGGTTCCTAATCAGATAGCGCTATAATCTAGTTCCATGACTTAACATGTTCAGTTACCATAGAAAAACCACATATGCATATGGGCAGTAATTGTACCTTGTGGCATATTCAGTGAGTTTTTAAGGGATTTCCATTCTGGATAATCTAATGGTTAAATTTTACAAAGTTTGTTTCTTGTGTCATTATTTGTTTTACTTTTTATTTACTTCTACTTCTTTCTTGCAGCTTTTCTATAAGAGAGCTCTGACTACATTAAGGATTTGTTATCAAGTCAAACACAAATTAATCATTGATTTGGTAGCTACCTTTTTTGGCAAGCGAGTGATATGCTTGTGAAACTGTAAGATACACAGAGGACATTGATCTTCAAGATACTTAATACTGGACGGATTTGGCTTCTCTTACATTTTCCTTCTTTATGCAAATTATACTTACATGAGCTACAAACAGTAAAAGGATTGGTTCTCAACATTGGACCGTGTAAATACAGAAGAGTAGCCCCTTGCAGGTTGTTTAGCTTCACTTCCTACTTCAAGTTACAGGCTTGCATGTCCTGTATTAATACTGTGACACTTTGTATTGCAGATTTGTCTTTATCATGCGGACTTCTTATGCTTCGTCCAATTGTTTTATCAACTCTATGCCATCTTTCTGCTTCTCTGGTCACTTGGCTGCCAAACCGCAGAGAATCTGATGCATACCAAGGACAGATCTGCTTGTAACATCTGTAGAATTACTGGAAACTTCACCTGATGTATACCATACTTCTTCGATTTATAAGAAATGTAACATTTCTGTAAAATTTTATTGCATTACTCTCAAAAACTTGTGGAAAACTTCTACCTTCTTATTGTCCGATTTTGGTCATCTTCTACTTTCTTATATTGTATTTCAACCATGGTAGTGCAACTAAGACTCGGTAACCGACTCCGGTCTCTAAAAATTTGCTTGGTTGGCCAAGTCGGTCCGAGTCAAATACTGGACTCGTTGGACTTGCCTCGAGTCTGATGAGATAGAAGAGGTTGAATCTCAGCCTGGACTCTCAAGAACCCGAGTCTGACTTAGTTGACTCGCTCACACCTGGTTAAGACTTGACGAGTTTTCAACAACTTCATTTATATTAATTAATCTGGCTTATTTTTTTCTTAATAAAATCTTTAAGTAAATTTTAATAGTATTTATTGTAATTATGAACATAATATTAGAGTTATTTTTTTTAAATTTTATTGACACTTTTTTATTTTATATAAATTATATTTTTGTGAATTTTTAAAATATTTATTAAAGTTTATATGATAAAATTAATAAAAATTATATTTACCCATATATTTATCGAAATAATAATTCTTAATTCGGGTGAAACAGGTAATGGGTTTAATAGAATACTCATTACCCATTTCGATTGTTACCTGATTACACCCCTAAACTAAACTGATGGGTCGACTTTTGACTCAGCCTGGTTGACTCAAGGCTGGGTCGGGTTGGGGAGCCAGTCCGAGTCTGGCGAGTTGACCCATTACTGACAGACAAGAGTAAGGCAGTAAGGTCCAGAGTCCTGTGTTAGTTTAGGCTATGATCATAGAGCGAAAGCAATGGCGGCTGGTTCCGCCTCCAAGAGACGACCCAAATCAGCTTCCGGCGGTCATCAGCCGCAGCAGCTCTTGCTCTTGTTGCTGGTTGTCGTTGCAGCAGCTTCTTGGTTCTTATACGTCCGTGCTAGCCTCCCGCAACAACATGGAACCTCTCAGAACCCTCCAGTGATCCCTGAAGTAGTCTCCCGCCACAAACCCCTTGCTGCCGTCCCAAGTTCCTCTCCACCATCTCACTTGTCTCATTTCTCTGCTGCGAGCAATTCGAACTTTGTATCGGATGGTCCCTACCATGACTGGGAACTGTTTAGGCCGGATTTTGAAGAAATGCTGAGAAGCTTGAGAATTTTCGTGTACCCGGATGTTTATGACGAGTCCTCCCCCTTCGCGAGAATTTTCCTTCCCCACCGCGACCCTCTGGACCCAAAGCTTGGAAATTATTACAGCGAGCACATGTTCAAAATCAATCTTCTGCGCAGCTCTTTCCTCACCTCCATCCCGGAAGATGCCCATTTCTTTTACATGCCCTTTTCCATCAACGCCCTGCGAAACGACCCTCGCCTTCATTCCGAGGCATCGATTGCTGATTTTGTCGCCCAATATACCACTAACATCAGCAGAGAGTTCAAATTCTGGAACGCGTCCAAGGGGTCCGACCATTTTTATGTTTATTGCCATTCCGTTGGCCGAGACGCGGCCGGAAAGCACCGTGAACTTCAGACTAATGCCGTCCAGGTGACTTGCTCGTCCAGTTATTTTCAGAGATTTTTCGTTGCGCACAAGGATGTGGGTCTGCCCCAGGTATGGCCTCGGAAGCCGGAGAAACAACTGGTTCCTCCTGAAAAAAGGTGAGAAAAGTTAAAGTTTACTTTCTGCGAACGACCATTGCACGATGGGTCAAAGTTGAATATCGTTCAGAACTAGCAAAGCAAAAGACAAAAAAAGTCCTTGTCTGAGAATCATGTAACTTATATTCATCTTCAAATGAGCATAACTCTAGGACACACACTGCCATTTAGTTATTCTGACTGGAGTATACCATCATTTGAGTTTAATTTGGTCATAGATCAATTGCTCGTCCCTCAGATGCACCTTGTAGCTTAAGAATAGAACACCATTTGGATTCAGAGACCATTGACGAATCCAATGTCTTAGCATTTTTGCTTTGACTTACGTTCTTAATTAATAAAAGTTTCTATTGCACTAAAACTGGCATGCTTTCTAGTTGATCTTACAAAAAACACTTGGAAGCTTAGTTGAACTTGGCATCAAAGAGGAAGATAGGGAGAGAAAAATTGGATGAAAATGAAGTATTCTTGGTGCAGAAACAAAGAAACATCTGAAAAAAAAAGAAACTTGAAGTTCTAACTTACCTCTGAACATCCTCGCTATTTATATCTTATTTATAGCCTTTCATCTTTGAAAGTATTCTCTTAATATTCCTAAGAAATTTTCCATTTATCCCGTATTGGATCTCTGCACATTGCTTATGCTCTAAAAGATTTTAAACACAATGCTTACATACCTCTGCATCCTGAAGTACTTATGACCATAATATAATTCTATAAATAGCACAAACACCTTTAACTCTTGGCTTAAAATTATAATATAAACTCTATTATATTAAGGATGTTCATCCTTAATTTTTGTCAAAAATAAAAATAAAAATTAAGAATGCTCATTGAACTCATTCTGATCTTTGATGAAGACCTTCTAGTCACCATTGTAGTGCAGATAGTATTTTCACTTTTTTTCAGTCTTTGGTCATTTTCCTGTAACTGGCAAAACATTGAAATCACTTGAACCCTAGCAGCTCTTGCAAGTTTGTTTGAGTTCTTTTCAGCCTATTTGAATAATAGACCAGAATAGACTTGAGATGATCTCTTGAAATTGTCCTAGTCAGAGGGAGGTGGTCCTTCTGAGGAGACACCTGGGAAGAATCCCATGAAACTTTGTGAAATTTGTTGCAATTGAGGTAAAACGGAAAGCTTGTAGCTTGCTGATGTTTACCATAGTCCTTAAAAGGATTTGTTGTGAATACTCTACTGCTATCTTCTTGCATTTGTGTGCACTTCAGACCTCAAATGTTTAAAAACAGCTCCACACCTGTTGTTCAAAAAGTACCACTAATATCGCCAGAGCTAATGGGGTTCAAACTCACCAAATAGAATTTGCTACCTGTACATGTGCAATAGGTTTGAACCTGATGTGGCAGTGATTTCGGGCGTTAACGGTCCAGGTTGTGGTTGGGTTTCCAGAAACTGAACCCTCTTCTCTGTCCTGCCAGCATGTCCACGTCCTGGCCCGTGAACCTGTCCAATTCCCTTCCCTGTCCCCTTTCATATCCAACTGTACAAAATCTCATACGTCTGGTTGGGGGAAACCCATCCCCGATCCAAATCTGAGTTTTTATTGTTTCACTCACTATCCCCAACCCGCGTGACAGAATTTCATCCCCATCCCTGGAGTTTTTGGGTCAAGTTGGCTTGGGTTCTCTATGAAACTCAACCTAGTGCCCATCCGTAGCTATGTGTATGGCTCAGACTGTGAGTCTACAAACATAGAGAAGTTTCCACTTTAGGTACGAGAGGCCAGGTCCTCGGGTGCTGGTGGAAATGATTGGTTGGGTGGGGAGACATCCAATCTCTTGTGTTGGAGAGGGAAAGGCAAGCACGGACGAGGTACTTCTTCCCCCTCCCTTCTTCTGTGAGCAGAGAAGGGGGAAATACCCATCCATGTTACTGCAGCCCTTGTTAATAATAAGCAAACTAGCAAGAACCGACAACTAATGTTCTTTCATGAAAAATTTCACAATTTATCTCTGAGTTTCTCTACTTGAAAAATATGCATGAATTCTTGTGGATTACTTGTGGGCCATAAAGACGAACAGCATTGATATCTTTGATCCTTCAATGACAGGACTAGACTGGTGTTTTTTGCTGGACGGGCAAAGAATTCCAACATCCGAAAAGAGCTCATTTCATTATGGGAGAACGACACTCATCTGGACATCTTCTCAAGTTCTCCACCTTTCCCTTACGAAGAAGGCTTCAGGAGGAGCAGATTCTGCCTTCACGTCAAGGGATACGATGTCAACACCGCAAGGATCTCAGATGCTCTACACTACGGCTGCATTCCAGTCATAATTTCAAACTACTACGACCTTCCCTTCGCCAACGCGTTGGACTGGACCAAGTTCTCCCTCGTCCTCAGCAGCCAAGATGTACCTTCCCTCAAACAAATACTTCTATCCATACCAAATAAGGTGTATCTAAGCATGTATTCGAATGTTTGCAGAGTCAGGGAACATTTCCAGTGGCATATGAAGCCCAGAGGCTATGATTCCTTTAACATGGTTGCTTACCAATTATGGGTCAGAAGAGGAGTTACCCATTATTCCTTCGAGTGTTTCTTCTGTTCTTCCATGGATTTCTTGGCATTTCAAGCACAAATTTTAGAACTTACACTCCAAAGTAACTCTCCCATCTTGTGTAGTAGTTTCAAGGTGTGGAGATGTTCTGAAAATAAGCGAGTCTTAATTCTAACTTTAAAAGGAATTAATACTAACATAATATTTCATACGTTATGAGCATCTAGGAAAGAAGGTAGGCTAGTTTTAATAAAAATTTAAAATGAAAATGAGAAGATTTTTTAAATATATTATGAGCCGGCTGATTAGATTCTGTAAGCCAGGTGTGCATGGGAATCCACGTGTAGGCCTACGTGTCATCATTTTTTGTCTGTTTTTCTTCTGCCTTTTCTTGGTCCTATTGCTATAAATAAAACAGGATTACTCATTTACGCTGGATGAAGTTGCTTTGGTCGCTGCTCAAGGCATAGAAGAAATCGGTTGGAACCAGGAAGAGACGCGGTTGTGAGAATAGGGACAACCCCAGCAGGATCCAGAACCACCTCTCACATTCGATTCTTTCCTCCGCCAACTACCATTTATATCAACGCACACTGTCAGGCTTTCCCCAATTAAATTCCGACTCAATTGTCTCCGTCTCAATCTGTAATCTGCTTTGATCATGGCGCTCAACCCTCAACTGTTCGGCAACGGGATGCCCGTTCCCTTCGTCAACGAGATGTTTGTCTTGCATCGGGACGGGGTCGAGTTCGAAGTCGACAAGATACCTGGGTCTGCCTCCATCTATCCGATTCTTTTTCATTTCCCCTAATCACAATCAAGTTTCATGGTTTTGGTGGTCATGTGTTGGGTGGAATATGCCTGTAGTTATCTCGTGTTTGCGATGATTCATACATTTAACTATAGGGATTATAATTTTTCCCATTTTCATTTGCATGTTACCATATGCTCAGAAAAGTCGGTGGCTTTGTTTACATCCATCCGTAATTGTTTTTTATTTGAAGTGAAGATTTTGATACACTCGATTTAAAAAAAATTACGTTTTTCCTCATGAATATAGAATTGAAAAGATAGGTCTTTTACCTTGATTAGTCATTTTGTGACAAACCTGGAACTAACTTTATTAAAAGTACCAGAATAGATATTTGTGCATGGTCTCTACCCAAAGTTTTTCGGTCTAGGAGCCATGTTATGCATACTTTCTTATATTGTGACTGGTAATGTTGAGATGGACGTGGACTCAACTTTACATGCTTCTTGAATGTCAAAAGCGATTGATATTTGAGAAGAAATGAAAAAAGATTGCCGAAGGAAATAGCTACTGTAATAATGGTTCGATTGCCAAAGGGACTACTAATAATGGTTGAAGATTCATGTAAGTCAATTGCCTAAGGGACGTAAAAGTGTTCCATTTATTAGGTACTGAATGATGCAGTTATATGCTTGCCTTTGGATGGTTTCATGTCAAACTTAACAGTAAATGGTGAAGCCATTTAAAAAATAAAAAATAAAAAAAATTGGTGGAATTGGTGGAATCTGAGGTTTTTGATGATGCAAACATAGATGCAGTCCTAGAAATGTGAACCATTTGAAGAGCATTTGGCAATTTCAAGGCTTCAGTCCCGAGATTTTAAGTAGAATACATACATTAGAGGCACCAAAGAACCACTATCAATGGTGTTTTGAAAGCATTGGTTGATAAGCATGTCCGAGCTAGTAAGTTATTTGGTTTAAATATGAAGTGGAAATTGTTGCAGGTTAAAGCTGATCGAGCAATTCCCACAAGGATGCTCTCTTGGTCTAGTGAGTTATAAACTGCCAGTACAAAAAGGTTTTTGTGCTCTTGTGCAGATAGGCAACAAAAAATAAAATGTATAAGTCAGGGTTAACCTAGTTATGCTCACTGGAACACTGCACTCTGACCTGACTTGAAGATTTAGGTTTGACAGGTTAAGCTTGTGTCCAGTGAGTAGTTCAACTCAAATGACTTTTTGTTTGCTTGCAGTTGATCTCCGTGGTTATATTGGAAATTATAGAGTAGTATAACTTTTTATTTTTTAATGAAGAAGACAAAGAAGAAGTAAAACTATCCTGCAAGTGATAGTGGTGATGAAAATTTTCTCGCTCAAAGTGTTGGGATTGGGATTTCCAGAGTTACTGCTCTTTTTGAGATGAGATCTAGAGCTAAGCAGTACTACAGAAGTAGAAGCACAATAATGGATTTGTGTATTGGCTTGGTTTGCCTACTTAGCCTATGTAATGTCCCTGGCTCTCCTATTTTAATTGTCTACCAACACCTTTCTGTTTAGTATTAAAATCTTATTATCAATACCTGACTGAGGATACCATCTGGCCAAGCCAAGATATGTATAATCTAATGGCATCCAGATTTTTAATATTATCGTAGTGGCACCATTCGAAAAGTAATGAATAAAAGCACATGAGTAAAAATAATGTTCATAATAGAATAGAGGAATATTAGGTTTGTTCAGTCAATTGGTGAAATTTATGCATGAACTTACTGGTGAATTGCAGGTCACTGCTTTTTCTTGTTGAATTCTGATTTTTTTTTATATAAATAAATATATCATACAAAGAGTAAGGAGAATATGATTACCAAGTTTCAATTATACAAAAAGGAAAGAATAGCCTGTACCGGAGATTTGGGAACTACAACTTTAACCAAGCTATCTAGAATGATGTTGGCGAGGCTAAGTGAATGAGAGTCAAAGTGAGGCTGTGGGAAACAATCTTCCTTGCATCCAGTATCTGACTATAGTCTCAAGAAAGTGCTATTGCAGAAGTAATGGATGCTTGATCTGCTTAACAGTATGGAGTGATTGATACCTCTTATCTTTCTGTTTCATACTCTCTAGAGCATTAGGTAGCTTCTCTGATTATTATTCCATGTTCTCATGTAGATTGTTATAATATTCACATCTTATGAGCTTGAAGTTCATGCTTGAAAATTTTTTCTTTGAATATTATGATAGTCATTGTTATGGTTTTCACTGAGCTGTTGAGGACTAACGTTCTATCCCTGTATTGATCAGAACACACGGTGGGAAGGTCAAGGCAAAGGGAACCATCTATTTGTCAAATATTCGTATGGTGTTTGTCGCAAATAAACCAGCTGGGAATTTCTTTGCTTTTGATATGCCCCTGGTATGTCTTATCACCGAGGACTTTGTGTTATCTGCTTCTAAGAATCAAATTTGTGCATGTAAATGTGTTTCCTTTTCATTTCTTATTCAACATTTTAAATGTGGATTTTACTTTGCTTCGGTTATCCATTTTCCTTGAATGCTTGCATTGTGGAGTTTTAATTTTTTGTGATGTTTTTTGCCTAAAGGGGACTCAAATCTGTTCTTTTTATATTCGAGGCAGCAGTCGGGTTCAGCTGCCAATATCACAAGAAAGCATTTGTGTAAAAGTTAAACAAGGAAGAAAAAGATTTATTAAAGGAGATAAGTATTTCTAAAAGAGTTCAGTTGCATTTATAACTTCTCCCAGAATTGTACAGTATATTTACTTATAAAATTGCTTTTAAGTGACTGGACTGCTTCACTCTTGTAGCAAAATTTTACTACAAATGTATTTCATGCATAGGCAGGGAAGCGCGGAGGGTACTATGTTTACTAGCGTCAAATCAGTCATAGGGTTAAGAGGCTCTAGTGAAATTGTTCTTCATTGTGTTTTTGGCTGAATAAATATTTATGGAGTGTCAAATTTTTTTGAAATGGCGAATACATTTTTACTCAATTACTGGTTTTACTCCCTATTACAAATTTTTACTGGGGAGACCAGAACCCAAGACCTTCCACGGCACATAACTTCCAAGGGACCACTGAGCTATTGCCCAAGACCCATGGAGTGTCAAGTTTTGGTGAATAACCAATTATATCCAGACATTTTTGGACTACATGTATAATTTGTCTGTTAATGTGAATATCCAGTAAGTGCTTTCCAATCGGGATTTTACTATTATTGCGTCAAAGGAGTTATTTTACTAGCACATGGTTGTGCTTATGTGTTGGAGACTGTTAACCATTACAGCGGAGGTTTTGAATCGTGAGGTTTACACATTAACCATTTTGAAGGGTCATGCCCCCTGCAAAACGAAGGAGCGTGTAAACCTAATGCTCTCATTTCTTAGGTTACACTCTAAAAGCTTGCCACAGTAAACTTATATGACTGATAATGAGGGTTAACTTATGGTCCTTTCAATAACTTGATGTGATTGTGACAATTCTTCATAAACTGGGAGAACTGCTCTTAGTTTTATGATTGAACTCATTTCTATTCCTCTTAAAGAAAAGAAAAGAAAAGAAAATCCCACTCTTATTGGCGCTCATTCCGTTTGCAGCTATTTGTTCACGATGAGAAGTTTAACCAGCCAATATTCCACTGCAACAACATATCAGGGCATGTGGAACCAGTAAGTTTATGCAGAAAAACCCACATCAGATTCATCTTAGTTACGGTTTCTCCTAATCAACTCTCTGTTCTTTGATTCTAATTCCAATGAAATAATTCCAGGTTGTACCAGACGACCAGCATCGTGCCCTTTACTCTACCCACTCCTTCAAGATTCTTTTCAAGGAAGGTGGCTGTGGGACTTTCGTTCCACTTTTCCTCAATCTGATATCTTCAGTGAGACGGTACAATCAGCAGTTTACTCAACCCTCTCAGGACCCATCCCGACTGGATCCATTGCAAGCAGCTCAAACACCAGTCGATGACATGATGAGACACGCGTATGTGCATCTCCGTTTCTATAAATCTCCAGAAAGGCTTACACGGGTTTTCTTCTAATTCAAGTGTTTTCTTTCTCCGCAGGTACGTGGATCCTAACGATCCCACGAAGATCTTCTTACAGCAGCCCACACCAGACACTCAACTGAGGCGCAGAGCATATCATTCTCAGACCCCAGAAAGCTCCATATGATTTGGCTTTATCCCTTTGTATAGTACCTTCTGGGATGTAATGAAATGGTACAGATACTACAATTTGGTGCACTCTCTGCTTGCTTGCTTTACACCAGACTATACTTGTAAGCATCACTGTACAGCCTTTGCCTTTCAGCATTTTGTTGGGTGTTTGTTTATCTAAACATATTCGATTGGTTCGTCTGAAAATAAAAGCCAACCGATTCCATCAGCCTTGTTGTGTGATTAGGGGTGGACATCGAGTCGGGTTTTTTACATGTTCGGGTTTTAAAAAACCCAACCTAAACACGACCCATGGCCACCCCTATGTGTGATGGATGACCTGCATCTTCCCGATTCCTCTCTCTGGTCGTGTTACGTGCGTCGACATCCAGCCATTCATGTGCGTATTTTCTCGGATCCTTCTCAGAAATTCAAGAACCAGTTCCGGGTCAGATTTGGTTCCAACAGTTGAGTACGGAACAGGGAGTTAGGGTTATATACTTTTCTAGCAGATGAATGGTCTTTAATCGGTGGCGGTTTCAAAAAGCTACGTATACCCTCGAGGAGAAATCCCAGAATATATCCGCTCTAGGAAATTTCTTCGAGCAGAAGAAAACTGATGAACTCTCTCATATATATATGCAACCATATATTATATATAGATCCGAATATACTTTTTTTTGCCTTACGTTCATATTGGAGAAAACGTCAAGTAGAACCAGTACTCTTTTCTTTTACCCCGTTCACGTGAAGAAGATTAAAAGGGAAGAGAAACACATCAGAATGGACTGGAAACGAAAGCAGTGCTATAGATAGCGACAATATATGGAGAAGCGAATCAATAGTTTGGCGAAGAAAGATGACGCGGCCGCGCCCACAAGCGGGTACATCTCGTCGTTCCTTTTAGAACGATGCATGAGTCCATGACACGACATGGAAAAGATAAAGGAGGGCAACTTTTAGATTTGCAGAGTTGACGTACCTTCCTGCTACTCCCAGCCCACAAAAGTGTTAATCGCACGTTGCCACACCATTTTCAGGAACGGTGGATCATCGGCTTATGTGATACACGTGAGGTCCGAAGAGACATGCATGATAAACGGCTGCGAATTCTTGGTGCGTGCATGCAAGAGTATCAAAGCGGTGGGAAAGCAAATCTGAAAATGAAACTGGCACATATGTATATATAGAGGTGCTGCTTTTGTTGTCGACATGAGACATGACAACCGGAGCAATGACCTAATTAGTCGATCTCCTGGCCATTCACTCTTAATATATCTCACTTTGGAGCTCCTTCTTGTTACACCCGTTTTGGCCCCGGAGTTGTTGCAAACCAGCGCTGTCAGCCTGTGCTTATCGGTCGGTATACACAGCATTCGTTTGCAGGCCTATATACTTATTGACTGTGCATATATACTCCTCACAGCCTTCTCTGTTTGCAGGGTCCGAACTCGGAAGCCACCATAAACTTAACTATTGAAGAGGAGAAATAAGTGTTTTTGACAGTAACTTTTCCATGCACGCACGTACGACAGTGTTTGATTTTGTGGTAGCAAATAAAACATTAGACAATGAAATGGTACGAGTCCACTTGTATATTTGCTTTCAACAGATCAATCAGTAGAATACATAATGGCAAAGGACATTTTCTTGAAGAAGGGACCGCCACATACATGATCGAGATGCACATAGTGTTGGAAAAAGTAATGTGCACAATTCACTCAAGAAGTGTTTCTCAAGTCCCTGCTCTACTGATCTGGTCCGATCTGACCGTTCATCTGTAACCGACTCCGATCCGACCATCGATCTATAACCAACTTGATCTGATGGATCAGATCAATAACCGTGTCAATCAACGGTCTGGATCTAGATCTATCTCAACGGTCATATCGAACTTATCTCTGATAAAATAAATGAATCTCAAATGGAGGTGCCAAGTTTTGAACCCAGGACCTCTCATATGCTAATTAAGCATTTTCCCATATGAGATACATCTCAATTGTGGAAATAAGATAAAACTTATAGAAAATAAATTAAAATGAATTACATCATTTTAAAACTACACAACATTCCCCACCATTTTAAAATGATGAGACAACTGACATGACACAAGAATGACAAGCTGACATAACGCAAAAAAAATAAACTTCGGCGAAATGGAAAAACAAATCGATTACTCATTAGCTTTTCGACGAAAGGTGTCTTGGACTTGAACCCCGCCTAGTTGATGTTCTCGCTACCCATAACAGTCCTAAGTGAACAAGTCTTGAACTTGGACTTTATATACGTGTTTTAGAAACAATCAACAACCAAGAGTTGGTTATGAAATATGAGTTCCATCGTGGTTGCACGCTACGGCCATGCGCGCAGTATCTTGTGATGTGAATATCTCTTCGTGAGAATAAGCCCGATTCTCTTATAGACCATGCGCCCCCACAGTCATACTCACATTCGGTGATATCTCCAAGGGTATACCGCATCTCTATACCCCCGCTATAGTAGCCTCGATATCATTAAGGTTTTTCACCAACCTCAAATGATTGCGGTTGAGCACTAACTTCCTAGAGATGGGGCGTGAATAAATTCACTAATTTTGGTGCTCCTACCGCCACTTTCGGTTGGCTTGTTTTTACCCATTGAACCTTCATCATGGGATAACCATTCAGATAGGTTAGGTTGCTACCAACGCTAACTCAAGTAATAGGCTTTAATCCCATCCCCTCGAAGCAAATTGTACTTGTCCTCTCGACAAGCCCTTGGTCAAGTGATCTGCCAAGTTTTCCATGGACTTAACATAACTTAAAGTTATGATTCCAATGGAGGTGAGCTTACGCAAAATCTTGTATCTAAGCTCTATGTGCCTAGACGACTTTGAATTGTGATTTTTACTCTTCACTTTCATTATAGTCGCCGATTATCACAGATTTATTAGGATAGCAGGAATAGGCTTATCCAACAATGGAATATCGATAACAAACTCCGAAGCCATTCTCGCTTCCCCACCAGCCAACTCCAAGGCAACCATCTCAGCCTCCATAGTTGATCTGGTGATCAAGGTCTGCTTGGAGGATTTCCAAGCGGCAAAGACCACCACCTAGTGTAAACACAAAACCACTAGTGGATTTTGTTTCATCGAGTCGAGATCCAAGTTAGCATCACTGTACCCTTCAAGTACAGGTTGGTAAACCGAATAGTGTATCCCATAGTTAACAGTCCCCTTCGGATATCTGAGGAGTCTCTCAATAGCACTCCAAAGGAGTTTTATCTGGATTACTGCGTGTACTTGCTCAATCGCCTACAAAGATATGAGATATCAGGTCTAGTGTAGTTTGACAAATACATCAAACTACCAATAATCTGGGAATATCTCAACTGAGAAATACTATCCCCACCATTCTTCTTTAGTTTAACACTAGAGTCATATGGTGTACTAACTAGTTTGCTATTCTCAAAGCCAAATCGCTTCAAGACTCTTTCTACATAATGAGACTGTGTTAAACAAATCCCATTCTCATCTTTTATGACTCTGATTCCTAAGATCACATTCGCTAATCCTAGATCTTTCATGTCAAAATTATCACTAAGGTATTTTTTAACCTCTAAAATTTTGACGTGTTCTTTCCCAAAGATTAATGTCATCTACATATAAACACATTATGATGAACGAATTTTCATATACTCTCCAGTATACACATTTTTCAAAATCACATATCTTAAATCCATAAGAGAGAATTACCTTATCAAATTTCTCATGCCACTGTCTAGGAGCTTGTTTTAATCCATATAGAGATTTAACTAGTTTACAGACCTTATTCTCCTGACCAGGAACTACAAAGCCTTCTGGTTGCTCCATATAGATCTCCTCATCTAACTCACCATTAAGAAAGGCGGTTTTAACATCCATCTGATGTATCTCGAAGTTTATATGAAGCTGCCGGTGCTATTAACACTTTCGCGGGTAGTGATCCTAGTTACTTGGTGAATAGGTGTCAAAGAAGTCGATCCCTTCTTTCTGACTATACCCTTTGGCAACTAATCTAGCTTTATATTTCTCAATGGATCCATCAGGATTTTGTTTCCTTTTGAAAATCCATTTGCATCCTATAGGTCTAGACCCTGGAGGTAAATCAGTCAACACCCATGTGTTGTGCGAAAGTATGGAATCCATCTCACTTTTCATAGCTTCCTCCCATAAAGATGCATCACTAGATCGCATCGCCTCAGTGTAAGTTAAAGGATCATCCTCTATAGGGAAGGTATAGAAATCATCTCCAAAATTTTTCTCTATCCTAGGTCTCTTGCTCCTCCTAGGTTCAGTTTCAGGCAACTCACCAGTTTTCTCTGTATGTGATTTTGATGACTCTCCTACATCTAGTTTCCTCTTTTCTTTCATGGGAAAGATGTTCTCCAAGAACACAGCATCATCGGATTCTTTGATTGTATTTACGCTAACCTCTTGTATATCAGAGTGTATAACCAAGAACCGGTATGCATTGCTATTTTCAGCATATCCTATGAAAACAACATCGTAGGTTTTAGGAGTCAATTTCGTTGTTTTGTTAAGATTAACTTTAACCTTAGCAAGACAACCCCAAACTCTAAAGTATTTAAGACTAGGTTTCCTACTCCACCATAATTCATATGGAGTTTTCTGGTAATCCTTGTACGGGATACGGTTAAGTATTTTACAAGCTGAAAGTAAGGCTTCTCCCCATAAATTGTTGGGAAGACCAGAACTAGACAACATAGAATTAATCATGTCCAAGATTATTCTGTTCTTTCTCTCAAAGAACCCGCTTTGATCGGGGTGAATACTGAGCAAGATAGTTTCATAAATGATTCCATACTCCTCACAGAATTTCCCAAACTCTGCAGAGCAATATTCACCTCCTCCGTCTGACCTTAGTCTTTTAATTGTCTTTTGGGTTTGGTTTTCAACTTCTGCTTTATAGGTTTTGAATTTTTCAAAAGCTTCATCTTTTGTTTTTATTAGATACACATAACAGTATTTTGACATATCATCGATAAAGGTAATAAAATACCTCTTGCCTCCTCTAGTCAAGATACCGCTCATCTCACATATGTCACTATGTATCAATTCAAGTAAGTCAGAACTCCTACTGACTATCTTGAAAGGTTTCCTAGGTTGCTTGGACTGAACACATATCTCACATTTGTTATTCAGATTTGTCTTATGCTTGGAAATTAAGTCCAAGTTCATCATTCTTTTAAGTGTGTTAGAGTTCACATGTCCTAGTCTTCCATGCCATATGTCATGGGAATTCGTGCACAAAAACAAAGATGAACTAGCAGCTTTACTTTCAGAGTGAACAGAAATTACATTGAGTTTAAATAAACCATCTATTACATAACCTTTGCCAAAGGAACAAAGGAACCTTTAAACCTTTTGGTTAGAACAACCTTATTTGATTCAAACACCAAAAATTTCTTTAAACCCTAATTGAATATATCATATATTAAAACCGCTATAACAAGATTCTTCCCTCTCTCTCCCTCTCTCTCCATCATCTGGCACCAAGATCTCACCCTAAAATTTCTTCTATGGGGCCAAAAATAAAATGTAAAACATATAATAAAATATATCATATATTAATATATTATATATATTCTCTCTCCCTCTCTCTCTCTCTCTCCCTCTCTCTCCATCTCTCCCTCTCTTTCTCTCTCATTCTCTCTCTCTCTTCTCTCTCTCTCTTTCTCTCTCTTTCTCTCTATCTCTCCTCTCTTTCTCTCTCTCTTTCTCTCTCTCCTCTCTTTCTCTTAATCTCTCCCTCTCTTTCTTTCTCTCTTTTCATTCTCTCTTTCCCTCTTTTCTCTTCTCTCTTTCCCTTTCTTTCTTTTCTCTCTTTTTTCTTTTCTTTCTCTCTTTTTCTCTCTTTCTTTCTCTCTTTCCTCTTTCTCTCTTTCTTTCTTTCTTTCCCTCTCTTTCTTTCTTTCTTTCTTTCCCTTTCTCTTTCCCTCTCTTTCTCTCTTTCCTTCTCTATATATATAATATTATATTTTAAAAGTGAGAGAGTCATTGCCCCCCTAGGTAAACCATTAAATCTCACTTCATTATCTGTTGCACCTAGGGTAACTTCCCAGTGGTAAACATTAAATTCACTTCTTCTTCTCCTATAACTTGTGCTACACTTGAATTGCCCATAGTCACAGTTCTCCCTTTTACTTCCTGATAGGAAGAGAAAGAGGAAATATCAGAGCAAATATGAATAGTAGCACCAATATCAATCCACCAATCGGTGGGTGTATATGCCAGGTTTAATTCACAGTTAGATGATACTAACCTGTCATTGGTTCCAGTAGAACTGGTTCCAGTTATCATGTTTGCCTGAGGGGTAACTTTATCCTTCTGTTCTCTTGGATTGTATTTCCTATGCCTACACTGTTTGGCAAAGTGTCCAGGTTTTCCATAGACATAGCATGTTCTCTTGTTTCCGTCCTTCTGAATCTTTTGTTTGGGTTTTGTAAATTGCTACTTGTTTTTTTTTTTGTTGAAGTTAGGCTGTTTAGACTCTACTAAGTTGGCTTTCTCACTAACTTCTGCAGTAATGTCTGAATTCTTTTGGTCTGTACTTTTTTGGTCTGAAACTTTTCGATTCTTTTCTTCAATCTGAAAGGCAACTAGCACTTCTTCCACTGAAGGGATTATTGACTTGTGCCTCATACGATTTCTGAATTCTGACCACGATGGGGGAAGTTTATCTATCAATGCTGAAGTTTGGACCTTTTCAATAAAGGTGATTCCTTTTGAGCAGAGCTTGGCTACTATGTTTTGAATTTCATGAGCTTGATCGACAACTGATTTTTCATCGACCATTTTAAAGGAAAAGTAATTTCCTATGTTAAAACTTTGCTCTGACTCCGATTATGTTCCATACTTAGTCTCTAGTTCTTTCCAAAGGATTTTGGCTGATTCAGCTTCTTGATAGAGATCAAATAGATTATCACTTAGAGCACTAAGTATTGCCCCACGACATATATGATCATCATTCATGAATTTAACCTGTGATCCAGATCTACCAGGTTCATGACCTTCAGGATCGGCTATAGGTGGGTCTTCTAAGACAAGGTAGTATAACCCGATTGATGTTAACCAATATTCCATCTTTTTCTGCCATCTCCTAAAGTTGCTTCCATCAAAAGTTTCCGGTTTCAAGGTTTTGTTCAACTTATCTCTTGAGTGCACCATTCTAAGGACTATATTTCTTTCGAAATTGTTGGAAAAAGTAATGTGCACAATTCACTCAAGATACAATTACTATAATCGAACAATTTTCACAACCAGAAACCAAATGTGCGTATACCTGGTCCGAGGCGTGTAGTCACTGACTTCGAAAGAAATACGCCTCCTGTTGTGCACTTGGATTACTGGCGACTTCTCCCCAAGATGATCTGTGGAACCCAATTTATAGGTTTTCCTGGGCACTTGTGTGAAAAGACACTTTTACCCTCCAATCCGATCTGACCCCTCTAGTCCGATCTGACCGTTCATCTGTAACCGACTCCATATGCTAATGAAGCATTTTCCCATCTGAGATATATCTCAATTGTGGAAATAAGATAAAACTTATAGAAAATAAATTAAAATGAATTACTTCATTTTAAAACTACACAACACAGCTCTTTTATGTAATAAAAGTGGAAAACATCCTTCAATTCTTATGTATAAAGAAGGGATAACCCATACTATAAGGGGGATGTAGTACTACAATATAAGGGGGAATTCAATAGTTTTTATTACTAATCAATGAATGTTACCGCGCGTATATATAAGACAACCTATGAATTTTGGTGAGATTGAGGCCAACTAAGCACATCCAGTCTGGTTAAACGAGAGGACTCTTCTTGAAAGCATGTCTTAAAATTCTATGTCTGTCCTCAAGAAGAAAGGTAAGTTTTAATTATTGTATTTTTTATTGGAACTATGTACATGAATATATAATATGATCATATCTCGTTTTTATATATAAGTAGAAAATTAGTATTCTGACAACAGTCCATCTCAAGAATCCTACAGGCTAAGTTTGTTGTAACATCATTAATTAAATGAGAAGAAAATATATATTTTCACAACATAAAACAAGGAAATATTATAATGTAACATAAATAAAGTAGGAAGAGTTAGCTTATGATAAAAAAAAATTGTATGAAATTAAAGTTAAAAAAGAGTATTATAGTATTTGTGATTCCAAAATTAAAATGCAAACTAAGTTATATATTTTGGGAGGTTTGCTTTTGCCACTATCAAATTCTAACTAGTGCATGGTATACCAACAAACTATCAACAATTAGTTTCTTATAATACTGGGATATGCATGCTATTTAGAGAGAGAGACAGAGAAGAGCGAGATCAGAGAGAGAGAGAGCAGAGCAAGATCAGAGAGAGAGAGCAGAGCGAGATCAGAGAGAGCAGAGCGAGATCAGAGAGAGAGCAGAGCGAGATCAGAGAGAGAGCAGAGCGAGATCAGAGAGAGAGGAGAGTGAGATCAGAGAGAGAAGAGAGCTTTTGAGAGAGTGAGTGAGAGAGAGAGGGAGAGAGAGAGAGGGAGCTATGAGCCTGCTTTTGAAATGAAATAGAGAGAGAGAGAGAGAGAGAGAGAGAGAGAGAGAGAGAGAGAGAGGAGAACCTTTGATGGAGATTTTTGGTGAGATTGAGGCCAAGAGAGACATCGGTTTGGTTAAGAGAGAGGACTCTTCTTGAAAGCATGTCTTAAAATTCTATGAGAGAGAGAGAGAGAGAAGAGAGAAGTTTTAATTATTGTATTTTTTTATTGGAACTATGTACATGAATATATAATATGATCATATCTCGTTTTTATATATAAGAGAAAATTAGTATTATTAGAGAGAGAGATCTCAAGAATCCCTTGAGGCTAAGTTTGTTGTAACATCATTAATTAAATGAGAGAGAGAGATATATATTTTCAGAGACATAAAGAGCTTTTTAGAGAGAGAGCTTTGTTAGAAAACCTGAGAGAGAGAGAGAGAGAAGGAGCTTATAAGAAGCTTATTAAAGAGAGAACATGAGAGAGGGAGCTTATGAGAGAGAAAACATGAAAGAGGGAACCTATAAGTGAGTGAAAGAGAAAACATGAGAGACAGCTTATAAGTTAGGGAGAGAGAACTTATGAGAGAGAACATGGGAGAGGGAGCTTATGAGTGAGAGAGAGAGAGTTATGAAACAGAGTGACAGGGGAGAGCTTAAGAGAGTGGGAGAGCTTATGAGAGAGAGAGAGTTATGAGAGTGAGAGAGAGAAGGGGAGAGCTTATGAGAGAGAAAGGCAAACGAGAGAGAGAGCTTATGAGTGAGAGAGAGAGAGTTATGAGAGAGAACATCGGAGAGAGCTTATGAGTGAGAAAGAGAGAGAGAGAGAGAGAGAGAGAGAGAGAGAGAGAGTTAAGAGAGGGAGTGAGAGAGTTATGAGAGAGAGTTATGAGAGAGAGTTATTGTTGGAAAATAATGTGCACAATTCACTCAAGATACAATAACTGCAATTGAACAATTTACACCAAATATGCGTACCTCGTAGCCGAACCGTTTCCAAATATTTGACAGTAATTTAATCAAATATAACAGGAAAGATAGTACCTGGTCCGAGGCGTGTAGTCACTGACTTCGAAAGAAATACGCCTCCTCCTGTTGTGCACTAGGATTACTGGCGACTTCTCCCCAAGATACAACGGACCTTTTTCCTGACTGCTTCTCCGGATCGAACACAAACTGTTTCGGAACTTGGATCAACCAGAGAATATCTCTGATTTTTCCTCTCAAACTCAAGAACAAACGAGAACGTCACGAACTTTCAAGATCAGAGCGAACCTTTCACTTTCACTTTCCAAGTGTTTCTCAAGTCTCTGCTCTATCGATCCAGGAACCCAATTTATAGGGTTCCCGGCACTTGTGTGAAAAGACACTTTTACCCTCCAAACCGATCCGACCGCTTCATTCAGAATCGACTCCGATCCGACCATCGATCTATAACCAACTTGATCTGATGGATCAGATCAATAACCGTGTCAATCAACGGTCTGATCTAGATCTATCTCAACGGTCATATCGAACTCATCTCTCGATAAAATAAATGAATCTCAAATGGAGGTGCCGAAGCCGAACCCGTGACCTCTCATATGCTAATCAAGCATTTCCCCATCTGAGATACATCTCAATTGTGGAAATAAGATAAAACTTATAGAAAATAAATTAAAATGAATTACATCATTTTAAAACTATACATGAGAGAGAGTTATGAGAGAGAATTATGAAGAGAGTGAGAGAGAGTTATGAGAGAGAATTATGAAGAGAGTGAGAGAGAGAGTGAGAGAGTGAGAGAGTGAGGAGAGAGAGAGAGAGAGAGAGAGGAGAGAGAGAGAGAGTGAGAGTGAGAGAGGGAGAGGGAGGGAGAGAGAGAGAGAGATATTAGAGAGAGAGAGTGAGAGATGAGAGAGGAGATTTCTTATGAAAGAGATTATATTAGAGGAGAGAGAGAGATTATTTTTTAGAGAGAGAGAGGATTTAAAGAGATTTGAGAGAGGAGAGAGAGTTATTAAAGAGAGAGCTTATTTATTATTAGAGAGCCATTTAAAAGAGAGAGAGAGAGTTATGAGAGAGTTATGAGAGTGAGAGAGAGAGAGTTATGAGAGAGTTATGAGAGAGAGAGAGAGAGAGCGCTTATGAGAGAGAGAGAGAGCGCTTATGAGAGAGAGAGAGAGCGCTTATGAGAGAGAGAGAGAGCGCTTATGAGAGAGAGAGAGCGCTTATGAGAGAGAGAGAGAGAGAGCGCTTATGAGAGAGAGAGAGAGAGAGCGCTTATGAGAGACAGAGAGAGAGAGCGCTAATGAGAGAGAGAGAGAGAGAGAGCGCTTATGAGAGAGAGAGAGAGAGAGCGCTTATGAGAGAGAGAGAGTAGCGAATTTGTTTAGAGAGTCTCCGTGGCGGCGGAGGCGCCGGTCGCCGACATCCGCAGTGAATAAATTAAAAACCCCCGGTCCTTCCCGTTCACACTTGATTGACTCTCCCCCGTGTTCGTTCCGTTTTGCATGTTCATCACGTGCTGGAATGCAATATTATCCCCTTTTTTCTCCTTGGTTCCGACGTTTTTCTCCACCTCTATATAAACCTATGCACCCACGCCCCCGCCGAAGTACTCCATCCACACCACTACGGTACTACCAACTCAACTCCATCGCCGACGACCGAGCTGATCAGCACATATGCCAGGCACCACGGTGGTCATGAGCCTCCCCGCCGCCGCCACCGAGTGGCCGGGACCCGTCCAACGAGTCCAAGAACTCGCCGACAGCGGCCTCAAAACCCTTCCCCCCACCTACGTCCACCCCAGCCCCCCCTCCCGCGCCCTCGCCGCCGCCCCCATCCCCGTCATCGATATCTCCGCCCTCACCACCACGACCAATACCACCACCCCCGGCGATCCCCTCGGCCGGGCCCAAGCCATGCGGGCCCTCCTCTCCGACGCGTGCCGCCACTGGGGCATCTTCCACGTCGTCAACCACGGAGTCCCCCGGGAGGTCCTCGCCTCCGCCATGTCAGTCTCCCGCGCCTTCTTCTCCCTCCCGGCCTCCGAGAAACGCCGATACGCCAACAACCCTGTCACCTACGAGGGCTACGGCAGCCGCATGGGCCTCGACCCCGACGCCACCCTCGACTGGAACGACTACTTCTTCCACCACCTCGGCCCCCGCGCCGACCCCCGCAACAAGTGGCCCCGACAACCCGAAAACTACCGCCACGTCATCTCCCGCTACGGAGACGAGATCGTCGCCCTCTCCCGCCGCCTCCTCGCCCTCCTCTCCTCCGGACTCGGCCTCCCGGAAAGCACCCTCGCCGAGGCCTTCGCAGCTTCCCCGGCGGAACAACTCGGAGCCACGTTCCGGATCAACCTCTACCCTAAATGCCCCCAGCCGGAGGCGGCGCTGGGGTTGTCCCCGCACAGCGACCCGGGGGTTTTAACGGTGGTGCAGCAGGACAGGGTTTCGGGGCTGGAGGTGAGGAGGGTCGACGGGAACGACGGAGCTTGGTTTCGCGTGCCCCCTGTCGAGGATGCTTTGGTGGTCATCGTGGGGGATCAGATGGAGATAGCCACGAATGGGGTGTACAAGAGCGCGGACCACCGGACGGCGGTGAACGGAGAGAAGGAGCGGATGTCGCTGGTAGTGTTCGTGAACCCTGAGGGGGAGAAGGTGATCGGACCCTTGGAGGAGATGGTGGAGATGGCCGGCGGAGAACGGAATTTCGACGAGATGAGTTATAACGAGTACCGGAAGTTTATACGGGTTCTGGGTGTTCAAGGGAAGTCCATTCTAGCAACCAGGGCTTCCAAAACTAAGTACCCGACAGATTAAAACAATCATCTCATCTCTCTCTTCGATGTTTATCTTCTACTCCTCTGTAATATTTCAAATTAAACAGTACGTACTATATATATATATATATATATATATATAAGCTACAACTAGATCGAATAACAGATATATAGATCTTAGAACCAAAAATATATATATGCTTGTTAGAGTAATATATATATTAGTGGTTAATTTCATGCAATAAACGTACTGTTCAGTTCATGAGCAGTAGTGATTGATCTAGTCATCTTGAAATATTGAATACATGATATGTTTATGAGTTTATCAATCATCTCCTATATCGGAATCCGCCATGAACGACCTTCTGAAGCTAGCTTCTTACTTTCCTTTCTCGCGTGATCATATATATAATATCCGGAAAATTTGTTATTCTTCCCTTAGCTTAGTTAAGCTTGATGTTTTACTTCGGTTTTTAATCACTTCTGTTAGAAATTAATGATGATTTTGTAAGGTATTTTGCTTTAAGCTTTTCGTTTATATATATTCATGATCATGCATGAAGACATTATATTCCGTTTCTATGTGTAGAAGAGTATTAGAAGTAAACAGAAATGAAATGGTTAATGCCACATTTGGTGGATTATGATTATAATTAAAAAAAAAAACAAAACGTGGGAAATTAATGATCAGATTGTCCTTATACAAGTTGTTGACTTAAAAAAGTCGGCTCTTGGCACCTGCAAAGACACAAACACAATATCGGCTGGTGATGCATCGACTGGGAATGGACATAGCCACGTGGCAACGGGGTAGTGGATTTGTGAGGTCAACACTTTATTTTCTTATATAAAACTGATTGATGATCAAGACCACCTGGAGATTGGATTGATATATATATAGCTTCAGTTGACACGTCATCAACCAAATTAAATTTATTTAATTAATTTATATGAATTTTTATTAAAATTTTATTTTTTACTTTTTTTTAAAAAAAAAACAAAGTTTTGATTAAATGAATGTTTTTTTTTTAAAAGACGATATATGTATTATAGATTAAGTGAATAATATTACCTCAGAGTAATACATAAAAAATTAGGAAGTTCTAATTAACAACAAGTAGTTGAGTAGATAGGTATAGATGGGTCTTACCACAATGAACCAGGACGAGAGGCCACTCTAGTTCTTATTGACTGAGTTCATTTCTTTAGGAATATCAAATATATATAAATTAAACTGTATAATATTCAATAATTGAACCATTAGTCCAACCCTATCTAATCAGGTTCGACCAAAACCAGACATACTACTATTGGTTCAAAGATTTGTCTAGTTTCTAAAACGTTGATTAGAATGGTAATTAAACTGGAGTTGTTTATAAACTATATATTGAGAGTGTATAACAACCTTCCTAAGCAAATTAATTAAGGAAATTCTCAAGTCTTCTTTTAGGTTATTTAATTTAAGTTTGTTCGTATAAGAATTTTAGCATGTGTGATTCCCATTTTTTTATTTTTTTTTTTTTTTTTTTTTTTTTTTTTTTTTTTTTTTTTTTTTTTTTATTTTTTTTTTTTTATTTTTTTTATTTTTTTTTTTTTTATTTTTTTTAAGTATTAACTCAAAGTCAAGCTTCTAGAGTATGAGATTGTTAACATTATCTTTATGCGACTTGGCGGGCCTTGTAACCTTAATTTATTTCCTTCAATTCGGTAATTAATTTTTGAATAATCATAAATGGACACGACATGTGAAGCAATAACTCTAGCCACCTGCATTTTTAATTAATTAAACTTTGGAAAACTCACGTCTCTAATGTTGTTTTCTAATATATATATAAAACAAAACCTAACTTCTAGAGGAGAACTACCTGAATATTATCTATCACCTTAATTACATCCCGGGAAAATAAATAAATTATATATATATATATATATAAGTAGCTTCATTCAGGAGCTTGTTATCGATCACTTTGGATCGAAGAGATAGGCAACTTACTAATTAGTGGATTCGTTAAAAACACACAAGTCAGCATAATTAGTGGACATGTATTTGGCTGATTATTTGACTAGCTAATGGAAGTAGGAAGGACAGTTACGGAAGTGCATGCATGTCTACTGGAACTCGATGATATTCTTCCAGTAATCATCGTGTTACTCTGTCTGTTAGTGTTACTTATTGAGGGCGAGTGGGCAGTAGTGGAAGATTGAAGCAGACAACTATAAAGGCAAACTATATAAGAATATTAATGAAGAAAGCGGCTGCCGGCTGCGATAATTAATACGCCCCTACACTGCTGTCTGCTGTCTGGTTCTGGTTCTGGCCTCATATTCTTGTGATGATGATCAGTAGAATGAATTCAAGTGTCGGCCTCCACTCTCGATCGATGCAATTTTTCTAGAACTTGCATCTGTCTATTATTATCATATGCCATTTGACTTCTAGTTATAATAGAAGAAGAAGAAGCGTGCATGCATGCTTATCCACATATATGTCTTGCTCATATTTATGCACGTCAGGGTGTGTATTAAGATTGGTAGGTAGACAAAAACAAATCCCATGATATAGATATTTATGATTTATCCTTGACGACGGGACAGAAGTATTACACGAGAAAAAACAGTATATAACAAGATAAAAAAATAAAAAATAGATCGAGGACCATCTCGATCATGAGCTAGAAATGGAGAGATTAATTATCAGGAAACGTAAAACTTAATACCTCCGTCAAATTATAGAATGGATACCAGTGGACAACAGATATATATATTGATTCAAAGCTATCATGCATGCAATAAACCCAGTGTATATATTTATATTCTAAAGACTCTGAACAATATATATAAAACTCCCTTCAGGGCTGGCTGGTGCAAGAGGACTAGCTAGTAGTGTACCAATATCTGTTTTACCTCACTATATCCAGATCTATATGCGGTAGAGAGGATCGAACTGCAGGTCAAACTTTTAATTAGAAGATCGTCTGGTAGGACGATGCTTAAATGCTCAAGCAGCTAAGTTATTGATGAGAAGATTTAATAAACTCGTATTTATGATTCGTATCCAGATGAATTGATATGGACGAAAGATCCGAATGGGATCTTCTCAATTAAATCGGCTTATATGGCATTATTAGAACCATCCTCAAGACATGTCGCAACAAAGGCATGGAATCTGGTGGCTCCTTCGAAAGTCCAGTTTCATGGTTGGTTGGTATTGCATCAAAGAATCCTCACTAATTAAGGATGCGTTAATAAGAAAGGGTATGACAATAAGCTCGCAGTTGTGCCAGCTCTGTGGAGAGTTTGATGAGTCCGTTGATCATGTGATGCTGCTACAATGCAAATTCTCCAAGGGGGATATGGTCCTACTTTGCACGCTTCAGATTGGAAATCGTGATTCCTCATTCTTTTGAATCTCTATTGCAAACTCTGGAAGGAATTGATGTTGGCTCTAGAGGGAGGGTTCTAATCAAAACCTGCTTGGCTTTCATTCCCTGGGGGATTTGGGAGGAAAGGAATGAGCAGGTTTTTTAGAATACGCATATGGAGTTCCCAATTATTTTGCATTATTTGGAAAGGAGGATTGTTGAGTGGGTAGTACATCATAAGGATTTTACTGAGCTAAAGCCAAGCCAATACGATGCGCACTAGTATGAAATATTTTCTCCTACTTCGAAGCTTGAAAACCCCAAGCCTATTCAGAATTGGGTGTCGCCATCGTTGGAACATTTCAAACTTAACGTCAATGGAGCAATCAAAGACAACCCCTGCCCTTCTGGGATTGGTGGTCTGCTACGGGATCATGTTGGACAGACAATCTTTGAGTTTTATCTGAATCTGAGGTTCAAGCCCTGATGCATGGTATTCGGCTTAATTTCTTGCAGTCAAGGAATCTTCCCAACCATCATTGAAGGAGACTCACTTAATATCAGGTGAGGTAGCACCGCCATGGCGTTTTATTTCCATTTACAAGGAGATATGGAAGGGGACTAGCTTGACCCAGGAATGTTATTTGGCAACATATTTTACCTTCTGCAAATACTGCAACTAATGTGTTAGCACACCGAGGAGTAGCATCACAACTTCTTGTCTTGCAAACTCCCTAAAATGATGTATCTTATTCCAAAAATAAATACATCTTTAAACTTTTCAAAAAATAAATAAATTCTAGAGGTCTTTAACGAGAGACGATCTAAAACAACAGAAAAATATCCTTGTAATAAGGTACAAGGGCCGGTGCGCGAAAAGGTGAGACCATTAGTACAAGATCAGTGAATAATTGAAAGTTTATAATTTATGCGATTTTTTCCTTTTACCCATCCAGATTTGAATTTCGACCAATAGGTGATCGCCATGTGTCAGGGCAAATTTTGTTTTCACAATTAACTCAGATCGCGCAACGTGTCGACTCGTTGAGTCAGTTTTGAGCCTCACTAGATCGCGCAACGTGTCGACTCGTTGAGTCAGTTTTGAGTGAGTCAACTGTTCTTCCAATTGGTTGGTTGGTGCCCATGTTCTATAACTGGTTTTGTACTTTTGTTTGGTGTCAAAATATTCTTCAGTTTCTAGCTTGTTATTGTAGATGTTGTCCAAACTAAGAGCTTGTTCTTGTGTATTTACGATCTTGAACCTTCATGAATCTCTCTTTATTAGGAGAATGGCTAAACGTTTCTGTACATGGTTTAGTAGGGGCTTGCCGGGCCCTTTGCAGTAGTGCAATGCATAGGCGACATTCGAGGGCCCCCGGCAGCAAGCTACCGATGGTGGGCCCTCCCCCAAGAAAAAATTAATTTAATATCATGTGATCCGATGGACCACGTATCAGATATTAAACTGATAAGAACAGATACTACACTTGATCTTAGCCAAAAGGCCGAGAAAGGTATGCTAAAGTTATTCGCCTTGAGTTGATTATATGCTAGATGTCTTCACTTATGCCCTTTTTTTTTTTATCAATGTGGGATTAAAAGCAATAAGTAATAGTTGATGAGAATAAAAGATAAATATTAAAAAATAATTAATAGAAGGGATAATTATGGACGCATGTTGTTAAGATATCGAATCATCGATAATTGAAATATATTTTTTATTATTTTAATTTTATTTATTTTATTTATAATTGAAACTTTTTTTTTATTATTTTAATTAATAAAAAATAAATAAATTAATAATAATCATTTAATGAAAGTGCTTTATACATTTTATTTTTATTTGGATCCGACCTGATTTGTGTTGAACGGCTCAACCCACGAAGAGGCCAAACCCACCCATGAGGAGGGATCAAATCCCGACCTACAATGGCTTGGGCCAACACATAGAGGTAGACCAAGCCGCCCCCAGTGGCTAAGCCCAAACCTGCCTCCTGTCTTGGGTTGATCTAATTTGACTTGGATCGAGCTTATTTGGGCCCAATTGATTTGATTTAGGCTTTAAAAGATTTAAATTGGGCCTAATTGAGCCCAATTGGTTTGATTTGACCTTAAATTGACTTGAGTGGATCCTGACAGGTAATCTGATTTTGGCGACCAGATCGAAATTAAACCTTTGATCGCAGATCAGATTTGGTTTAACCAATTTTTGGTCAATCTTTGATTTGCAGAAGCCAATTTTGGGAATTTTATCAAATTGACTATGAAATTGGTTTAGGGTTTAGGGTTAAGGATTTAGGGTTTAGGGTTTAGGGTTGATTTGCAAAACCCTTCAATGCAGCGTGAAGGGGTGTCGTCCAAATTGATGTGGCCACAACTCGTCAAAACGAAAGTTGCTCTTCTCTTAAGTGCGACGACCAAGCAACTGAAACTGTACTCCTCTCTGGTGCGACGGCCAGAGTCGCCAAAACTTACAGAAGCTATCAAAATTCGTCGCGACTTCCTTCTCTGAAGTACCGAAGCGACATTCGGGTACAATATTCGAACAAACTGCAGCCAAACACTCATTCAACTTTAGCTCGACGTTGTTACTCAACCTGAACAACTTCACTGCCCAGGTATTCGTCATCACTCTATACCGTACATACTACATATGTACGCATATACAAAAAAAATAGAGAAAATTAAAAAAGCAAACAGCTCTAAAACAGCAAGAGAGCCAAAAAAAAATGGAAAAAAAAAATTCATATACATACAAGATACAAGTGTACAGAAATATACACTGTCCTAAAAGAGTAAGAGGACAGAAAAGGATACGTACACGAAAACATAAATGACCCTAAAAGAGTAAGAGGGTCGACAAAAAAAAAAAAAAAAATGTGTGTGCATAGTGTTTGTGTTTCACATTCGAAACTTTTTCGTTCTCTCTGAATGGTCAAGTCTCGAAGGGGGCAATCTGTATGCACTAAAATGTGACCAACCCAATTTTGACGAGCCCAAACCCCCATCAATCCATCAAACGATGGTCGTGGGTAGGCTCGGCCAATATTCAATGTCACTCGTCGTAGCCCATTGCCAGACTCGTTCATTCTGCCACGTCATCGATACAGTCGACGCCCCAGTCAGCAAGGAGTCGCCGCGTCGGCAACAGTCAGCAACCATGTCACGATGCCACTCAACTCAGCAGTTAAAGTCTGGTCGCCAACTGTGGAAGCCAAGAAAAGACAGTGCGATCCTCTTTTGAGGGGTCCAATAGAGAAACTCCTGGTCTTCCTCCCATCTCAACAATAACAGCAAAAAGGGGATCACGATCCTCCTTCTAGGGAAAGAACTCCAAACAACTGAAAAAATCGGTTACAAATAGCCAGAAAAGCTCCGTCACAAGGGTTCGAAAAACTTTAGTCGAAGTGTTCATTCACGCACAGAAAACTTTCTCGAGACAAAGGTCTGAAAAATCCGTCATCTAGAGAAGAACCATCAGAAGCTCTTTCGAGCCAAAGAAGTTAACCAACTCGCAGTTTGTCGGAATTCAACAGTTCAACAGGAGCAACTCTACACGCTCGCCGGCAACGTCAACAAGTCGATACACGCGGAACACAAATACTTCTGTCCGACCGACCAAAGTCGTCATCGTTCGTGCACACTCGTTCTAGAACTCGGATTTCATCGTCAACTCGCCAGAAGCCGAAACTTCGTCACGGAGATCAAATCAGAGGAAGAATAGGAGATTGTACTTGCATTCCTTGACTCTCAAATACAAACTGTAACACATATTTTTTGTCGTAATTCGAATTACTCTCTCGGTCGCACCCCTTCGCGGACCGACGAATTTTTGGTGAAACAGTAATAATTTATATAACTTTTAAAAAATCTAAAATTATATGAAATTTAGTCCAATAAAATTTTCTCTCTTCTTTCTCTCTCTAATCTTTTTCCCTCCTATTTCTCTCTCTAATCTTTTTCTTTCCTATTTCTCTCTCTAATATTTTCCTCTCCTCTTTCCCTCTCTAATCTTTTTCTTTCCTATTTCTCTCTAATCTTTTCCTCTCCTCTTTCTCTCTCTAATCTTTTCCTCTCCTATTTCTCTCTGTAATTTTTTTCTCTCTCCTCTCTCCCTCTAATCTTTTCCTCTCCTATTTCTCTCTCTAATTTTTTTCTCTCCTCTTTCTCTATTAATCCAGTGTTTTAAAAACTAAACCGAACTGCCAGTCCGACCCAGTTGAACAATTAGAGATTAGTCCAATTCTTATTGACTCGGCACGTTTCACTGAAACAAACATTATTATTATTATTTATTTCTTATAGAAATATTAAATATATATAAGATGTAGTGTATAATATTCAACTGTCCAACCCGATTTAATCGAGTTCAAGTAAAACTGGACATAGCACCCGTTGGATAGCCGGTTCAATTTTTAAAACAATTATCTAATATTTTTATCACCTCTTTCTCTATCTAATATTTATTTACTCTAATATTTCTCTCTTCTCTTTCTCTCTATAATATTTATTTATGATTTTATTTTAATTTTTTTCTCTCCTTCTCTGTAATATTTATTTATTCTAATTTCTCTCTCTCTAATATTTGTTTATTCTAATTTTTATCTCTCTAATATTTATTTGTTCTAATCTTTCTCTTTCTAATATCTTTCCTCTATTTACTGAATAAACATCTGATCCGAATCATTGACGGCTCCACAAAACATGATTCTCGACGCCCCTCTGCGGAATTACGACCACCAAGCCTCCTCCAGAGTCTCCTCCGTCACTCCGTCCGCCTCCCCCCCCCCCCCGGTTTCGGTCCAGACAATATAAATAAATGTTTGCACCCGCACCCCAGGAACGCTGCCACCAAAAGAGCAATGAGCATGTCAGGCACCACCACCGACACGAGCCTTCCCGCCGCCACGACCGAGTGGCCGGGTCCCGTCGAACGAGTCCAAGAACTCGCCGACGGCGGCCTCAAAACCCTCCCCCCCACCTACGTCCACACCAACCCCCCATCCCGCGCCGTCGCCGCCGCTCCCATCCCCGTCATCGACATGTCCGCCCTCATCACGACCAGTACCACCCCGGGCAACCCCCTCACACGAGCCCACGCCATGCAGGCCCTCCTCTCCGACGCGTGCAGCCACTGGGGCATCTTCCACATCGTCAACCACGGCGTCCCCCGGAGGTCCTCGCCTCCGCCATGTCCGTCTCCCGCCATTTCTTCTCCCTCCCCGCCTCCGTCAAGCGCCGTTACGCCAACAACCCCGTCATGTTGGAGGGCTACGGCAGCCGCATGGGCCTCGACCCCAACGCCACCCTCGACTGGAACGACTACTTATTCCACCGTCTCCGCACCCGCGCCGACCACAGCAAGTGGCCGCGTCAACCCGAGGACTACCGCGACGTCGTCACCCGCTACGGCGACGAAATCGTCGCCCTCTGCGGGCGACTCCTCGCCGTCCTCTCCTCCGGACTCGGCCTCCCGGAAAATACTCTGGTGGAGGCTTTCGGCGGGGAACCAGAACTCGGAGCCACGTTCCGGGTAAATTTCTACCCGAAATGCCCGGAGCCGGAGGCGGCGCTGGGGTTGTCTCCGCACAGCGACCCGGGGATTTTAGCGGTGGTGCAGCAGAACGGGGTGTCGGGGTTGGAGGTGAAGAGGATCGGCGAGGACGGAGCATGGTTTCGCGTGCCCCCCGTCGAGGATGCTTTGGTGGTCATCGTGGGGGATCAGATGGAGATCGCCACGAACGGGGCGTATAAGAGCGCGGTCCACCGGACGGCGGTGAACTGGGAGAGGGAGCGGATGTCGATGGTGGTGTTCGTTACCCCGGAGGGGGAGAAGGTGATCGGACCCCTGGAGGAGATGGTGGAGATGACCGGCGGAGAACGGAATTTCGACGAGATGAGCTTTAACGACCACCGGAAGTTAATTGTACGGGCTTTGGGTGTTCAGGGGAAGTCCATTCTCGCAACCAGGGCTTCCAAAACTCAGTACCCACCCACAAATTAAAACAATCATCTCATCTCTCTTTTCGATGTTTATGTTCTCCTCCTCTGTACGTAATGCAAATTATACAGAGCAAATAAAAGATCTTAGAACCGAAAATGTATGCTTGTGAGACTGTATTAGTGGTTAATTTCATGCAATTAATAAATAAACGTACTGTTAAATTCATGAGCAGTACTGATCGATTGATTGATCGAAATGAATACATGATGTTCATAAGTTTATCATTAGTCCTCCTGAATCTCGAGTAGTTTATGAATCCGCATCGATCGATTGGTACAAGTTTAATAATTGCAGGAAAAAAAAATCAGTTTTACTTCCGTATTGCATTGCAAGGACTGTATACAATGGAGGAAAAGTGAAAAACCCCTAGTTTTCGTGTTTCTTCAGCTTATATCACAGCAGTAGCCAACCAAGTCAATGTTTTAGAGTTTTCAATATCCCAATTCTCAATAGCTTTAGAGGAAGAGCTTTAGAGGAAGAAGCTTCAGAACTATTAGCCGGTCGTTTAGGACGTATTTCCATAAATTCCTTCCCCTTAGAAAATTTCACATTGGTGAAACCCAATGTGTATAATTGGTTCCATCTAATTTTATAGGCAATGTTTCAATAAATTACTCCAACACTATCCCCCATTTCAAAAAATATTACGTCCCAAGTTACCCAAATATTTTTCTATAAAGGTTTTTATTATATATTAATGAACATTAATTTTTTATTTATTTATATACTTATTATATAATATTTATGCATATCCACGATACATATCCATTTGTGATTTCCCTGAGTTCCTGAGCTGATATATATTTCAAACCTCGAGTGTGCACGATTGAAGCGAGGGAATTATATAAAGGTCTTTTACGGATCATATATCAACTTTAATTTAAATGTTGAACCACATATCTATCTTAGATTTTGATCGAATAGTATATTATAGGACATTTTTAACCCTCCTCAACCCGCTGATCCGTTGAGAACCGGCCCAATGGACTTAAATGGTTCACCTTAGAGAACCAGCCTCATCGAGGGTTTTATTTCTGGAATGTTTTCTCTTTCCCTTCATTTTGTCGTGCGTTGTTGCTTAGAGTTGTCGTTGGGAGTTTCATAGGAGAATCGCTTCGTCGCCATCGTCGGTCGCCATCGTTTGCCACTCGTTTGCCGCTCGTTTGCCGCTCATTCGCCGCTCATTCGTTGTTGTTACCGATGTCTGTATGTATTTGTCTTGCTCTAGCACTGTAGCTCTCTCTCTCTCATTCTCTCTCTCCCATTCTCATTAGGTCTTGCTCGGTCTCTCATTCTCTCTCTTTCTTTCTCATTAGGTCTTGCTCGGTCTCTCATTCTCTCTCTTTCTTTCTCATTCGGTCTTGCTCTGTCTTTCTCATTCTCTCTCTTCCTTTCTCATTCGGTCTTGCTCTCTCTCTCTCATTCTCTCTCTCCCATTCTCATTAGGTCTTGCTCGGTCTCTCATTCTCTCTCTTTCTTTCTCATTCGGTCTTGCTCTGTCTTTCTCATTCTCTCTCTTCCTTTCTCATTCGGTCTTGCTCTGTCTTTCTCATTCTCTCTCTTCCTTTCTCATTCGGTCTTGCTCATTCTCTCTCATTCTCTCTCTTCCTTTCTCATTCGGTCTTGTTCTGTCTCTCTCATTCTCTCTCTTCCTTTCTCATTCGGTCTTGCTCTGTCTCTCTCATTCTCTCTCTTCCTTTCTGATTCGGTCTTGCTCTGTCTCTCCCATTCTCTCTCTTCCTTTCTGATTCGGTCTTGCTCTCTCTTTAGGTTGTCTAAGCCTTATTAGTTTGGTTTGAACTGTATTTCTTGCTCTAGCACTGTCCTGTAAATCATAGAAAACATGAATGGAAACAAAACATGAATCGAAATGAAAATAAGGTTTAGGCTTACCTCCCGTCATTAATTTTCTGGTGAAGTGTCTGAACTCGTACGCAAGGTCATATGATCTTCTTTCCCTTTCTGAAGCACAAGCAGAAGCAGCGTCTTACAAGAATCACGCTCAGTGTTCTCTGGGGACTCTGCTCTCTGGTTTTAATAAACCGTGAGGGAGAGACAGGGTGAGCGGTTAGATCCTGATTTTCAGGATCTAACAGCTTACCCACTTATGAGTAACTGGTCATACGAATCACCGTATGACCAGTCTCACAATCTCCCACTTGATCCGTATGACCAGGTAATATAATTTAAAACAAGAAACATGAATCATGGCGATATGTCCCTTATGTACAATAGTAATATCTTCCATGTATCACATGTTCAAGAGTTAAATCAATTCCTGATAACTGTATGAATAAATCTTATATTTATTCTTTGTCCCAATTTTAATAATTTTTTTAATTGTAACTGTTGTGCACACATAATAGAAAAATCAAGAAAATAGAGTTTCTAAATAGCAGTCATACCTTTAAATGACTATATGGGATGCAATCCCATAGTGACAACATGATCCTTGAATTTGCTAGGTGGCATGCCCTTTGTTAGAGGATCAGCTAACATCAGTTCTGTGTTAATATGCTCGATGATCACTTTCTCATCTTTAACACGTTCTCTAATGGCCGAGTACTTTATGTCGATGTGTTTACTTCGACTCCCACTTTTATTATTCTTAGCCATGAACACAGCTGCTAAGTTGTCACAATATACTTGCAATGGCCTAGAAATAGAATCCACCAGTCTAAGCCCAGCAATGAAACTCTTAACCACACTGCCTGTGAAGTAGCCTCAAAACACGAGACGAACTCAGCCTCCATAGTAGAAGTGGCTATTATGGTCTATTTGGCACTCCTCCATGAGATAGCTCCACCAGCAAACATAAAAATGTACCCTGATGTTGATTTGCGAGAATCAACACAACCAGCAAAGTCTGAATCGGAGTAGCCAACCACCTCTAAACTATCTGATCGTCTATAAGTAAGCATGTAATTTTTCGTTCCTTGAAGGTATCTCAATACTTTCTTTGCAGCTCTCCAGTGATCAAGTCCTGGATTACTCTGGTATCTCCCCAACATTCCAACTACAAATGGATCTTTTCAAGCTTCCAACAACAAGCGTATGGAATGTTTTTCATCTGCTCCTTCTCTAAATTATTCTTTGGGCAATGGTTCATACTGAACATGTCACCCTTCACAATAGGAGCTGCAGTAGGTGTACAATTTTGCATCCGAATTTTTTCTAATATTTTGTTGATATAGGTTTCTTGAGATAGACCTAAAACTCCTTGATGTCTATCTCGATGGATCTTTATGCCAATAACATAAGATGCATCACCGATATCTTTCATATCAAAATGTGTAGAAAGAAATTGTTTCACCTGCTGTAAAATCCCCTTATCATTGGTTGCAAGTAAAATGTCGTCCACATATAAAACAAGAAAATAAATTTTACTCCCACTGACCTTCTGGTATATACATTGATCCATAACGCTTTCAACAAATCCGAAGGAAGAAATAACGTCATGAAATTTAAGATACCATTGGCGGGATGCTTGTTTTAAACCGTATATGGACTTATGTAATTTGCATACCAATTGCCCATCGAGACTAGAAGGGAATCTTTCAGGTTGTTTTATATAAACCTCCTCCTCTAGTTCACCATTGAGAAACGCTGTCTTCACATCCATCTGATGCAATTCTAAGTCAAAATGAGCTACTAATGCCAAAATAATACGCAAGGAATCTTTCTTTGATACAGGACTGTAAGTGTCTGTGTAATCGATTCCTTCTCGTTGAGTGAATCCTTTCGCAACAAGGCGTACTTTATATCTTTCGATATTACCCGATGAGTCTCTTTTGGTTTTGAAGACCCATTTGCAACCTATGGGTTTAAAACCTGTGGGTAATTGAACAAGATCCCACACTTTGTTGCTACTCATGGAATCCATTTCTTCCTTCATGGCATTATACCATAACTCAGACTCTTTGCTATTTATGGCTTGTGAAAATGAAATAGGGTCATTATCGGCTCCTTGGTCATGGTCAGTGTCTTGTAGATACACTTGATAGTCACTAGAGATTGCTGGTCTTTTCGTTCTTGTAGATCGCCGTAATGTTGGAACAACTTCTTCCTGAGGAATTTGTTGTTCAACTGGCTGTTCAGAAGTTATCTGATCTTCTTGAACAGTTTGATCTAGTGGAACGGGTTCAGCCTGAATTTGTGGAATTTCATTGATCGGTTGTGCCGTACTCGGTTCTTCTGGAAGAAGTCGATGAATGACAACCATTCTCTCACTTGATGTGGAAGGTTGATCTCTTTCAGAAAATGTGTCCTGAAATTGAATACTCCCACTGATTGAGTCTAATTCAAGAAATTTTGCATTTCGCGATTCCACAATTCTAGTGTTGTGAGTTGGACAATAGAATTTGTATCCTTTGGACATTTCAGGATATCCAATGAAATAACCACTAATGGTCCTGGGATCTAGCTTCTTTTCTTGTGGGTTGTAAACTCTTACCTCAGACGGGCATCCTCATACGCGTATACGTTGCAAACTCGATTTCCAACCCTTGAATAGTTCAAATGGTGTCTTGGGAACAGCCTTGGTTGGAACTCTGTTTAATATATACACAGCCGTCTTAAGAGCATCTACCCATAAGGCTTTAGGTAGCTTAGAGGTACTAAGCATACTTCGCACCATGTCCAATAATGTTCGGTTTCTTCTTTTCGCAACACCATTTTGGTCTGGAGAACCTGGCATGGTGTATCGGGGAACTATACCATTGTCTTGCAGAAACCTCGCGAATGGACCTTGTGCTTGTCCGCACTTCGGTGGTATCTACCATAGTATTCCCCACCTCTATCTGCTCGACTATCTTGATTTGCTTCCCCGCATTGTTTCTCTACTTCAGCCTTGAAGACCTTAAAAGCGCCTCACCGCCTCATTCTTTGTATGAAGCATGTAGAGATACATGTATCTTGAATAGTCATCAATGAAGGTGATAAAATATTTCTGACCTCGAGCATCCATATCTGGGCGACAGTTATCAGAATGGATGATCTCTAATATGGTTGAACTCCGAGTGGCACCTTTCTTGAACTTGTTAGTCTGCTTGCCTTTAATGCAGTCAATACAAGTGTCAAAATCAGTGAAGTCTAAGGTTTGGAGAATTTTGTCCTTCACTAATCTCTTGATTCGATCAATGGAGATGTGTCCTAATCTCCTATGCCACAAGGTGGATGAAGCCTCATTTATAACACAACGTTTGAGACCAGAATGAACAGTCATAACTTCATGAGCGGTATCGTTTCCTAGATTTAGAGAGTAAAGGCCATCACATAAAACACCGCTACCTACATGCTCAGATTTATATAATAAATTGAACTCAGTGTTTTCAAATGTGAAACTAAATCCCAGAGGTACAAGTTTAGATATAGAAATTAAATTTCTTGTAAAACTGGGAATGTAGAAAATTTTCTCCAAAGTTAAAACAAAACCGCTCTTCAGCTTCAAGTCGCAGATCCCAATTGCCTCTGCATGTGACTTTATTTGACTACCCGAATAAATAAACTGTTCATTGCCCACTGGGTTTCTCAGGTTTCTTAAACCCTGCATGGAGTTACAAACATGGATTGTTGAGCTGAAATCAATCCACCATGTGTTATAATTTGTTTCAACCATATTAGTTTCATAACAAACAAAGGAATAGAATGTACCTTTCTTCTCAAGCCATAACTTATGCTTAGTACAGTCCTTCTCCATATGTCCTTTCTTCTTACAGAAAAAACATTTCGATTGTTTCTTGATGGTAGCATGGGGATTGAGCTTATTTTTCCCCTTTTGATTGGCTTGAGGCAAAATCTTTTCTTGAGTGGCCATAAGTGTCGTCTCTCCTACCTCTAAAAGCAACCTTGCTTCCTCTTGAGCACACAAGGTCAGGAGATTATCAATTGACCATTTGTCTTTATGTGTGTTGTAGGAAATCTTAAATGGCGCATATTGGTGTGGGAGAGTTGTTAAAATGTAATGCACTAGAAAATATTCGGACATGTCACATTCTATTGCCTTTAGGCGAGCCGCCAAGTCCCTTAATTTGTTTATGTGTTCTCTAACGCCTTGAACACCAGTGAGCTTCATAGATGTGAACTTCATTATTAGGGTGCTGACCAAAGACTTCTTGGAAGGTTGAAATTGTTTTTCAATGGCTTTAAGGAGAGCTTGAGCCTTGTTTTCTTTTTCAACAGAACTTCGGACATCCTCTGGAAGCTTTGTCTTTATGAACATGGTACTGAGTCGGTTGGACCGTTCCCATACGTCATAGAGCTTCTTCTCCTCAGGTGTACTAGTGGCGGTTATTCTAGGTTCATCCATCCTAGTTGCATAATCCATGTCCAAACACCCTAAGTGGAGTAAAATTCTCTCCTTTCATATTTTGAAGTTCTCATTGCATAAAGCGGGAATTTCAATACGAGAATCGGAGATACTCAGAGATGAAATAACTGCAAATTTAAAAATAGAACACACGCTTAACTATATATTGAGGCAAATAACTGTATTCATGATTAACCAATGAAAATTATGACATGAATCTATGACATAAAAATTGCCTGTGGGCGAAATTTTTAATTCTATTAGATTCATAAAAGAATTTGATTCAACGAATTCTAACCTATTGTAAATTATCAAACTCAATTTCATAATTCATGTGGGTAAGTTATGAAAAGGCATTCAATAATGTACAATTTATGTCTATAACTATATGTGATCTAGATATATAATGTTTAATCATAGATGTTGTGGCTACTCTAGGATTAAAATTAACTAAATTAGATCACTAGACATGATACTAATATTTTATGAATATTATTTAATGTCCTATATGTGATTCTTAATAAAATAATATTATAAAATTAAGGTTGTTATGACTATACCATAATAAAATAATATTATTTTGTCACTTTAACATTAAATTAAAGTTATTGCTAATTCATCATGCAATACAATCATCATAACACAATAAAGCATCAAAATCGGAAAATTTAGGTATAAATTTAGTCCAAAACAGACAAAATTTGACCCCCAAACCGGTTGAACCAATGGATTTCAATTAAAAACCGGTTTGGTTTGGGTCGCGTGTTGGTTCGGGCCACACTATGGACCGAGTCAGCTAACACAAATGTGACTCGGACCGAGTTGACTCAGCTCGCTGACCCGCGGGTCGGGTTTACCCGGCCGAACTGAGTGGTTCGAGTCCCGGTCCGGGTCTTAATACCCGAACCGGCCCGTCTGGAGGTCATCCCTGACCTCCAGAAGGGGCGCGGGACGCAGAAAAACTGTGTCCTGCCATCTCTGACCACGGCCGCGGCGACTACTTGATTGGCACTCCTCGTTGCCGTCCGGCGACGGTCAACGCCGCCGTTCGCCGCATAGGGATGGGGCGAACGACGCTGGAAAAAATTTGCCAGCGTCCCTGACGTCGCCGCCAGCTTTAGCCGGAACGGACGACGTCGTCGGCCCTCGGCGAGTCTTCGCCGACCACCGGCGACCCATCGCCGGTGGGAGAGCTATTTAGGTGGTCGCCATAAGGACCATTTTCGGTGACCTCCCCTCAAATGAAATAATTTTAATCAAGCATACAGAAGCATTTTCTTGGCTCTGATACCAAATGTAAGTCATAGAAAACATGAATGGAAACAAAACATGAATCAAAATGAAAATAAGGTTTAGGCTTACCTCCCGCCATTGATTTTTCGGTGAAGTGTCTGAACTCGTACTCAAGGTCGTATGATCTTCTTTCCCTTTCTGAAGCACAAGCAGAAGCAGCGTCTTACAGGAATCAGGCTCAGTGTTCTCTGGGGACTCTGCTCTCTGGTTTTAATAAACTGTGAGGGAGAGACAGGGTGAGCGGTTAGATCTTGATTTTCAGGATCTAACAGCTTACCCACTTATTGTAATTGGTCATACGGATCACCGTATGACCAGTCTCACATGTCCCTCTATCTCTCTCGTTCTCCCTCTTCATTTCTCATTCAGTATTGAACTCTATCTCTCTTAGTTTGTCTAATATGTGCTTTACTAGTTTGCTTTGAATTGTAATTGGCTAGTTTAACGAATGCATGCCCATATGCATTTAGTAGTGTTAATGGATGGTTGGGCTTCATGGTCAAATGGTTGTTGAATCTTAGTGGTTTCACGGCTGAATATGGACCATAAGGTGGGATGAAGCATTTGCTTCCATGTTTTTAAAAGTTACTTTTGTGCTAATCAGTTATTTGCCTCCATGTTTTTAAGTCTTTTTAAATTCAACCCATATTGCACTGTAAATTAAGCCTTTGTTTTGCAATTGTCCACTCAACACACAAGTTATGCACTACTTTAGTGCATATGTACATGTTGATTAATGATTATTCTGGATTACAATGGTTTTGTTACATTACCTTCTAAAAAACCTTTTTTGAGTTCTTGTATCTACCTAATTCTGTTGGATTAAATTGTGTACATTAATTTAATTGGATTTTGCAATATGAAATGAAAAATATTTTTTTTGGTTTAATAATTTTTATGTCAATTGTTTGACGGTCTAATCATTATAGTTTCTTATTCAAAATTAGAATTTTGATTTTCTTATTTAGCGATTCAATGGTCTGTAATTATATAATCTGACATCAGCACCCCGAACACTAATTTGTATGCTTGCACCCACAAATCCATTTATTTTTAAGTTGAAGAAGAATTGGTGTTTGATCTGTGTTTTTATGAAATTTGGCAAGGTGTTACTTTCAAGAATCCTACTTTGAAGAATCTTGCACTTATTCATTTTTTAGAGGGATCGATTTCAAAAAAACTTTTTAGAGGGATCTCCAAACAAGCTAGGTCACTCACGTGTCTTGAAGGTATACTGAAAAAAAAGAACATATACCTATAACTCACGCGTGTATGCAATCGGTTCATTAAAATATCAATTTGTGGTCACAAAAAACATTACTTTTCAGTACAAGAGGGAATGCAATCGGTTCATAACTACCAAATTCTTCAGAAATTCAGTTTATCGCTTTTCGGAAGAAGAAGAAGAAAACCTGTAAAGCATCAGATAAAATCATATGAGTATATAAATGAAAGAGACAATTGAAAAGAAGAAAAAGTAGAATTACCTTGCCTGGTGTAGTGGTCCCAGGTTTTGCCAGAGTAGAAGGCTTCACATGAATATCATTCAAAATACCTCCAATGCCAAAGTAGAAGGCTTCTTTCTCTGATCGCGTTCGTTTCTGCTGTCACACAGAGCGGCCGGAAAGGGCTGGTAGGGGGATGGAAGATGATCGAGGGTGTGGGCGACGCCCATGTGCAGGATATCGCCGCTTATGCTGTCACAGAGTACAACAAAGCTGAGAAGGGGATTTTGCGTTGCCGAGCTTTGGCCGAGCCAAACCCGAATGATTCACGAACCGTTCGGTTCAGTTCAACCTCTATCCGGCACCCATCAAGAGGAAGGGGTTAAATACACCAATGGTTAGAGAGGTCCATTGGTAAAGAAGAAATGTTACATTTACCAACGGTTTACCTCATAACCCTAGTTATTTGGGGATTAATACCGAGGGTTTTTATTTAAACCCTGAGTACTCGAACACTTATACCAAGAGTGTTATTTTCGACTGTAGGTAGAAATTAACCCTTGGTAAAAGCATGAATTTACTAACGGACCATCAGGAAACCGTAGGTGTATAGAAAAATTTACCAACGGTTACAACCAAACCCTTGTAGAAAGTCTCTTTCTACTAGTGACTTCACATCAAGATCTCTTATTGAAAATAAAAAGTCAAATTCCAGAGTTCTGCACTCAATCTCTCTAACTTAAGAGCTTTAAATTAAAAGGAGAAAGGTTGAAATACAGGGGCAGTTACATCAATACTCAAGGTGCTCTATAATTCACCAGTAATATCATAAAGTCAAATGAAAACTACAACAATGGCGTATGTGCTCCAAAAAAATAACTAAAACATAAAACAAAACCTCATAAGGAAACATACAAAATTAAAGGAGAAGAAAAAAATTATCTTTATTTGATCAGTTAGAGAACCCAAAATGAAGGGACACCATAAATAACAAGATAAAGGATATCTTTGATGCAATACAATTCAATACAAAAGAATTTAAAGGTCGTAATAAAAGGACAAAATGCAAAAAAAACTTTCAAGAGCAAACAATGCAAAAAAAGGAAATTAAAGTTCATGCCACAATTACCATTCTTATGTAGAAACACAGGAGGAATCTCTCTGTCTATGGATGAAGTCTCCAAAGATCTTGTCTATTGGTGCAAAGTTGCATAATTAATTTGGAAAATCACGGAGTTAATTGCAGTTAAAATGTTAAAGCTCAGGATGCCGAAAGAGAGAGACTTAGAAAGAGACTTATTGAGAGGGAGAGTAACTGAGAGAGATAGAGAGAGTTGCCAAGAGAGAGTGAGTTGAAAAGAGAGAGAGAGTTGCAGAGAGAGTCTCCGAGGGAGTGTTGGAGAGAGAGTTGTAGAGAGAGTCGCCGAGAGAGAGTTGTCGAGAGAGAGTTGCAGAGAGAGAGAGAGAGAGAGAGAGAGAGAGAGAGTTGCATAGAGAAATGAGAGTGGCCGAGAGAGAGAGAGGGGCTACCTAGGGAGAGAGGAGGTTACCAAGAGGGAGGGTTGCTAAGGGTTGCCGAGATGGAGGGTCACCGAGAGAGAGCGACGTCGAGAGAGAGCGTTGCCCAAAGAGAGCATCTCCGAGAGAGAGTGTCGCCGAGAGAGAGGGTCGCCGAGAGAGAGGGTTGCCGAGAGAGAGGATCGCCGAGAGAGAGGGTCGCCGAGAGAGAGGATCGCCGAGAGAGAGGGTCGCCGAGAGAGAGGGTCGCCGAGAGAGAGGGTCGCCGAGAGAGAGGGTTCCCGAGAGAGAGTTGTCGAGAGAGACACAGAGAGTGTGTTGCCTAGAGAGACACCCAAAAAGCTAAGAGCGCAATAGTTAACTAGCTAGAGATTTCTAGAGCTAATTGGTTCACTTTAATGTTACTAGACTGGTCTCAGCAGTTGGGTTGAGGAGGGGTAAAAATGTCCGAGAATGTATTATTTGATCAAAATCAAGACTAGATATATGGTCCAACATTAAAATTAAAGTGGATATATGATCCGTAAAAGATCCTTATATAAATGGCGGGTGCCATTATTTTTCTCTCTTAGTAAAAAAAAAAAAAAATTAACTCAAAGTCAAACTTACATCATTTTAGATTATGAGAATCTTAACATTGTATTTGTGCAATTTGGAGGTAACCTTAATTAATTTATTTCCCCCGATAATTAGAAGCAACTCTAACTACTCTAGCAACCTTACAATTATAATCATCACATATAAACTAATTATGTGTAGATGCTTTCACTTGGTCGACCATAACATATAAAACACACATCACCCTTATATACACTTAGAAGGGGGACAGCTAGCTGCATTTTTATAATTCATTAAACTTTGGAAAACTCATGCACATCTCTAATAATGTTTTCTAATCAAACAAAGCTTACCTTCTAATGTAGAACTTCCTGAATATATATCATGTACCTGCCATCCGGATATAATATGTCTAACCCTCTTAACATATAATTAAAGAACATATATAGCCTATTTTTGAGAAGACACTCTTTTAAGTTTTAATTAAATTAATCAACCTAGATAGGTTGTGGAGTCATCGTTTTAAGTAATGGATCCTACATATCTCATGTTTCTCGTTGAGGCATTATTAAGATCGGTGGTTAGACAAAAAGAATCCCATTATTGACTACTTTGATGATAATTACCCTGACATAATTTCAAGATATATATAATAAAGAGATAAAAAATTTCCTACACTTAAGAGTAAGATATTTTGTCTACACACGTGTAGGCTAGCTGTCCTCTCTCTCTTTATATATATATATATTAAAGAACCTCTCTTCTTCTGTTATAAAAGTGAAAAACTCTCTTTTTAATTGGGCTTGATAATTAACGAGAATGAAACACTCTTCTTCTGTTATAAATCCCAATTTGACCAGTCGAACCTGGTTTGGTTCGAGGTTGGTTCATAGCCATTACAAACACAATATATCCTGGACAATATGAATCCCTCTTCGGCACTGGCAATGCAAGAAAGTACTTGGAAAACGACTGAGATACCAACGCCAAATTTAGTTTGTCGGGTAACAACACCTGCAATACATGATTCAGAAGCTACTTTACAAGGTTTCAAACCTTCATGGCTATATCAATTTAGCTGGTGCATAATATTTCGGAACAAATTCTAGAATGGAAGTGAAGAAACAAAGAATGGTTCTCCTCACCCCTTCGCATCTGGGACGCATTGGAGGCTAAACTAAAGTTCCTTCTGCCCAGGCTCAAGATTTACAAAGCAAGATTCTTGAAACCCCTTGAAGCGAAGGGAGACTCTTAGAATGTGATTAGATAGTGGAGAAATAGACTGAATCTTCTTGGTGTTTCAGCAGCATATCTGAGGAAATTCTGTACCTGAACCATTCTTCTTGTAAAATTCACTAATGCTTATATATTAGTGCAGGAGTTGATCATCAATCTCTGGTAGTTATCATCCATCATCCTCAACACGTGATTTGCTTCTCCCAGTTTTGCTGCTCCCAGTTTCGCTGCTGATTGACTTTGTTTCACTTTTTCTTTGGTTCACTCGAAATTTCAGCTTTAAAATTAAGAAAGGACTGCAAAGAAACTTTGAAGAACATAACCTTGGGAACGGATCAACCACAAACACTTATCACTAGCCGAATCACTATTAGTTATGGGTACCCATGAAAAAAGGAACTGAAATAGGAAATCAATTACTGATTCATGATATGTTTGCATTTTTTAAGGATTTACAAACAACCACACCAGCAGAAGTCCGCATGGGATGTATTCCTAGAGTAGCCATGCATGATTCTGTTGTCTTAAGATGAGCCTGTACTGCTTCCCATATCTTTTTCTTCTGAACCTGCAGATAAGTTCAATAGCAGATAAAGTGAGAATTACATGTGAAATGAAATTAGATATGGATGACATAACAGATACAAGATCAAGGAACCAAGAAGTAATAATGCAAGGGCACCCAGCATCCTAGCAGCACGGAAGCTCTTGCAAGTGAAGAAAGAACCTCCACTGGCAGAAGAAGGGTAGAGGAATCGAGTTATGCCACCCCCATCCCCTCTGTAATACTTCTTTTTTTAACCTTCTCAAATATGGTTTCATGCTGATGTTATTCCAGATCATTGAAACCTGGTTAAAAAAGATCACGTCATCTCATGGAATTGGTTTTTATAACATTGGTTTCACCAAATCCTTTTCCTTCAAATACCCTATAAGCCTTGAAGAACAACAAACTGCTCCAAACAGCAATCCATGAATTCCATAAACACTGTTTTCCCAGCATTAAAACAGCTTGGAATCGTAAATCCTTAATGAAGAGAGTTTCTTATCCTTAATTTTAAATTCTTAACACAATGAAAGAAATTCCCTAAATTTCAGATGAATTTCACACTGTTGTTCTAGAATCTGCTTTGTTTCTTCACTGGTGCCAGGTAATAAATAAACTTCTTTCAATCATTCAATTTGTGTTTTTCAAGAGGCTCTCTCATAAGAGTATTTCAAAAAGGTCAAGAGAAAGGATGGGTAACTGGCATGGGAATAGGTGATATTAGAATCCCAATACTCCAATTTGCGGATGATACACTAATATTATGTGAAGGTGTTGATGAAGGGTTGCTGAACTTGAAAGCTCTCTTATCGTTGTATGAGATGATGTCCGGACAGAACATCAATTGGGAGAAGTCAGGGCTGTTTGGGGCTAATGTTCACACAACAGCACAAGAGTTAGCCGCTTCTATGCTACACTGGAACCGCATTCACCTCTCCTCATCTTACCTAGGGCTCCCCCTCTTCCAGGTCAGAAATAACAAAGCATAGTGGGAACCGATAGTGGAAAAATACCAGAGAAGGTTAGAAGGCTAGAAGGGATAGCTATTGTCTCAGGCAGGGCTAGCTACACTAATCAGAGCAACCCTTGTCGGGATCCCCAATTATTGGCTTTTGCTTATGCCATATCCAGCAAATGTCGTAAAGAGGTTAGAATCAATCCAGCGTAAATTCTTATGGTGTGGCACTGAGCAGAAATTCAGATATCCCTCAGTAAAATGGGAAAATGTCTGCAAACCTAAAGAGCTTGGAGGTATGGGGTTAAAAAGGATCAAACATATGAATGAAGCCATGTTAGTTAAGTGGTGTTGGAGATTCGCAACCGAGAGGGAGGCTTTGTGGAGACGAGTTATCACAGAAAAATATGGCAAGTGCAGTCCTGATTCGTTGCCAAAATGCAGAGTGGTGACCTCACCTATTTGGAGAGCTGTCCTAAAATGCATTGATAGGGTATAATATTACCTATGAGTTTAAAACTATTATGTGTTATAATTAGTCATCTTAGGCTAGTTTTACATCTATTTATATTAAATTCATATTAGTTAATTCAAAGCTAATTTTTAATAACTTTTTATGCAGGTTTTCAACATAAGAGGACATTTAGCATTATGGCACAATAAAAATCCGAATTTTCATTATTTAAATTCAAAGGGAAGTCAATAAGACACTTTTAACTATGACCAAGGCAACTTAGGAGGAGATTTCATTGGGTTTTGAGAGATTTTTGAGAAGAAAACTAATAGATCCAATTTTGGAGGAAGAAGAGAAATTTATGGATCTGAATAGAAGCAAAGCTGGACTCAAAACCTATATAAAGGAGCTTAATTTTACTTTTTTTTTAGGAAATTGAATTTTATTTCATATGGACTTCAAAAGTAAAAGATTTCATGCTTTTTGTCCAATAGTGGTAATCATGTCTTTTACCTTCAATAATCAGAACAGCTCTCTTAGGGGGAGGGGGGTCAATGAAAGGGTCACTCATAACATACTCCTATGGGCTGGTGTCTCTCAAAAGTTCCCCCCCTCCCCAGTTCCATCATCCACAAGCACTGGAGCAAGATTATATTATTCAGCAGTCCTAAGATGCCTCAAATAGAAGAATGGAAACCTCCCCCTGTTGGATGCCTCAAATTAAACTTTAATGGATCCTCACTTGGGATCCCAGGTATGGCAGGTATTGGGGGTGCTATTAGAGGCTGTGAAGGAGCTTGTATCCTTGTTTACTCGGGCCCAGCTGGCTGTTACACCTCGAATGAGGCTGAAGCCCGAGCTAAGTTAACTGGAGTCAAACTCCTAAGAGAGCAGGGGACAGGGACAGTGTATGTGGAAGGAGATTCGTACCTAGTTATCAACTAGGCAAAGACTGGGACGCCTCCTTGGAAATTAAAGCCTATCTTCGATGAAGTCAAACTTGTCACAGCAGAACGGAATATCATATGGAGCAAGATCCTTAGATCAGGAAACTCTCTAGCTGATTGCTTAGCAAAAGAGGGTGTCCATAGAACTACATTGCAAACAGGGCAGCAGATGCCCTTGTAACTTATGTACCTTATAACTCTTGTAAACTACTGTTTCTAGTATGAAATAAAATCGCCATTTGTCAAAAAAATAAAAGTGATATATAGGCACCAGTGAAAGGCATACCACAAAATGATATATCAGAGTAAGGTAACAGAGTTTCATTCAGGAAAGGCAAACAAAAATTTGCTATAACCATGAGAGACCTTCAAAAGATTACAAGAATGACTTGATGGAGAAATACCTGATTTGGTGTGGCAGCATCAGATTGCTTTTCCTTCTCTTCTTCTGATCCAAACCAAATTCTTTCACCGGGTTCTGAACCATCAGGTGGAGAAAGAAGCTCAACATTTTCATGTGATGCATCAGAAGCGGCCAATAGCATTCCATTTGACTTGATGCCGCGCATATTTCTTGGCTTAAGATTAGCAAGGACAACAACTTTTATGTCCTACAGGTGATGCATAATTTTTAGCACAAAATACAACAAACTAAGACTGCTTAAGATTTTGTTAATATAATTTTTATTAGTTTTTGAGGCAAGCAGCAAGAGACTATTTCACTTATTTTCAGTTTAAGACAAATTAAATATTGAATGTTGAACATAAAACAGAATTAGCATTACAGTCTTCAGGATGTAATGTATAATGTTGCAATGAGAGCAGATTCATATCTACTGTTCAATGACAAATAGGCATAAAAATCTTGTTCACCACGTGGGACTTAACAATCTGTTTCCTTCTTTTTAGAAGAGCACGATGACTAAGTTGATTAGCAGCAAATGTGATATGCCATCCGACATTACATTTAAACAACAACAGAAGAAGTGCTTCAGAGCTCTCATATATCAAAATCGTCACAACTCTGAACAAATCATAGAACAGCGGTGGTTATGCACCTTTTATTCTTTCTATTTCTCCTAAACTATTTCTCCTAAGTATAAAATGTCAACATGAAACATTAGAAACCTGCGAATAACAGGAAAGATTAGAGCTTCTTTCATGAGGAGCACACGCAGATTCCTAGACCGAATTGGTGAACTCCATGGTTAAGGCTACTATAACTCGTTCAATACACTCACAACTGCCCGCCCAGTCAAGCATTGCATTTGAAACAGCAAGTCCACGTATAGTTTCCCAGAAAAATGTCAAATTGCAAAACATAGATCACAAAGCCATTTCTCCACGTCCGGAGAAGGTATAAAATCCAAAGGTAACTTCAATGTCCAAATGACAAAGACATAAACGGTAAACTGAGACGGACCAAAAACAGGGGTGAAACAACAGTTTCGTACCTGTAGTTCTTCAAGGGGAACATAGTTAACAAGACCGCTACAAATTGTCCTCGGTTCCGGCTCTCCAACATCAACCTCTTCAACGTAAAGAGAGTCAGCCTCGGGATGCCTCCAAGCTTTAAGAATTCGACCAACCCTGATATCCAATGCATCCGCCGCTTCCTTGACAGGATCCGCAGGAGGTGAGGAGGGAGTATCATCGTTCGCGCCAACCGCAGTAGCTGATTCCACCGTAACCTCGGGGGAGGCACAGAAGGACGCAACAGAATACCTGGACGAAGATAAGAGACTTCTGTAACGGATAACGTTTCTCGCATTGAGCGAGGTAAAGGGAGACGCCCTCGTCCTTCCGCAGGAAGCAGAGGAGAGGAGAAACAGCGCGCCACCGCATCTGAGGAATGCAGCGGCCATTGTTACTTCTAAGAACCTCGAAACAGTGGCGGAACGCGATGGACAGAGCTCAATGAATCCACACAAATCTCTTCCCGAAGCTAAGAGGGCGCCGGCGACGGAACGGAACCATGAATGAACCGGCTCGAACGAGTCACGTAGCCATTCGGACGAGTTGTCTCGGCGAGTTACCCAACTCAGTTGAAAGTGTTAAGAAAATTACGACCTATGGATATCTGATGCCAAATTATCAACTTAAGAAAATTACGACCTATGGATATCTGATTGCCAAATTATCAACTCAAGATAAATTACCAAAATACTCAAAAGGTGTCAATTTCACCCGCTTCTCTAATCGTTGGATGGATAAGGAATAATTTATTTTTATTTTGGTTACCTAATTTTTAAATTACCCGATTACCATCTTCTTTATTACATACTAGCAAAAAGCTCATGCTACGAAAAAAAATAAAGAAAGCATTAAACGTTAAAAAATATAAAAATGTCTAACTTATTATTTGAAAAACACATGTTTATTAGTACATAACTTTATTAAATATTATTTTTAATTAATTAAGAAAAAATAAATTTAATAAGGAATGTCATAAATTTTTAAATGAGAATGATGTTTTAAAATTAGCACAAAGGATATAAAAATAAAATATTAAAATATTAAAAAAATTGTTTTGTTAATAAAATTTGTAGGTTATTCTAACCTTATGTTTTGATTTACTTTTCATTTGAATAATTGGTCATTTTCTTCATTATATGTAGGAAATTGATATTAATTTTTACTTTTTAATTATTTCATTAAATATAGGTTCTCAAAAATTTATCTAGTATTGTTATATTAAAAATTATCATTATCCATAATTTTTAACCGCAAATAAGTCCCAATTAATTGGGCCCAATATTCTATTAACTTGTAGCAATATCCTATACCAATCCAATATGTAACCTACAATGCCCGGCTCGATCCCACTAATAGACCAACCCAGTCCCAGTGATAGGCTTGACCCGTCTTGCTGACATGTTTGACTGGGCCCCACAAATAGGCCCAACTCAACCCCACTGATAGGCTTGACCGTGCCCCATTAAGAGGCCCGACTCAACCCCACTAACACGCCTGACCCCAACTCCACTGACAGGCCCAACCTAGCCGCACTAATAATCTCGACCCAACCTTACTAACAGCTCTACCCGGCCCCAATAACAGCTCCACTTAACCCCACTATAGGCCCAACCTAGTCCCAATGATAAGCCCAACCTAGTCCCAGTGATCGGCCCAACCTAGCCTAAAAGATAGGCCCCACAAAAAAAAAATCAAAATTATGTTTAATTTTTAATTAATATATTTAAAAATATAAGAAGCTATTTGCTTGGAGAATAATTAAGAAAATAAATGTTTAATAATATATAATTTAAATTTAAGTTTTTCATTATTATTTGTAAAAATATTAGGTTTAGTTTTTACTAATTGTGTACAATAAATTTAATAACTACAATCAAATTTGTTAATGTTGGTGCTTGATAATTAAAATTAAGCCTAAAGGAAATAAATATAATTTAAAAAATATAATATTAAATAATAAAGATAGTTAAAATGTTTGACAATAATAAGGAAAAAAATATTTATCTAAATGTAAATGAAAAAGATAAATAAAAAGAATTTATTAAATATATGATAGTATTTATATTTTATTAATAATCCTTTATATTGATGAGACTAAGTTTTAACTAATATATAAATGTTTCAAATCTACCTATTTATGTAGCTAACAAATATGCCCTTTATTAATTGGAAGGTATATTAAATGAATTTGTTCAATTCATATCACTAAGTGTAATTTCTATAACTTTAGGTATTTATATATTTTTTTACCTTGGAAATATATTCTCTTTATTTCTTCTTTATATACTGATCATTCCTCACAAAAAATAAACATTGTAAAGTGTTGTGTCTTACATATAAATATGTTAAATATAATTTATACTTAAAGCCCCATATGAATTTGGTAACATGATATATGCAATAACTAATTTCTTTTAAAAAGTTATTAATACTATTTAATAATTGGAATCCACTTATGCCTAATTAACAATTGGAATCATTTTTCCCCAATTATCTCTAATCCAAAACGATGCTCAATTACAATAAAATACACGTACATATCAATTAGAATTCAAAAGTTGAAATAACACTAATTTGAAATATTAAACATAAAAAGAAAACCTTATCTTAGTTTAAGATAAAGACCCACTATCAATTCAAATTCAAATTTTTAATAATAATTTAAAAACACAATACATATCAATTAAAATTCAAAAGTTGAAATAACACTAATTTAAAATATGAAACATAAAAAGAAAACCTTATCTTAGTTTTAGATAATGACACACTATCAATTAAAATTCAAAATTTTAATAATAATTTAAAAACACGATCAAAAGTTGAAATAACAATAAATTAAAAATTCAGCATAAAAAGAAAAACCTAATATTAGTATGCTTATCTATTATTAACATCTATTATTATTATCTATTAATATTATATTTTTAGAGTTAATAAATAATAACCACATCTCTTTCTTGCAACAAATCCTGGGGGAAAAGCGTTGATAAATTTATGCCATCGGCTATTTCATATGTGACTACAGGCCCAACCAAAACAAAATACTTTTTCTTGATGGGTGTAATCCACTGGACATAGATCCAATTTTTCAATTTTTTTGAGTCCTTAGAATTTTTTTCTCCCGTTCCGGTTATGCCGAAAGATTTTATCTCTCTCCGGGAAAATGTATATCTCCTGAAAATATTTTCAATTCAATCTTTTTCTTTTTTCTCTCGTTATAATAATTTCTTCAATAAATAGATAACAAATGCACACTACATATCATGTAAATAATAAAACAATTAATTAATTACATAACACATCAAATAAATAAATAAATAAAATCAGTAAACATATCAAAATTTGAACTAATAATAATTTAAAAAATGCACCTGTAAAAGAAAACCTTTTCTTAGTTACACAATAATAATAAAATACACGTACATATCAATTAAAATTCAAAATTTAAATAACAATAATTTAAAAAATGCATCATATAAAAGAAAGCCTATTATTAGTATGTTTATCTATTATTAACGTCTATTATTAGTATCTATTAATATTATGTTTTTGGAGTTAATAAAGAATAACAACATGTTATAATAATTTCTTAAATAAATAAATAACTAATGTACTTATCAAGTAAATATAAAAACAATTAACTGATAAACATAAATAAATAGTTGAGATGAGACATATAATTTCTTAAATAAATAAATAACGAATGTACAAAAAATTAAATACAAAATCCCTTGTCAGACTGAGTTACCAACTTATTTTCCTTTAATACCTGAAAAACAAAAAGAATATTTGAATTGGCTTCGCACTACATAGAAAAAGAATAAACCGACTGGAGAATAAAAGGTAACGATTATGTTCCTTTTATATCTAAAAAATAAAAAAAATGAATAAAAGTTACCCGAATTGATTGGAGAATAAAAGTTAAGGATCCTGGTTCCTTTTATATCTGAAAAACATAAAAACAAGAGAATAAAAGTTAAGCAGGATTCTAGTTCCTTTAATATTGGATAAACAAAAAATCAGAATTAGAATTGGGAGGATATGTCGGGGGCCACCATTGAAGAATTTTTTTGTCGAGACCTTGGAGCAGGAAGGAAAAAGTGGAAGGAAAAAAAGGGACCTGAGAGAAGGAGGAATAAGAGGATTAGGGAGGAAAAAAAGGGAAGAGCGAAGAAGAAGAAAAAAGACGGATGAAGAAGAGGAAAGACGGAGGAAGAAGAGGGAAGACGGAGGAAGAAAAGGCTGCTGTAGTAACTCACCTAAAGGCTGCTGCAGTAACTCACCTGAAGGCTGAAGCACTCTGGATTTGTCAGAGGAGTAAGAGCTTAATATAGTGAGCTATTCCCCTCAAAATAGTCAGAAAATCTTCCACCTCTCCCATGATCCCAATCCATCTTCCACATACTCTGAATGTTACCGATCAGTCTCCTGCATTTGCTGAAAAAAAAGTTGGGTTTGTTAAAGCATGTGTTAAAAAAATAAAAACTGAATTTTTAAAAAGAATGGGGGTCGCTGGGAGAAGCCACGTCAACTTTTTTCTCTCTATTTTCACTTGACCACATTCCTATAATATATATACTAGCAAAAAGCCCGTGCTCCACATGGAAAAAAAATAAAGAAAGCATAAAACGTTAAAAAATATAAAAATATAACTTATTATTTAAAATGCACATGTTTATTTGTACATAACTTATTAAATATTATTTTTAAAATTTATTATTTAAAATAAATATCTCCAAAAATAGATTTAGTTTTAATTGATTAAGAAAAATTAAATTTAATAAGGAATGTCCTAAATTTTAAAATGAGAGTGATGTATTAAAATTAGCACAAAGGATATAATAATAAAATAATAAAATATTAAAAAAATTATTTTGTTAATTAAATCTGTAGGTTATTTCTAACCATTTGTTTTGATTTACTTTTCATTTGAATAATTGGTCGTTTTCTTCATTATATGTAGGAAATTGATATTAATTTTTACTTTTAATTATTTCATTAAATATAGGTTCTCAAAAATTTATCTAGTACTATTAAATTAAAAATTATTATTCGAATTAATGTAAATTTTACTAAATAAATTCTTCTTAAAAAGTATTATAAATGATCTTTTTTATATAGATTCCATTAGTTTGGATGAAAATTTTAATAATCATCATTATCCATTATTTTTTACCCCAAATAAGACCCAATTAATTGGGCCCAATATCTTATTAACTTGTGGCAATATCCTATACCCACCCAATATGTGACCTACAATGCTCGGCCCGGTCCCATTAATAGACCGACCCAGTCCCAGTGATAGGGCCGACCTGCCTCACTGGCATGTCTGACTGAGCCCCACTAATAGGCCCAACTCAACCCCACTAACAGGTTTAACCATGCCCCATTAAGAGGCCCGACTCGACCCCATTGACACGCCTGACCCCAACTCCACTGACAGGCCTGACCTAGCCGCACTAATAATCTCGACCCAACCTCACTAACAGCTCTACCCAGTTCCAATGACAGCTCCACCTGACCTCACTATAGGCCCAACCTAGTCCTAATGATAGGCCCAACCCAACCTAAAAGATAGGCCCAACCTAGTCCTAATGATAGGCCCAACCCAACCTAAAAGATAGGCCCAACCCAGCTTAAACGAAAGGCCCCACAAGAAAAAAATCAAAATTATTTTTAATTTTTAATTAATATATTAAAAAATATAAGAAGCTATTTATTTGGAGAATAATTAAGAAAATAAATGTTTAATAATATTATAATTTTAATTTAATTCTTTTCATTATTATTTGTAAAAATATTAGGGTTTATTTTTTACTAATTGTGTACAATAAATTTAAAAACTACAATCAAATTTGTTAACGTTGGTGCTTGATAATTAAAAATAAGATTAAAGGAAATAAAAATAATTTAAAAATATAATTTTAAATAATAAAGATAGTTAAAATGTTTGACAATAATAAGGAAAAACATATTTATCTAAATGTAAATGAAAAAGATAAATAAAATAATTTATTAAATATGTGATAGTGTTTACATTTTATTAATAATCCTTTATATTGATGAGACTAAGTTTTAACTAATATATAAATGTTTCAAATCTACTAGTTTATGTAGCTAACAAATCTGCCCTTTATTAATTGGAATGTATGTTAAATGAATTTGTTCAATTCATATCACTAAGTGTAATGTCTATAACTTTAGGTATTTATATTTTTTTACATTGGGAATATATTCTCTTTATTTTTTCTTTATATACTTATCTTTCCTCACAAAAAATAAACATTGTAAAGTGTTGTGTCCTACATATAAATATGTTAAATATAATTTATACTTAAACCCCAGATGAATTTGGTAACATGATATATGCAATAACTAATTTCTTTTAAAAATATTAATAGTATTTAATAATAGGAATCCAATTATGATAATTGGAATCATTTTTCCCCAATTATCTCTAATCTCTTCTATCTTTAGCTACCTCCCTAATTGGAGTATTGATACTCTCCAACAATAAAATACATGTACATATCAATTAGAATTCAAAAGTTGAAATAACACTAATTTCAAATATGCAACATAAAAGAAAACCTTATCTTAGTTTAAAATTCAAAATTTGAATAATAATTTAAAAACACGATACATATCAATTAAAATTCAAAAGTTGAAGTAACAATAAATTAAAAATTCACCATAAAAAGAAAAACCTAATATTAGTATGCTTATCTATTATTAGTATCTATTAATATTATATTTTTGGAGTTAATAAATAACAAGCACATGTTATAATAATTTCTTAAATAAATAAATAAATAAAAGTTGAAATAACAATAAATTAAAAATGCATCATAAAAAATTGTATGCTCAAAATTTGAAATAATAATAATTTAAAAAATACATGTTTAAAAGAAAACCTTTTCTTATTTACACAATAACAATAAAATACACGTACATGTCAATTAAAATTCAAAAGTTGAAATAACAATAGTTTAATAAATGTAAAATAAAAAGAAAACCTATTATTAGTACGCTTATATATTATTAATACCTATTAATATTATATTTTTGGAGTTAATAAAGAATAACCACATATTATAATAATTTCTTCAATAAATAAATAACGAATGTACATATCAAGTAAATAATAAAACAATTAATTAATTCCATAACACGTATCAAATAAATAAATAAATAAAAACAGTAAATATATCAAAATTTGAACTAATAATAATTTAAAAAATGCACCTTTAAAAGAAAACCTTTTCTTAGTTACATAATAACAATAAATAAACGTATATATCAATAAAATTCAAAATTGAAATAACAATAATTAAAAAAATGCACCATAAAAAAGAAAGCCTATTATTAGTATGCTTATCTATTATTAACGTGTATTTATTAATATTAGTTATAATAATTTCTTAAATAAATAAATAAATAACGAATGTACTTATCACGTAAATAAAAATTAACTGATCAGACATATAATTAAATAGTTGAGATGAGACATATAATCTCTTAAATAAATAAATAACGAATGTAAAAAAAATTAAATACAAAATCGCTGGTCAGAATGGGTTGCCAACTTCTTTTCCTTTAATACCTGAAAAACAAAAAGAAATATTTAAATTGGCTTCGCATTACATAGAAAGAATAAATTGACTGGAGAATAAAAGGTAAGGATTATGGTTACTTTTATATTAAAAATAAAATAAAAAAAGAATAAAAGTTACCCGAATTGACCGGAGAATAAAAGGCATGGATTCTTGTTCCTTTTATATCTGAAAAACATAAAAAAAAAGAATAAAAGTTAAGTAGGATTCTAGTTCCTTTTATATCGGATAAACAAAAAAAACAAAATTAGAATAGAGAGGATATGTCTAAGGCCACCGTTGAAGAATTTTTTTGTCGAGACCTTGGAGTAGGAAGGAAAAATAGGAAGGAAAAAGAGGGAACTGGGAGGAAGAAAAGGGAAGAGAGAAGAGAGAGGAATATGAGGACTAAGAAGGAAAAAGAGGGAAGAGCGTGGAAGAAGAAGAGGAAAGATGGAGGAAGAAGAGGGACGACGGAGGAAGAAAAGGCTAAGGTTGCTGCAGCAACTCACCTGAAGACTGAAGCACTCTGGATTTGTCAGTAGATGAGGAGTAGGAGCTTATTATAGTGAGCTATTCCCCTAAAAAATTATAAGAAAATCTTCCACCTCTCCCATTATCCCGATCAATCTTCCACATACTTTGACGGTTATGGATCAATCTCCTGCATTTGCTGAAAAAGAAGTTGGGTTTGTTAAAGCATGTGTTGAAAAAAAAAACTGAAATTTTTAAAAAGAATGGGGTCGCTGGGAGAAGCCACATCAGCTTTTTGCTCCCTATTTTCACTCGACCCCCATTCCTATAATATATACATAGATAGATAATTTTGTAATTAATGTCACTTATATTTTGTTTATATAATTTTAAATAAATTTATTGGTATTTATTGTAATTATGAACATCATATTAGAGTTATTATTTTTTTTTTTTCTATTTTTTATATAAATTATATTTTTTATATTTTTTAAATATTTATTAAGGTTTACATGATAAATTAATAAAAATAATATTTACCTATATATTTCCCCGATTGCCTGTTGGATTCACAATAACAATTCTTAATTTGGGCAAAATGGGTAATGGGTAATGGACAAGGTAATTGAAACGGGTAACAAAATACACAGTACCAGTTTTGATTATTACCCGATTACACCCATGAAAATACTGACTCATGGATACAATTACAAAATAGAGAATTATGACTCATAATTCAAGTAACCTCTAAATATCTAACCATAGATTCTAATTTAAAAATATTAAATCATGGATGAAAGGACCAAAATACTCCTCACTTACCATTGAACCAGTTTACACAATTTTTACTCATTAAAAACCACCCCATCACTCCACTGTCCGACCAAATCTAAAACACATGAAAAATAACTATATGTTATTTAAAATTAGATTGCAACTTAAATATGACATAATAATATGTGTAGACACAAAATTGTGGTTGGTCCAAATTCGGCGAGCCCAGTCGCCCACTAGCCCATTGAACAATCGTTGTGGACTTATTTCAAATCTATCCATGGACTATCAGAAGCACCATTCATAGCCCATCGTCAAGATCCATTGCCTCGCCATATAGACGGCTTCGTCATCGTCAACATCACCGACAAGTAATCAAATTCATGCTTGCCTGGCACTTGCCACATCCTCAACTCCAGTCGACCAATTCTTGTCTTTGCCCAACAAAAGAGGGACCGAAATTGCCAAGTCACTTGTCGATCCTCTTCCTAGGATCGATCCTCAATTCACTCCACCAGAAGTACAGAGTCGAGATCCCCTTTTTTGGGATCGAACTCCAACAACACAACACTCAACTGACTACAAATAGTCAGAAGTGCATCATCAGATCGAAAATTGGCTCTCTCGCACAACAGAAGCATTCTCGATCACATAAGTTCATTCGCCCAAGTTTAGGTTCATCGAAGCATGAACAACCCTTCCACAAGCTCTCTGTACAAACACCGGTGACATCGAAACACGCCGATACATATACAAAAAATAAATAGTTTCATCCGGTAGACTACAACCGCGTCGTCCATGCACACCTGCTCGGAGGCTCATAGCTCGATAGTAACATGAAGGAGGCAACAACTTCGCATATCACTTACGGAGATCGAATCAGAGCAAGAATAGGAGATTGTACTCACACATTTCCTGATTTTCAACACACCGTAACACATTCTCTGTTTTAAATCGAATTAATTCATTCGGTCGTGCCTCTTCGCGGACTGGTGGATTTTTGGTGAAACAGATTTGGCACGCCCGGTGGGACCTCTCCTACCTCTCATCTCCTTCTCCGTCAGAAACATAAAAAAAAAAAAAAAAAAAAACTTCAACCATGGTCAACAACAACAACAACAACGACAACAAGGGCAAGCAAATTGCCAGTTCGAGCTCTGCTTGTCCGCGCCCTGCCGCGGGCGCAAGCTCAACCGTAGCAATAGGAGCTTGCAGACCAGCAGCCACTTCTCCGGCCAACATCCGCGCTCCGACCTCTCCACCACTGACCATTAGCCCAATAACAAAGGCATTGGCCAGAAGCTTGTCCACCGGACAGGCTCCTTTCATGCGAGACGCGCGTCGTTCGAGCGCCGTCTTCCTACTGCAAGCTACCGCGGCCTCCGCCAAATCAGTCGCGGCTCCAACCCGGTTGATTCCAGCGGCGACCAAGCCAACTTATTTGGTTGTCGCCTCTTCACCACCGCGCGCACAGTTCGGTGGTCAGTCCAACTCAATCGCCACCCTCGTTCAGGGACTCGATCAGGCCAACCATGGTCCGGCGATATGAGCAACACGGAGGCGCAACCTCTTCCTCTGTAGCAGGAAGGAACCCAACATCGACTTCAGCCTTGCTTAGAACAATGTCAGGGGGCAAGTCGCTGATCGTGACAGTTTCTCACGATCTCCTGGCAGCACTAACCACCGCAGCCAATAGGTCACCTGTGTCTTCCCCATGCCAACAGACGTCGATGACCTCTCTTGTGGCCCGATCACCAACCTCCTTGGATCGATTCACGCCGACGGCTACTCCATCGAGTCAGTTTCCCATCCAGACATCACCTCTCAGACACCCAATAGTAATTGGCTCTTCAGCCCGGTCGCCCACAGCGGCCTCGCTGCTACAAAGAACTCTGACGGCCAGCTCGCCAGCATGGTCGCCAATTAAGTCGTCTCCACTTCATTTCGAGATGACAACTTCTCCCGCAGCTCCAACTGACAGACTAGCCGCAATGGCCACCTCGACCAAACCAATTGAGGAGCAGCTTACAGAAATGCAAGTTGCGTTAAAAGAACAAAGCGAGTAGTTGCGCATCAAAGACGCGCAGCTCGCAGCCCGTGACCTTCTAATCACCAGAATGCTAGAGCGATTGGAGATGGGCATGCCCAACACCAACTTCGGTGGCGTCTCTCACGAAGTCAACCGAAATCAAGCAACCACAAGTGCCACGGCCGAACCTCATCAGGACGAACCTACTTCTGACAAGCAGCGACCAACGACTCCTGTGACCATTCGGAAGTCACGAAACGAAGAGGAGTCGAACTCCCTTACCCTCGACGTGGTGACTGAATTCATCAACCGCGTCGTGCGAAATGTCTCTGGCAAAAGCAAGTCGGTGGCCTATCGAAGGCCATACACGCAGAGGATATAGAAATACCTATGTCGTTCGGCTATCATTCGCCGAAGTTCTAGCAATTCAATGGCGATGGCCACCCAAAGCAGCACGTCGCTCATTTCATCAAGACCTGCAACAACGCCGACATAGACGACGACCTGTTGGTCAAGCAATTTGGCCAATCCTTGAAAGGCAACGCCTTTGATTTGTACATCGAGATGACGCAGGAATCGATCGACAGCTGGGAGCAGCTGGAGCGAGAATTCCCCTACCGATTCTACAATACTCGCGCATCGTCGCCTTAGTTGAAATCACCAATTTGAAACAGGAAAAGGACGAGAAGGTCGTCGACTATATCAATCAGTGGAGGAATCTGAGCATCAACTGTAAAGACAGCTCTTACCTATCCCTCGAAGCAGAAATTAAAATGCGTGCTCAAGGGATGCAGAGGGAGGTCATGCGCTATATTCAGAGTAGAAGGCCAACAGACTTTCAGGAACTCGCTACAGAGGCTCACAACATGAAGAAACTCATGGAGGAGCAAGGGGAGAAAGCTTCGTCGTCTGTCGGCCCATGCAAGAAAGGAAAGGCCGCCGCGACTGCACCCTAAAACATGAAGGAGAAACCGAAAGCCTCCTTCTCGACGAACGCTCTCGAACCAATCAAGGTCGGAAGCAAGGTCAAGACGAACTATGCTCCATGGCCACCCGCCGGGGGGCGTCTATCAAAGGCAATCATTGGAGGAAACGCAGGCCAAAACCTACCCATTTGCCAATGCCGATATTCCCATCATGGTCGAGCAGCTGCTCGACAACCACTTGCTCAAATTGCCAAAAGTCAAAAGACCTAGCGACTTGTTCAGGACCAAAGAACCTAATTTATGCAAATACCATCGTTTGGTCGGACATTTGACCGAGAAATGTTTCATCTTAAAGGACAGAATCATGGAGCTCGCAGCTCAAGGCCACATCGAAATCGAAGGGGCCGAAAACTTGACGTCGTCGCATGTTATCTTTGTCCAGGCCGAGTCCAGCCGGCAAGCTAGACCTAACAAACCTCAAGTCGTAAGGAGGGAATACCGTCTAAAATCCGGTCCATCCAACCAACTACACAACCACCGACCACCGGCTAAGGTCCCGCCAAAACCGGCACCTTGAGAAGTTACTACAGTAGATGTAGAGGGGTGGAAATTGGTCACCCAGCGAATGAAACCAGTTTGAGAAATTGAACTGCCGACGACCACTAAAACAAAGGTGAAGTAGACAAACAAAAGAGCCGCGAAGCGCCAAAAGAAGGCTCCTAAGACCCACGTCCAAGGAGCAGACAAAAGAAAAAGAAGACCTGTCACACTAGTGGAGTTCTTCCCGAAGGAATTCTTCGCGCCACCAGCAATGGTGGCCACTTGCTCGGTGACTCCTCCCAAGCAGGTCAGTCGAGAAAATAAAGGTAAGCTGCCAATCGTTGAGTGTGACGACCTCGAGACGTCCTTGCAATAAATCTCGCCATTAAATGAGATTGAGGACAACCTCGACCTGGACATCCGATCCAGACAAGCTCTCATCCGGGTTCTCAACGAGCCAGAGATGATTCAAGCCGAATTGGAGCAATTCATGATGAGGAAAAATGACCAACCAAAGGTCGGCCTCACTCCTCCATAAAAAAAGGAGGAAGAGGCATGGTAGTCGAAACCCCGTTCCAAGTAATCGATTCCAGGACGTCCTACAATCTGCTCCTAGGTCGACCATGGCTCCACACCAATGGGGTCGTACCTTCAACGCTCCACCAGTGCTTCAAGTACTGGAAGGATGGTGAACAGAAGACCGTGTACGCCGATGAGAGTCCGTTCATCGAGGCCAAAGCTTCATTTGTCGATGCCAATTTCTACCTAACAACAAGGCCGACCGTCAAAGCGTCATCCTGGCTATGTCAAGCACCCAATGCCAAAATTGTCGTTCCGCCGAAACAAATGCCAAAGCACAACTTGGTGTTGAAAGTCACGCCGCCCAAACATGTATACGGGAGAGATGAGTACCTGGTGAGAGGTCATTGTTCTCAAGTCCGAGCAGCAACACGCCAGTTGGTTGATGAGACTCGCAACGCGTTGTTGTAGGATGAATTTGCAGAGGTCAGGCAAGCAGGGGTCGCAGCCTGTTTGTGCGCTGCGGCCGGGGTTTGCTTTGGTCGATCCAGTCAAAGTGGGTGGCTTCGGCGAATCTCTGTATTCACAGCAATACTAAAGTTTGATGAAGAATTCTCCTTCGGTGAGATTTACTCGATGAATCGGGCCCCTCCGGTTGAACAGAATCACTTCGACAATTTGGAGCTCATGTTTTGATGACTTTCGACGAGTTTAACATTGTTGCACATACCTGATCTGGTCGACTCCTCCGATTTGGTGCATTGCATTACTTCTGGTAGAATGACCTTGGTAATTCTGGTTGTCAAGCTAGGGAAGAGAAACGCGAGCTGAAGTGGAACACAGGGGCTCTACTCTGGTTCGGCCAGTTCCTCGACGAGACAATTTGTTTGCGAACTTAGAATAGAGAGAGATAGATGGAATAGAGATGTTGACAGAATGAATCCCCTCGATCCTGTGCCTTTCTATGTGGCTTTAATTATCATACCAGAGAAGAAGTTTGCACCATAGTGAGGCTAGGTAGACCGCACTCTGGTTTGGCATCTTCTTCAGCGAGATAGAATGTGTTCTTGCGGAGAGGATGGCACCGACCGGCTCTTCGCGAACTCGATGGCTGCATCAGAGAGGAGGTGCACATCGGAGAGAGGCATACTGGGTCCCGCCCTGGCTTGGCAAATCTCTCGGTGAATTGGAGTGACTTCGACTCCAATGGATTTGGCCGAGGTCGAGCGACATCGACACAAACTGGAGTGAGGTTTGATGAACCTCGGTTCAGCCTGGTCGACTTCTCTAGCATGGTGAATTGTGCAACCATCGGTAGTACAACCTCGTCACTTCTGATCGTCGCGCCGAAGAAAGCGAATGCGAACCAAAGTGAAGCGCAGCAGCTCTACCCCGGTTCGACTAGCTTCTCGACGAAACAAATTGATTTCTGTGAACTTCGAATAGAAAGAGGAGTACCGTGGGTTGTGCTTTGGCTTGGTCGACTTTGAGAGACACCGGCGAAGCAGAACCTCTGCTGGCCAACCTTAAACTGCAGGGAGAGACGGGCTTCCACGAATTTTATTGTTGCATTGGAGAGAAGGTGCGCACTAGAGCGAGGCGAGATGAACCCCACATTGGCCTGGCCGACCCTTTGGCAAGACGGTGTGCTGCGACAGATCGAGGCTCCCCCTTCATCAAGAATTGTTCTGCCCTCCTCGACTTTGCAGTCTCGTCGTCAATTTAAAGAGGTCGAGGTGAAGCAAAGGAGGGTGGGCCCCCCTCAGACTTGGCGCCATCTCTTTTGCTTTCTGTTTATATTTCCAAACAGAGTTCCAATCCGAATAGGATAGAGGGCTTCTTGATTGCCTCCGATTTTGAGAAAGGAATGACAATCAACTCCAAAAATTTTGGTAGTCTTTTAACTTCTTTAAAACACCAGGTCGATCTCCTTCTTTTCTTCTTCTTTTCTGCGACTTGGGTGCTCTCTGTATGTCTGCGACATACTTTCTATAGTGTGAGATTCTTGACTACACTGGTTTGCTCCTCTGCCGCAACTTCTTCTGCATATCTTGCTCCAAGCAAACAAGGATCACTTTGCATAGTTTAGGTAACATATTTTCTTCTTCCCGGTAGTCTCCGATTGAATTCGAGTCTATCGGGTATAGAGGGAGAAGCCCCTCTCGTTGTTTGCCGCAACGTCGAACCGACTCCGCTCATAAAAAAGTGTCCAAGCCCCGAACGGCTGCCAATGACCCAGACGACGGAAGGCTTCAACCCGAATGCTTACCAGATGGCCAAAGCAAGGGGAACCTCTCTAAGGAGCAGTTGCACGAGAAGCCGCCAACTGCTCTTCCAGTTCTAACTTTGGCGCAGGAAAAACTAAGGAAGAGCGTTTGATTCCACAAAATCGACATGGCCTCAACTATCAGATGGAGAAGCTGATTCAAATCACTGGTCGATCCGCCGATGTCCACCAAGTCTCAGTCAGCCAAGGCTCGCTGCAAAAAAACTAAGCTCCGATGATCATTTACACGAAAGCTGCCATCGACCAGAGCTCGCAAAAGAAAAGCAGATCGTCAGTGATCATTTATACATTGAGAACGGCCATCGCTAAAGCTCATGACCACATACGACTTGGAATTGCCTATCATAAATGGTAAATTCCTCAAACAATTTCACTCTTTGAATCGTGAAAAAAAAAAGAGAGAAGGAAACTGAAAAAAAAAAAAAGTTGTCGTATTCAATAAGGGGTAGACCAAAGCCCGAGTGTACACATGAAAAAAATAAAAAATTAAGAAGCCTCCAATTACCTAGAGAGACAACAAGAAGAAGAAAAAAAAATGTACAAGAAATCAAGGTGAAGGAAGTTCCAAGTTGACAACCATGTGGAGATGTCGGTACGAAAAGCTGCCAACTTCCTCACCTCGCCTGGCTAACGGTGGGTCGTATGCAGATTTCTGCCAGCTTTTGCTCGATCGCAAGGATCTCCTCATCATCGGCATTGAGGTCCTTCTTAGTGGTTGCAATCTTGAGGTCAAGGGACTCAAGACAAGCCTAATGCGAGTCACTAGTGAAGCTTAGCCTCCTCATCCTCGGCCAACTCACGCTCTACCAGATCGATGTTGAAACTAGACATCCAATGGTCGCGCCAGGTCATCACGAGCCGAACCAACTTCGCAACTTCAGCACCTTCGACAAGTTTCTCCTCAAGGCGGATGTTCCCTTTAAGGGAATCGCACGACCTCTGCAGACACCCCCGTCGAAATATCATCAACCAGCTGCTCTAGTGGAGTAGTGTCATAGCCTACCTCTCTCAACTTGTCGAGGTAAAGGCGCATGTCATCCACCACTTTTGGCGCACCGGGATCTGCGGCGGATAGAAACTCCGCTTCGGCAAAATCAACCCACTGCGCTGAGGCGAACTTCCTCAGCCTTAACTTCGACTTCGCCGATAATAATTGAGAGGAAAGAGCCTGCGAAGTCAAAGTGAGTCACTAAGAGGGATGAAAACGTCTATGACAAAGAAAGAGAAAGAGAAGCTATGACTTACCATAGGAGTCAATGCTGGGAGAGATTGCCCGCTCCTGGGGGCAGCCACAGGAGTCTCGATAACCATTTGAGAGGGCCCGCCACTATGGTCACTGCACGCGGGCTGTCCGGTCGAACTTCTGCAGCCGAGACCAGAAGATCGCCATTAAAGCTCATCTATGTAAGCTCCTCCAAAATGACCTGGTGGTCAGAAGAATGACCCAAGTCGTCGGGGAGCTTCAAATCGGAGAGATTGATCGGCGCGTCTAGTATCGACCCAACAAAGGAGGAACAAAAGAAGAAACGTCCGAAAGAGAGCCGAAGACACCAACCGAAGTCTCTCGAGAGGCCTCCGTCACATAAACGATTGTGATACACTGGGGTTGTGTTGGTAGACCACTTCTACATCGCTTCACGACAACCAGGGGAGGAAAGTCATTCTCTGAACCGTCCGTTTCTATTTTGACGAGTCGCCATGGCAGGACCCTCCGCAGCCGTTGTCTTCTCCTTCTTGGCAGTCGGAGCGCATGAAGCCGACAAGAAAAGAGCAATCGGGAGTCGAAGTCGACACATTAAGGATCGAGTTGGCCGGAGCAATCCAGATGGTCATCCACACGACAATGCAGTGCGGACCCTCGACGACAGTGCAATTAAGTCGAAATCCATTTTGTGGTACGCCTGACCGTTCCAAGGCACACTCCTCTTGGCAATAAAAGCATATCACATGAGTATCTTCGTCACTTTTAACTTGGAGAATATCTTGAGAAGCTATGTTTTGGAAGTGGGGAATGACCTCAGCAATTGGAAAGCTATAGGAAGTGGGGATCTTTGAAGCTTTGACCAGGCCCCATCAACAAAAATAAAAATTTGTTCGGGAACGCAAGACTCTTTGGCTCGTCGGACTTCCTTCAATTCAGCAACTGAATGACAAATCCACTACGGCAAGGTCGTCAACCAACTGTCGGAAACAAAAAATTTTGGAGACGTCTCTACCGCCCCTACGACGGTGCTGAAAAACTTTCCCTTCCGTAGCTCCTGCTAATTTTGAAAGTTCAGGTGACGTTCAAAGAGAGACATTAACTCTCCGCGAGCCGGCAGTTGAACGAGCCATCTGCAGCAACAGTCGAAACCGTCAGCCAAACCGAAATCAGGTATGCAGTTCACTTCTTTCTCAATTCAAAACAAAAAAAAAAAATATGCGTCTCTAGATAGGAGAATTCGAGGTCGCACATAAAAAGGGAGAGAAAGAGGGCAATCGTGGAAGAGTACATCGGCTCTCTTGATAGTTCAGCTAGCAAACCGAACTAAAAAAAAGGAAGAAGAAGCAACTCTCGGCCACACAATTCTGCCGCACCACCGCCCATATGCGAGCGGCAAACTGTGTGCCAATTGGTTGTGAAACAAGGCTCTTTGCAGGATGACCAACAACTCGACAAAGGAGGTTGACTTCGTCACAACACCGCCTGCACTGGCGAGCCACGTAACTACCAACAAGTCGCAACCCGGCTTCCGAGCCGAACCGACGCAAAGAGTACAAAATCGGACAGAGTTCAAGTTCGACAAAAGAGGAGTTCGATCAATTGATCCAACTCCATCACAGCACTGCCACACTGGCGAGCTATGGAAAGGATCACAACCCCTCGCAAGCAAGTCGACAGAAAAGCAATTCAACCAGTAATTCGAGGTCGGCAATGGAATAACTCAAAAATTTGAGGTCCGAATTTGCTGCACCAGCGAGTTGCGGATAGGACATTGACTCATGATGGGTCGACAAGAAGAAATCGCAGTGAGTTCGACAAATGCAAAATTCGCCCAAACTGAGTTCGGCGACCAAGCCAGACTCAAAAACACACTGTCGCATCTTGGCCAAATTAGCTGAGTTCGACCCGATGAAGTCGACTGGAAGAAGAGTTGGAAAATTCAAAGTCTGACTCTGTCGCAACACCGCCGTATCGGCGGACTACGAAAAGGACCGACTCTTCGAAAACTCGGCCAACAAGCCAAGTTCGACCGAGAGACTTCACGAATCAAATTGGTCCAACTCCGCCGCATAGGGGTGGCAACGGGGCGGGTTTTTGGAAACCCATCCCCGCCACGTGAAAATTCGGGGAAACCCGTCCCCGTGAAAACCCGCCCCGCGGGTTTGCTTTGTAAACCTGTCCCCACCCTGAACCCGCGAAAACCAGCCCCGCCCGTCGGGTACCCGACCCGACCGCCCCATTTTGACATATTTTATATTAAAAAATTTAAAAATAAAAAAAAAAAAAAATAAATATTATAAATCTATAAATATATAAATACTTAACTTAAATATTTTATAAAATATAAATATGGGTATATACGATGTGTATATATGCAAAAAAAAAAAAAAAAAAATCAAACAGGAGGGCAAAAAAAAATGAAAAAAAAGAAAAAAAAATGAAGACGAATATAGGTGTACAGAAAAATATACACTGTCCTAAAAGAGTAAGAGGAAAGAAAATACGTACACAAAAAGATAAATGATCCTAAAATAGCAAGAGGGTCTAAAAAATATATAACAAAAAAAAAGTGTGTTTGTGTGTGTTGCATGTGTGCGTGTGAATTGATGTTCGAAATTTACTCGTCCTCCCAACGTGCAAATGTTGAAGGGGCAATCTGTAGACACAAAAATGTGGTTGGTCCAAATTCGGCGAGCCCAGTCGCCTACTAACCCATTGAACAATCATCGTGGACTTATTGCAAATCCGTCCATGGACTATCAGAAGCACCATTCATAGCCCGTCATCTGGATCCATCGCCTCGCCACGTAGCCGACTTCTCATCGTCAACATCACCGACAAGTCATCAAATTCATGCTTGCCTGACACCTGCCTCTAGGGGTGGATTTGAGTCAAGCTGAGCCAAACTTAGTGAACTCGACTCAGGGTAAATAACAGAAACTCGAGCTCGGGCTCGAGCTCGAAGACGAGCCTCAAGCAGAGCTCGAACTCGAGTTCGATTAATTTTATCGAATTCGAGTTCGAGCTCAAGCCGAGAATCGCATTTGTACAAAGGTTTTTTTAATGGGTTGAGAACTTTTTTTTTGGGAGACGAAAATTTTTTTATTTTCAAATTTACCCTAAAAGAATCACTAGGATGGTCTCATTTATAAGGGTAGAAACGGAAAAATAATAAAGGTATGATTCTGCATTGAATTCTTTTAAGGAAAAAATATTTATGTACAAATTTACCCCTATTTTATTGCTTAATTGCCATTAAAAATGGGTAAAATCACTACCAAGGGTGTGGGGGTAGAAATAGAAAATTAAATATAATTAATAAAAGTCATTAAATGTGTCTGCTATGCCTACGTGATCAAAGTAAAAAATAGAATCGAGCCGGCTCATGAGCCGAACGAACTGAACTTTATATAATTTGAATTCGGCTCATATAACGAAGCGAGCTCCTTTATATACTCAGCTTTGGCTCAAGCTCGTTATAAACGAGCTCGAGCCGAGCAAAAGTCGAGCCGAGCAAAAGTTGAGCCGAGCCCGAACTACTCGCGAGCCGGCTCGTCTCATGTCCACCCCTACCTGCCTCATCCTCGACTCCAGTCGACCAGTTCGTCTTTGCCCTACAAATAAGGGACCAGAATTGGCAAGTCACTTGTAGATCATCTTCTTAAGGATCGATCCTCAATTCACTCCACCAAAAGTACAGAGTCAAGATCCCCTTTTCAAGGATCGAACTCCAACAACACAACACTCAACTGACTACAAATAGCCAGAATTGCAACATCAAAAAGGTAAAAAATTGACTCTCTCGCACAACAAAAGCATTCTCGATCAAAGAAGTTCATTCGCCCAAGTTCAGGTTCATCGAAGCTTGAACAACCCTTCTGCAAGATCTCTGTACAAACACCGGTGACGTCGAAACACGATGATACATATATGAAAAAATAAATAGTTCCGTCCAGCAAACTACAACCGTGTCGTTCGTGCACACCTGCTCGGAGGCTAACTGCTCGACAGTAACTCGAAGGAGGCAGCAACTTCGCATATCACTTACGGAGATCGAATCATAGGAAGAATAGGAGATTGTACTCACACATTTCCTGATTTTCAACACACTGTAACACAAATTCTCTATTTTAAATCGAATTAATTCATTCGATCATGGCTCTTTGCGGACCGGGAATTTTCGGTGAAACAATATGTTACAGGCCATTAGATAATATGTTATTTCATAAAATATGTATGTTATAGTCCATTTAATGATGACAAATAAAATATAATTATATGTTATTTATAACTAACAAGTTAAGTATAATATAATAATATATTACAGACCATAAGATTATATGTTATTCTAGAAAATATGTATGTTATAGTTTATTGAATGATGATAAATAAAATATAATTATATGTTATTTAAAACTAGATAGCAAATTAAGTATAATATAATAATATGTTAGACAAATATTCCAAAAAACATGTATGTTATAGTCTATTGAATGATGACAAATGAAATATAATTATATGTTATTTAGAACTGAATAGCAAGTTAAGTATAACATAGTAATAAGTTATAGACCATTAGATAATATGTTATTCTATAAAACATGTATATTATAGTCTATTAAACGATGACAAATAAATATAATTATATGTTATTCAGAACTAAATAGCAAGTTAAGTATAACACAATAATATGTTATAGACCATTAGATAATATGTTATTCTAGAAAACATGTATCCGATTCAGTGTGGAGGAGCGATAGGTTGGGTTTTAATAGGTTTACAAATTGTGTAAATAGGTTCAATGGTAAGTGAGGGGTATTTTGGTCTTCTTATTCATGATTCGATATTTTTTAATTTGGTATTAATGGGTCGATATTTATAGATTACTTGAACCATGAGTTATAATTCTCCCTCGTCAAAATATCAAGGGAGAATTATGACTTATGATACATTATTGATTAAATATCAAACCATAATGTTGATAAAATATTGAGTCATGATAAAGAGACGAAAATGCCTCTCACTTATCCCCTGAACTGGTTTGGCTCTAAGAAATTGGCATAACATATTAGCTAATATTCTATAACATATTATTATGTTATACATAACATATTTTCCTCTTCTGTATAACATACTAGTTAGTGTATAATTTTTCGTGGTTAAAAAGAGTTTGACTATATGAAACTAACATAATATATTAGTTAATGGTCTATAGCATATTATTATATTATGTATAATATATTTTACTCTTACGTATAACATACTAGTTAATGTTAAAGGTGTTTGATTTTATGAAGCTAATATAACATATTATTATATTATGCATAACATATTTTACTCTTCTATATAACATACTAGTTAATGTTAAGGGTGTTTGATTTTATGAAACTGATATAACATATTAGTTAATGATCTATAACATATTATTATGATATATATAATATATTTTTTCGTTCAATGTAACATACTGGTAAATAATATAAATTTTCATGGTTTAGAGGTGTTTAGGTTTATAAGCTGACAAAATATATAAGTTGATGGTATATAACATACTATTATATATGTTATACATAATATATTTTCTCGTTCTGGATAACATATTATTAGTTCATTATTTTTTATATAAACCGATTCAAGGGTTTAGTGAAGGGCATTTTCATCATCATATCCATGACTCAATTTTACCAATATACATCCATAGTTCAATATTTAAGCAACAATTGATCTATGAGTTATAATTCTCCCAAATATGAAACCATAAATTTTATGACGAAAATATATTTTTTTAAAACTAATGATAAATGAAAAACTCTAATATACTAATTAATAGTTAATAACACATTAATTGGTCATCAACAATGTATTAATTAGTGGTCAATCAGACAATCACAAACTAGTTACACTATTTTGGGGGGGGTAACATGGATGCTTATAATATATTTTTTATTAAAGACTAACATATTAATTTGTAACTTTTAACATGGTTGGACCCTTCATGTGATAAGTATTTTTGTCATAATAAATCGTATTTGGGAATGTATGAGTTGTAATTTTCCTAATATTGTTTTATCTGTTAATCACTAATAAAAAAATTGTTAATGATTGGAATATAAAGAAAGTATAATGCAGTATTTTATACAATGATTGAAAATAGAGTAGTTATTCCTTCTGTTAATTCTGATTTAACTATGGTTATTATAGTGTTAGACTCGTCTTTTTAAATAGTGGGTATTTACCAATATATGAAAAATAACATAGAAAATATTTTTATTAAATTGTAAGTAAAATAATCTAATGTGATGGCAATTTTCGGCTTACCAGAAGGTCCGGAGTCCGGAGTCCAGAACAGAGAAATTACTGCAGTCCGGCGGTTCTAGACCTGATTCAGGCAAACGCACGGCAGCAGAGAAGCCAAAGCGTCATACTTCCGTCCGTTTGAACGCCTAACGCAGCACTTTGACATCATTCGCATGTACAATATCGGTTCAGCGAAACGGCTGGCCTAATTGTTTTTCTAAAAGTTTCCTCCTCTTTGCGCCGCCTGACTGTCTTTGAAAAAGTGGAATCGGAACCATCTGGCCGGAGCATTAGTCTGAAGTTCTTTAGAGCTGATGAATCTTTGTCGACCATCGGGCTATACCTTCGGCTGGTTATAATCCTCAGCCGGCCCTCCTTTTTGTGAGATTGGGACCCAATACGTGAAAACGATGACTCCGGCTCTGAAGAGGCCCAAAGTGGAGACCATTGATGATGATGAGGAGGAGGGTGGAGAACGTGAATTGGCCCTTGTTGCTTTGATAGAACACAGAACGAAAGAAGTCGAACATTTGAAGAAGAGGGTATCCTACTACCAATCCCAGGTGGTTTTCTGTGCAGCTCGCTTGACTTTGTTGTGGCATTTAATGGTTATCTTTCTTGGCTGGTCCTTTTTATTGTTATAGTATAGGGCTGTAACTCATGGACTTGATCCTGTTGGTTCAAACAGCGTGGACAAAGTTTTCTTGGTTGTGAAATCCACCAAACGTGATATAGCGTCTGAAAATAGTATTTTCTACCGTTTCTTTTGCATGAAAAATGTAAGCATGCTGGAACTGTTCATTTCTAACTGTTATTAAGTTGTTAACTTGTTAAAAGAGAAAACAAATACATTACCTTCTCTCTTCAAACACTTACGTTGAATCTGTCAGTTGCTTTTGCTATTTGCATTGATAGCTTTATTTTGTTTCGGTCATGATTATTTTGATATGACTATAGGTAAAAGTTTCAGGTAAAATTGGAGAAAAAAATTCCTTTTTGGCATTTGTCTACTTCAAATGAGAACCTCAAACTTATTTACTGCACGAATTTTTGACTGCCTGATACAGATGAAAATTGACAGAAGAACCAAGCGTATGTTATTTTTGATAATTTTTAGCTCAGAACACACCTGTTATTGTACTCTTGACATAAGTAAAGATGATATGGTGTCAGTTTTCTTTCTATTTAATTTCTTCTTGTTAAGTAGAGTTATCTTATTTGAATTGCATGAACATGTGATGATGAAAGGATATGCAAATAAATGATATGCACATGAGCACCATGGCGTGTTCAAAAAGAGAAGGTGAAATTGCAGGGCTGACAATAATCTACAATAGGCTGTTCAACTCAATCTTCTAGTTTTACTGGGAATTACAACAAGTATTCATCTATTGTTGGTTGTGGCCATTACAGATTGCTTCAAATTTCTTCTTCTTTTAATACATGCAAAGTGCAACTCTTCAAGGAGGTATATCACAAGCTTACCAGTTGATGTCATGCACATATGCATGCTTCTTTCTGATCAGAATTAGTCGGACACATGTTCAAATATTTTGTAACAGTGCTATTAATATGTAATAATAACAAGATGCTGAGTTAAGTTTTTTGCTTGGGATATAATTGCTTATCACAAGCTTACCAGTTGATGTCATGCACATATGGATGCTTCTTTCTGATCAAAATTAGTCGGACAAATGTTCAAATATTTTGTAACCGTGGTATTAATATGTATAATAATAAGATGCTGAGTTAAGTTTTTTGCTTGGGATATAATTGCTTTCCCACCTCATTTTCATCATTTTCTTTTTCGGGCCTTAGTTAATAGTTATCTTATATTACTTGGAACTGCATACAGCTGGAAGAAGCAGTGAAGCGTTTGGGTCATTCAGAGTCCCAGTTGGCTCGCTTAAGATCCCAGGATAAAAAGACTGTGAGTAATGGCAATGGTAATGTTAACATGGAGCAGAACCCTGGTTCCTCAAATGTAGATGAAGCTTCTCATTCTCACAACCAAAGAACTTCATCAAGGCCTCAACTTGTTATTCCTGCGGCAAATCCAAAGATTTCGCAACCTGTAGCTTTGTCAGAAAATTCCCTGAAAGCATCAATAGGGGCTGCCAGAGGGGCTCCCACATCTCGTCAACTGCCCTCTGCAAAACCAGAACTTGAAGTAGTGGAAGTCCGTCAAAGGCCTAAGGCAAAGCTTGGTGAGTCTCTTAAAACCTGCTGCTTCATGGACCTCTATTTTTGTTTGTTTTGAACTTATTTTAGTGACAGATGTTTTTCTTGTTGATGGTAGTGGAAATGTTTGATGTAGAGTGATTTTTTTTTTCTTTCAGAGCAGAAAGAACATAAGGACTTGGTTCCATTGATACGCAGCAGCTCAACACCTCATATGATTAATTTTCAGCCTGGCTATCACATCAATAGTCAGCATAAGAGGAAGTTGAGAAGTCTTGTGTTAAATCCAGTTAACGATCAGCTCTTCGTAACAAGGTACCAATGCTTGCTCATGTGTTTCATCATATAATTATTTTTTTAGAGCATTATCATCCTAGAATTATCATTTGCTCCTTCCTTCCCTCTCTCTCTTTCCCGTCTCTTTTCAATTTTGGAATGATAACATGGCAGTGTCATCGACTCCTAATCTAGTGATCATTGAATTTGAAAAGAACTGACATTGGTCATGTTTTTGGTTTACTGTTGTATCCAGTGGAGACTGCCATGTTTATGTAATTTTCATTCCTCGTGGTCTTATTCCTAGGTTAAAATTCTTAATTATGGCTGCTTGTCAGTAAAAAAACCTTATTCTTTACACTTCTGTAATGTGCAGGATTTAGTTATCTAAATTTGATATTAGGATTATACAAGTAGTTTATCAGCGATAATGTTGCTTGTATTAGCAAGCAGGTTAATGCCAAAAAATGAAGAAAACAGCCTTTGAAGCTAGAATCTAATTAAAGCAATAGCCAGAAAGAAACCCAAAATATCACGGTAGACAGAAATTTATGGTGGCAGAAGCTAGTTTTTATAGAATCTTTATAAATTGTACTGTAGTGGAAAGATATTCCGACATCTGTCATTGGAGTTAAAGACTTGTATATCTGTATGTCCATTCCTGTTTGAGAATATTATGTTAAAAGATCATGGTTTAAATACCTGAGTAAGAGCAGCAATATGGGCACCACTCTCAATTCTTTTAAAGTTAGGGGAAATGCCTAGAGGTAGTCTTTGCAGCTGTCCCCTGGTCTATTTGTTTGGAGCAAAACTCACCCACATGGAAACTCTCACTCAATTGAAACTGGGATAAAAGAAAAACCATCATCTTATTCTCTTCTAGGCCAACAAGCTTCCTGAGTTCTTTTCTATTCAAGGCAATCACTTGTGACACTTCAAGACTATCTGCAGAAAGATTTTGGTGTGCTGGCTCAAGCTTAATTTTACTGGTAGTTAGAAGAACCTGAGCGTAGCCAGCATTAGGTTGATTTTTTTGAGTTCATGTGGTTGAGGTCAAGCTTGAATGGTCCTGTTCCTTGGGTTACAGATTCAACTAAGGCTCAGATGGCTGCCCTTGTCCATGGGTTGCAGTTGTTTTAAGCCTCTGTCTCTGGCTCTCTTGTTCTAGAAGACAAGTTGATGATTGTCATCATTAGGGCTTGGCAATGTGCCTGTCCTCCCTGTCTGTCTATGAGAAGAAGTTGATAAAGATTGCCACGCAATTGACTATTTCTGGAGAACACATTCTGTGGGAGGCAAACCAGCTGGTCAGCACTCTCACGCATGGGGACCCATCAACAACATCTTGGTGTCAACATCTACCTGTTAGGATTTTTTATTTTTTTTTTGAAAATAATGAACACCTACCTGTTAGGATTGGTTTTAGATGTGATTCTTTTATGTTCTCTTCTTTTGAATCCATCTGTTTTCTATTACTCGTGTTGTTTTCCTTTTTCTCCATTACTGAATTATTTATAAGCTTGCCATTTTCTAACGAAAAAGAACGAGCTATGTCGATGATCGATGACATAGTTGGAACTGGGCTGTTGTGAGAATACTTATTTGGGGTATCAAAGTAAATATTAGAACACTACTAAGTTGTGCATTTTAAACTGTTTTTGTATGGCATGTTCTTTCACATTGAAATCAAATTTGTGTTATATTTCTTTAATTAGTGTTTCCCTTCTTTGGAACTAACTGGTGGTTGATTTTTATAACCTATGATGCAGTGCACTGGATGGGATGGTGAACTTGTGGCAAATGCAGGCAAGAGGGTACACATGCTTCTCAGCTATATCATTTGTCTTGAAGTCACCATGTTGCACTCTTTTTGATTGCCACTACTCTCTCTCTCTCTCTCTCTCTCTATATATATATATATATATATATATATATATATATATATATTTTTTTTTTTTTTTTTTTTATTTTTTTTTTTTTCCTGTCTTCCTCGGCATAAGTGACTTTTTGACCAAAGGTAACTCGTCATGTTTGCTTTGATGAAGTTCGGCTGGTTAAATTGACCAAACTTTTCAGCCAGTCCAAATTAGTTTGTAAACCAGAGGAATAGTTATGGAGTAGCCAGCTGATAAGTCAAGGACATTTGAACTCTGTTTATTTAAAAAAAAAAAACAGAAAGAAAAGGACATATCAAGTGCATTTGTCAGTGAACTAAGCATGCCCCTATGAACCACTGGATTACTCATGAATCATGACATAAAATTAGGATGATTGAATTGGCTAATTGCAACTTCTATTCACTGTATAGTCGGTGCAGAGTCTGGTGTGGTACAGTCTTAGTTAAACTTTTTTTTCTCTAAGGTAGTGAATATTTCACAAATTATTAATGGTAAACTGTGGTGGAAAATCAAGTTTTAATTATCAACCCTGGGGGGTTCTTATGATCCTCAAGTTTGTGATGCAAACAAAACTATGCCCTTGTCATGGGCAGCCTGACAAGGGTTTGGTGTTGGAAACTTAAATTTTCTCCTTTCAGGTGCTTAGTGTACTAGATAAGGTAAAATTCAGAAAGAATGTTTTAATTTACTTTTATAGGTGGAAATCTAGGATGATCTACATACAGGCAATGGTGGTGGGTAGGCAACAGCAGGGGACAAAATCTGTCTCTATTTTTCATTTGTGTTCTGGTAGCTTTTCCTAGATTCATTATTTAGTAGTCAATATGCCTCTCTACTGTTATGAATATGATTCTGTGCATTGTTTTCTCTTTAACTGGACTGTAAAGTTTGGTGATACATCTTTTTCTGTTTGGGAGTTGTAATGCATTAGCTGATAATATGGTTTACAATTGTAGAAGTAATGCCTCATTGCTTAGCACTATGGATGCTGTTTCTCCAAAGCAGCGGAGATGGCCTGAAGATATAACCTGGCATCCACAAGGAGATAGCTTATTTTGTGTATATACTGCAGATGGTGGTGATTCCCAAATTTCAGTGCTGAACCTGAATTCACGGCAGGTAAGGTATCTCATGTTTTATAAATACTTACCATGGAGTTACAGTCTTATCATTTACTCTTGTCTTCATAACAATGTTGGAGGCTTTACTGAAAAGCTAAAAGTCCCACTTCATGCAATAGTTTCTGGAAGCTCTACTGCTATCAGGGGCTGTCTACTGTTATCCTATAGAATTTCTGTTGCTGTCTTTCAATGCCATAAACCAACTAGAATTGAATGGTTTCATCTTTCCAAAGGTGTCTACTTATTACTGACAAATGGTTCAATATGTACATAATGTTACTAAAATTATGATGCAATTGTAATTGAGGATGGTGAACGAAGCGGTCTCTGTTTCATGCAATCTTTTAAGCAAACAAAACCAGAAAAGGTGCATTTGCTTATTCTTTTACTATCTCTGCAGAAAAGAGTTAGTTTCTTGGAGGAAAAACCTCACATCAGGGGAATAATCAACAGCATAATTTTTGTGCCTTGGGAGGAGTGTTTTGCTACTGGTGGCAGTGATCATGCTGTGATATTTTGGACTGATAAAGATGGACAGGATAACTCATGGAAACCAAAGACGCTGCACAGAAACTTACATTCTTCTGCTGTTATGGGGGTTGCGGGAATGTATCAAAAGCAGGTCTTGTTGTCTGCTGGTTCTGACAAGAGAATTATTGGATTTGATCTACTGTCTGGGAGAGCTGATTACAGACATCAAATTGAAACCAAGTGCATGAGTGTTCTTCCCAATCCTTCTGATTTTAACCTTTTCATGGTCCAAACAGCGTAAGTGGCTTTCCTTACTGTTCTGTTTTCTTTTCTGGAGGTGAAACAGCAGCTTCAGCCTAATCTTCTTGACTCAATCATGTCATGCTATCGTTATTGTTTGCCGTGGCTTGGTAGTCGGCAACTGAAACTTGTTCTCAGTACAATCCAGAGTCTTAAATATGCTCTGTAAACTTTGGTTATGGCTAGTATACTGGTCTTATTCAGTTCGAGACTCAAGCATGGTTTATACTGCTTAAGAAAACCTCCATTGCTTTCGGTCATGCCAGTAAAAGAAATTGACTAATTTAGAAAATCAAACACTTTACTGAATTAACGAAGAAACTGAGGATAAAATTTTCACGAGAAACCCAGTTAGGTAAGTTGTATTCAGCATGATTCTTTTTGTTTCTTTTTTTTTTCATATTTATGATCCTACTCCTGGAAATCAGATTCTGCAAATGGAGTGAGGGTAGCATCTAGCAGCCCAAGTTGGTATTTGGTCTCTGTTGTCTTTAGAAGTGAAGTATCTTAATGTGATGCTTGTTACCTTTGTTCTACTGAGACCCTTAAAATAGCCACCAGTTTCCAAAGCACGTCTGACCAAAATTTATGCATCAACCTGCTAGAGTAGTTTCTGTACACAAGTTTCTAAACAAACAAGGAACAAGATGCAACTGTTTGATATACTGACTTGCTGTATGATTAGCTAGTTTTTTGCCAGCATTTATAATGCTGATGGACCTTAATCTTCCACATGTTTGTTTGAAACAAAATGTTAAAACACATCTGCAATTTGTCTCTGTTTTGCAGCGCCCCGGAAAAGCAGCTTCGGCTCTTTGACTTCAGACTGAGGCAAACGGAGATTCATGCTTTTGGTTGGAAGCAGGAAAGCAGTGACTCGCAGTCTGCTCTGATAAATCCTGCATGGTCTCCGGATGGTTTGTACATCAGTTCAGGCTCAGCAGACCCAATGATCCACATCTTTGATATCAGATTCAATGCTTCCAAGCCCTCCCAATCAGTAAAAGCTCATCAAAAACGGGTTTTCAAGGCAGCGTGGCACCAGTCCATGCCATTACTCATATCTATATCTTCTGATCTCCAAATAGGATTGCACAAGAGAGTAAACTAGTGCCTACTGTCTAGGGATTTATTCCAGGTCTCCATTTTCATGGAGTGAGAAGAGTAGTTGCTCCCTGCTCGTCAGTTTTGTCTTCAGAGAGCAGAGAACGGAATTTTGCATATGGATGGGAAGCTGCCGTGGCTTCTCTGTCCAAGAAACTGTTGATAGTAGAAGTGTATTAATGAAAATCATAGAAAATGAATTTGATATCAAGGCTACCTTATTCCTCGATTGTACACTCGTCGGATGTCGATATGGCCGGATAATAGCCGTTTATAAACCGGACCGGTCTATGTCCGGTTTTGCTTGATCCCGGTTGGACCAAAGGTTCAACCAATGAATAGTATTGTATATATTTAATATTTTCATTAGTAATAAAGCAAAAAAACTGATTTAGTTGTACCTATTATAATGAACTGGACTGAGTCTGTAAGGACCGGGATCGCCTCGGCTTTCTGTTCAACCGGGTCGGACCAGCCGGTCTGGTCCGATTTCTAAACACTGGTAGGAAGAGGGATTAATATTCCGTTACAAATTTAACAACGATTTCGCAGATTATACTTTGTAGTGTCTGATAAAATTAATTCGGTAAAATTTGAAAAATAATTAAGAGAAATTACAGTATGAAAATTATTTTACAATTAATTAAATATTAAAAAATTAAAAACCTTTCGTGGGCCCGCAACTCTATCGTATTCTCTCGTTACAGGGAGCGAGTCTGGGCGGCGTATGTCGTGTAACGAAATCGAACTGGCACTCCGAAATACGCAATCACTGCCCTCCTCAGTAGTCGTCAATCGTCGTTCGTCCACTCCGCGGCTATGACTTCAGTTTCCCCGGCGCCTCCGGCGCTTCTTCTCCGTTACCGGCTAAGACCTCGTTCCAAAATTTTCACCGCTGCCGGCTACGGCAAGGCTCTTCCAGGCCATCGCGTGCACCGTACCGGCCGGCGGTCCGGAATTGTCTGTTATTCTGATGATAACCGGAATGGAAGTTCGAGTTCCAGTGAAGGCCTCCAACTTTACAATCAGATCGAGAGGTGGGCTGCTTGGCTTTATCAAGACCCTTACTTGTCTGCTTGTGAGATTTTTTTGAGCTTTCGAATCTTTTTAGCACCATGAATTGGAAAAAAGAAATATTTGTTGTGACGATCTTGGAGGTCGCTGTTTACAGTTATTACCGTTGCTTCAGATGAGCAATTCAATCGTCGTTTTAAATTATTTTCATTTTTCATGTCTAGGAAATGGGCGGTTTTGCTATCTATTCACTGATAACATATCTCTCCGTCTACTTCTGTTCAGCATCGTGTTTATTCTTTGACACATAATACTGTCGAGTACTTCTGATAAGAACTTATACTGGTAGCTGTTCAGTGTTGACCACGTGAGAGACTTGTCTCAGAGATTCAAAGGCATTTCTTCTAAACGAATTAATATGAAAAGCCTGCTCAGGAAAAATATTAGTTAGTGGCTCTTTTTTGTATCGAGTCATTGACATACTTCAAACCTTTTTCATGCGATGTATATGGTGTTCCTGTTCTGACTGAAGCTTGGCACAATTCGCAACATACTTCAAACTTCTTCATGTGAAATATATAAAATGTCTTCTGCTCCCTCCTTATCTGTTTCGGGCTAATGCTATTATCCATTGATTACAGGTTAATTACGGAAACTGCAAAGCTAAACCAAGATGGCTGGAGTATGTCTGGGGATTGGAGTGAAGTTGAGGTGTTTTTCTTACATTCGATCTGATGTGTAGTCAAAAAGTAACAGGGTGAAGAGTTGTCCCCTAATCTCTCTTAGATAAATCCTGCTATACATAAAAGATGTATAAGTTGATTTGATCTTTTCTATTGGTTCACCTAGTACTGATAAACGGTAGATATGTTCCTACTTTCATGTCATTCATGCTCCTCCTAGTCTTCTCACTTGTATACCTCTTGTATCTTTCCACTGTAACTTTTTTTTTTTTTTTTTGCTTGTTGTTCTCTCTCTCTTTTCTTTATCATCATGTAAGTTCATTATTTTTATTTAGAAAAATATAAAGGTGTGTAAATCAGTCAACATATATTCAGTAAACCATTTTCTTACATTCAACTGATTTCCTTAATCCTATTATATTGTTATACTTTCCTGATCAAACACCTTCCCGAGATCCTTAAGATTCTTGAGTTTGTTGGGTTCCCTGTGATACAGAAATGTCATCAATGTGTTTCTGCTACGATAGCACATCTTGTGCTGTTGTCCTCAGAATAGTATGACTTGTTATACCAAAGTTTAGGCACAGGGTTGGAACTACTATTTGTTGTTCTTTTTATTTTAACAACTTTTAGTTGTAGAGTTTTTTCTTTTAATTCTTTTACATTTTTCTCAGGGTGCATGGGTGTTGAGACCAAGAAATCTAAAACCGACATATGTTGTTCATTTTGTTGGTGGCATTTTTGTGGGTGCTGCTCCGCAGCTGACCTACCGCTTGTTTCTGGAGCAACTTTCAGAAAAGTAAGGGACTTCATCTTTATCTGTCTTTATGCATTCAAGCAACAGCTCCTTTTTGGCCTACCTGTTCTCAATTGGTTTATGCCTACATACATGGTCTCTAGTACTGAATGCATGATTACTTGTTTAAGGTTCTATTGGATATGGTATATGTAGTAGTATGTAGTTACATCCTAAAATGATCAGGAAATGTGAGGTGGATTTTCCCCAAGTAAGAAATCCAACATGATTCAAACAATTTTTTTGTTGTTATTGGCCGGGTGGCCTTCGTCATGTGGGTGGAAATTCCTCTCTCCTCAAGTGCTCACATACAAACAATGTTATATGCACAATTATACATCTCTATTTTACTTTCTTTGATGTTTAACATGTAATTACCTTCTTGGGAAATGATTCAGTGGTTGCTTAGTTATTGCAACACCCTATGCTAGTGGATTTGATCACTTCTCTATTGCCGATGAAGTACAATTTAAGTTTGACCGGTGCCTTCGTTTTCTCCAACAAACTGTGAGTTTTAAGTTCTGTCCTATACACTTGCTTCAGCTTTTTGTAATCCCCGGTTGCTTAAGACGTTATCTCACAGATAAATGACCTTCCAACATTTGGAGTTGGACATTCATTGGGATCTGTTATCCACCTTCTGATTGGTAAGTCTGTTGCATCGTGTTCTTAAGGTCTTTGACTTTCATTTGATAAAAGCTGTAAAGCTAGATTAGTAGTCTCTTTGTGAGTAGTTACTTAAATGGGGAGGTGAACTTTTCACTTAATGCATTCTATGTCTCAGGATCCAGGTATGCTGTGCAGAGAACCGGAAATGTATTAATCGCATTCAACAACAAGGTGTTTGATCTCGTCTCTTTTACCACCCAAAACTTTTTTCTAGATGAAATCCTCCTTGATGCTAAAAATATGTTCAAGTTTATATATCCAAGGTTCCTGCACATTTGACACCTATTGTCTGTAACAAATAATCTTGCAACCTTTTGGTTTCTTGTTGTTGTAGGTCTGATCTCTTGTGGTGAATGTTAGGTTATTTCCTGTCCAGTGACACTTCTTCAACTTTATTTTAACCAATGAGTATACATTTGATTGCTCCTTTTCTGGAAATCATGTTCTTGGTACATACTTTTTCTTGAAAGTAGTGGTACTGAATCCAACTGAATTGAAAATTGTGTTGTGGCCAGTGTCTTTGGAAGCAATATTTCTAAATATTACTTACAGGAATTCTTTTTTCCTGTGGTCTTGAATATGTATCCAGGAACATTTAAAAAGAAAAAAAAAAGGGAACCAGGAAACTGCAGTTTCTGCATTTGTTCCAAATTTTCTTGATGCTCTTACTGTTTGATTAGTTTTCACCATCATCGTCTACATGAATCATCTTCGCTTTTATATATTGATAATTCCTGTTAATGTCTTTATATACCTTATGTTTCATTACTTAAAGGGAAAGTTACCTGGAAGAGAGAAGTTAGAACTTATGGAAATGAAGGAGAAGAGACTGTAAAGAGAAGGAAAAGAGTGAGGGAGGAAGAGATTGAGAGAGAGAATAGAAGAAACAGAGGGAGAGATGTCAAATCAACTCTTTCAGTTCCTGAACATGACCACATTAGCAGGGACTGGAAAGGAAATCGAATCTTACATTTTGTGGTATAACTGTTCACTTTGTTCTGCAATATATTTTATTCTGGTATAATACTTTAAACTTTTTTTTTTTTCTGAAATGCCTTGGGTTTTTTATTTCTGATTGGTGTGGTAAATAAAACTCTAGTAGTCATGTTCTACATGTATGCAAAATCAGGGGAAAATCCAATTTCTATAGAAGTTGGATAAATTTGGAAAACTTAAGTCTTCATGAATACTTCTGGAGAAAACTGGAAATATTTTTGTTGTTTCCATTTCTATTACTTATCATACTTCTTGGTAGTCTTATATTAAAGACAAATAATGTTCCAAAAACCTCCCCTGACCAGTATGGGAGGCCTTCTGGCTGCTGCTCGTGTTCTCTTGACATTAAGTGAAAATTCTCAAAAGTTCACTTCAGCTACTCATGTAGGCTTCTCTAAATTCTTTCAAAAAGATTATACGAGATCCTTTGCAGACAAAATTTCCATCAAAGTTTTTATTCTAAGTGCAAATGTTAATGCTTATCTTTTTTTATTTTTTGAACCGCCATATCTTTCTGTGGCATATAAAGATACTATGAAATGTTTATAGTTTTCATGGAGACCTGCCGATTAGCTTTGCAGGAAGCAAGCCAAGCTGTCCCACTTTTTTCACCTGTTATTGTTCCCATGGCCCAAAGCTTTGGTCCTCTTCTCTCTCAAATCACATCATCTGAAACAGTTCGTGTTGGGGTGAGTGTCCAAGTACATTCATCAATTTTGGTTTCTAATTTATCTCATTATTATTATTAGCATGATCAATGTCTTGAATTATCGTTGGAAAAGTGCATTTTCATTTTTCTAAACGTGAGAAGCTTTGTTTGTTTTGGTCCTTTCAAGTAATGCTAAAATTGATGACTTCTTTTTCTTCAAGTTTGTTTGCCCTTGATGCTGAAGTTAATTCATCCTTCCTTGTATATCTCCAGACAGAAATGGCTATGAAGCAACTGCAGAACTTAAGCCCTCCAATTATGAAACAAGTACTCCCATTGGTCGAACAGCTTCCTCCTTTGTACATGGATCTGGTTAAGGGAAGAGAAGATTTTATTCCAAAACCGGAAGAGACTCGCAGGCTAGTATGTATATATGTATCTTGAGATATGTTTGTCTGATATTTTTCTGAAGCTGGTTTCTGCAAGTTTAATTACAGCATTCTCTTCTGTATTTGATGTGGATGGTGTGTGGTTCATCTGTATTTGCTTTTAGATATTTCAAAAGTTATAGGTTGCTATTTGGACTTTCATCTTTAGGCACTGTTTTTTTTTTTTTTTTTTTTTTTTATGGTGACCATTCTGAATTCAACGGTTATTTTCAGTATTTTCAATATTTTATATCCTTGTCTTACCATGTTGAATACTAATATGAGTGTCATCAACCCACAGATAAAATCTTACTATGGGATCTCAAGAAATCTCCTGGTGAAGTTTAAAGACGATGTGATTGATGAGACTTCAACATTGGCGCAGGTGCTGAGCACTGACTCTGCCATAAGTTCAACCTTGGATATGTCAATTCGCATGTTACCTGGAGATCATGGGCTTCCTCTACAACAGGTAAATGCTCAATAACATCCCAGCTTTTAAAAGCAGTATGATGCTGAATTTAACTCGACTGTCTAAGATGATTTTTTTTTTTTTTTTTTTTTTTGAGGAAATTGAATTTTTATTACTTCTGAAAAAGATACTACATAATGGAACGTGTAATACATTGTGACTTTACTGAGTCACCGTTACATTAAGGCGGATGGAAGACTTCTAACAATGCAGAAGAGACTCCCTCCTTAGCTGGAGTTCTAACATGAAAATTAGAACAAAAAATTTTTTCTACACCGAACCACCTTAGGGAACAGTTATGCTCATAAAGCAAGAATTTCATCCCTAGTCCTCTTCTCTAATGAAGCGGTTAACAATGCATGAGGGCCCTCATAATAGTATGTTTTGGAGGATCTTTGGCTTCTAGTTTTGTCATGGTAAAATATCTCTGGTGCGTAATGGCTTAGAAGCAGAAGTATTAAAAATATAAGGTAAATTCTTGTGTGGTCAATGTCCCTTTCCTTCATTTGGCTTTTTGGGTGCCCTTGAGTTGGTCAAATTACGCATACTTTTTAGGTTGGGACGAACAAAAGACCACCTTAATATGACCTCAATGTTTAGCTACAAACCCGTTCAAATATTTGATCTGTTTTTTTATTAAAGTTCATACTTTGTAGTATGTTCTTGTATAGGTCTAATAAGTAACCAAAATTTATGTACAGGTTTTGCCAGACGTGCCTCCAGCAGTGGCAGATGCTGTAAACAGGGGAGGAGAGCTTTTGGCTAATCTGACTGCAGGAACCCCATGGGAGGCCGTGGCTAAAGAAGTAGGTAACTCGTTGGGTGCAGACTCGGGGGTCCTTCGTGCAGAAGCTTCAAAGGATGTCAACCAGCTTGTGGATGTAATCACATCGTGGATGGCATTGAACTCAAGTTCAAGACTTCTTCGGTCTTGACCTGAGTTTGTATTGTAGAGGAAGTTATATATTGGCATATGCACATACATTACTGTGGTCCCTCTGAAGGGTGATCCTGTATGTTCTTCTCACCTTTTTCCTTTGCTCCTTTCTCAATGACATCTCTATATTTATCTATATTCAGCCTGTGCATATTGTATATTCCCATGTCATTGACTAGTTTTCTCAGTTCTCTATCCAAATATGTAGATGATCTATAGTTCCGTCTATTAAAATTTCTGACCAGTTGATAATTGAACTTTCTGAATGTATTCCCAGTATTCACATCTACTACCTGCATGTCATTGTCGTTAGTTCTGAATTTGAGTCCCAAAGAAGGCACAGGAGACCGCAGAAGAATTAAGAAGCACGATTGGAACCTAATATTTAGTCATTATTTCCAGGGAGAAAGCAGGCGATCCCATACTTTCCCAGTTACGATAACCAGAATGACAATACTGCTGATAATCGAATTTTGTAGTTAACTTGCCCAGACCCCTTGAGTAGAGACAAGAAACTTTAAAATAATATTCAAAACATTCTTTAGGCATATCAACAATGCCATCTCTAGTACAGATACAGACGCCACACGGCTGCCAGACATCCTTTCAACGTCGTGATACAACATACCCAAGACTCCCAAATGAAAATTTAAGCTGGCAGCTTTTTTACAGGATTCTGTAACTGTGGGAATTTAAGACTATTAGGCCGTCATCCGCCTAAGAAGCATACTGCCTATCACAGAATCTCATCTTCATGATACAAATACAGGCCTAGACCAAACCGTGCACATGCCCTGCAGAATGCTTTCTCCTCTGCTGCTGCAACGGGGTCTTGGATCTGTCCATCTTCTAATGATACTGTCCCTGATGATTCACGATGAGCCTGCATGAATCAAATGATAATGGCATGTGCCAGATTATTTCGGTCCATTTTATTCAATGTTTCATGGGATCCAAAAGTGTTGATGCAGTCTTCTTTTATTTTAAGAATTTTTCAATTTGCAAAGTGAAATGGACCAGGATACTTATGCTCCTATCATATGAACAAGATAACTCTTCAGATTAATATTTGACTACCAACCCTCAGGACTGCAAAGGGGCATGAGATTTGCCGCTTAGGTTATACCAAACATAAAACAAATGTTACAGATCAGAACATGGTCAGAGTTCTCATGACCTAGAATGCTAAAGATGTTAAGCTGCACTACATGTATCTAAGACTAGGACAAAGTTGGTTTTGATGACAACAAAAGGTGCAGAATAAGCAGAGATTGAGAACATAACATGTATGAGCAAAAGACAGTTTGCATAATTACCTCTCCATCAGATCCCCGTATTGTGACACGATAAACTACTGTAACAGTTCCATCGTTTGAGAAAATAACATTTTGAATTTCTCCACACCAACCTACAGAAAAGGGCTAGCTGTTTAGGATTCAAACATTGAATCTTGAAAAAAGCTTCATCAGAGCAGTCTATGATTATTATATGGAACAGACAACCATTTTGAAGCCTGAATACGGAACGTGTTTTCAGAGGAAAGCTCTTTTAAGATTATTCTAACAGTACAAATCTTGCATTAGGACTACCAACAATCTGCATAAAACCATTCTCTTTCTTTTCCTCTTTGGTTTGTAGAAGTTGCACTATGCATCGCGCCAAGTTGAGAAAGGATACATGCCACTCACAAGGGAAAAGCTGATGATTTTACAGTGAGGGTGTGCTTTTGCCAATAGGAAAGCATAAGAAAACCAGTACCCAGTAAAGTCACTGATTTCCTTGGAAAAACAAAATTGCATATCAATTAAAGAAAAAAGTCAAAGGGAATTTCAAATGGAAGACCTGGTCAATAGGATATGACTTTTCTATCATTTTATTTTCCTCTGACAGTCCCCAAGGGTGTAGAGCCACATTGTAGTTTTCATTAAGTAAACCACTCCCATATTCATTAAGGTTAGATGCAGAACACACTCTCAAGCAGCACGTTTATATAGCACTCAAGTTTGACCCTCAAATTTCCAGAGTTGTGTACCACTGACAGAAATCTTTCTGATTTCCTCCTTTCTCTCATCCCTCATCCCTCAATAGATTTCTCTTCCAGTGGATAAGTCATAAGTTGGTATGAGAAAGTATAAGTCTTAAACTTCTTTCTGTAGTGAACATGATAAAATTGTAAAGCACTAGAGCGAAGAAGATTAAATTGGGAACATTTGCAAGACAGTGGACCATAAGCAGAAGTACCTGGAGCATAGAAACTCAACATCCGGTTGGCATGAAACCTACACGATTAAAAAACCAAAATGTTCAGTATAGATTACAGGAGAAACAAAATACAACAAAACAATTGGAATTTATATGAACAAAACGGAGTCATTTTCGCAGTGTTTTGTGTAGAAATGAAACAAATAATCTGAACAAAACTAACCCAGTTTTTTGTACTTAAGAAGCCAGTAGCTCAAATTTTGAAAACATAGGTACAGAAACGCAATCAGTCAACCTTTTTTTTCCTTCAAGCAATAGTAGCAAATATAGAACTCTCTCTTATTCTGAGCATTCTGTCTAGCTGTACGTACCAAGGGATAGAATTATCCTCCGGCTTGATGATCTTAGCAGAGACCCTCTTGTTGAGGTCCCGGAGAATCTCCGCAAGCGGCCGTGTCAGGGGCGAGGCCTTGTCCAAGGGTACCACGTAATTGGAGCTGGGTACAGCCTTCTTGCCGTTGCCGTTGACATTCTTCTCAGATGCAACAACGATCGAGCTAACGCCCCTCCTCTGGCGGACGACGACGGTGCCTGGGAAAGCGGAAAATGAGGGAGCAACCGGCCTAGTGAGGAAGCTAGCGGCGGCTTCCATGCTCAAGAAACGAATCGACGGATCTTTTGCTGAAAATTAAAATCGCGAGTTTGTGACAGACAGAGATTGATCGGAGAGAGGGGAATGAAGTAGAAAGACGGAAAGAAGAGTGAGGGAACAAAAAAGTGTTGGGGGTGATGGGATTCAACGAGAGGAGCAAATGTAGAGAAGAGGAGAAGACCGGGGTAGGTGAAGAGGAAGGGGGGAAGGGTTTTCGATGGGTGGATGAGGAAGAGGACTGACGTGCTGTACTTGCAGACACTTAGAGGCCATGGCGTGGCGGGCGCCCCTTCCCACCTACCCCCCTCGACAGCATCTTCTCATTTCTCAACGCTCCCCTTTCTCGTTTCTTTCTCTCAAACTAGTCTAACACGGTTCCTGGTGTCGTCGTCGTCGCTCTCACCAAGCCACCAACCCAACTCGGTTCAAACGAGTCCAACGACTCGTTCCACTCCCAAGACACCCAGTCTATCTCCACCTAATTTCTTTCCTCCAAAATGTTTTATCATAAGATTAGAATTAAAACTTAACAGGGAAGTGGCACCGTAGACTTGTCTTCGTTTTTGTATTACATACAATGCAAATCTTGGGAGTAATCCAATGGTAGTGCCAATACAAATCTATGTACTCATAACTAAATTGCAACACGACAATATAAACAATATAGTATTGGACATAATAGACCGTATTGGCCAATACGGTATCGGATTTTAACCTGTCCAATACAAAGTTACGTCCTGGATCAACTGATATGGCATAATTAACTTAAAATGTTAATTACTTCTAAATTACAAGGAATTTTAAGTTGAAATTTTAGTTAACTTAAAATGTTAATTTTGCATATTTTGCCTATACTTTTACTTATTTTCGTTACCAAATGAAGGGGAATTTCTCCTTGAAAGATACTTAGTATCAGTCGATACAGTTCAATTAGCTTAAAATATTAATTACTCATAAATTACATTAAGCTGAAAATTTTAGAGTATGAAATTGAGTTAGTTTCACACATTTTGCCTATTGTTTTACTTATTTTAGTTTAAAAAATTTTAATTATTTAATATTTTATATTCTACATACATGTAGACAAGTGTATTTAGATTTTTAGCTTATTATTAAGTTTTTTTATGAAAAAAATATATGAATCTGAAGTAAATAAAAGTAGAAAAAAAAAAAATTATAATTTTTTGAAATTTTTTTTCCCTGTGTTAACATTTAACCTTTAATTTTGCATTATATTGTAGATATAGCCCATACATATCCTCAGTAGGGCCAATACATATGGGATTTTGGGCTGCCGGATACGTATGGGATTTCCTATACGGGCGCAACCATGGTACTGGAGCCGTTCTTTGAATCAATTTAGCAGGGTTACAAAATCACATCACAAAATCTGTGCAAAAGGTTAGATTGTTTTGTGGAGGTTATCTATTGATAATTTCAACTTAGGCTAAATAAGAAGACGAGGGAGAAGAGTTCCTTTTGACCAGACTATGCTTAATGAACCATGTCAAAGAGTTTATTGGGTTTAGTGGGGTTTAATATATTCCTCAAATCCAACACCTTTTTCACAAATTTTCAATCTGCTTTGTTCGATTATTTAGGTCTAGAATAGTGCAACGGATGAAACTTCTCTCATACATTTTTCAGGATTTATGTGGAATAACATGACACTTCTTTCTTAAGGATTTAAGTGGAGCTTACTTACATAATTGTGAAACTATTCAATGGAAATCACTTATTTGTCCATCTTTAAGCTTAACGGGGGTTTAGTGTATAGAGAATTTGAAGTAATAGACAATAATTTCCCTGAAAGTGAACTTCTAGGGAAAACTCTCTCGTTAGTGGTTGACCCCTAGAGACAATAATTTCCCTGAAAGTGAACTTCTGGGGAAAACTTTCTCTTGTTAGTGGTTGACACCTAGAGTTTCACATCTAACATTAGTTTAAAACATTGAGAATTTGAGAGACTTTATTACATGGACAAAGTAATTACTAAATTTTACTGACTCATAAATAATTATATTATTTCAAGTTATTGTTGAATTGTTCCAATGAGATAAAAATTTAAAAAATATTTTTTTTATATAAATATAAAGAATTTATCTTTTCTCAAATAAAAAGACAAGAAATTTATTTTAAATTTGCAAGAAGATCTTTTTATTTTTGTGTATGCTCCTTGAGTTTAGAAAGTTGTCCAGGCAGCAGAGAATTGGAGGGAGTGAAAATTCCATGTCTTGACGTAATAAATATTATCCTAAGACTTCTAAATTTGCACTGTCCATGAAACTCTAATTTCTCTGACCGTAAATTTACTGTGACTAACTTAAGAAAGTTCTGTTTTTCAGGAATTTATATTCCCTAACTCGTTTTCTGGGATGAATAAACCCCCCTAAAGAATCCCCACCTAAAAAACAAATATAAACAAAAATAAAATAAAAATAACAAATAAATACCAAAAAGTATATGGTTGGTGAGTTTAATATTACATGAATCTTAGCATCATAGCATCATATTCTATCTTTTAAGTAGACTATGATGCTTTACAGAAATTACTAAAAATACAGTAACAAATCAGAATCAAATAAATCAGATAAGAATGAATCTGTTCCATCCGTTTCAAATAATATTCAGCAATAGGATAATATGCTATATTATCTGAACTTTTAATTGAAATAAAAAAAAATAATCTATATTTGTTCCTCTAATAAACATTTGAAATTTTTAGAAATATAAGATATGACGCAGAATGATTTTGAATTTTCACAAAGTACTTAATATTATACTTTCCCCACTCAACCTCTGCCCTAAAAAAACATCAAGCTTAGTTTTCTCTGTCAAACCTTCTTCTATTTTTTTCAAAACTTAATTGAAACTCTTATTACAGAAAATCTCAGAGATACTAAGACTTCAATTTTCATCCACTAAAAACGAAAATTATTGGAACTAGCCTGTGGCAGTCGAAAGCAACATATCCATCATTATTATATAATCCAAGAGGAGACACTTTCACGGTCCTCTTTCTTCTCTAATTTCCTAACGATGACCCCCCTTTCTCTGTTTTGATTAAAAAACATCGCTGAGAAGAAGAGGAGGAGCCTCATCTTGTTTTGATGAACGGATTTTTTTTTAAAAAAAAAAACTGAAAAAATCTTGTTGATTACATGACAAACGCAAAGAATAGTGACTGGGGTGATCATAAATCCCGTCAATCTTTTCATAAGAGTCTTGACCAGATAAGGATGCTGCCTGTCATTTCGAGTGCTCTTTTTTTTTTTTTTTTTTTTTTTTTTTCTTTTGAATTCTCTTAAGAGTTAAGACTTCAAAAGGAGGGTCTTGGGATTTACCTGGACTTAATCAATCAATGAACTTTTTTATTTAACTAAGACTAATGAGTTGAAGAGGCTTAAGATTCCGAACATGTCATTAAGAGCTGAAATTGAAATATTAGTTTAATGTTTCACCCCCATTTGACTGGTTTACCATGCCTCTTTTGGCGGATCTTGTCTGGATTGTCCTTCCTATAGAACAAAAAAAAAAAAAAAAAAAAAAAAAAAAAAAAAAAATGTTAATCCATCTAAAAACTAAACCCTTTAATCAATATTTTACAAACCGAACCGGTTTAATATATCTAGTTTTGGTTTACACCGGGTTGGACCAATGGTTCAACTATTGAATGTTATGCTGATTTATAGTTAACCGGACCGTGTCAATCAGCCTGGCCTTTGGTTGGGTTTCAACCAGGACAGACCGCCCGGTTCGGTTCGGTTCGGTTCGGTTCGGTCCGGTCCGGTCCTTTGATCTAATATTAATTAGCTTATATCAATGTCCACATAATTTTTACTCAGCAAAACTGAAGAGCCAAGTCATCATCTCTTTGTTTTCCCACTACATCTTTAATCATCGTTAATCATGGATGAGCCCTCTTTAATCCAAGACGATAATAAACAATCAACGTGACGTATACCCATATCTACCGTCGTGTCACATATTCAACACATTTGTCTTCAAAAGAATTACATTATTCACTTTAATTAATTACGTATCTCCATCGTATTCATTCAAATAGATAGACCTAAAATTACCTAAACTTTTCTTATTCGTAATCTCATTCTCAAAAAATAGAAAAAAATAAAAAATAAAAATAAAAAAAAAATCTTTGAGAAGTCAAGAGAACCCAAGTCAATGAATCCCGTAGTGTAGTTATATATGGTTTTTAACAATCTCAAAGTCCAAATGGTGGGAGTAGGGAGGGGGTGAAGAAATATCTAATATGATTCAAAGAGAGAGAAGCATTGGGGTGCGGAAGGAGGCCATGTGAGGCCCCTGACTGTCACCTCTCTTCAATTTATTACTCTTCTTCTTCTTCTTCTTCTTCTTCTACATCTCCTCATACAGTAACATCTGCAACTGCAGCAGAAAGAGAGAAACAAAAAAGCAGACCCAGTGACCCACCCCCACCCAAGCTGTGTGCCCTTGTGTTTTTCCTGAATAAAATTTAAAGAAAAGAAAAAACTGACGTGTGCCCAAGTTGGAGCTGCAGCAATTCAATGTCTTCCACCAGAGTTTTTTCCAGTACTACAAATACAAAACTACAAAAGCCGCAGTAGCAGCAGCAGCAGCAGCAGAAGAAGCAGAGAGACATTACTGAGTTAATAATGTTATGGGTATGGCCCCCCACTTCTTTTCTCTCTCTCTCTCTCTCTCTCTCTCTCTCTCTCTTTCTTCTACACTCATCTTCTACTTCTTCACAGTCTAGTAGTATACATTAAGTCCAATAGAATTTCATATGGTAACATTTACATGAAAACAGGACCAGAAAACAGGAACCGTAACGCATCAATGGGTCTGAACTGTGAAAGAGTACAGGCCCATCGTGTACGCGTCGGGCCCACCTCTGCTTCTCCGCCCTCCCACCTTTCGTCGCTTGCCTCTGCTCTCCCTCGCTCATGCATCCTCCGGCGGCCATGGATGGACACCCTCACGAGTCACGACCTTCCCTCTTCGGTTTTTGAAGAAACGAGAACAGGGTTTTTCGATTTTTCGCTCGCTGCTTGATGGGTCGAGGTTTTCTTCTCTTCCAATCGTAGCTTCAGGTTGTTCAGAGCGGCGGTGACGAGTTTCTTCCCTTTGTTCTGATTTTCCTTCTTCTCCGTCGCCGTTTCGTCGTCGTGTTTGGCGTAGGTAGTGGAGGAGGAGGTGGTGGTGGTGGGAGAGGGAATGGGATTGATGACGAGGACTTTATCTTCTGAGATGATTTCGAGCGGGGGCTCCCATAATCTGCGGGGAAGGGGGATCGAGGAGGAAGAGGAGGAAGAAGTGGAGAAAGAACCGAAGGCGCCGCCGTTGTCCTCCGGCGAAATCTTGGAAGAGGAAGAGGTCGCCCCGCCGCCGCCGCCGCCGCCGACCACGGAGGGTAAATGCCGCTTCAACTCGGCCTTAATTGCGCCGCCGATGCCCAGCCCCTCCTCGGCCCTCCCCGCCGCCGCGAAGAAGCAGGAGCAGAAATGCGGCGTCGCCGGCGGAGAAGAAGGGAAGAGCCTCGGGAGCGGGAGGAGGACGTAGATGCTCCCCGTCTCCAAATACGCGTCGTGGGGGAGAATCCCCGAGGTCCGCTTCACCGCCCCCGCCGTGACTGCGCCCCCCTCCAGTAGAGGGTTCACGCCGCCGCCGGTGGCGGTGGTGCCGGGGGCCGCGTGGGTGACGAAATTGTGTGGGTAGAGCTGAAGAAGGTCGGAGACTCTGACGGGTACGACGAACTGGCGGACCTGCCCGTCCGGCTGGATCACATGCACCGTCTGCCGCCCGCATTGTATCATCCGAAGCCCCATCACGGTGGCCGCCCCACCTCCTCCGCCGCCTCCGCCACCGCCATCATTGTTCCTGCTGCTGCTCTTCCTTCCCATGACTCACTCTGTCAGGAGATTTGGAGACTCCCCCACCCACAACCCCGTCTCCGCAATATCAATACACAATCACCACCACTATCCCCATCATAATCATCATCGTCCTCTCTCTCTCTCTCTCTCTCTTTCCAATCACCCCCCGCAATCCCCTTTTTGTTTCTCCTGTGTTCTTCTTCACTTTCCTCCGAAAGGAGCAACACGCGAGCGAAAGTGAGAAAAAAAAGAAAAGCAGAGAAAGCAACACTGCCGCAGCAACTTTCTGTCCACTCCAAAGCTCCTTTCTCCCTCGCTCAGGCGATCAACGAGGAACCCCAGGAAAAAAAAAAGAGAGCTCTGTAATCTGTATCTATCTATCTATATCTGCCTGCTTTCCCTCTTCGTCATTGAACTCTTTACTCTCTCCATCTCCTTCTCTCTCTCTCTCTCTCAATCAAGTTGACCTGGTTTAGGTGAAGGGTTTTGTTGTTTTTTATTTGATCTGTCGGAGGTGTCGGACAAGGACCGAAGAGAGAGACAGGTGTTGTTCTTTTTTCTATCTTTATCATGTGAACGAGGAGAGAGAAAGAGGGCAGGCAGGCAGGCCGGCGAAACACGAAAGCCTTTCGTCCTTCACGATTACACAACTCCACCATGAGATTCCCTTCCTTATTACTGCTCCATTTTTATACAAACCCACAAACGATTCGAAATGGGGTTCCCTGATAATCAAAGATTTAAGAAACACTGAAACAGGGAATGGGAATCCAAAGACGGAGAGATGGGGAGGCAGTGAGGCACATGCAGAGCTTTATCGTGACGCGAACCCCATCTTCGGCTCTTCCCCTTCCCTCTCTTATTATTGAGGTTATCATTGTTATTGTCATTGGGTTTGTGGGCATTATTGTTGATTATTTGCAGAGTTGCAGAGACGGATCAAACCCTGTCTGTGACTCCCTCTTCGCCAAAACGCCGTCGCCATGGCCGAACCAAAATGAAAATCTTATCTCTCTCTAATTCTATCCCAACACACCTTCTTACCCAGATCGACTGGAATGCATATATACAGTCTCTTCCGTCTTGGGAAACGGGTCTACCTCCTTTCTCTTTTTCCTATCCCCCCCCTTTCTCTTTCTCGCTCCAAAACAAGAAAAAAAAAATGATGGAAGAAATCCAAAAAAAAACAGAGTAAAAGCGTTAATCTGCGAGGAAGCAGAGTAGCAGTAGTACGCTGCCAGTACCTCCTCTTCCTAATTCCGACCCATCACCCGACTGCAAGGACAACAAAATTTTGAAAAAAAAAAAAAAACACGGTCGTCCACAGTCCTTTCTTTCATATCCTCTTTACACTGCAGGGTACAGAGACCCGACCAATAATGTATCCGAAACACAGGTCCTCCCGAGCTCCAGAGGACCCAACAATGGCAGAAGCCTCACATTGCAAGTAAAAACAATTGAATAACACTTGTAACCTACATTAGCACCCCAAGGCTAAACACTATACAATAAGTAAAAGTTAGGTTAATAACCTAAAACCCCACTTGACTAATATAAATTAAGAGTCATATAATACGAATAAATCCAAAATAATCTTATGGGTACTATTCCCTAACAATTAATCTGGGGTGGGGGGTTACCATGATTATGATGTTCACGTTAATTCTAACGGACATTGATAAAATAAAAAGTGGAGTGAATGCATAATCTCGGTCGCCGAGACTCACCGAAGATTTGGTAACTCAGTTTCGATTTTCTTGAAAGAAGAACCGAAAGAGATGAAAAAGAGAACGAGCCCCTCCGATCGGTCCGGCCGGTCGCCGGCGTCGTGATTCCGAAACCGAAAAAGGAAGGCGAGAATACCCGTTTTCCTCGTTCAAGGCTGCTGGTCCGCTTCTTCAATTCTATACATGATTTTGTCTCCTTCAACTTTTCGGCTTGGACTCTTGGATTGGACCCGTCACTCGCTTCGGTTCTTCCCTTCTGTACTTCATCGGAAAACGCTACCTTGTTTACGTCTAAAGCCAGAGTAACAGCGTCGGGAATGGGCTCGGCGATAGAAAAAGCCCCGGCCTTTGATTCATTCATTCGTCTAAAGCTGTGGTCTTCTTTTACGTTTATACGATACTAGGTCTAGTTAATGTTTATTTATTTACGAGCATTTTTATTATATGTATACACCTCAAACTTACGTAAATAATATTATATCTTTCATGGACTTCCAATCACTAAGTTAGTATAATGTTGTCACAAATATAATACACTTAAATAATTTTTTATAGTTATACCTTTTAATTTGTTACATACCCGTGCTAATAATATGTAACATAGTTGTATGCGTTAAAATTCGGCGCGGCCCAAATTCAACAGGTCCACACAACGACCCACCCAATAAATCATCCGAAATTTATTTCGTGTACGTTGTGGACTTTCCAACAGTCCATCCGCTGATTTCACCAAGACAACCCACCGCGGGTCCGAAGTGCAGAAGAATCAATGTCTCAAATCAATCGGCAAGTATCCAAAATCAAAGTCACGCCGACTCTTCAAGTCATTCGACAGCCGGCTCGAGATATCAAACCAAGCCGAGAACGACCAAGTCTGATCGATCCCCCAAGGAAGGGAAAAAAGGAAACATCCTCCCCTCTTACGGATCGAGGAAGGAAATCAGGGAAATTTCCCCACCTTCCTCTCACTCGAACCGAAGAAGAAAAGCTCAAAGGAGATCCTCTTTTTCGGGATCGAGATTCAACCAACGAGTTCATGTAGTAGTTACAAAAAACCCAGAGGCAGAAGGCTCGGGAGGGATTAAGGCGGAGAAGCATCGAGTTCAGAAATTCTTTTCGAGCCCGAAGTTCGTGAATCCTCAAGTTCGTCGAAGTACTCATAGTCCGGCTCAGTCGCCACCACCTGAAGGAGCTCCATTGTCCCAGCCATGGTGCAGCACTATGAACAACATGGGGGCATGACTTCCTCCGCCGCGGCAATAATGTATTCGTCGCCGACTTCCGTCGTACAGAGAGAGATGGCCAAAGATACGTCCCCGATTGTGACTATCTCTCACGATCTCCTAGCCGCGCTCACTGCAGCAGCCGGTTCACCACCCATTCGCTCGCCTCGCCAACAGACACCGACGACATCCCGGTTGTGCTATCACCCATTCCGTCTTACTGAAACTCACCAAGGGCTGCCTCCGCAAGCCAGTCATCCGTCAAAGCCACCTTCCACACACAACCGACAGCGGCCGGCTCTCCTGACCAGTCGCCCACAGCAACCTCTCCACACCCAAAAACACCAACGACCGTCTCCCCAATGCGGTCACCGGCAACAAATTCACCACTTCGATCTGCGTCGGGGACAGCTCCGTCGACGGCGACCGTCAGGATGGCCGCAATGACGACATCAGCCAAAACAATAGAAGAGCAGCTTGCCGAAATGCAAGCTGCGCTTAAAGAACAGAGTGAACAATTGCGCATCAAAGACGCACAACTTGCAGCTCACGATCTCCAAATCACAAGGATCGTGGAGCGGCTCGAAATGGGCGCGGCCACAAACAGCACTGGCGGCGTTTCTCAAGAGGTCGACCGAAACCGAGCGACTACCTGTGGTTCAGCTGAACCATTACGAGAAGATCCTGCCTCTGACGACGAGCTGTCGCCCATCGCACCAATAGCCATCCGCAGAGGTCGAGCCGAAGCAGAGCTGGCTGCCCTTACCTTAGACGCAGTCACTGAATTGATTAACCGCGCTGTGCAAAACAGTTCAGGTGACAGTAAGTCTGTCGCTTACCGGAGGCCCTACACTCAGAGGATTCAGAACATCCCAATGCCGCTCAGTTACCTCCCTCCAAAATTTCAGCAGTTCAATGGCGACGGGCACCCCAAACAGCACGTCGCCCATTTTATCGAAACATGCAACAACGCCGACACAGACGGTGGCTTGCTGGTCAAGTAGTTCGGCCGGTCGTTGAAGGTAAATGCCTTCGACTGGTATATCGAGCTGCCCTAGGAGTCAATTGACAGCTAGGAGCAAATGGAGCGATAATTCCTTAGACGATTCTACAACACTCAACGCGTCGTTACTCTGGTTGAAATTGCCAATCTAAAACAAAAGAAGGGCGAGAAAGTTGTCGACTATATTAACCGGTGGAGGAATTTGAGCCTCAATTGCAAAGAGAGCTCTAACTTATCCCTCAAAGCGGAAATCAAAATGTGCGCCCGAGGGATGCAGTGGGAGCTCCTGCACTACATCCAGAGTCGGAGGTTGGCAGACTTTCAAGAATTCGCGACCGAGGCCCACAACATGGAGAACATCATGGAGGACCGAGGAGAGGAAGCTTCATCGTCTGCTGACCCTCGCAAGAAAGGGAAGGCCGTCGCGACCGCACCTAAAGACGCGAAGGAGAAAACAAAGCCATCCTTCGCGACAAACACTCTCGAACCAATCAAGGTCGGGAGCAAGGTCAAAACAAATTATGCTCCACGACAGCCAGCAGGAAGCATGTACTGGAGGCCTTCACTGAAGGAAAGGCAGGCCAAGACATATCCATTCGCCGACGCGGATGTTCCTATCATGCTCGAGCAGCTGCTCGACAACCATTTGCTCAAGTTGCCAGAAGTCAAAAGACCCAGCGACTTGTCCAGGAGCAAAGATCCGAATTTCTGCAAATACCACCGCTTGGTCTGGCATCCGACCGAGAAGTGCATCGTTTTGAAAGACAAGATCATAGAGCTGGCGGCTCAAGGCCGCATCGAGATCCAAGGAGCCGAAAACACGACGTCCTCACATGTCATCTCCTTTCAGGCAGAGTCAAACCGGCGAGCTTGGCCAAACAAACACCAAGTCTTAAGGAAGGAATTCCGTCTAAAATCCGGTCCCTCCAACCGACCCCACAACTACAGACGACCACCGGCTAAGGTTGCACCAAAATTGGCACCCCGTGAAGCAGCTGCAGCTGACGCAGAGGGGTGGATTCTGGTCACCCGGCAAAAGAAGCCTGTTCGAGAAATCGATCCGGGGCCAGCGAACACCAAAACAAAGGTGAAACGACCAAACAAAAGAGCCGTGAAGCGCCAAAAGAAAGCTCCCAAGACCCGCGTTCAAGGAGCAAACAAAAAGAAAAGAATACCCGTCACACTGGCAGAGTTATTCGCGCAGTCGGCAATGGTGTCGACTTGCTCAACAATTCCTCCCGAGAAGATTGCACCAAAAGACAAAGGCAAACGACCAGTCGTCGAATGCGATGACCTCGAGACGTCACTAAAATAGATCTCACCGCTTAACGAGATTGACGACGACCTTGACTTGGTCATTCGGTCAAGACAGGCTCTTATTCGAGTCCTCGACAAACCAGAGGAGCTCCAGGCCGAAGTCGAGATGCTGCTTATGAGGAAGCACGACTTGCCAAAAGTCGGGCTAACGCCACCCTACCGAAAGGAGGAAGAAGAAGCGCCCTCCTCTAGCAGTTGGCAAAGTCGGAGGAAGTACTCGCCATCTCATGTCCGTCGTGCATCACCTTTCGGGAAGAGGACGCCCAGCTAGGGACGAAGAACCATAACCGGCTGTTGTTCTTCTCTGGCTACATCAAAGACCACAAAATCAACCGCATTCTCATCGATTGTGGATCCACACTCAACATTCTGCCAATTCGCACGATGAAGAATGTCAGCCTCTCCGCCGGTGACCTCTCTTCGAGCTCTCTCCTCAAACGAGGCTTCAATCAGGAAGGCCAGAGGACACTTGGTATGATCTCTCTCAAATTACACATCGGCGACATGGTGGCCGAAACTCCGTTCCAGGTCATCGACTCAAGAACATCTTACAATCTGCTCTTGGGTCGATCGTGGTTTCACGCCAACGGGGTCGTACTATCGACACTTCACTGGTGCTTCAAGTACTGGAAGGATGGCGAGCAAAAGACGGTGTACGCCGACGAAAGTTCGTTCACCGAGGCTGAAGCATCATTCCCAGATGCCAAATTCTATTAGACGACCAGACCGACAGTCAAATTGTCCTCTTGGCCGAATCAGGCGTCAAATGCCAAGAATGCTCTTCCCCCAAAATAGACTCCGACACACGACCCAGTGATGAAAACCGTGTCTCCCAAACAGCCGGCGCACAACAACCAACTGGCACACAACCACAAACCGGCGACGCCGACGCCGACGCAACGCAATGTACCTATCCTACGGTACATCCCACAGTCGCAAAGGAAAAAGGGAGAAGCTCCCTTGGTCGTCTGCCATAAAATCCAGTCGACCCCCTTTACAGAAAGAGTCACTCTCCCACTGCCGAAATTAGAGGCTGAAGCAGTTGTCGTCCACCCGCTCGGATGAAGGCTTCGATCCAAATGCATACCGACTGATGGCCAGAGCCGGGAGCAATTTTACAAAAGACCTGCTCCACGAGAAGCCACCCGTCGCTCTACCGGTCCTCACTCCAGAATAAGAAAAGCTAAGAAAGGAGGGTTGCCGAATTACTCAAGGTCGACTAGGCCTCGGCTACGTTCGAGGAAGGCGGCCAATCGACAGTCGACGAATTAAAGAAAGTCGACCTGGGCACAAAGGACGATCCAAGGCCAACATTCCTTAGTGCCTCTCTATCGGCAGAAGAGGAGGTCGAATATCTGTCGTTACTTCGCGAATACGCGACGTATTCACCTGGAATTATAGAAATGCCTGGCCTCGACCCACAAGTCGTTGTGCACAAGCTGGCGGTTCATCCCTCTGTCCGGCTAGTTAAGCAATGGCAACGACGATTCCAACCAGAACTTGTTCCAGAAATTGAAAAAGAAGTCGACAAATTGATTGCTGCCAATTTCATAAGAGAGGTGAAGTATCCTTCTTGGATCGCAAATATTGTACCGGTCAAGAAGAAGAACGACCAAATCCGGGGTTGCATCGATTTTCGCGACCTGAACAAAGCTTGCCTGAAAGACTACTTCCCTCTGCCGATAACAGAACTCATGGTGAATGCGACAACGGGTCATGAAGCTCTCTCTTTCATGGATGGGTCATCCGGCTACATCCAAATTCGTATGGGCCCGAAGGATGAAGAGCTCACCGCTTTACGAACTCTTAAAGGCTTCTTTTGTTACAAGGTGATGCCGTTCGGACTTAAAAATGCCGGCGCAACATATCAGAGGGCAATGCACCACATTTTCCATGACTTTCTGGATAAACGCGTCGAGTGCTATGTCGACAACCTGGTGGTAAAGATGATGGAGCAGTCAGATCACCTCCTCGACCTTAGAGCAGTGTTCGAGCGACTTCGGCGATTTTAGCTCAAAATGAATCCGCTAAAATGCGCATTCGATGTCACTTCAGGCAAATTTCTAGGATTCATTGTGCATCACCGAGGAATTGAGATTGACCAATCAAAGATCAACGCAATTCAAAAGATGCCGGAACCTAGAAACATATCCGAACTCAAGAGCTTTCAACGCCACCTAATGTATATTCGGCGCTTTATCTCAAATTTAGCCGGAAGATGTCAGCCGTTCAGTCGCCTGTTGAAGAAAGATACGCCGTTCGAGTGGGAGAATTCCTGCCATAATGTCTTTAACAACATAAAGGCTTATCTCACCAAACCGTCAGTACTCGTCACTCCAATTGTCGACAAACCGCTACTGCTCTACATCACAGTGCAAGAGAAATCCGCAGGAGCTCTATTAGCTCAATGCGATGAGGACAACAAAGAACATTCTCTCTACTATCTGAGTCGAACACTGGTGGGTGTTGAAACCAACCACACACCCATTGAGAAGACTTGCCTGACACTCGTTTTTGCGGTTTAAAAGCTTCAGCACTATCTCTTGGCGCACTCAACGAACCTGATCTTGCTTGCCGACCCGCTCAAGTACATTATGTCGCTCCCGATACTCACTGGTCGATTGGCTAAGTGGGCATTACTCCTCTCCGAGTTCGAAATCAACTTCGTGCCACAACGTGCGATCAAAGGATAAGCCTTGGTGAACTTCTTGGCCGACCATCCAATGCCCGCCGAATGGGAATTAACAGAAGAATTCCCAGATGCAGAAATTTTCTTGGTCGAGGTGCTTCCCCCTTGGGAGATGTACTTCGACGGTGTTGCACGAAGAAATGGAGCCGGTGTAGGAGTTCTATTCGTGTCCGCGCAAAAGGACCTTCTCCCATATTCGTTCGTCCTCACCCAGAGTTGCTCGAACAACGAGGAGGAGTATCAAGTCATCCTTCTTGGCCTTGGCATGGTGGTCGAGATGAAGTTGTCGCAGCTAAATATCTACGGCGACTCGGCTCTCATAATTAAACAAATCACGGGGGAGTTTGAAGTAAAGAAACTCGAGCTCATGTCGTTCTGGAGATATGCCTGTGAGCTTCTGGCCCAAATTCTGGAAGCGTCGCTCCACTACGTCCCTCGATCCAAAAATGGGCCAGCCGACGCATTGGCTGGAATTGCTGCTAGTCTAGCGTAATTCGACGAACGGTCGAACCAAGTTCCAATCTGCGAGAGGTGGGTAGTCCCTCCGCCAGCCGACGAAGAAGCAGAAGAGGAACAGATGAACGAGACGGAGGAATCATTCTCCTTCTCGGTCAGAGAAGACGAAGTTGGAGATTGGCGAGAGCCTATCTCTAACTTTCTTTGATACGGCACACTCTCGGCCAACTTGCGAGAGCGAGTCCATATTCGCCGAACAACACCAAGGTACGTTTTCGTCAACGACGTACTTTACTGGAGGTCGTATGAAGGTCTGCTTCTCTGATGTCTATCTAAAGAAGAGGGACTACAAGTCCTAAAAGAAACACATGGGGGAATTTGCGGCGCACACTAGGCCGGCCCGAAGCTCCACTTACAAGTTAAACGGTTGGGCTACTACTGGCCATCGATGCTTCGAGATGCCACTGAAATGGCTCGAACTTGCAGACCATGTCAACTCCATGCTGACTACATACACCAGCCACCGGAGCCGCTTCACCCGACGGTCGCGTCATGGCCGTTTGAAGCTTGGGGGATGGACATCATTGGTCCAATCACTCCTAAATCTGACTCCGATCGGCAATATATTCTTGCCGCAACTGACTACTTCTCTGAATGGGCCGAAGCTACTGCCTCCCCAGAAGTCAAAGCTACCACCGTCACCGACTTCATTCGGACTTAGATTATCTACTGATATGTAGTCGCTCAATACACAGTGACGGATAATCGTACACCATTCAGAAATAAGGTCATGGATCGCTTTTGCGAAAATTTTTGCATACAACAGCAGACATCGTCAACCTACAACCCCGCAACCAATGGCCTCACAATCACAAAAGGAGCTGGGAGCTGGGACGAAAAGCTCGGTGAAGCCTTATGGGCGTATAGAACATCGTTTCGAACGCTGACCCCGTCGACTCCATATTCGCTAGTCTATGGCACAGAAGCGGTGCTCCCACTCGAGGTACAACTCCCCTCTCTTCACATTGCGATAAGTGAAGGACTCACGGTGGAGGAGTGCGCTCAGTTGCGACTCGCAGAGCTTGAATCACTCGACGAGCAACGACTCGAAGCACAACAACAACTTGAATGCTACCAATCTCGAATGACCCGGGCCTTCAACAAGAAAGTACGGCTCAGGTCATTCCAGAAAGGCGATTTGGTGCTGGCAATCAGACGACCAAGGCTCTTCACGAGCAAAATCGAGGGCAAATTCGCGCCAAAATGGGAAGGACTATATGTGGTGCAGGAAGCCTATACCAATGGTGCGTACAAGCTCATAATGTCAAATGGTTCGGAGCTGCCGACAACAAATTGTAAATCCTCAAACGCTTTTATGCATGAGGGGGCAATGAAGAAAAAAAAGGAAAAGAGAAGAGTCGAATAAAGGAACTAAAGTTTCTCATTTCAATAAAATGGGAATAATGCAAGCCTCGCAACACAAAAAAAAGAGGCTACAAGTCAAAAAAAAAAAAAGAACTACATCAAAGCTGTGGGAGTTCAAAGTCGGCCACCCGTCGCTGCAGCCGAACTACCTCAGCACGAGTTTCAGACAGTTCCCTCGTCTTCGCTTCATTGAGGATTGGGCGTGAGCGAACTGAAACCAACTGATCCCGAAGGGTCGCAGCTTCCTCCTCACTGGTGTCAATCCCTTGTGAACAGTCGCAAGCACGACATCTATGGAGTCGAGCTTAGCCGATACAAGCGCCAGACGTTCATAAAGAGCCTTCTGTTCGGCCTCGACAGCTTCGCGCTCGGCTCGACACTTCTCCAAGTCTGCCTTTAAGTCGCCACATCGACGACTCACACACTTAATAAAGCGGTCGAGTTTGGCTTCGACAGCAAACCGTTCAGCCAGACTGAGCTTCCATGCCAACGAGTTGCGTAACTGATGGAAGTGATCCACCTCCGAGGCAAAATCCTCAACCCACTGCTCCAGAACTGAGGTGTCAACGCCAACTCTTCTCAGGTGGTCAAGAATGACCCGAGTGTCTGCCACAAGCTCCGACGAACACGGGTCGTCGGCCGTCAATAAATCTGACTCGAAGCTCCTTCCTTGGCAGCAAGAGACGCCTCTCCACTACTAGGAGGAAACTTTACAAGGACCTCCCAACCCACTCCAACTGTCGAGTAACCTCTACCTCGGCAAGGTCGAATAAATCCTCTTGCTGAAAGACGGGCTGGTCCACAGACGGAGCTACGACGACTGCGAGCCTATCAGAAGGTAGGTCGCCCAACTCCTGGGTTGCCTCCGTTTCAACCTGGTTAGCTTGCGCAGGTGCCACCACTGGCTCTGTAGTGGTCACTCCAATCGGCAGGGCAACAGACCGGTCCAGAGGCGCCGGCTCCTTAGCCTTTCCCCCGGGTGACCCCGACAAAGGAGTTTCCGAAGGGTGAACAACAGCAAGAGGAACCAAATTGGTCAGCAACTTACCTAGACTGGTTCGTAGTGGCTTCTTGAATGGAGGAGGACCTCCCTACTCGTTTCGCAGCAGCTTTCTTCGACGAAGTTGGCGGTTGAGCCGACCCCTTCCCCTTGCCCTCGGAAACACCGGCTACTGACAAAGAGGAGAAGTCGGCGCTGCTTGTGTCGAAGCCGACAACTTGTCCTTCGCAACTTTCGGTTGTGGCTCTCGTTTCTACTCACCTTTGCTCCGTTTGGCCTTAGGGGAAACAGGTGGCTTAGAACTTCTTCGTAAACTCTTTCGGCTGCGACCCCCTGCGTCGCCATCACCCCGCGCAGGCGGCAAGGTTGTTCCCGGTGCAGACTCACCGAAAAACTGCCTCCACGCACGCTAAAAACAAAAGTGGAGAGAAGGAAATCAAAATATGCAAAAGGGAGGAAAACTGAAATAAATACAAAAGAGAAATGAGAGTTATTACCTCGAAAATGGGAGCCATTATCTCAAGCCAAGACTCCCTAAAGAGGGATGTAACACCAGGGTCGAAATCAAGACTCACGAAGGCTGGCACCTCCACGCTGCCAAGGGGATAGGCAGTCCCTGCTCGCCACAACGTCACGAGCGCATAAACTGAAGCCGCAGTGCGTTGGTCAGAGGACAGCTCACCCGACAAATCTTGACAAAAGCCGAACTGACGAGCAAAGCGGTGAGGACTGTAAGGTTCCACCACGAGAAGCTCACGCTGCCTCAAAACCAGAGTGGTAGCTCGAAGACAACGGAAGTACTCCACTTCGATCCGAGAGGTGAAGTGACCAGCCTTGTCAAGAATCGGACCAGGAGGAAGAGCCTCTGAAGGGTACCAACACCGCACTCCACCGCACCAAAACAGAGAGCAAGTCTCCTTCCGGGTATAGATGCGAACAAGAGCTGGATTACGGTAGAGCATCATGAGAGGTTTGTCGCCACCACTGGAATCAGCCTCGTGAACACCGAATCACTGGGCAAGCCACATATAGATAAACTGCCAATAAATCCTCCCAGACGAGAAAGCACTGAGACCTCGATAGATGTTCACCAAAGCTACGCCGGCCAGGCTACAACGAGAGCCTCCAACCATGAAACACGCCATCTTGAAGACGCTTTGCCTCAGCATGTTGCTCGGCAAGTGAAATACACAACGATAGAGCCACAACGATAAGAAGGCTGCTAAGTATACTTCATTCGCGAGGGCATCCGGCACTCCAAGTTCGGAGAGGGCTTGGTTCTGCAAGGTTGACCGGTCACGACTTCGGGAGCCTGTCAGCTTGTCACGATCAGCCCAGGAGTCCTCTGAAGGTCGTACACTCCCTTATGTTCGAAACTAGAAAGAAGCCCAATCTGACATAGGAACCTCGGGAACCCCCGAGTTCAGAGCACTTTGATGGCAAAAGAGCTTATAATATGCGAGAAGGAGATACTGAAGACTTTCTGGTAGCGGCACAGAATGACTAAGAGTGAAGTCTTCGACCGTCGGAATAGCCTCATCGTAAATACTGCTCGAGATGGGTAACCCGCAGAGTCGGTGCATATCCCATAAAGAAATCAACAGCTCCCCCTCGCGAGTGAAAAAGGTGTTGGTCGACGAACACCAGACCTCCAGGAAAGAACGAACAACGTTGCTGCAGCACGGATAGGAGAACATAGAGGCGCGAACTGCAGAAGTGAGGTCAGTTGCGGCCAACTGCTCAGAACAAGTGTGGAGAACGGTATCTGCTCATTCAAAATAGAAAGGCACAGGAAAGGGGCCAGAGCCTATCTCTGGTTGATGATCCCAAGAGCCAAACCGGTCACTGTCAACGAAGAGCTTTGGCGCCTTATAAGCAACTAACTGGTCGTGCAGCGGGCTGAGTAAAACGTTGCCCACAGCCTGGTGCGGAGAGCTCAAGGCTTCATCGACTCTCAGAAGATGGCAAATCCGATCATCTTCGTCGAAAACAGGGCGACTCCATAGGTCGTGAACAACTTTGACTATGGGCACAGATACATCACAACCACCGTAGGCCGACGGACTTTCGAGAATCAATAACCGTGGCATATGTTCCTCTTTAGAATCCTGGATTCGCAGGCAATGACGAAGGGCGCCGTTCACGACAGTCCGGATGGTCGAGATATTCAGACCGAGGAAGGAGAGGGAATCCGGTGTAGTAGACATCTGTAGCAAAGTGTCAAAACTATCAGCCCGAATTGAAATCAGTACGAAACTCACTTTCTCATCAATTCAAAACAAAAAAAATAAATAATACGAGTCTCCGACGACCAGAGATAGAAAAATCAAGGTCACAAAAAAAAAAAAAAGAAAGGAGAAAAGCGCAAGTCAAAAAAAAAGGAGGGGCAAGCGACAAAAAAAGATCAGTCGCCGATAAAAAAAATGAATGGAGAAACAAAAAAGAAAAGAGAGAGGGCAATCGTCGAAGAGTACACCGGCTCTCTTGATAGTTCAACCAGTAAACCAAACCCCAAAAAAAAAGGGGGGAAAGGGCGAGAAGAAGCAACCCTCGGCCACACAATTGCGCCGCACCAATGCTCATTGACGAGCGGCAGGTTGTGCGCCAATTGGTTACGAAACAAAGTTCTATGCTGGACGACCAACAACTTGACAAAGGAGGTCGACTTCAAAACAAAGACATTGTGCCCGACGACCGAGCAGAGCACAGTTCGAAAGCTTCGCGACCGGCGACCAAGCCGAGCACATTTCAAAAATTTCACCCCCGGCAACCAAGCCGGACCTGACCAAAATAAATTCCAATGCCCGGTGACCGAGCTGGACGCTACCAAAGAAAAAAATACAGCACTCGGCGATGAGCCGAGTGCTGCACCAAAGCATTGCGCCCGACGACTGAGCCGAGCAAAGACAAAAGCTTCGAGCTCGACGACCAAGCCAGACGCGATCAAAATCAAAAGTTCACGCCCAGCAACCGAGCCAGGCGTGACCACAGAAAAACCACTGCACTCGGCGACCGAGCCGAGTGCAGACAAAAGCCTCGTGCCCGGCGACCAAGCTAGACGCGATCAAATTCAAAGCTTCGCGCCCGAAGACCAAGCCAGACGCTATCAAAACAAATTCCAGTACCCGCCAACTGAGCCAGACGCAACCAAATAAAAATATTCAGCACTTGGCGACCAAGCCGAGCGCAGACAAAAGCCTTGCGCCCAGCGACCAAGCCATACACGATCAAAATCAAAGCTTCGCGCCCGACGACCAAGCCGGATGCGATCAAAACAAATTCCAGTGCCCATCGACCAAGCTGAGCACAGTTCAAAAGCATTCGCGCCCGGCGACCAAGCCGGATGCGACCAAACAAAGAAACTGTGCCCGACGACCGAGCCGAGCACAATCTAAAAGCTCCACACCCGGCGACCAAGCCGGACGCAACCAAAACAAAGACACCGGGCCCGACGACTGAGCCGGACGCAACAAAGCCATGTATGTAACTCCTCTCCAAAAAAAAAAAATCAAAGTTCGACAAAAAAAAAAAAAAAGAACAGTCGCAGAAAGCTTTGCAAGCGACAAAAAAGAGCAATCGCAGAGAAAAACGATGCAAGCAACAAAAAAGAGCAGTCACAAGAAAAGAAAAAATGGTCGAAAGTACACTGACTCTCTTGTCAGTTCGACCACCCACACATCCTGCACCATCACCCTCGGCAAGTTGCAAAACGTGTATCAGAGTTGCAACCAAAACACCGTGCCCGACGACTGAGCCGAACGCAGCTCAAGAACTTCGTATTCGGCGACAGAGCCGGGCACGACAAAACAACCTTGTAGCACCCGACGACCGAGCCGGACTTGACCAAAAAAACAAAAAAAAAAACACTGCGCCCGACGACCAAGCCGGAGGCAATCGAAGAAAAATTTACAGCATTCGGCGACCAATCCGGGCACAACACAAAAGTTCAGCCCCCTGGCGACTCAGCTGGGCTCAGTCGAAACAAAACTTCAACGCCCGATGACCGAGCTGGACGCAAAAAAAAAGCTTTGTGCCCGGCGATCAAGCTGGACGCAAAACCAAAGCTTTGTGCCCGGCGACCGAGCCAGACGCAACCGAAGAAAATTTACAACACTCAGCGGCCGAGCCGAGTGCAGTTCAGAAATTCGTGCCCGGTGACCATGCCGGACGCAGCCGAAATAGAACTTCAAGCCCGGCGACCAAGTCGAACGTAACAACACAGAAATTCGCACCCAACGACCAAGCCAAACGCGACAGCACAGAACTTCGCGCCCGGCGACCGAAAGCCCGACGTGACCAAAACGGAACTGCAGTACCCGACGACCGAACCTGATGCGACCAAAACTGAATTTTAGCACATGGCGACCGAGCCAGGTACGACACAACATCATTATGTTCAGCTTTCGGGCCAGACGAAGCACAGAAAATCGTTAGTCTGTCACACTGACAAACTGACAAACACCTGGAGTGCAAAAAAAAAAGAGAGAGAATGTGAAAAAAAATATAGAAAAAAAAATCGTGAGAGAGGGAGAGTGAAGGAGGAGTAAAAAATGAGAGGAGAGAAAAAGAAGAAGAAAGAGGGAGGAAGGAAAGGAGAAAGGAAAAGAGTGGGTCCCCGGCAAACTCAAATTCAACCAGAGACTGCCGGGAGAGGAAAATTTTATACAGTACCTCTAAATTATAATCAACGAAGAATTTTCTGATGTCGGAACTCGAAAAGGATTGCAAGTCGCAAACACAGAAGAGCCAAGGCAGCAGGTCGCAGACACAGAAGAGTCAAGGCAGCAAGTCGCAAGTCGCAGGCAGCAGGTCGCAGTCACTCAAGGAATACTTAAATTTGTAGAGATTGCCCAGAAGGAGAAAATACAATACTTGAAGAAGTCAAGCAAACCCTCCTAAATTCGTGGGAAGTGGATTATTATCTTCCCCTCTTAAAAGGGAGTCTATTGTGCAAGACAGAGGGATCCCAATCGTGGGCAAGGAGGGAGGCACCAAATTAGCCTGAGTGGGACCCACATTCTCTCACCCCAACTCAACTATTCTCAAAACTTGCGCTGAAGCCTAATTGTCGACGGGGGAGGATAAGGAAAATTTTGACAAAGCAAGCCGGGAGAAGCATCCCAACTCATTGGGAGGTTCACTTGGCCAGAGTGGACCCCACTACATTCACTCTGGTGCGCATTCTCTTCGCGGCGTGCCAATTGAAAGCACAGAGAAAAAAATTGTCTCGCACAGAGTTTGAAGAAGCCGAAATATGACCTACCCAACCTCGTCCGGGTAAGTACTTCCCTAGCTTGACGATTATACTTATTGGAGCCACTACGGTCATTCCAACGAAGTACTGCGGTAGTGCGAAGCCGGAAATAATTCGTTGCGCCGAGAGATTGGCCGAACCGAGGCGAAACCTCTGCGCTTCACTTCGGTTCATGCTCCTTCTCTTCGCCGCGATGACCAGAAACAACGAAGTTGTTCCACCAAAGATCATGCAGCTCACCACGAAAGAAGAGGCGCAGACTAAGATGAAGCCCATCGCACTTCACTCAACCTGTGCCAATCCTTTGACACAGCATGAAGGGGGGTCGCCAAAATTGAGTTGGTCGAAATTTTTCGAAATGAAGCTGCACTTCTCTATGGTGTGACGACCAGGTCGCCGAAGCTGCACTTTTCTCCGACACAACCGACTATGTTCCTTCACCCCATCTACTCCTTCTTTCAATCTAGAGTTCAACAAGAAGCAGGCCATCTTGCCACGAAATTCAATCAAACCAAAAGCGAAGCCTCTGCGCTTCACTCCGGTTTGCACCCCTATTTTCTTTAACGCGACGACCAGAGTCACCGAAACTTTCCTAAGTCATCAAAATTCGTCGCGACCACTAGGAGAATCAGCCAATTAACTGGTCTTCTCTAAGGTACCGAAGCAACGTTCAACTACAGCACTCAAACAGGTAGCGACCTCGTTCAGTCGACTTCCACTCGACGTCGTCACTCAACCTGAACAACATCTTTGCTTAGGTACTCATTGTCTCTCTATATACCGTACATATACTATATATGTATGCATATACAAAAAAAAAAAAAAAAAAAAAACAAACAGCTAAAAAAAAGCGCAAGAGAGCCAAAAAAAATAATGAAAAAAAAGAAAAAAATATATACAAGATACAAGTGTACAGAAAGAAATATACACTATCTTAAAAGAGTAAAAGGACAGAAAAAGATACGTACACGAAAAGATAAATAACCCTAAAAGAGTAAGAGGGTCCAAAAAAAAAATGTGTCGTGTGGGTGCGTGAGTGTGTGTGTTTCACATTCGAAAATTACTCATTCTCTCCGAACGATCAATTCTCAAAGGGGGCAATCTGTATATACCCAAATGTGACCAGCCCAAATACGACAAGCCCAAACGCCTATCAATCCGGTAGTCGATCGTCATGGGTAGACTCCATCAATTTTCGAAGTCATTCGTCGCAGCCCATCATCGAACCCATTCATCTTGTCGCGTCATCAGTATAGTCGTCGCCCAGTCAGCAATAAACTGTCGCGTCAACACCAGTCAACAGTCAGGCACGATGCAACTACCTCAATAATTAAACAACCAAGCCTGGTCGCCAACGGTAGAAGCCGAGAAAAGTCACCGACAATCATCATACGATGGATCCAACATAGGAGTGCCCAAGTCTTCCTCCCATCTCAACAACAACATTAGAAAGGGGATCGTGATCCCCATCCCAAGGAAAGAGCTCCAACAACTGGACAGAATCGGCTACAAATAGCCAGAAACATTCTGTCGAAGGGGTTCAAAATTCTTTTGTCGAGAAGTACTCTCACGCACAGAAGCTCTCTCGAGCCGAAGGAGTTCAAGCAACTCGCAGTTCGTGACTGACAAAGCCATCATTGTTCATGCACACTCGCTCCGAAACTCAGATTTCGACGTCAACTCGCCAGAAGCCAAAACTTCATCAAATTACACGGAGATCAAATCAAAGGAATACAAGGAGATTGCACTTGCATTTTCCTGACTCTTAGATACAAATTGTAACACAAATTTTCTGTCATAAATCGAATTACTCTCTCGGTCACGCCTCTTCGCGGACCAGCGGATTTTCGGTGAAACATATAGAAATGTTGAATATATATAAAATATAAAATTATAATATTTAAAAATATCTTACAACTCAAAATTTTAAAAATTATAAATGCAAGGTTTTTAATATAAATAAATTTTTAATTCACATTTACAAATATAACCCTAAAATACTTTTCATACATTTAAAATGTAGGCTACCCTTCATCTTCCTATTTAGTAGATATTTATATATATATATTTTTTAAAAATATTTTATTGAAGCCGGTTGGTGAGGTTGGAATGTACAGAATATGGCATACAAGAGACTTATGCATGTTCTTGTGAATGGAAAAATCAGGGAAAATCCAAGAGACAGAGCCATTATGGTCGACAAATGTGGTTGTCCAATAAAAACCCAAGTCCTAGTGACACTCTTTAATCCTTAACTTTAGCATTTGATTACATGATTTAACACCGAAAGACAGGCCCCCAAACCCCTAATTTGGCAGGCTCCGGAACCAAAAAGAGAGATCTGGGTACTGTCGCGGGGATGTCAATCTCAAATCCTCAAAGAACACTCGTCCCAATTATCCTGTCTGACGCCTTTGATGAACACTTATCAGTTAACACATATGCATGAACAGAAACAATGAACCCGGCCATCCTTAATGAGAAGCGATGCGCGAGGCCATCAATTCCCGGGTCTAAAAGGCAGACAATGCCGCTATCAAAGTACTAGTTATAATTCAGTACCCATATGTGGCGGCACAAATCAAAAGAGTATCCTTCCAAGTTCCGGCCTCTGTTGAGGAGACTGGGACCCTTGTTGAATTAAACCCGTCGACTGCTCAACGGTCTGCCATTGGCATTATCAGCAGTCTTCTCACAGGGGGGGAGGTGGGTTGAGTATGAATTATGGGGAAGCAAAAGGGGAGATGATTCAATGTACTACGGGAGAAATCTAGTACAGTTGATACAATCACATTGATGAATAGAATAAAGGACTGACTGAGGACTCCTTCCGGGTTACCTCAATTGTTGAAGCAAGTCCATTGATCAGCTCGGGCCACTTCCTTCGATCAATCAGTATGGTGGTGGCAAAATTTCTTACGTCGTCCAGTCTGAAGTTCTGAACTTCTGAACCTTCTTTTTTTTGCATGTATGTTGTAAGGAAGGTATCAAAGGGGAAATCCTAATCAGGGCAGTATAATGGTAACACCCCTGAATTATAAGCTTGGAGGGTGATGGATGGAGATGTAAAATGGAGGCAATCTCAATTCCAGAACCTGGAACCAAGGCCAGGTTATGGCCACAGTTGCAGGACTCGGAGGGGACTGGTATGGTGTTTTCATTGATTCCGTTCCCACTGTACTTCTTGGGTAATCAGTATTGGCATGAGATCAAAGAAGAGAGCATTGGTCCCCACATTGTATCACACCCGGTTTGGTTGTCCTCTGAGTTTTCGAAATCGGAATCGCTGCGGAATGCGGATGACTCTCCCCTGTCTCCTTCGGAGCTTCCCCGCCCATGTGATCACTGTGGCATAATCTCTAACTCGATCCCCAGATTCTTCTCATCAATGTTTCTAGCCATGAGACGGCGAGGAGGGTGCCGTTTAGTCAAACGCAAAATACAAACAAAGTACAGTGCTTCATAACAACAATGGAGATTAGAAAATTCTGGGATTTAGACCTTCCGAACTGTGACACCTTCTTCCCCACATGGGTCACGGCGGCCACCAGTTCTGCTTCATTTAATATCAGATTCGAGATTCAAGCAGCGGAGTCCGGAGGTTCGGAGGTCCCCCTCTATGAGGAATTTCCACGAACACCCGCCCGGTGCGAGCCAAAGGACCCGGCTTCGCCGTCCGGACTCCGGAGTTGGGACCCTGCTTGTGGTTGTCGATCCATATCAGATCACCTAGTCAAAGAGACGGGGTTTGCGTGCACGTGAGGGAGAGACGGGAGTTAATGTTGGGGGCCGCCACTGGCTTCGAGCTTGGAACAGTTTCAGTCCTCAAATTCTCCAATCATGGGGTTTGGATTTTGCGATCGCCCTCGCCCCAGCCGGGGCTTTTCTTTCTCTGGTTAAAATGAAACGAAAATTCATCTTTTCCGGTCCCTGCAGTTTCTGTAAAGAGGGTCTTAATTCTTAAAAACAAAGCGGGGTGTTTTCACATCTCTGTCACGTCCAATATCATATCAGAGAGCTTTCTCGGGACCTCGCCAGAGACACGGAGAGAGAGGGAGAATAAACTCGACTGGTTCGTATTAGTGGTCCTGTCCTTTGCTAGAGACCGTCGGAGATGGCCACGAGGAAGGAACGAGCGAACAAGCCTTTGTAGGATTAATGGAAATGACCTTGGTCCGGTTGTTGAAAGACACACGTCTCACGGAATAACAGAACTAATGCAGCCATAGCTTATTCTCTTCCGTCTTCTTCTCATTTGCTTCGAAGGAGACAGACCGAACAAATCGGGGGAGTGAAAATGTGGAAATGGAAGTCCTTGTCACATCCTGATCGATCTTCTTCCACGCCCAAAAACTTTTACCGAGGGTACACTACAAACTGTTCGCGGGAATGTCTCTTTGAATTGTTACTTACACCCTGCAAACTGCAGCAAAGAGGGAGCAGCGACTCGCATACTGGCATGGCTTTTTTTATCTCGAGTTTTGCCAAATGAAGAACACGTACCTTTTGTAGAGAGTTAGAGTATGAAAAATAAGCCAACTAAACGGTTAGTAGCCATTAGAATCTGAATTTTCAGAAACTTGGTCGCGGCAACGGAGAGTAGACCGCGATGTTTAGTTGCATCGCTGTTTTGGAATGGAACTGTACATGTTTCACAGTACAGTCCTTTAGGGGTTCGAATTTACGAGAGATGCCATCGTGGGTTTTTCCCAGGCGAAGGTAAAGACGCAGAGGGGGAGGTTGAACTCGAACGGGGCGACGGACGCGTGGCCGTCGATTCTGATTCTGCTGCGTTGATGGCAATGAAAAGGCTGTGGAGTAGTCCAAGAAAAGGTGGACAGGGCAGGGAGAGAAAACACAGAGGGATTTTGTCAGCTAGTGTTGGTTCTCTCCTCTCTCTCCTCTCTCTCTCTCTATCTATATATATATATCCCTCTCTATATATATATATATATATATATATATCTCTCTCCTATATATATATATATATATATAATATATATATATATATATATATATATATATATATATATATATATATATATATATATATATATATATATATATATATATATATATATATATATATATATATATATATATATATATATATATATATATATATATATATATATATATATATATATATATATATATATATATATATATATATATAATATATATATATATATATATATATATATATATATATATATATATATATATATAATAATATAAATATATATATATATATATATATAAATATATAATATATATATATAAATATAATATATAAATAATAATATCTATATATAATATATAATAATATCTCCTCTAATATATATAATAATCCTATATCCTATCTCCTAAATATCCTCTCTTCTCCTCTCTCTCCTCTCTCCTCTCCCCTTTTAAATAACTCCTCCCCTCCACGTGCCTCTGCACTCCTCCCCAGCTTCCATTACTCCGTCCCGTCCCCCTAAATAATACCTTGTTTATTTCTTAAATATTCTGGGCTTCTCATTTGATCTCTTTTTCCTTCACTCCAGCCCTAGTGTTGTAGCTCTTGGCGCCTCGTCTGTAGCCTCGCCTATACAGCTGCTACTGTAGTAATGGCCATTGATTCCGTCTCCCGCTTCCTCTTTTCCCAGGTATAGGTGTTTCGGATCTTGCTATCGCTTTTCTCTCTCTTCGCGTCGCCGGGAAGAAGAAGGATAAGAAGATTGGGTCGGTTGTGAGGAGGAAGCAGGACTGAGTGAGAAGGGATGGGAGATAAGGGGGATGAGATGGGTGATGGCATGCAGTGCAGTGACCATCCTTACAGGAACAACCCAGGAGGGATTTGTGCCTTTTGCCTCCAGGAAAAGCTCGGGAAGCTTGTCTCTTCGTCTAAGTCCAACCCATTTTACCCCATCGTCGCAGCTGCCGCTGCTCCTTCTTCTTCGTCTTCTTCCCCTTCGTTTAGGTCAGAAGGGGCCGGCGTCGGGGGCTTGGCTGCTCCGGTCAATACCCATCGCGCGAGAATGGTGCCCTTTTTGGCGCACAAGCAGAAGAAGGTCATGTCGGCCACGTCTGTCTCGGTTCCCCACGCTGACGACCCGGGTAGTCTCGTTCTGAAGCGGAGCAGATCGGTTGCCGTCCCTCGTCATTTTTCCTACGCCGGCGACGATAGTCCTCGAAAGAAGAGCTTCTGGTCTTTTCTCCACCTCTCGCGGCGGAGGATGGCTAGGGAGAGGGAAACGAACCTGAAAGAGAAGCCCGCGGGCGCCACGGGCGACGGTGGCGCTGGGTACGCCGCCTCCGCCAAGGGGGGGGAGACGGTTCGCCGGGATTTGGCGGGGGGAGCGGAGGAGGGGACAGAGAGCCCCAACAGCAGCCAGGCGTCGTCCTCGTTCGGACGGAAGGTGGCTCGGTCCAGATCCGTGGGTTGCGGCAGCCGGAGCTTCTCCGGCGACTTCCTCGAACGGATCTCCACCGGGTTCGGTGACTGCACTCTCCGGCGAGTCGAGTCGCAGCGCGAATCCAAGCCCAAGATTGTCCTCCACCGCGTCGCCGCGGAGGAGCGCATCAAGGAGCGTGTCAAGTGTGGCGGGATCTTTGGCGGGTTCGGCATGATCTCTTCTTCCTCCTCCTACTGGCTCTCCGACGACTTCAACGGCCGTATCTCCGGCCCCCATGGTCGGAGCAAGAGCTGGACCTGGGCGTTCGCCAGCCCCATGAGAGCTTTCCGCCCTTCTAAGCCTTCCTCGTACATCGCCGACAAAGACGCCGACGGCAGAGCAGCCCCTACTGCCGGTCCCAATATCGACGCTTCTCCTTCTCTACTAGCCGTCAGAAGCTAATCGCTTGTTACATTTCCCTTTCCTCGTCCTGGGTTCATTGCGTTTGGATCAAAACTTTTGAAATCGATCGTCTGTTAACTGTTCATTATCAGCATCATCATCATCATCTTCTTCCTCTTCGTCATCGGCATTCCCGGAATCTGTCTTGTCATTTTTTCTCTTAATTTTGTTTAAATTTGACACTGTATTTCTATCTGTATGTATCTAATCCATCTTAAATCTAATTAGTACCATCATCTTTCAGTTAAAACTTGAAGCTTGAAGCAGTCGTGCTTCTCGAGGCTCTTATCTTTCTGTTGAATTCATAAGATCTAAAAACAGTTTTTCTGTTCATCTTCTTCTCCATTTGCCTTTCTTCCGTAAAGACTTATTTTCTGCTTCGCGCCTCTCTCCATCACCGTCTTGGAACTAGTCGATATGGACAGAAACCTGAAATCTCAGATTACGGCAGACGCCATTATTATCAGTTTCAGGGTTTCAGTTTGCAGAAAGATAAAAAGTGTGATGGAGACAACAGATTCCAGAGACGTCCTCTATTCATCTTCCTCACCCTTCCTCATAATCCTCTCCTCGGGAGGAAATCCATACCACTATACCAGAAACAGAGAGAAAAAGAGTCTTACAAGGGCCTTGGAAGACCTGACCAGGACCTTCAGGTAAACAATCTTTTTTACAAGGAAATTCTGATTTCTGAATTCTGATACAGAACAGAAGGGAAAAAAAGGAGAAAATGGGGGAGGGAAACAATCTTTCCTTTTTACGAAGACGAAGTTCTGAAATCTGAATTCTGAAACTTTGTCATGTGCCCCCTTGTCCTTTGCTTCATAGATTGCGACAGTTTAGCTTTCGTTCGGCCTGTAGTAGATAAAAGAGTTCCCCATCACAGACCCACCCCGTAAATCCATATTTCTGATATCGAGTTTACGTTAATGGAATAAAGAAACGGGAGATGACAGAGCGATCTCAGAGCCGGACTGCAGATTCCGTTCCATTTTTTTTTTTTTTTTTGTTAATGGAGATTGGAGTAGAGCTGCATATATAGTCCATATAGTAGGGTGTGGTGGGTACTTTTTTTTTTTTTTTTTTTTCTTCTTCTTTTTGTTGGTTTTTGTCTCTCTGGGTTTCAGAAATCAGAACATCCATCGACCTACGTTTCCAGTTACTTTTCTTTCTTTATAGCTCTTCGAAGTTCAACCTATCTGATTTGACCGCGGGCACGTGCTCCGTTCCGGTGGAGCAGGATGAGTCGCTCTTGCACGTTCCGCATGTGCATATGCATGTCGCACTTCCAGTAACATATTTATTTCTGTAGTTAAGTGAAAAAAAAAACATAGAGAGTTTCTTTATTATGTTATGTGACTATGTCTTATAATATTTATATGTTTATTACATGAGTTTCTTAGTGTATCCATGTATATACACGATATATATCCGTTTCATTAAGGCTCGATATTTTGCGTATCTTCAGCGAGGAACAACAACTTTGTAGGTAAGGGGGGATATGGGACATGGATATATGGCTTGGGGAGGAGGTTCGAGGTAAGGGGCTTCGTTGCGGTTGGGATATAGGATTAGGAGGGGGCATGGCACGGATTAGATAGAGGGACAAGGAGGGAGATAGGATGGTTTAAAAGCGGGGGCGAGAACATGGATGAAGGACAATTATGGAGCAAGGATGTGCATGATGATGTAGCACAAGTTGGTGGGCTGGGACGAGGAAGAGGGATGGGTGGGTTTGGCATGTGATAATTTTCTTATTAGCACAAGACCACTCTTTACATTGCCATACTCGGTATAAATTTTTTGTTTGTCCATTCACCATTAAATTTTCTCTCTCGTACACAAAAATAAAATAAAATAAAATAAAATAATTCAAGGATTTTTATTTATTTATTAATTATATATATGACTCTAAATCGGACAGATTGACTGATCTGACCTGATGGAATCGAAACCAAAATGGCATTGACTTTTTTGTTTTATTTAATGTAAAATTTGTTAACATATTACCATATTTAAAAGTAAGTTATTACCTGTTAGCACAATAATATATTAGTGGTTAATATATTACTTAATATTAAAATATTATCTTTTAGCTAAATAATATATTAGTGGTCATCTACTATATATTAGTATAATAGGAAATAATAATCACCGGTTGATATGTAAGCCCAAAATAAAAATTACAATTTAATAGTAATCAGGAGGCTAATCCGGTTCTTATTGACTCGGCCCAGTTCACTATAATCACCATTAATATTATCTTTTTACCTATAGAAATATAACATATTTATAAAATATAGAGGATAATATTCAATGGTTGAACCATTGGTCCATTCCGGTCTAACCAGGTTTGATGGCCAGTTTGGTTTTTAAAACATTGGTTGACAGTGTTCATGAGCTCACGACCTATTCTCTCCACCAAGCATGTTAAAGCCTCACACGTCATGTGAGTTTTAAATTAAGGGTGGCAATGGATGGATATTCAAATCAAATCGTTAAAAAATGAATATCCGATAAGTTGATATTCATTTGTTAATGATTTGATTATAAATCTATATATATATATTATAGGAATGGGGGTCGAGTGAATGGGGGTCGAGTGAAAATAGGGATAAAAAAGCTGACGTGCTTCTCCTAGCGACCCCATTCTTTTTAAAAATTTCAGTTTTCTTTTTTCAACACATGATTTAGCAAACCCAACTTCTTTTTCAACAAATCCAGGAGACTAATCCGTAAGCTCTTACTCCTCATATATTGACAAATCCAGAGTGCTTGAAGCCTTCGGATGAGTTACTGTAGCAGCCTTTAGGTGAGTTACTGCAGCAGCCTTTAGGTGAGTTACTGCAGCAGCCTTTAGGTGAGTTACTGCAACAGCCTTTAGGTGAGTTACTGCAACAGTCTTTTCTTCCTCCATCTTCCCTCTTCTTCCTTCGTCTTTCCTCTTCTTCCTCCGTCTTTATCTTCTTCGTCTGTCTTTCTTCTTCTTCGCTCTGTCCTCTTTTTCCTCCCTGGTCCTCTTATTCCTCTTCTCTCTTACCTCTTCTTCCTCCCAGGTCCTTTTTTTCCTTCCTGCTTTAAAGTCTCGACTCTTCCTCCCAGGTCCCGTTTTTTCCTTCCTCTTTTTCCTTCTAGCTCCATGGTCTCTACAAAAAAAATTATTCAATGGTGGCCTCCGACAGATCCTCCCAATTCTAATTCTGTTTTTTTTGTTTATCCGATATAAAAGGAACTAGAATAATGCGTAACTTTTATTTTTTTTTTAGGTTTTTACTAATTCAAATATTTGTTTTTGTTTTTCAGGTATTAAAAGAAAAGAAGTCGGCAACTCAGTCTGACAAGGGATTTTTTATTTAATTTTTTGTACATTCGTTATTTATTTATTTAAGAAATTATATGTCTCATCTCAACTATTTATTTGTTTGATCAGTTTATTGTTTTTTTATTTACTTGATAAGTACATTCGTTATTTATTTATTTAAGAAATTATTATAACATGTGGTTATTCTTTATTAACTCCAAAAAATAATATTAATAGATACTGATAATAGTTCAAATTTTGATATGTTTACTGTTTTTATTTATTTATTTTTTAGATACGTGATGTAATTAATTAATTTTTTTATTATTATGTACATTTGTTATTTATTTATTGAAGAAATTATTATAACATGTCGTTATTCTTTATTAAACCAAAAATATAATATTAATAGATATGTTAATAATAGATAAGCATACTAATAATAGGTTTTCTTTATATTTTGCATTTCTTAAACTATTGTTATTTCAACTTTTGAATTTTAATGGACATGTACGTGATTTTATTTTTATTGTGTAAATAAGAAAATGTTTTATTTTAAATATGTATTTTTAAAATTATTATTATTATTTCTAATTTTGAGCATATTCAACTTTTATTTATTTATTTAAGAAATTATTATAACATGTGGTTATTCTTTATTAACTCTGAAAATATAATATTAATAGATACTGATAATAGACGTTAATAATAGATAAGCATACTAATATTATGTTTTTCTTTGTTGAATTTTTAATTTATTGTTATTTAACTTTTGATCGTGTTTTAAAATTATTATTGAAATTTTGAATTTTAATTTATAGTGGATCTTTATCTAAAACTAAGATAAGGTTTTATTTTTATGTTTCATATTTTAAATTAGTGTTATTTCAACTTTTGAATTTTAATTGATATGTACCGTGTTTTTAAATTATTAGTAAAATTTTATATTTTAATTGATAGTGGGTCTTTATCTTAAACTAAGATAAGGTTTTCTTTTTTTTTATATTTTAAATTAGTGTTATTTCAACTTTTGAATTCTAATTGATATGTACGTGTATTTTATTGTAATTGAACATCGTTTGGTTGGAGAGTATCAATTTACTCCAATTAGGGAGGGTAGCTAAAGATATAAGGGATTAGAAATAATTGGGGAAATTTTATTTAATTAGGCATAAGTAGATTCCAATTATTAAATAGTATTAATAACTTTTTAAAAGAAATTAGTTATTGCATATATCATGTTACCAAATTCATATGGGGCTTTAAGTATAAATTATATTTAACAAATTTATATGTAAGACACAACACTTTACAATGTTTATTTTTTGTGAGGAATGATCAGTATATAAAGAAGAAATGAAGAGAATATATTTCCAAGGTAAAAAAATATAAATACCTAAAGTTATGGACATTCCACTTAGTGATATGAATTGACAAATTCATTTAATATACCTTCCAATTAATAAAGGGCATATTTGTTAGCTACATAAATAGGTAGATTTGAAACATTTATATATTAGTTAAAACTTAGTCTCATCAATATAAAGGATTATTAATAAAATGTAAACACTATCATATATTTAATAAATTCTTTTATTTATATTTTTTATTTATATTTAAATAAATATTTTTTTTTCTTATTATTGTCAAACATTTTAAATATCTTTATTATTTAATATTATATTTTTTAAATTATTTTTATTTCCTTTAGGCTTAATTTTAATTATCAAGCACCAACATGAACAAATTTGATTGTAGTTATTAAATTTATTGTACACAATTAGTAAAAACTAAACCTTAATATTTTTACAACTAATAATAAAAAATTAAAATCCAAATAAGTAGCTTCTTATATTTTTTTAATATATTAATTAAAAATTAAACATAATTTTGATTTTTTTGTGGGGCCTATCATTTAGGCTGGGTTGGGCCGATCACTGGGACTAGGTTGGACCTATAGTGGGGTCAGGTGGAGCTGTCATTGGGGCCAGGTAGAGCTGTTAGTAAGGTTGGGCCGAGATTATTAGTGCGGCTAGGTCGGGCCTGTCAGTGGAGTTGGGGTCAGGCGTGTCAGTGGGGTTGAGTCGGGCCTCTTAATGGGGCACGGTCAAACCTGTTAGTGGGGTTGAGTCGGGCCTCTTAATGGGGCACGGTCAAACCTGTTAGTGGGGTTGAGTTGGGCCTATTAGTGGGACCCAATATGACATGTCAGCATGTCGGGTCGGGCCTATCACTGGGATTGGGTTGGTCTGTTAGTGGGACCGGGTCAGGCATTGTAGGTTACATATTGGGTGGGTATAGGATATTGCGACAAGTTAATAGGATACTGGGCCCAATTAATTGGGACTTACTTGGGGTTAAAAATTACAGATAATAATGATTATTAAAATTTTCATCCAAACTAATGGAATTTATATAAAAAGGATAATTTATTATACTTTTTTTAGCATAATTTATTTAGTCAAATTAATATTAATTAGAATAATATATTTTAATATAACAATACTAGATAAATTTTGGAGAACCTATATTTAACGAAATAATTTTAAAAATAAAAATTAATATCAATTTCTTATATATAATGAAGAAAAAATAACCAATTATTCAAATGAAAAGTAAATCAAAACATAAGGTTAGAATAACCTACAAATTTGATTAAAAAACAATTTTTTTTTTTAAATTTTATTATTTTATTTTTATATCCTTTGTGCTAATTTTTTTAAAGATCATTCTCATTTAAAAATTTAGGACATTTCTTATTAAATTAAATTTTTCTTAATTAATTAAAAATAATATTTAATAAAGTTATGTACTAATAAATATGTGCTTTTTAAATAATAAGTTAGACATTTTTATATTTGTATGCACCAAAATGTGCATGACCCAAATTCAACAAGTCCAGGAGTCCACTAATCCAGCAAACAAGGTTCGTGGACATGCCTCGACGATTCACAAGGTCATCCGACACAGCCCATCGCCAGAGCCATCCGTCTCGCCGCATCGTCAACACAGTCATCGTCCAGTCAGCAATGACTCAGCGAGTCATCATTCAGTCAGCAACGACTCAACGAGTCATCATCCAGACAATTACAACTCAATGAGTCATCGCCACATCAGCATGAGTCAGCATACAGTCATCCACTTCAAACGTAAAGAGAAAAACCCAGAAAAGAGGTCATGATCCTCATTCAAGTGATCTCAACAGAGGAGCTCCTAGTCCTCCTCCCATCTCAACTACAGCAGCAGAAAGGGGATCGTGATCCCCTTTCTCAGGCAAAATTCCTCAACAACTACTCAGACTGGCTACAAAAGGCCAGAAGTTCCCTGTCGCAGGGGTTGAAAAATTTGCAGATCGACAGCCTTCTTGCCGAGAAGAAAATACACTCGCGGAAGCGCTGAAACCAGAGAAGTTCAGCACTCGCGGTTCGTCGCTCTACAGTTCGACCAGAAACACTTCTACACCGTCGCTGGCAACGTTACAAGTCGACACACGCGGAGCACAAATACCTCCGTCCGACCGACAAAAGCCACACCAGATCGTGTACACCCGTTTCTGTAACTCGAAGTCTCAACGACGACCTCGCAGGAGCCAAAACTTCAACAAAATTGTAACGAAGAACAAATCAGAGGAAGTTTAGGAGAGTGAACTCGCTTTTTCCTGACTCACACACCCTGTAAACACAAATTTATTCTAAAGTAATTGAAATATTCTCTCGGTCGTGCCTCTTTGCGGACCGGCGGATTTTCGGTGAAACAGATTTGGCATACCCGGTGGGACCTTTCCTACCTCTCATCTCCTTCTCCGTCCAACCAAACAAAAAAAAAAACTCCTACCTCAGCCATGGCCAACAACGACAACAACAACAACTATGGGGGCAAGCAAACTGCCTCCTCGAGCTCTGCACAACCGTGCCTCGCCGCGATCGCAGGTTCAAATACTGGAACTCGCGGATCTGCTGCCGCATCTCCGGCCAACGTTCGCGTTCCTACCTCACCACCACCGGCCAATCGCCCAGTGACGAGAGCTATGGCTAAAATTTTGTCTACTGGACAAGCTCCTTTCATGCGCGGCAGCAGCCCGTCAAAGCGCCTTATTAGGTGCCCGCGCGGCTACCGCGGACCTCCAACAAACCAGCCACGGTGCGCGCCAAACTACTACCAGCGATGGCTAAGCCGACATATTTGGCCGTCGCCACCTCTCCTCCTCCTCGCAGCCCGACTGCCAGCCCGACGCAGTCGCCGCCATCACGGAGAAGCTCTATTGTTCCCACCTTGGTACAGCAATACGAGCAAAGTGGGGGCATCTCCTCTCTCCCTGCGACCAGGACATGCTCAATACCATCTTCCTCTGTGCAGAGACCATCGGCGACACACAACTCGCCGGTTATGTTGGTCTCACACGACCTCCTAGCCGCTCTCAACGCAGCAGCTGGTCCACCACCCCTCCGCTCACCTCGCCGACAGACATCAGCGATCTCCCCTGCTGCCACATCGCCCATTCCATCTCGCCGACTCTCACCAGTGGCTGCCACCGCAAGCCAGTCACCTCCTAGAGTCAGATCCCGCAATCAACCTGCGACTGGTCCCTCTGACCGGTCCCCCACTTCTCCAATGAAGTCACCGACGACGGCTTTATATCTCCAAGTTGCGTCAAGAACAATTACTCCGATGCAAACCGTCAAGATGGCCGCAATGATAACTTCGGCCAAGACTATTGAAGAACAGCTTGCCGAAATGCAGGCCGCGATAAAGGAGCTGAGCGAACAACTGCGCATAAAAGATGCGCAACTTGCAGCCCGTGATGCTCAACTAGCAGCTCGCAATGATCAAATCGCGAAGATGTTTGAATGGCTTGAAATGGGCACAACCACCAATAACACCAGTGGCGTCTCTCAAGAAGTCGACCGAAATCGGCCGACTACCAGCGCCTCAACCGAGTTGCTGCAAGAAGACCTCTCCTCCGACGACGAGCTGCCTCCCGTCGCTCTGGTGGCCATCCGCAGAGGCCAACCCGAAGTGGATCCGTCTGCTCTTATCCTTGATTCCATTACAGAGCTCATCAACCGTGCAGTACGAAAGAGCGTCAGCGACCACAAATCAGTCGCCTACAAGAGACCGTATACACAGAGGATCCAGAACATCCCAATGCCGATTGGCTATCACCCTCCTAAGTTTCAACAATTTAACGACGACCGCCACCCAAAGCAGCATGTCGCTCATTTCATTGAAACGTGTAATAATGCCGGCACAGACGGCAACTTGTTAGTCAAGCAGTTCGGGCGGTCACTGAAGGGAAATGCCTTCGATTGGTACATCGAGCTACCCCAAGAGTCGATTGACAGCTGTGAACAACTGGAGAGTGAATTCCTCAGTTGGTTCTATAGTACCCGGCGCACTGTAACACTAGTCGAGATCGCCAACCTCAAACAGAAGAAGGGCGAAAAAGTGGTCGACTACATCAACCGATGGAGGAACCTGAGCCTCAATTGCAACGAAAGCTCGAATCTATCACTTGAAGCCGAAATAGAAATGTGCTCACGGGGAATGCGATGGAATCTCCTCTGCTACATACAGAGCCGAAGGCCGATAGATTTCCAGGAGTTCGCAACAGAAGCTCACAATATGGAAAACTTGATAGAAGAACGAGGAGAAGAAGGATCCTCTTCCGCTGACCCTCGCAAAAAGGGTAAGGCACCTACAACGACCACGCCCAAAGAAACGAAAGAGAAATCAAAATCCTCTTTCACGACAAATACTGTTGAACCGATCAAGGTCGAAAGTAAGGTCAAACCGACCTACCTCCCACGAAAATTGACGAGAGGCTTCAAGAAGCTGACACTGGAAGAACGACAGGCAAAGACATATCCCTTTGCCGACGCCGACGTTCCCATCATGCTCGATCAACTGCTTGACAATCAACTACTGAGGCTGCCAGAAATTAAAAGACCTGGTGACCAATCCAAAAGCAAAGATCCAAATTTTTGCAAATACCATCGACTAGTTGGGCATTCGACGGAGAAATGCTTCGTCTTGAAGGACCGTATCATGGAGCTGGTAGCGCAAGGCCGTATCGAAATCGAAGGAGCTAAAAACACAGCCTCCTCATATACCATCTCCATTAGAGCCGAGTCGAACCGGCAGACTCGGCCAAGCAGGAAGCAGATCACAAAGAAGGAGTACCGTCCAAAATTCGGTCCCTCCGATAGACTGCACAATAACAACAGACGACCACCGGCTAAGGTCGCACCAAAACCGGTACCCCTCGAACAAGCTGCAGCTGACGCAGAGGGGTGGATCCTGGTCACCTGGAGAAAGAAGCCTGTTCGAGAACTAAAACCGGCATCAGCGAATACCAGAACAAAGGCGAAGCGGTCAAATAAGAAAGACACGAAGCGCCAAAGTAAAGCTCCTAGGACCGACTTCCAGGGGGCCAGAAAAAAGAAAAGAAGACCCGTCACATTGGCGGAGTTCTTCCCGAAGGAGTTCCTCTTGCCGCCTGCAATGGTGGCAACCTGCTCAACAGCTCCTCCCAAGCAAACAACAACAAAAGAGAAGGGCAAGAGGCCGGTCTTCGAATGTGACGACCTCGAGACATCGCTCAAACAAATTTCACACCTCAATAAGATAGAGGACGATCTCGACCTAGACATCAGATCAAGACAAGCCTTAATCCGGATCCTCGCCAAACCAGAGGAACTCAAGGCCGAACTCGAAGCGTTGCTCATGCGAAAGCACGATCTGCCAAAGGTCGGGTTAACCCCTCCTTTTCGAAAAAAGGAGGAAGACGCTTACACAAAGGCGCATTTAGCGAAGTCGGAGGAGGCACTTGCTGTTTCATGCCCACCGTGCATCACATTCCGAGAAGAAGATTCACAATTGGGGACGAAGAATCACAACCGTTATTCATCTCCGGCTACATCAGAGATCACAAAATCAACCGCATCCTCGTCGACTGCGGATCTGCAGTCAACATTCTGCCCATTCGTACGATGAAGAATATTGGTCTCTCTGCCAGCGACCTCTCCCCAAGCTCTCTTCTCATCCAAGGTTTCAACCAGGAGGGCCAGAGAACACTCGGCATGACGAACCTCAAGCTGCACATCGGGGACATGGTAGCCGACACTCCCCTTCAAGTCATCGACTCCAGGACGTCTTACAGCCTACTCCTGGGTCGACCGTGGCTTCATTCAAACGGAGTCGTGCCATCCACACTTCACCAATGCTTCAAGTATTGGGAAAACGGCGAGCAGAAGACGGTGTATGCCGACGAAAGCCCATTCCCAGAAGCAGAGGCATCGTTTGTAGACGCTAAGTTCTATCTGACGACTAGGCCGACAGTTAAATTGTCACCAAAGTTGAATCAGGCAGCAAATGCCAAGAGCACTCCGACGCAGGCTGCATCATCCAAACAACTGACGCAGGATGCAACACTCAAACAGTCGTCGCAGCCCGCGAAACCACAGACTTCGATGCAAGTTGCATCTCCTAAACAGATCACGACGCAGGTCGTATCTCCAAAGCAGCCGGCGAACAACAGCCCGTCGGCACATGGCCGTAAACCGGCCACAGTCGCGCCTACACCAAATCAGCGCAACATACCCATCTTGCAATACATTCCACAGTCGCAAAGGAAGAAAGGAGAAGCTCCCCTAGTCGCCTGCAACAAAATCCAGCCAACCCCTTTGCCAAAAAAAGTTACGCTTCCTCTGCCAAAATTGGAGGAACGAAGTATCGTGAATCAGTTGCCGAGCCAACAGCAGTTGCCGTCTACACGCTCAAATGAAGGCTTCGACCAACGCCTACCAGGTTGATGGCCGAGCGGGGGGCAATCTTACAAAAAGACGAGATTCATGCAAAACCTCCTGTGACCTTACCCGTCTTCACTCCAGAGCAGGAGAAATTGAAGAATGAAAGGCATCGCATCAGTCAAGGTCGCCTGGGCCTCGGCTACGAGAGACCAAAACCAATTAAGATCTATACAGCCCAAACAAAGCCGGTCAAGATAACCAAAAAGTCATCGGTAGATGTGCACCAAGTCTCAGTTGGCCAAATCCCAACCAAGAAATAAAATACTTCAAAGCCGGTAATTATTTACACCAAAGCCGCCATCAATCGAAGCCGGCCAAAGAACGACGGCGGTCTAGTCGTCATCTACACGATGAAGGCAGCCATTGCACGAGCTCGTGCCTACGACTCAGCCACAATGAATCACATTTCCATCATCGACGAGGAACAAGAGGATGAGGAATTCGAAGAAGGAGGCCAGTCGACGGTCGACGAATTAAAGAAAGTCAACTTGGGTACCATAGAAGACCCCCGGGCAACATTCCTCTGTGCATTGCTGACGGCTGAAGAAGAAGCTGAATATATGGCGTTACTCCATGAATACCGAGACATCTTCGCCTAGAACTACATGGAGATGCCAGGTCTCAACCCGAAAGTGGCAGTCCATAAATTGGCGGTTCATCCCTCTGTTCGACCAGTCAAGCAGTCGCAACGACGGTTCCGAGCAGAACTTGTGCCAGAAATTGAAAAGGAGGTCGACAAGTTAATCGCGACAAATTTCATCAGGGAGGTGAAGTACCCGTCCTGGATTGCAAACATCGTCCTAGTCAAGAAGAAGACTGGCCAAATCCGGGTCTACGTTGACTTTCGCGACCTGAATAAGGCGTGCCCGAAGGACGTCTTCCCTCTGCCAATTACCGAGCTCATGGTCGATGCGACAGCAGGTCACGAGGCTCTATCTTTCATGGACGGGTCTTCCGGCTACAATCAAATTTGGATGGACCCAAAAGATGAAGAGCTCACTGCATTTCGCACTCCTAAAGGCATTTTCTGCTACAAAATGATGCCGTTCGGACTCAAGAATGCCGGCGCGACATACCAGCGAGCAATGCAGAATATCTTCGACGATTTCCTCTATAAACGAGTCGAATGCTACGTCGACGACTTGGTGGTGAAAACAAAGCAAAGAGCCGACCATCTTCTCGACCTCTGGGTAGTGTTCGAGCGACTGCGATGGTTTCAGCTCAAAATGAATCTGTTGAAGTGTGCTTTCGGCGTCACCTCAGGCAAATTCTTGGGGTTCATCGTCCATCACAGAGGAATCGAAATTGACCAGTCGAAAATCGACGCCATTCAAAAGATGCTCGAGCCCAGAAACGTTTCTGAGCTTAAAAGCTTCCAAGGACACCTGGCGTACATCCGACGTTTCATTTCAAACCTTGCAGGGAGATGCCAGCCTTTCAGTCGTCTGCTAAAGAAAGGTACACTGTTTGAGTGGGATGAGTCATGCAGAAACGCCTTCAACAATATAAAGACGTACCTCACAAAACCGCTTGTGCTCGTTGCTCCAATAGTCAACAAACCGCTGCTGCTATACATCGTAGCACAAGAAAAATCGGTGGACGCTCTCTTGGCCCAATGTGATGAGGACAACAAAGAACGTTCTCTGTATTATCTCAGCCGAACACTAGTGGGCGCCGAGCTCAACTATACACCGATCGAGAAGACCTGCCTGGCTCTCATCTTTGCAGTTCAAAAGCGTCAGCACTACCTCCTGGCGCATTCGACGAATCTCATCTCGCGAGCTGATCCGCTGAAATATATCATGTCGCGGACAATTCTCTCTGGCCGACTGGCTAAGTGGGCTCTGCTCCTATCAGAATTCGAGATCAACTTCGTTCCGCAACGAGCAATTAAAGGGGAAGCATTGGCCAATTTCTTGACCAACCACCTAGTACCGGCCGAATGGGAGTTAACAGAAGAATTCCCAGATGAGGAAATATTCCTGGTCGAAGTACTTCCCCCTTGGGAGATGTACTTTGATGGCGCCGCACGAAGAAATGGAGCTAGCGCCGCACGAAGAAATGGAGCTGGCGCCGGAGTCTTGTTCGTCTCACCCAAGAAAGATCTGCTGCCATACTCATTCGTGCTCACCCAGATTTGCTCGAATAATGAAGCAGAATACCAATCTCTATTACTCGGGCTCAGCATAGCGGTCAAAATGCTGTTGCCGCAGTTACACATCCACGGCGACTCGGCTCTGGTCATCAAGCAGCTTATTGGAGAGTTCGAAGTAAAGAAACTTGAACTCGAACCACTCTGGAGGCATGCCGGTGAACTTATGGCCCAAATCCCGGAAGCTTCACTCTACCATGTCCCTCGCTCCGAGAATGGGCCAGCCGACGCATTAGCTAGCATCGCAGCCAGTCTGGCACAATTCGACCAACGACCAAGCCAAATTCCCATTTGCGAGCGATGGGTAATCCCTCCACCGGCCGAAGAAGAAACAGAAGAAGAGCAAACAGAAGAAATAGAAGAGTCTCTACCTATCTCGGCCAGCCAAAATCAAACCGAAGATTGGAGAGAAGCTATCACAAACTTCCTTCGTCACGGCACACTACCGGTCGATTTGAGAGAGCGAGTCCAAATCCGCAGAGCAGCTCTGAAGTATGTCTTCATCAATGACGTACTTTACCGACGGTCATATGAAGGTCTGCTCCTTCGCTGCTTGTCCAAAGAAGAAGGGTCACAAGTGTTGAAAGAGATACACAGTGGAATCTGCGGCGCACATCAAGCTGGTCCGAAGCTTCACTTGCAAGTCAAACGACTGGGTTACTATTGGCCGACTATGCTCAGAGATGCCATCGAAATGGCTCGAACTTGCAAACAGTGCCAAATCCATGCCGACTACATACATCAAGCACCAGAACCACTACACCCAACAGTCGCATCATGGCCGTTCGAAGCTTGGGGGATGGACATCATTGGTTCCATCAGTCCCAAATCCGACTCCGACCGGCAATACATCTTGGCCGCCACCCACTACTTCTCGAAATGGGCAGAAGCTGCTGCTTACCGAGAAGTGAAAGCTGTCACCGTCGTCGACTTCATTCGAACTCAAATCATCTATCGATATGGAGTCCCTCGATACATAATGAGAGACAACGGCACACCATTCAAAAACAAAGTCATGGACCGCTTCTGCGAGAAATTTCGCATATAGCAGCGGACCTCTACGGCTTACAATCCGGCAGCCAACGGACTTGCAGAAGCTTTCAACAAAATACTCTGCAAAATCCTAAAGAAGACCATCGGCACCAACAAAAAGAGTTGGGAGGAGAAATTGCCCGAAGCGTTATGGGCATATAGAACGTCGATTCGGACACCGACCCAATCAACCCCATTCTCACTGGTCTACGGTGCTGAAGCAGTGCTTCCCCTCGAAGTACAACTACGTTCCTTACGCATAGCAATGAGAGAAGGGCTAACGACGGAGGAATGCGCCCAACTGCGACTCGCAGAACTTGAGTCTCTCAATGAACAACGACTCGAGGCACAAGAACGTCTCGAGTGCTATCAATCCCGCATGTCCAGAGCCTTCAACAAAAAGGTACGACTCAGGTCATTCCCGAAGGGCGATCTCGTGCTCGCAGTAAGACGGCCGATGCTCTTCACCAGCAAAACCGGGGGCAAATTTGCGCCAAAGTGGGAAGGACCTTACGTGGTACAGGAGGCCTATACCAACGACGTCTACAAGCTCATCACTGCAAATGGGTCGGAGCTGCCAATCACGAACGGTAAATTTCTCAAACGATTTTACCCATTAAAAGGGCAGCGGAAAAAAAAAAGTGAGAAAAAGACAAGTAGTCGAATAAAAGAGAGTATTTCTCATAAAAAAAAAAAATCAAATGGGAATATTCTCAGCCTCACAACAAAAAAAGACGAGGCAACAAAAAATATATAAACAAAATAAAAAAGAAGAGAAATGATATCACAGTTGTGGAAGCTCAAAATCGGTAAGTCGCCCCTTCAGTCGGAGCACTTCTGCCTGGGCGTCAGACATTTCTTGTTCTTCCTGTTAGGTGAAGGTAGGCCGAGCTCAAACCTCAGCCAAGCGTCGACGAATGGTGGCAGCCTCTTCATCTTTTGCATCAAGCTGTCTCTTATCAGTCGCAAGTTGTGCATCCAAAGTGTCAAGGCGAGCTGAAACCAGAGCGAGTTGTTCGTAAAGTCGCTTTTGTTCTTCTTTGGCAGCCTTTCGAGCCATCTGATTCTGGGCGACACTAGCAGACATTTGGTCACGACTGTTGGCCACACGTCGCTCAGCTTGTGTAAGCTCAGCCTCTGCGACTCGGCGTTCTTCTAAATTGAGCTTCCCCTCCAGCGAACAGCGTAGATGCTGCAGTCGAGCAGCCCCGGACGCAAACTCCTCAACCCAATGCTCTAATATAGAGGTATCAATACCTACCTCAGCTAGTTTCTCAAGGCAAACGTAGGTATCCTCCACCAATTCGGGTGAACCCGGATCGCTGGCCGGCAAAAGGTCTGCCTGGACGAAGTCCTTCCACAACCCCAAAGCCGCCTTCTGAAGCTTCAGGTTGGTTCTCGCTGACGGACGCCTCGAGGACCCCTGCAGAAACAGAGGCTATGAGTTCGATAAAGGGGGAAAGACAAAAAAAAAAAATGTATACGGGAAGGAGAAAAGAAATCGAGACCTACCAATAGAGGCTTCGAAGAGGTCGAAGGCTCACTACCGAGTGGATGGATGGCTGACGATGGCTCTCCACAGTTCAAAGGCACAGACATAATCGGAGGCTGAGCCACTGCGACCGGAGTTGCTGGAATAGGGCCGAGGAACCGGGGGGGCATCACACTGAATTCTACCACCGGCTACTTGGGTTATACCGGGTGGTGCGACTCGTCTCTGATTACCTCTGTCCCCGCACGGAGCAATGCGTCGGCCGGCAACCACCGTCGCATGACCCTTGACAGTTCCATCGTCATGATCAGCGGTAGATGACATGGGGAGGTCCACACGGAATCGTACCCTGGCAAGATCTACCAAAGAGACATGATCCTCCTCGTCCAGCATCAAGTGTTGAGGGAGCTCCAGTCCAGAAAGGTCCAAAGGCTCGTCTAGGGTCGAATCAAGCCAGTTTTCCTGCGGGTCAATCAACTGAGCTTCTCCTCTAGTAGTCCCCTGAGACAGACCTGGTAGAGGAAGAGGAACCGAAATTGCCAAGGATTCGGGTGGTTCCAGCAGAAGAACTGAAGTGGCAGGGACATCAGACAAATCCTCGGACGGCTTGGAAACACCACTTCGGATACGCTTGAGGAATGGTGGAGGAGTGAAAATCGGAGGCTGGATGGGTGACTTCCGCTTGGCTGGAGCTTTCTTCTTCTTCTCCTTCAAGGCTGGAACTGAAGGCGCCGGCAAATCAAGGACCGCTGATTTAGTCTCGTCCCTCGGCATTGACGGTTCCTTCAGTACTATACCCTTCGCCTTCGAAACCGGTAATTCGTCCGTCGCTACTTTCGGTCGCGGCTGCTTGGCCTTTGCTTTGCCCTTCTTGGCCTTGGTGGAGGCCAGCTTATCAGGACGTGGACGAAGAGCCATTCGACCATGATCTGCTGCGTCGTCATCACTCTGAGCTCGTAGCAGTTTGGACTAGGACGTAGGCGCGCCAACCCGAGTAAGGCATTTCCACTCGTGCTAAAAAAAAAGAGGAGAGGAAAACATCAACAACAAGAAAGAGAAACCGAAGAGAAAGAAACAAAAGCTCACATACCTCAAAGATAGGGGATACGTGCTCAAGCCACGATTCCCTAAAAGTCAGAGTGACGCTAGGATCCACGTCAACACCCATGAAGACCGGTACTTCCACGTGACCAAAAGGCCTTACGACGCTAATTCTCCAGAACTCCAAAAGGGTTGAAGGAGAGTCTGCCCTGCGCTGGTAAAAAATGAGCAAACCATGTAGATCTTGGCAAAAGCCAAACTGCCGAGTAAACCTGTGCGGACTGTAAGGCTCTATCGCCAGGGTGTCGCGCTGCCGATACACCAAAAGAGTCGATCGAACATACAGAAAGTACTCTGACTCGACGGAAGACGCCATCTGACCTCTCGCGTCGAGAAGAATGCCGAAGGAAGAGCTTCAGCAGAATACCAGGTCTTGATCAATTCCTCCAAAATAGTGCACGAAGCTTCAATCGGAGTAAAATGTCGGACGAGCTCCGATTCGATAAACCAACATGAGAGGACGAGCAGAGCCTTCGCTAGGATCTGCACCATGAGTATCAAACGTTGTGCCAACCAGACACAAAGGAACGGCCAAGCTATTCGGCCGGAGAGAAGACGTTGAGACTCCGATAAAGATGTGACAGCGCTGCCCCAGCCAAGCCCACTTTAGTTCCGCTCGCCAGAAAACACGTCATCTTGAAGGTGTCAGGTCGCATAGCAAAACCCGACATAGGGATGACACAATGACATAGCCAAAGCGCCAGATATGCTGCTAAATATACCTCGTCTGCAAGGGCCTCAGGTACACAAAGCTCAATAAGAGTCTGGTTCTCAATAGGTGAGCGATCTCTACCTCGAGGTTCCACCATCTTGCCGCAATCGACCAAAGGGTCAGAGGAAGGAACGACCCCCTCCTCGGTGCAAAACCAGAAAGATGTCCAATCCGAAAAAGATATGGCAGGACCCTTCTTGTCCCCCAGGTTGCGACGACAGCAAATCCGGTAAAATGCCAGCAGTAGATATGGTACACTCTCTGGCAACGGCAAAGCTCGGACGACAGTAAAGTCAGCCACCGTCGGCACCACCTCATCATAAATCGACCCCAAAATGGGCAGTCCGCAAAGGTGATGTAGATCCCATAAAGAAATTGAAAACTCCCCACCTCGAGTGAAAATTGTGTTCGTCGACGGGCACCATAGTTCCAAGAAAGCATGGATCACGTGAGTAGAACACTGATAAGTGAAACCCGAAGCGCGGATTGCAGACAATATGCTCAGCCTGACCAAGATCTCCTGGACGAAAATACGAACAATAGTGCAAGTCCATTCGAAGTAAAAAGGCACGTATGCGGGAAAAGGAACTGGTGGTGCAGGGTGTGAATCGTCCCAAGTGCCGAACCGAGTGCTATGAATTGATAGCTCGAGAGTTGTGTATGCGGCTAACTTATGCAGAGGGCTCAACAGAACGTTCCCCCTAGCCTGAAGCGAAGTAAACGCTGCTTTTCGCAGAAGGTAACAAAGCTGGTCGTCCTCGACCACTGGACGGCTCCATAAATCATGCATACTCTTGGGTGTAGGTGCAGATGCGGATTGACCACCAAAGACAGACTCGCCATGAGGTAATAACAACGACTTCTCTTGCCCGATTGAGTCTCTAATTCGCAGCAGCGCCCGCTGACACCGCCGTCGGACGTAACGAGACATCCGAGAGGGTCAGACCAAGAAGGGAGACTGAAGCTGACGTAGTAGACATCTGCGACAAAGTAAAACAAGTACTTCAATCCGCCTCTCCCTCAATTCAAAAAAAAAAAAAATCCCCCTACGACCAAAAGCAGAGTCGCAGATAAAAAAAAAAAAAGGGGAACCCGCGACACAAAAAAAAAAAAAAAAAAAAGTCGCAAAAAAAAAAAGGGGCGACAAAAAGAACCAGTCGCCGATCAAAAAAGAGAAAATGGAGAAAAAAAAAAAAAAGAGTGGGCAAACCGAAGAGGTATACCAACCCTCTTCGACCAACCAAGCGAGAAGCAAATCTCGCGCCCGGCGACCGAGCTGAGCACGATCAAAATGGAGCTATTTCACCCGACAATCAAGCTGGACGAAATCTATCTCCAAACTCGCAGCCAACTACAAAACTGGCTGGAGTTAATCTCAACACCCGGCGACCGAGCCGGGTGCGACCAAAACAACAACAATTGTTCTCGGCGACCCAAACCGAGAACAGTCTCAAAGTCTCGCGCACAGTAACCAAGCCTAGCACGACCGAAGCATGCAGCCTCGCGGCCACCAAACCGGAGGCGAACAAATCGAATTCCCCAGTGCCCGGCAAACAATTTGGACACAGCCAAACAGAGGATTCAGCATCTGGCGACAGAGCCGGACGCCGTACATTCGAGCCCAGTGCCGGACGACCGAGTTGGACAGAAAACGAATGCTACGAAACAACAAGCAAGTGCCCGCAAACCGAGCCAAGCACGCTCAAAGTCTGCGCCAACAACAAAACAAACGCTAAAAAAAAATGCGAGAACACTACCCGACGACCGAAGTCGGTGCTGTACTATTAAACTCCCCGCGGCCGGTGGACCGAGCCGGACGCGAGCCAACGAACAACGTGACGCGAACCCCTCTTCAAAAAAAAAAAAGATGCGACAAAAAGAAACAAATAAATAACAAAAAGAAGCAAGCGACAAAAAGTAGTTGTTGCAAAAGAAAAAAAATGCAGCGACAAAAAGAAACAGTAGCAAAAGAAAAAAAAATGCAGCGACAAAAAGAAACAGTCGCAAAAGAAAAGAAGTGGTTGACGACCAAACCAGAGCCGACCACTCAGCAGCTCGCAACAGTTCGCACCCGGCTCGGTCGTCGGGTGCGCCGATGCAGGAAGTCAGCCTTCTGGCGACCTGGCCAAGCTCAGCCGAACCAAAACCCCGGCACTCGGTGACCAAAATAAAAGTCTAACCTCCCGGCGACCGAGCCGGCCAAGTTTAAAACGAAAACTGCAACACCCGGTGATCGAACCGTGTGCCGCGCAGCAAATTCCTGCAACTGGCAACCAACCCGGACGCAGCCAACATAACCAGGTATGTAACTCGCCTCGGACAAAAAAAAAAGCGGCGACAAAAGAAGCGGTCGCCAAACAAAAAAAAAGGCTGCGACAAAAAGAAGCCGTCGCCAAAAAAAGAGCTACGACAAAAAGTAGTCGTGAAGTGAAACAGAAAGAGGCTCAACTCAACTCGCACTCGGCAACCCTTGCCGGCTGCGACCTCAAAACAACTCGCATTAGCAACCAACTCTGGTCGACTGCGACCAGACTGCTAATTGCACCCGGCGTCCAAAACAGGTGTGCTAGCGCAGACATACTGCCTCCTGGGGACCAAGCCGGATCAACCCACAGAAATTTTAGCACCTGGCGACAATGCCCGGTGCGACCCAAATCAACCCCTGCAATTCGTAACAGAGCCAGGCGCCACACAAACTCACAACGTTTGGCACAAAAGCTGTCAGTTTTGTCACATAGACAAATTGACAAACACTTAGAGTGCAAGAAAGAGAGAAAAAAAAATAAAAAAAGGGGGATATTCGAAAAAAAAAAAGAGAACAACTCGTGAAAAAAAAAGAGAGAAAATGAGAGATTGAGGGAGGAGTCGAAAATGAGAGGAGAGGAAAAGAAGAAGGAAAAAGAAGAGAGAAGAAAAAAAAAAAAAAAGGGAATTCTGGCTGACTCGAACTCAATCCGAGGCTACCAGGATAAAAATTTCTTTACAGTACCTTTGAATTGGATTCGCAGAGAACTCTGACACAAGCCGGGGGCTCAGAGAAGATAGCAGACGACCAACGTGCAGCCTCCCAAAGTCGCAGACAAGAACAGTCAGTTCGAAGACTGTCTCCCAGAGCAAAGTCGCAGACAGAGTGTAGACTGACAGAAAACGTCAAACCACAGACAGTATCAAATCGTGGACTGACAAAAAGAGGTAGGTCGCAGACAGTCAAGAAGAAAAAGAGGATTTTTTTTTAGAGCAAGTTCACAGAAGAAATTAAGGGAAGTCAATGAGTTCCTCTGTTATGAGAATTAATTGACAAAAGTTAACTGGGAAGAGAATTAGGGCGGGGCCCACGTCCCTTAATTGAGGAGGCACGACTTGGGGAAAACCCTAAGTCAGCGCCAACCCAATTAGGGCGGGACAAACACTCCCTGACTAAGGAGGCACAACGTGGGAAAATCCTAGGTCAGCGCCAACCCTGTTAGGGTGGGGCCCACCGCAATACTTATCTTCTTCTGCGATGGAGCAACTCTGCCGGGCCGGCTTGCTGCTCAGCCGAAGTCACCATCAAGGGGGCCCACTTGCTTTCTCCTCCCTTCCTCCCCAGAGACTGAGCAACTCTCTGGCCGGGGGAGACTGTTCTTTGAGTCCACATCCTGGGAGGGACCCACTTGTTGCCTCCCTTTCTTCCCTCATGGCCTCCATTCTCACTGGGGAGATCGTTCTTGAGTCAAAGGCCACCATCAATTGCCGCCTCCTTCTTCTTATATTGCTCCCATTTTGTTAGCCGAAAGCTGTTCTTGGCGAGTCCGCCGCACGGTTTGGCCCATCGGCGCCTCCCCTCTCTTCTTCTTATTTGCCTCCATTCTGTCGCTGGCCGGGACTGAGGGTCGTTGAGGTGGTTACCCGGAGCGGCCCACTTGCCGCCTTCCCCTTCTTCCCCTTGGGATTCCAGGTCGGACTCATTTCTTTGAGGTCAACGCCCATTTAGGGGATGGCGGCCCTCCCTTCTTCCCTATTTGCCTCCCTTCTTCCCTATATTGCCTCCTTTTTCTCCCCTGTCTGAGTCATTTGGTCAATCCACGTTAGGGAGTGAGGGCCCATGTGGCCGCCTCCCCCTTCTTCCCACACGGTCCATTTTGCCAAAGGGACTCACTGATGAGTCCACATGCTATGGGGCTGGCCCCCTGCCTGCTTCCTTCCTCTCTTGGGAGGAACTCTTCTGGCAGAGGGAGGAGTCGTTACATCGAGTCGGTCTGTCATTCTTGAGTCCATTCCATGACCCGAGGCCCACTGACATTGCCTCCCCTTCTTCTGCCCTCCATTCCCCAAAGCCTGAGAGGCTCAGCGATGAGTCGGCCCACATAGGGCGGGGCCCACGATGCTGCCTCCCTTCCTCTCCTGCGGAGGAGCAACTCTGACGCAGCAAGAGCTCGCTGATGTGTCAGCAGCACGCAGGGCGGGGCCCATGGCGCTGCCTCCCCTTCTCCCCTGCGTTGCCTCCTTTCCTCCTGTGCAGAATTAATTCTGCCGAAGCAGAAGTCGCCCAAGATGAGTCAGCGCCACGCAGTCTCCCCTCTAGTGTAGACCAATTCTGCTGAAGCAGAATTTCACCAGATGAGTCAGCGCCATGCAATGTGGAGTTCACTGCGCAGTCTCTCTCTTCTCCGGCGTTAAAGCAAAGCTGCTGAAACTGCAGCTCTCACCAGTGCGACGCACACATAGTCGCCGAGTGACACCTCTTCCCCGGCGCGACATCCAAAGTCGCCGAGGTTTGCAGAAGTTCGCAAAATCTATCGCGTCGGCCTTCTCCGAGGTTTCAAAACAACTTTCTACAATACTCAAAGCAGACCGTAGCCAGCAGCTCAACCCCAATTCGTCGTTGTTGCTCAAACCTGGGCGACATCTCTGCTCAGGTATTCATCATCTCTCTATACCGTACATACTCCACATATATGCGTATACAAAAAAAAAACAAACAGCTCTAAAACAGCAAGATAGCCAAAAAAAAAAAAAAAAAAAAAAAAAAAAAATACATACAAAGTGTAATGAAAAATATACACAACGTCCTAAAAAAAAAGAGAGGATAGAAGAGCATACACGTACAAAAAAGATAAACGATCCTAAAAGAGTAAGAGGATCAACAAAAAAAAAAAAAAAAAAAGTGTGTGCGTTTGTTCGTTCATCTTTACTTTCGAAACTTGATCGTTTTCTCCAAAACGAACAAGTCTCGAAGGGGGCAATCTGTATGCACCAAAATGTGTATGACCCAAATTCAACAAGTCCAGGAGTCCACTAATCCAACAAACAAGGTTCGTGGACATTCCTCGACGATTCACAAGGTCATCCGACCGCGACCCATCGCCAGAGCCATCCGTCTCGCCCGCGATCGTCAACACAAATCATCGTCCGGTCAAGAATGACTTCGGAAGTCATCATCCGGTCAAGCAACAACTCAGGCGAGTCATCATCCGACAATTACAACTCAATGAGTCATCGCCACATCAGCATGAGTTAGCATACAGTCATCCACTTCAAACGTAAAGAGAAAAACCCAGAAAAGAGGCCACGATCCTCATTCAAGGGATCTCAACAGAAGAGCTCCTGGTCCTCCTCCCATCTCAACTACAGCAGCAGAAAGGGGATTGTGATCCCCTTTCTTAGGCAAAATTCCTCAACAACTACAAAGATTGGCTACAAAAGGCCAGAAGTTCCCTGTCCCAGGGGTTGGAAAATTTATAGATCGACAGCCTTCTTGCGGAGAAGAAAATACACTCGCGGAAGCGCTGAAACTAGAGAAGTTCAGCACTCGCGGTTCGTCGCTCTATAGTTCGACCAGAAACACTTCTACACCGTCGCCGACAACGCCACAAGTCGACACACGCGGAGCACAAATACCTCCGTCCGACCGACAAAACCCACACCAGATCGTGTACACCCGTTTCTATAACTCGAAGTCTCAACAACGACCTCGCAAGAGGCAAAACTTCAACAAAATTGTAACGGAGAACAAATCAGAGGAAGTTAAGGAGAGTGAACTCGCTTTTTCCTGACTCACACACCCAGTAAACATAAATTTATTCTAAAGTAATTGAAATATTCTCTAAGTCGCGTCTCTTCACGGACAGACGGATTTTCGGTGAAACAATATTTTTTAACGTTTAATACTTTCTTTATTTATTTTTTTCGTGCGTAGCACGAGCTTTTTCTTAGTTTTATTGATAACGGTAATGGATATCCACCCCGACCCCCCCCCTTAGACCCCCCCCCTCCCCCCCTCCCCCCTTCCGACTCCCCCTCCCGATTTCCCCCTTTGATCTTCATTCCCATTCCCCTCTGATTCCTCCCGATTTTCCTTTCTCGATTCCCAGCTTGATTTCCTTGATTTTGATTTCCTGACCTCTCCCCGTTTCCCTTGATTTTCCCAGGACTTCCTCCCGTATTCCCCTCTTGATCATCCCTTTCCTTGATTTTCCTCGATTTTCCATGATTTCCTGATTTTTCCCGATTTTCTTGATTTTCCTCTGGGCTTCCTGATTTCTCCCGATTTTCCCGATTTTCCCTTTCCTCCCGATTTCCTCCCAGGCTTCCTCCGATTTTGATTTGATTCCTCCCGGCCCTCGGGCTCCTCCCGATTTCCCTCCTGATTTCTCTGTTCCTTGATTTCCCTCCCGATTTCTCCCATTCCCTCCCCTCCTTCCTCCTCCCGACTTCCCCTCCCGATTCCCCTCCCGATTTCCCCTCCCGATTCCCCTTGACTTCCCCTCCCGACTTCCCCTCCCGACTCCCCCTCCCAAATCTCCCTCCCGACACCCCCTACCGACTCCCCTTACCGAATCCCCTCCCGACTCCTCTTCCCACTTGGAATCGGAACTGAAGAAAGACCAAAATTAATCGTTATCCGTAGCGTCTCCTTCGCTCTCTCCTCCTTCACGGCAACGGATTCGTTCTCCCGGTATGCTTCTGTAAATTTTTGTTTGGTTGTTATTCAGCTTTTGTACGACGGTTTGAAATTCTGTCTCGTTATAGCTTCTTCCCCCTTCCGGACACCGTTTTGTTGATTTAAAGAGAGAGTAGCTTCTTCCCCCTTCTGTCTCGTTACATGATAGATTTGCCTCAGCCCTCAACTGTCTCTCTCTATCTTACAAACCAACTGCAGTCGTGTTGAATTGTTCTGATAATGGTGCTACTGTTTGCAACAGTTACCATTTAAATTTCTCAGACATTGCTTATGTTCCTCTGTTAATTGCTAATGAAATGTAACTTGTCATTCCCTTGTTTTTTGTTGGTGCCTTTTTATGTCACTTTTATCAAGTAATGTTAAGTTGGTTTTACTTATAACTATTGTCTTCTCAGTTGTTTCTGTGGGTACTAAGTACTTCTCAAGAAGTGCCCTTATGACGAGCTGTGCTTTACGCACTGGTTTTTAGGGTTTTTCCAAAGCCAATTTATTTTAACTTTGTTGTGATTTGACTAGAGTCTACGAGGTAATTTCCTTTTTTCTCTTGCATTCTTATTGTTCAGAGAGAACTATCTAGCAGGTGCTGGCCTTTGGTGAGAAATAGCAAAAGTGGTTGGTATTGCTTGAGAGGCATTTCACATCATCAGTTTATGGGTATGGGTGATCTTCTGGTGGTCATCAGTTTATTGTGCATATCACCAGTTAGTATCAGAATTCTATATTTTATCATGACAACTACTTTATGTGTTCTTCCTAGTAATTTCATTTGCTTTTGAAAAAATGTTATAGTCGTCAATGGATTAAAGAATGGGTTCTTCCTTCAAGCCCAGGTGGAAAGGATGAAAATGAATTTGATGCTTTTTGTATTTGTGCATTCAGATCCTTATTAGTTACAATTCAGTCGACATAAAGCAGAATTAGTCAAACGAATGAAGTGGGCATAACCTTAGATTCAGCAAGCTGTATGAAAAAGCAGAGGGTAACCATGCTTAGGTCCTCCCTTGTACAATGTACATCTTCTCCTAACTCTCCCGTGTCATTCTGGTTTGTTCCAGTTATGGAATCCTCTTTGGTAAAACTCTTTTTGTTGATTTAATTTTTCAGTTTCCAACCTGATTTGTTGAAAGAATAGATACTTTGGACAGGGGTAGGCATCAGTACGATTTGTGAGACCCTACAAGGTGATTTTTTAGTGTTAAATTTTCTCTCTAGGTTTTTCTCTCTTTCTCTCTCTAGGTTTTGCTCTCTTTCTCTTTCTAGGTTTTGCTCTCTTTTTCTCTCTAGGTTTTGCTCTCTTTCTCTCTCTAGGTTTTGCTCTCTCTAAGTTTTTCTCTCTTTCTCTCTCTAGGTTTTTCTCTCTTTCTCTCTAGGTTTTGCTCTCTTTCTCTCTAGGTTTTGCTCTCTTTCTCTCTCTTGGTTTTGCTCTCTTTCTCTCTCTTGGTCTTGCTCTCTCTTGGTCTGGTCTTTTCTGGGTCTTTTGCTCTTTCTCTCTTGGTCTTGCTCTCTTTCTCTCTCTTGGTCTTGCTCTTTTCTCTCTTCTTTGCTCTCTTTCTCTCTAGGTCTTGCTCTCTTTCTCTGGGTCTTGGTCTTTTTCTCTCTCTCTTGGTCTTTTTCTCTCTCTGGGTCTTGCTCTCTTTTCTCTTTGGATCTTGCTCTCTTTCTCTGGGTCTTGGTCTCTTTTCTCTCTCTGGGTCTTGCTCTCTTTTTCTCTCTCTGGGTCTTGCTCTCTTTCTCTCTTTGGGTCTTGCTCTCTTTCTCTCTCTTGGGTTTTTTCTCTCTTTCTCTATAGGTTTTTTCTCTCTTTTTCTCTCTCTGGGTTTTCTACTCTTTTTTTTCTCTCTGGGTTTTCTCTCTTTCTCTCTCTCTGGGTTTGTCTCTTTTTCTCTCTCTCTGGTTTGTCTCTCTTTCTCTCTCTATGTTTGTCTCTCTTTCTCTCTATGTTTGTCTCTCTTTTTCTCTATGTTTGTCTCTCTTTCTCTCTCTATGTTTGTCTCTTTTCTCTCTCTATGTTTGTCTCTCTTTCTCTCTCTATGTTTGTCTCTCTTTCTCTCTCTATGTTTGTCTCTCTTTCTCTCTCTATGTTTGTCTCTCTTTCTCTCTCAATGTTTCTCTCTTTCTCTCTCTAGGTTTGTCTCTCTTTCTCTCTCTGTTTTTCTCTCTTTATCTCTCTAGGTTTTCTCTCTCTCTCTCTAGGTTTTCTCTAGGTTTTTTGTTAATTTTTTAATTTAATTATGATTTTTTTATAATTTTTATTAAAATTTAATTTTAATTTTAACCGGTTCTTTTCTTAACGGATCTCATGCTTATTGGATTCTTATTGGATATCCGATAAGAGTCCAATATGCTTATTGGATTGGTAATGGAGATCCAATAACAAAATTATTGATTTGATTTGATTTGGATATTGAATATATCCAAATCATTGCCACCCCTATTTTAAATGTTAATGTTCTTAAAAATTATATAACAGAAATATTATGGGAGTTTTTTCTATTTAGTTCAACTACTGGTCAAAACTAATATAACTGGGTTTGACTAAAACTGGCCATATTACCAATTCATCAAACGGTTTGGTTTTTAAGATATTAACATGATTAATAGTTAATTAAATTAGATTAGACCTTAGAACTTTGAAATTGGAAGCATATGGTCTAAATCTGAAGACCAAGCCCCAGCCAGTTAGGTCGTAATCTTCTTTTTCCGTATTTTATACAAATTTATCAGAATTTAGGATTATATGACCTTGATCTTTATTTTATTACTTCTTGGATGAGAATCCCCTGATTAAGTTGCTTAGAAATTAGAGGTATAAAGTTTAGAAGTTAGAACAGTCGAAAATTGGGAATAGAAATGAAATCGGATTAAAAAAAATGTATAAATGTCGAATCTGATTATCTGAGGAATTATATAATTTACAGCATACACTAAAAAGGGGAAAAACAAATCGACAAACGATTGTTCTCATGCTGCCAAGGAGCAGGAGCCTTGGACAGTCAGATTCTCCGTTGCTGGATATGGCGTTCGTGTTTGAAAACCGTTTTGCAGTTTGTAGGAGGCATGTCCCTCCACTGGAACAAACCTAGCCTGTTGCTGTCATTACACGAAGTATCTATTTATTGGTACATACACTTAAATCAATTTTTTCTCTCAATTTTGAGGAAGAAAACAGAGAAAATCGAGGATGCAAAAGACCATTTTTTAATTTCTCGTGTTATTGAAATATAGAAATATTACAGTACTACGTGTTTCTTGCATCTCTTGGAAAGGTCGATCATTATTTATACGACATTTCATGATATTTTCATCGAGCTCGTTGAAGTTCAATCCTTGCTTCGTCAAAAATGTGTCGTCTACTGCAATATCTGGTGTCACGATCTTGACAGTCGCATATACACTTAAAATCGTGATTTTGGTAACTGCCATCCTGGTTATGTTAACTTCTCTGCTTTCCTGAATGTATTTTCATGAGAATCTCGACTTTGTGGATCACGTTCACTTCAAAATGGTCCTTATGCCGTAATCTGTGTGCATCACTCTAATTTTCTCCGAAGTTTCGTGATGTTGGCTTTGTTCAGCTTATTCGGAGAGCTAATCAGCATTGTTTATGACTGGATTGGGCCTCTCTGATGTTGGTTTTGTTCTTACTGTCTAATGTGGGTTGCCCTTAGTGTTTTGAGTGTTGATTATGAAAAAAAAAAGTGCTATTTCTTGTACTCCATGTCTCTCTGCCTACTTTTTGAGGCATGGTTAGTATGGTATGTTACATTGGGCAATGTACTTGTCATATTTAGCTTTCATGTTATCTTTGTCCATTGCAGTTAATCAGCCTCCTCATTTCTGATGGCTATGTTGAAGGAAACGCTTCAAGCTGTGAATCCAACCATGGTCATCTGAGATTCTGAATGGTGAATCATGTACGGGTCCTCTCGAGAACAATGACATATTAAATCTTTGTTGAGGAACATGCAAAAATGGTGCTAAGGACCTGCTTTGGCTGATTTAAAGGCTCTGAAGTTGCAACATGGCACGTGACAAGCCACTAATGCAAATTGTACTGATATAATCTGCCAACTTTCATTTATTTCCAGAAATATGAGTAATGTAAGATTTATGATTAAGCTTTTGGCTCAATGGCCTCATGGCTGATTTTTGTGAATCTAAGGTTTACTGTGTGTAATACCATTTAAAAAAAAAAAAAAGAATAGATGCAGATTTCTCTTTTCTGCTCAGAGGGAAAACAATCATGGACATGAAAGGAACAAATATTCAGTCAAGAAACAGTTACACATGCCATCAGGGTGGAGTTCTGAGTAATTGAGTTGAATGTCAGTGCCGGATTTCAGTTTATATGTAAGAGAAATCTGATGCTGCATATAATATTGTCCTATATGCATTAGTTTGTTATGCTTTAACATTCATTAGCTTCTTACTTTTAAATATATATTGTGCTGAAACTTGTCTTGATACAAATAAAAGTTGAGTTTTTTGTGGTACTTCTGATAGAAGGTCAAATTGTTGGGTATTATTTTTATTTTCTGCTTCAACTGGAGGGTTAAGTGGAAATATTTTTCATGTCTTGGTCAGTCTTTTATTCAGAGAAGCAGAACATGTTGATTGTCAAAAGAATCCACACTAGACCTCGCCAAGGGTTTGCATACCACCAGATGCTCTCAGTTGTCAATGTGAAGTTGAAATGGGTCAAGGACAACATCCTAGATTCAATTGTTGCAGGTGAGCAAGATCTTAAAGCTGCTTGGGAACTTAAAGACATGATTGCTGCTGATCCTCATAATTGCCTTCCTGTTCATCGACTTTCTAAGAGGAGGAGGCAGGTGGGCCTATTAGACATAAAGGTTTCCTCCTTCATGCGGCGATACCCAACCCTTTTTCAAGAATTCCCACAGCATGATGATTTTAAGGTCCCCTGGTTCCGATTAACCGAGAAAGCTACAGAACTCCATCATGAGGAGCTTGAAGCCCTCCAAGACAGTGAAGATGCCCTTGTTGAGAGACTCTGCAGGCTTCTGATGCTCACTGTAGACAAAACCCTCCCTCTCCAAACTATTGACCAGTTGAAATGGGATTTCGGTTTGCCTTACCTGTACTCAGAAACCTTAATTCCTCGCTACCTACAATTCTTCCGGTTTGTTCAGCTTCAAGATGGCCGCACTGGTCTCCAACTCACCATGTGGGATGAATCTATTGCCATTTCTGAATTACAGAAGAGCCAACCAGTTGGCACTGGGACATGCTTGGCTTTTCCTGTGAAATTCACAAGGGGTTTTGGGCTGAAGAAGAAGTGCATGGCATGGCTAAGAGAATGGCAGACTCTTCCATACACCTCCCCCTATGCTGACCCTTCTGGACTTGATCCCCGAACTGACATCTCAGAGAAGAGAATTGTTGGTGTCTTTCATGAGCTGCTCCACCTCACCATTGGCAAAAGGACTGAGAGGAAGAATTTGAGTAACCTCAGGAAGCCGCTTCAGTTGCCACAGAAATTCACTAAGGTGTTTGAGCGCCACCCAGGAATATTTTACATTTCGCAGAAGGGTGGGACGCAGACCATCATTCTCAGAGAAGCTTATGACGGTCAAGAACTGGGCATGATGCATCCTCTTATAACTATTAGAGAAAAATTTATGGACATGATGAAAGAAGGGAGACTAGGTAAGAGCAGGGGATTGTACAAGAAAATAAAGTCAGAAACTAATTATGATGAACATGATGGAGTGGACGTTTCTGACATTGAGCTTGAATTATGAACCAATTGAGAAGTCTGATTGTCCTTAAAAAATTGGCTTGAATATGTGTTCCACATTGAGATGTAACAGTGGCATGGTGGAAGGAGGATGGATCCGGTATTTTTCTTACTTTAACCAGCTGTTTTAGTTCACTTTTTACTTGATATTCCTGTTTCTTTTTGGAGCTGCTTGAGTCCTCACTTTATTTTAGAATTGTGTAACCCACACAACTGTCATGCTGTTTCTGCCTTGACTTAAAACAACATGATGTCTTCGTGAAAGTTCAAAATAAGTATGAAACTATTAGGGATATTTTTTTAATTATTATACATGATGAATGTTTCAGAGTTCCAGACACAGTACTTGATATTTGTGCAAAGCCAGTGGTCCAACACAATGGTTTGCTACAAAAGTACAGGACGGCTTCGGATATTTGCTTTATAATATTGTGGTTTAAGCATGGGTCAATTATTTCTTGGGTTCAATTCTCATAGGTTTATGTACACAAAACAAAAAATTTGAAAAAACAGTGAAGCATTATTAGAAAAAAACAATGAAAGTTGAATATTTTTTATTAATTAATTTTATGTGGTTTATCTTCAGTTTCCTTCAATCGGCAGCTATGTAACAACACTCCTTTTATCAAGAGTAATTGCATATTAGACTGTCCATATCTGTAATTGGGCTGTAGATACTTTCATACATCTGTTGGGGCCATGCTTCAAGAAGGGCTCGAGTACTCTTTTCTTGAACCCAATTCCCCTATCACCATGTTTTGGTAGGGACTGCTCCGCTGCTTAGTCTTCTCTTCTTCTTTTTCTGTGTATTCAGTTGTTTATAGCATACTTATTATTTTTCTTTATATATATATATATATATATATCTTTTTTTATTAGAGAAAGCTTCAACCTTGTGGTCTGAACCATTATTATTGTTGTTACAATTGTATCAAAATTGGATTGATGGTGGAGGGTTTCTTTTTATATCAAAACTCAATGGGAGTCACTCTGAGAAGATTTTATTTCTTTCTTCAAGATATCCAGAAACTGAAGCAATTTTGATTTGGTTCCTTTCTTACCTTTCTTTTTCTTCTCCTCTCCCATATATTTTTCTTTAGATCGATCTTTGGTAGTTAGTAGGCACTGTTCATGGATTAATCACAAATAACTCTTACTGTTCATTGGAACTTTATTTAGTTACACCATATAGCGATCACAAATTGTGCCTCCTCCAGTTGACGCACCATCAAGTGTGGATGGTGTGCCTTGGTACTAACCTCATGGGGTGAACTAAGCTCAGTAACCGGAGTCGCATGGGCTAAGCCCCAGTTGCAAATCCATTATACTGATATCTATGATACCTAAATCTTAGCTAGTGTGTTATCTGTTTACAGGTTCCACATGCCCTAATGCCTTACCATTTTAATGCAGGCACGAACGAGGGGTAGTTAGTTGGATTACTGGATGGAAGGAAGCATGACAGTTGACAACAAAATTAACAACTGAGTTGAGAAGAAAACAATTCCGCGCTTGTTGCCAATGGGAGTACCAAAGTAGCACAGCTTCAATCTTGTTGCCAAGTTCTTTCAGAGTTTTATCACATGTACTGCCTATGTGTTGGAGGTGCAAGCATTAAGCAGTTCCATCATTTCAATAATTCTCCTTCCTCACCACAAGCTTTTGGTTGTTTTCTTCTTGCAGCAAAAAGGATTACACTTTTTTCTTCGAGGAACTTGAAAGCGTGCATGTCGGGTAGACTTTTGCTGAAGAAAAGCAAGTGATGCTGAAGGAAAACATGCATCTGGAGAAGATTTTATGGTGGGCAACCGCTGCTCCTGCTCAAAATATTCCGCGCTTGTAATCAATTATTCTTTGCAAAATACTCTGTGCAGAATATAGAAGACTTAAACATATTTTTGTAAAACAGATGCTAGAATAAGTTGTTTTTTCATCAAATAATCGTATACTATGTCAAACTTATATGATGGATAAGGTGGAGGCTCCATGGGTGTATTATCATCTGTCAAGAAAACAAACTAAAGCAGGGGGTTTCTTATCAACAGACAAATTAGTAGCATTTCTTTCCGGAAGTGTAACTCTTTCGTTTCTAAAGGAGCCAATTTAGGCAACTCGGGATTAGGATTTAGGATTCAGGATGTGAATAATAGAATTAATAAGCATGGACCAAGTCCATAACAAGCTTGGGTGCACCAAATTTTTTATTTTCGTTAAGTTCGAATTAAATGACTTAAAAATTATTTAGTATCTTAAATACATTTTTTACCCATATGTATTTATTGTTGATACTATTTTAATATTTATGTGTATTTGTATGCACCAAAATGTGCATGACCCAAATTCAACAATTCAAGGAGTCCACCAATCTAACAAACATGGATTGTGGGTAGGGTCCGACAATTCTCAAGGTCATTTGATAAAGCCCATCGCGAAGTCCATCTCTGTTGCCGACCAGTTCTGGTCGTTAACCGAAGGATGAAAAGGAGGCCACGATCCTGGTCTTCCTCCCCTCTCCTTCATCAACTCCCTCAGCAGAAAGGGGATCGTGATCCCCTTTCCCAGGCAACGTTCCTCAACAATCATAAAGACAGGCTACAAATAGCCGGAAATCCCATGTCACAAGGGTTGGAAAATTTCAAGTTCGAAAGCCTTCTTGTCGAGAAGAAACTCCTTTCGCGGAAGCTCTCGAACCAGAGAAGTCAAGCTACTCACAATTCGTCAATCAACAGATCGACCAGGAGCAGCTCTACACGATCACCGGCGACATCACAAGTCGATACACGCAGAACATAAATACCTCCGTCCGACTGACTAAAGCCACACCAGATCGTGCACACTCGTTCCTGCAACTCGAGTCTCGACTACGACTCGCCAGAAGCTTCAACTTCAACAAAACTATATGGAGATCGAATCAGAGGAAGCCCAGGAAATTGTACTCGCATTCCTTGATAGGAAACAACGCCGACGACAACAAATCTGTCGCTTATAAGAGGCCGCACACGCAGAGGATTCAGAATATCCCGATGCCAATCGGCTACTATCCTCCGAAGTTTCAACAATTTAATGGCGACGGGCACCCCAAACAGCACGTCGCTCACTTCATTGAAACTTGCAACAACGCCGGTATCGACGGTGATCTCATGGTCAAGCAATTCGGCCGGTCACTGAAAGACAACACTTTCTACTGGTACAGCGAGCTACCCCAGGGGTCCATCGACAGCTGGGAGCAATTAGAACGCGAGTTCCTCAGCCGATTTTACAGCACTCGGCGCACTGTTACACTGGTGGAGATCACCAATCTCAAACAGAAGAAAGGAGAGAAGGTGGTCGATTACATCAACCGGTGGAGGAACCTGAGCTTAAATTGCAAAGAAAGCTCGAACCTCTCCCTTGAGGCCGAAATTGAAATGTTTTCGAGAGGGATGCAGTGGGAGCTCCTGCACTACATTCGAAGCCGGAGACCAAACGACTTCCAAGAGCTCGCGACTGAGGCTCACAATATGGAGAACCTCATAGAGGAACGAGGAGAAGAAGGATCCTCTTCTGCCAACCCTCGCAAAAAGGGGAAGGCACCAGCCGCGACTACGCCTAAAGAGACGAAGGAGAAAACAAAGTCCTTTTTCGCGACGAACGCTTTCGAACCTATCAAAGTCGGAAGCAAAGTCAAGGCAACTTACCTCCCACGGCAACTAACTGGGGGCACCTACCGAAAGCTGTCACTGGAGGAACGACAAGCAACGACATATCCCTTTGCCGACGCAGACGTTCCCATCATGCTCGACCAACTCCTTGACAACCAACTACTGAGGCTGCCAGAAATCAAAAGACCTGGCGACCAATCCAAGAGCAAGGATCCAAACTTCTGCAAGAACCACCGCTTGGTCGGGCATCCGACGGAGAAATGCTTCGTCTTGAAGGATCGCATCATGGAGCTGGCGGCTCAAGGCCGCATTGAAATTGAAGGAGCTGAAAATACAGCCTCCTCACATGCCATTTCCATCCAAACTGAGCCAAGTCGGCGAACTCGGCCACACAAACAATAGGTCACGAGGAAGGAGTACCATTCAAAATCCGGTCCCTCCAACCAACCGCACCACAACAACAAACGACCACCGGCTAAGGTCGCAACAAAACCGGCACACCGCAAACTAGCTGCTGCCAACACAGAGGGGTGGATTCTGGTCACCCGGAGAAAGAAGCCTATTCGAGAAATCGAACCGGCACCGGCGAACACCAGAACAAAGGCGAAGCGGCCAAACAAAAAAGCCGTGAAGCACCAAAAGAAAGCTCCCAGGACGTCCAAGGGGCAAGCAAAAATAAGAGAAGACCCGTCACATTGGCGGAGTTCTTCCCGAAGGAGTTCTTCACGCCGCCAGCAATGGTGGCGACCTGCTCGACAGCTCCTCCCGAGCACACAGTAGCATCACACGACAAAGGCAAAAGACCGGTTGTCGAATGCGACGACCTCGAGACATCTCTCAAATAGATCTCGCCGCTCAACGAGATAGAAGATGATCTCGACTTGGCCATTCGGTCAAGACAAGCTCTAATTCGGGTCCTCGACAAACCAGAGGAACTCAAAGCTGAAATCGAGATGCTGCTGATGAGGAAGCATGACTTGCCTAAAGTCGGGCTGACTCCACCCTATCGAAAGGAGGAAGAAGATGCACTATCCTCTCTGCCACCGACAAAGTCGGAGGAGGTGCTTGCCGTCGCATGCCCGCCGTGCATCACATTCCGAGAGGAGGACGCGCAGTTGGGGATGAATAACCACAACAGACCGATGTTCGTCTCCGGCTACATTAGAGACCACAAAATCAACCGTATCCTCATCGACTGTGGATCCGCAGTCAACATTCTGCCGAATCGCACAATGAAGAATGTCGGTCTCTCTGCTAGCGACCTCTCTCCAAGTTCTCTTCTCATCCAAGGTTTCAACCAGGAGGGCCAGAGAACACTCGGCATGACAAATCTCAAATTGCACATTGGCGACATGGTGGCTGAAACTCCCTTTCAAGTCATCGACTCGAGGACTTCTTACAACCTGCTCTTGGGTCGACCGTGGCTCCACGCAAACGAAGTTGTGCCATCCACACTGCACCAATGCTTCAAGTACTGGGAGAACGGCGAGCAAAAGATGGTGTACGCCGACGAAAGTCCGTTCCCAGAGGCAGAGGCATCATTCGCAGACGCCAAATTCTATTTGACGACCAGACTGACAGTCAAATTGTCACCCTGGCCGAACCAGGCGTCAAATGCTAAGAACACTCCGACGCAAGCTACATCGCCCAAATAGCCGACACAAGCTCTGTCGCACAACCAACCGGCGCACAAAAAGCAGCCGGTACACAACCATGAACCGGCCACTAAACCGTCGGCGCCGACGCAAATTGCATCTCCCAAACAGATCACGACGCAGGTCGTGTCTCCAAAGCAGTTGGCGCACAATAGCCAACCGGCACACGACCACAAATCGGCTGCAGCCACTCCAAAATCAGCGGAGCACAATGTACCTATCTTACGGTACATACCACAATCGCGAAGGAAGAAGGGAGAAGCTCCCTTAGTCGCATGCCACAAAAGCCAGATTTTGACCCCTTTGCCAGAAAAAGTCACGCTTCCTCTGCCAAAATTGGAGGAACGAAGCATCGTGAAGCAGTTGCCGAGCCAGCAGTAGTTGCCGTCCACACGCTCCAATGAAGGTTTCGATCCGAACGCCTACCGACTGATGGCCAGAGCCAGGGGAAACCTTACAAAAGATGAAATCCATGAAAAACCACATGTCACTCTACCGGTTCTCACTCCAGAACAGGAGAAATTGTGAAATGAAGGCCAACGGATCAACCAGGGTCGCCTAGGCCTCGGCTACGAGAAACAGAAGCTGATCAAAATTTACACTAGCCAGGCGAAGCCAGTCAAAATAACCAGAAAGGCATCGGCAGACGTACATCAAGTTTCAGTCGGCCAAACTTCGACGAAAAAGAAAGTCGCGCCGAAATCGGTGGTTATTTACACCTTGAGAGCAACCATCGCACGAGCTCGCGCTTATGATTCAATTATGGTGAACCACATCTCCATCACCGACGATGACCAAGAGGAAGAGGAATTCATCCTGAAGGAGGCTCCGGCCGAATTCGAGGAAGGCGGTCAGTGGACTGTCAACGAATTAAAGAAAGTCGACTTGGGCACAACAGAAGACCCAAGGCCGACATTCCTCAGTGCTTCGCTGACGGCTGAAGAAGAAAATGAATACATGGCATTGTTTTGCGAATATCGCGACATCTTCGCCTGGAACTATATGGAGATGCCCGGCCTTGACCCACGAGTTGCAGTTCACAAATTGGCAGTTCATCCCTCTGTTCGGCCAGTCAAGCAGTCGCAACGGTGGTTCCGACCAGAACTCGCACCAGAAATTGAAAAGGAGGTCGACAAATTGATCACAACAAATTTCATCAGAGAGGTGAAATACCCATCCTGGATCGCAAACATCGTGCCTGTCAAGAAGAAGATTGGCCAAATCCGGGTCTGCGTCGACTTTTTTTACCTGAACAAGGCATGCCCGAAGGACGACTTCCCTCTGCCAATAACCGAGCTCATGGTTGACGCGACGACGGGTCACGAAGCTTTATCTTTCATGGATGGGTCATCCGGCTACAATCAAATTCGGATGGACCCGAAGGATGAAGAGCTCACTGCTTTTCGAACTCCCAAAGGCATTTTCTGCTACAAGGTGATGCCGTTCGGACTCAAGAATGCTGGCGTGACATACCAGAGAGCAATGCAGAATATTTTCGATGACTTCTTACATAAGCGCGTCGAATGTCATGTCGACGACCTGGTGGTGAAAACGAAACAGAGGTCGGACCATCTTCTCGACCTCAGGGCAGTGTTCGAGCGACTTCGACGGTTTCAATTCAAAATGAATCCGTTAAAGTATGCTTTCGGCGTCAGCTCAGGCAAATTCCTGGGATTCATCGTCCATCACAGAGGGATAGAAATTGACCAGTCCAAAATCGATGCCATCCAGAAAATGTCGGAGCCTAAAAACGTCTCTGAACTCAAAAGCTTCCAAGGTCATTTGGCGTATATTCGGCGCTTCATCTCGAACCTGGCCGGAAGGTGCCAGCCATTCAGCCGCCTCCTCAAGAAGGATACACTATTCGAGTGGGACGACTCCTGCCGGAACGCCTTTAACAACATAAAGGCGTATCTCACCAAGCCGCCAGTGCTCGTAGCACCAATTGTCGACAGACCACTGCTGTTGTACATCGCAGCACATGAGAAATCAGTGGGAGATCTCTTGGCTCAATGCGACGAGAACAACAAAGAACGTTCTTTGTACTATCTAAGCCGAACACTGGTGCGCGCTGAACTCAACTATTCTCCGATCGAGAAGACCTGTCTGGCGCTCATATTTGCAATCCAAAAGCTCCGACACTACCTCCTGGCGCATTCGACGAATCTCATCTTGAGAGCTGATCCGTTGAAGTACATTATGTCGCGACCAATTCTCTCCGATCGACTGGCTAAATGGGCACTGCTTCTATCGGAGTTTGAAATTAACTATCTACCTCAACGAGCAATCAAAGGCCAAGCACTGGCCAATTTCCTGGCTGACCACCCGGTTCCAGTCGAATGGGAATTAACAGAGGAATTCCCAGACGAGGAAATATTTCTGGTCGAAGTGCTCCCTCCTTGGGAAATGTACTTCGACAGCGCCTCGAGAAGAAACGGAGCCGGCGTGGGAGTCCTGTTTGTCTCACCTAGGAAAGATTTGCTGCCGTAGTCGTTCGTGCTCACCCAAAATTACTCGAACAATGAAGTAGAGTATCAAGCTATCCTCCTTGGACTTGGCATAGCAGTCGAGATGCAGCTGCCACAGTTAAACATCTACGACGACTAGGCATTGGTCATTAAGCAGCTGACAGGAGAGTTCGAAGTAAAGAAACTCGAACTCGAACCACTCTGGAGACATGCCGGTGAACTTCTGGCCCAAATCCCGGAAGCTTCACTCCACTACGTCCCTCGATCCAAGAATGGGCCAGCCGACGCATTAGCCGGAATCACGGCTAGTTTGGCGCAGTTCGACCAGCGACCAATCCAGGTTCCCATTTGCGAGCGATGGGTAATCTCTCCACCGGCCGAGGAAGAAACAAAAGAAGAGCAAGCAGAAGAGATAGAAGAATCTCTTCCTATCTCGGCCAGTCAAAACCAAACTGAAGATTGGAGAGAGGCTACCACAAACTTCCTTCGCGACGGCACACTCCCCGTTGACTTACGGGAGCGAGTCCACCGAGCAGCTCCAAAGTACGTTTTCATCAATGACGTACTTTACCGGAGGTCAAATGAAGGTCTGCTCCTTCGTTGCTTGTCAAAGGAAGAGGGGTCGCAAGTGTTAAAAGAGACACAGTGGAACTTACGGCGCGCACCAAGCTAGTCCGAAGCTCCACCTGCAAGTCAAGCGACTGGGCTACTACTGGCTGTCGATACTCAGAGACACCATCGAAATGGCCCGAGCTTGCAAACAGTGCCAACTCCATGCCGATTATATACACCAGGCGCCGGAACCGCTTCACCCAACGGTCACATCATGGCCATTCGAAGCTTGGGGGATGGACATCATAGGTCCCATCTCTCCTAAATCCGACTCCGACCGACAATACATCTTGGCTGCCACCGACTACTTCTCAAAATGGGCCGAAGCTGCTGCCTACCGAGAAGTGAAAGCCGTCACCGTCGTCGACTTCATTCGAACACAAATCATCTATCGATATGGAGTTCCCCGATACATAATGACGGACAACGGTACGCCATTCAAAAACAAAGTCATGGACCCCTTCTGCGAGAAATTTCGCATACAACAGCGGACGTCGTCGGCTTATAATCCGGCGGCCAACGGACTTACTGAAGCTTTCAACAAGACGCTCTGCAAAATCCTAAAGAAGACCATCGGGCCAACAAAAGGAGTTGGGACGAAAAACTTGGTGAAGCCTTATGGGCATACAAGACTTCGTTTCGAACGCCGACCCACTCGACTCCATATTCACTGGTCTACGGCACCGGAGCAGTGCTCCCTCTCAAAGTAAAACTCCCTTCTTTGCGAATTGCAATGAGAGAAGGGCTGACAACGGAGGAGTGCGCCCAACTATGAGTCGCCGAACTTGAGTCACTCGACGAGCAGCGACTCGAGGCACAACAACGTCTCGAATGCTATCAGTCTCCCATGACCCGGGCCTTCAACAAAAAGGTACGACTCAAGTCATTTCAAAAGGGCGACCTCGTGCTCGTAGTACGACGACCAATGCTCTTCACGAGCAAAACCGGGGGCAAATTTGCGCCAAAGTGGGAAGGACCTTATGTGGTGCAGGAAGCCTATACCAATGACGCCTACAAGCTCGTCACCGCAAATGGGTCGGAGCTGCTGATAATGAACGGTAAATTTCTCAAACGATTTTACCCATGAAGAGGGCAGCAAAGTAAAAAAAATGAGAAAGAAGAGAACTTCGAAAAAAATGTGTGTACTTCTCATTGCAAAAAAAAATGTGTGATGAGAACAGTGCAAGCCTCGCAACAAAAAAAGAGGCTACAAAAAAAATCTCAAGCCTCGCAACAAAAAAAAAGAGGCTACAAAAAAAAAAATCTCAAGCCTCGCAACAAAAATGCGAGGCTACAAAAAAAAAGGGAGGTAAAAAAAAAAAAACTACATCAAAAGGTGGGAAGCTCGAAGTCAGCCACTCTCCGCCACGATCGCAAGCTCGACTGCAGGAGCTCGCAGATCATCTGCCAACAGTCTCTGGTTCCTTAGCCTTTTCTTCGGCCGATCCCGACAAGGGAATATCCGAAGGAGAAAGCAAAGGAATCCTAGGCTTACTTAAGCCGGTGCGAAGTCGTTTCTTGAAGGGAGGAGGGGCATAAACGACGGATTCAGGCTCTGGAATCGTCAACTTCTTCTTCTTCTTCTTCTTCGGTGAGGCCGGTGATTCGACCACTCCTTTCCCCTTGTCCAAAGGAGCGTTTCTAGCCGTCAAAGAGATCACAACTGGCCAGGCTTCACCCTCTGTCGAAGGGGCCTCTTTGATCACGACACCCTTTGCCGGTGCTGCTTGTGTTGAAGTCGCTAGTTTATCCTTCGCGACCTTCGGCCTAGGTGCTTTCTTCTTTGCAACAGTTTTCTTCTTTGCCTTGGGACAAGCTGGAGGCTTAGAGCTTATTCGCGAACTCTTGCGACGACCACCCTCCGTATCCGTATCTTCTTGCACAGACGGCAAAGCCTTCTTTGGTGCAGAGACGCCGACGAATTTCTTCCACGCCCTCTGAATAAAAGAAGAGACTGGAAGAAGTCAAAAAGACAAGGAGAAAGGAGGAAAACGCAAAAGAAAACAAAGTGAGACAAATACCTCGAAGTAAGGAACAACAGTCCCAAGCCAGGATTCCCGAAAGAGAGTTGTTAAACCCGGGTCGGAACTAGGACTCACAAAGGAAGGTATGTCCACATTGCCAAGAGGAACAGAGGTCGCAGCTCGCCATACCTCCAGTAGTGCATCAACAGTGTCTGTCTTCCTTTGGTCAGCAAATAAGGCCCCCGACAAATCCTAACAGAACCCAAATTGACGAGCAAATCGATGGGGACTATAAGCCTCCACGATGAAGGACTCACGCTGGCACAAAATGAGAGACGTCGCTCGCAGACAGCGGAAATAGTCCACTTCGATCTGAGAAGCAAAATGACCCAGTTTGTCAAAAATCGGTCCTGAAGGAAGTGCCTCGGAGGGGTACCAGCATTGCACTCCGCTGCGCCAAAACAAGGAACGAGCTTCACTCTACGTGAAGAAGTGGACGTGTGCCAGGTTGCGGTACTGCATCATGAGTGGTCTATCGCCTTCGTCGGAGTCAGCTTCGTGAACACTGAACCGCTGGGCGAGCCAGGCATAAATGTACGCCATGAAACTCTCCCCACAGAGAAGCTATTGAGGCCCCGATAAAGATTAGCCAACGCTACGCTGGTTAGGCTGAATTTTCTGCCGCCGGTCATGTAGCATGCCATCTTGAAAACGCTGGCCCTCAGTGTGCCCGCCTGGCAAGGGGAAGACAGAACGACAAAGCCACACTGACAGAAAGGCGGCCAAATAGACTTCATTTGCAAGTGCGGCAGGGACTCCGAGTTCAGAAAGAGGTTGATCTTGAAGCGCCGAACGGTCGCGGTTCATGGAACCAGTCGTCTTTCTGCGATCGACCTACGTGTTTGTTATAGGCTGCTTACCATCTTTGGCATGACACCAGAAGGACACCCACTCGGACATAGGAACCCCAAAGAATCCATCCGAATCCGAAGCTGTCAAACGACATAATAGTCGATAATACGCAAGAAGGAGGTACTGCAGACTCTCGGGCAATGGCGTGGTGCGACTCTGAGTGAAATTCGTCACCATCGGGGTCGCTTCATCGTAAATACTACCGAAAAGAGGTAATCCTCCAAGTCGATGCAGATCCCACAACGAAATTGACAGCTCTCCTTCACGAGTGAAAATGGTGTTGGTAGAAGAACAACAAACCTCCAAGAAAGAATGCATGATATTGCTGCAACAACAGTAAGTAAACATGGAGGCTCGAACTGCGTGAGTCAGCTCGGCTGTGGCTAGCAACTCCGGACAAGTGTGAATAACGACGCCTGCCCACTCGAAATAGAAAGGCAGAGGTTGGGGACTCGTGCATACCAACTGCTGGCCATCCCAAGCTTCAAGCATGTTGCTATCGATGGAGAGCTTCGGCGCGGAGAAACGAACCATATGGTCATGCATCGGGCTCAACAAAATATGGCCTACGGTCTGATGAGGAGATGATGAAGCTTCGTCGACCCCCGGGAGGTAACAGACTTGATCATCCTCGTCGACAACAGGGCGGCTCCGATCCACAGGTCGTGAACAGACTTGACCGGAGGCACCGTTATGTCACAACCACCATAGGCAGACGACCCCCCGAGAGGTAATAATAACTGCGGCTGCTTTCCCTCAGAGTCACGAATCCGTATGCAATGGTGAAGGATGCCCTTCAAGGAACCCCTGGCGTTCAAAATGGCCAGGCCGAGGAAGGAGAAAGAATCCGATGGAGTGGACATCTGCAACATAGCACCGAAATCATCAGCCAAGCCAAAATCAGGTACGCAATCTAACTCTATCCCTCGAGTCAAAAAAAAAAAAAAAAAAGGAAGAAAAGAACACCCCGCAACCAAAAGCAAAGTCGCAGATAAAAGAAAGGGGGAATTTGTGACAAAAAAAAATTGAAGTCGCAAGCAAAAAAAAAAGTCGGAGAAACAAAAAAAAAAAAAGAGGGAAAACCGACGAAGTACACCAATCCTCCTCGAAAGCTCGACCAGCAAGTCAAATTACTGCCAAAGTGAAGCCTTCCGAGCACAAGTCAAAGCACAGCGATCGGCGACAATGTCGGTTGTGACAAAAAAAAAGGGGGGGGGGGGCATTATGCTCGGTGACCGAGCTGAGCATAACTTAGAGGTCTCACGTCCGGAGACCTAGCCGAACACAGACCACAGCTCCGCGCCCATCGATCAAGATGGACGCGACCAAAAAAAATAGCACCCGACGGCAGAGTCGGATGCAATCAAACAGAACAAATGCTGCACTCAAGACAAACACAGCACCCGGCGACCGAGCCAGGTGCGACCAAAACAATAGCACTGCGCCCCAGCGATGAAGCTAAGCACAATCCCAAAAGCTTCGCGCACGGCGAAAGAGCCTAATGCGACCGAAGCAAGCAGCCTCGCGGCCAACAAACCGGAGGCGAGCAAAATCGAACTCTCCAGTGCCCGACGACAAAGCTAAGCACAACAAAACGGAGAATTCAGCATATGGCAACTGTACTAGACACCGCACATTCGAATCCTAGTGTCGGATGATCGAGTTGGAAGGGAAACGAATGGTGCGAAACAAAAAAAAAGTGCATGGTGACCGAGCCAAGCACCCTTCAAAGCTTCGCGACTAACCACACAACCGGCCACGATCAAAACAAATGCCCGGCGACAGAGCCGGGCATACCCAAAGCCTCACGACCAGCCAAAACAGCCGGCTGCGATCAAAACAGCAAAGTCACTGTACTCGGTGACTGAGCCGAGCACAGTTCAAAAGCCGCGCCCAAAGAACAAAATGGGACACGACAAAAACACAAAGGCGCTGCCGGGTGACCGAGCCAAACGCAGCCAATCGGATCCAGGTATGTAACTCTTCTCCGAACAAAAAAAAAAGAAGGTTGCAACAAAAAGAAGCAGTCGCAAAGGGAAAGCAAGCGACAAAAAGAAGCAGTCAGACAAAAAAAAAAGGGGGGGAAAGGGCTGCGACAAAAAGAGGTCGTCGCAACAGAAAGGGCTGCGACAAAAAGAAGCAGTCGCAACAGAAAAAGGCTACGACAAAAAGAAGCCGTCGCAACAGAAAAAGGTTGTGACAAAAAGAAGTCGTCACCAAAAAAAGAGCTGCGACAAAAACAAGCAGTCACAAGAAATAAAAAATAGGAGGTCAAAACAAATCGCACCCGACGACCCTTGCCGGCTGCGACCTCAAGACAGATCGCACCCGGCGACTCACCCGGCTGCGACCACAAGGAACTCGCATTCGGCAACTCTGGCCGGCCGCGACCACAAGGAACTGGCATTCGGCAACTCTGGCCGGCTGCGACCACGCAGAAATCAGGACTCGGCGACCGAGCTGAGTGCGTTGGTACAAAAATCCAGCCTCCTACGAACCAGCCGGACTCAATCGAATCAAAATTTCAACACATGATGACTAAAATAGAAGTTCTATCTTCCGGCGACCAAGCCGGACAAGGCCAAAACGAAAGCCAGCACCCGACGACCGAGCCGGATGCTACGACAGCACCCGACGACCAAGCCGGATGCAACAACATGGAAAGACAACACTCCGGCAACTCAGTCGGGCTCACTCGAAGCATAATTCAGCACCCGACGACCCGACCGAAAGTGTCGACCAAGGTCAACTCCAGTCTGAGGGACGCACCAAAAATTGTCGGTCCGGTCACACATTGACAAATTGACGGGGACCAGGAGCGCGCAAGAAAGTCAGTGCGAGAGAGGTAAGAAATAAAAACAAAGAGAACGTGAAAAAAAAAAAAGAGGAGAGAAATCATGAAAAGAGAGACTGAGGGAGGAGTTGAAAATGAGAGGAGAGAAAAAGAAGAAGAAAGAGGGAAGAAGAGAAAAACAAAGAAAAGAGAGTGGGGACCCCGGACTAACTCGAGTTCAATCCGAGGTTGCCGGGAAAGAAATTTCTACTACAGTACCTTTGAATTGGATTCGTGGAGAAGTTCTGACTCAAGCCGGGACCCAACAAAGATCGCAAAACAGACAGTCTAGTCTCAGCAAGACGTAGTTAGTATCTGGGTCGCGGAGAAGTTCTGACACAAGCCGGGAAGGTTGCAGAGTCAAATCGCAGCAGCAGGTTGCAGTCCCAAATTTTGCAGACAAAGATAGTCTCTCGGGTCGCAATCCCGCACAGAAGTCAAATTCGCAGACTGACAGACTCTCCAAATTTGCAGTCTGATAGGAAAATCAAATTCGTTGATAATCTCCCAAGCCAAATTCGCAGATAAGAGAAGCCTCAACAATTCGCAGTCTGTCTTCCAAATAGCAGGCAGCCAATTCGCAGACTGGGACAGAACCAAGTCGCAATCACAGACTACCCTCCCAATCAAATCCACAGACAGAAAAGCTTCAGTAATTCGCAATCTCTCAAATTTGCAGTCACAGTCAGTCTCTCGAGTCACAGACCCAAATTCGTAGCCTCTCAGAATCCGAGTCGCACTCAGTCAATTTCTCAGACATAAGTAGATCGCAGTCCAAAATTGCAGATTGGCAGACTCTTCCCAAATCGCAGACTGCTGTCAAAACCTAATTTCGCAGACATAGGAGAAAGTTAACTCACAAGCCTTCCTGCGCAGGGAGTGGGACCCACGTTGCTGCCTTATATCCTCTTCGAGTTGCACAGAAGCCAAAGCGCAGAGTGGGCCCCACCGCACCTTCTCCTGTTTAAAATCCCTTCCCGGCGCATCTACGCAGTGCACTGAAGGAACTTCAGTCCATCGAAAGGGTAGTCAAAGCCCGAATTCAATCCCCAGGGTCTCATCCAGGCTGCCGAGTCGCAAAATACCATCAAACCAAAGCAGAAAATTCACGACTTATATCCTAGTTCGCGACACCTTCCCCGGCACGACACAACAAAGTCGCCAAAGTCGTTGCAACACTCAGAGTAACCGAAGCTTACAGAAGTCGTTCAAGTTCGTCGTCACTGTCTCCTCCGAAGAACCGAAGTACTGCGACCAGTTATTCAATCGACTTCAAATCGTCGTCGACGTTCGACGATACCTTTAAACGGACCCGGATCCGCTGGCCACAGCCATTTGTGGCCAACGTATGCACGTCCAATGGCGGAGCGCCCACGCACGGGATGCCCGTGCGGCGCTCCACCATGCGCGGATCCGGGTCTCAACCGGGTCGTTCAACGGACCAAAAAAAAAAAAACAAACAGGCGAAAATCCAGTTCGGCGCATGTCCAGGTTAAGAACATTTTCATCTTCCCGCCCATCCCTCTTCTTCTCTCATCTTCTCTCATCTCCATTTAATGTAATGGTATATAGTTGTACGAATGATGGTAAAGAGTTGTAACTAAAATTAGTACATAGTTGTCAAAGAACCAAAAAATAATTGATAAACATTTGGTAAATAGTTGTCCAAAGGATGGTACAGACTTGAAACTATACGTAGTATTGTGTTAGTATATAGTTGTTACCAAAAGTAGTATATAGTTGTTAGACAACAAAAAAAAAAAAAAAACTCTAATGGTAAATAGTTGTCCACAGGCTGGTACAGAGTTGGTACCAAAAGTAGTATATAGTTATTAGACAATAAAAAAAAAAATACTCTAAAGGTATATAGTTGTCCAAAGGCTGGTACAGAGTTGGTACCAAAAGTAGTAGATAGTTGTTAGACAACAAAAAAAAAATACTCTAATGGTATATAGTTGTCCAAAGGATGGTACAGAGTTGGTACCAAACGTAGTATATAGTTGTTAGACCACAAAAAAAAAAGCTCTAATGGTATAGATTTGTGCAAAGGATGGTACAGAGTTGGAACTATACATAGTAAGGGTTAGAGGATGATAAGAGCCAGAAAGATGGCGCGACCGCGCCCCCCGATGGCACTACCTCGCCAAAGGATGGCACTACCTTAGGCGCATGCGCCCTGCAGTGTTGCCTTAGAATGGTATATAGTTATACGAATGTTAGTACAGAGTTGTGTACCAACGTAGTATATAGTTGTCCAAAAGGCTGGTATAGAGTTGGTCCTAAACGTAGTATATAGTTGGTAGACCACAAAAAAAAATGCTCCTATGGTATAGAGTTGTGCAAAGGATGGTACAAAGTTGTAACTATCGTGTAGTATATAGTTGTTAGACCACAAAAAAATTAGACAACAAAAAAAAAAAAAATAAATCATAATGGTATATAGTTGTCCAAAGGTCGGTATAGAGTTGTTACTAAATGTAGTATATAGTTGTTAAACCACAAAAAAAAAATGCTCCAATGGTATAGAGTTGTGCAAAGGATGGTACAGAGTTGTAACTATACGTAGTATATAGTTGTTAGACTACAAAAAAATTAGACAAAAAAAAAAAAAATATTGTTCTTAACCCGGACGTGCGCCGAACCGAATTTTCGGCCGATTTAAATTTTTTTTTTTTTCCGTTGAACGACCGGTTGAGACCGGATCCGCGCATGGTGGAGCGCCACCACGGGCATCCCGTCGCGTGGGCCCCGCCATTGGTCGTCGTCGTCGCTGGCTGGCCACAAATGGCTGTGGCCAGCGGATCCGGGTCCCCTTTAAACTCAGGTACATCATCTCTCTATACCGTACATTTGTACGAGTATACAAAAAAAATAAAAAACGAAAAAAAGCAAACAGCTCTAAAACAACAAGAGAGCCAAAAAAAAGAGAAAAGAAAGAAACAAAAAAAATACATATACATACAAGTGTACAAAAATATACATTGTCCTAAAAAAGCAAGAGGACAGAAGAACAGTACACAAAAGATAAGCGATCCTAAAAGAGTAAGAGGATTTAAAAAAAAAAAGGAAAAGTGTAGCGTGTGTGTGTTCTTCTTCAGTTTCGAAACTCGCTCATTCCTCCAGAACGGTCAAGTTTCGAAAGGGCGCAATCTGTATGCACCAAAATGTGCATGGCCCAAATTCAACAAGTCCAGGAGTCCACCAATCCAACAAACAAGGATCGTGGGTAGGCTCCGACAATTCTCAACGTCATCTGATACAGCCCATCGCATAGTCCATCTCTGTTGCCGCATCATCGGCACAGTCGGCGCCCTCATCAGCAGAAATCGTTGAGTCAGCACTCGTCAGCAGGCCTCGTCAGCTCATCACTCAACTCAACAGTTAACGACCAGTTCTGCGAAGGAGGAAAAAGAGGCCACGATCCTGGTCTTCCTCCTCCCCTCTCCTTCATCAACTCCCTAAGCAGAAAGGGGATCGTGATCCCCTTTCCCAGGCAACGTTCCTCAACAATCACAAAGATAGGCTACAAATAGCCAGAAATCCCCTGTCACAAGGGTTAGAAAATTTCAAGTTCGAAAGCCTTCTTGCCGAGAAGAAACTCCATTCGCGGAAGCTCTCGAACCAGAGAAGTCAAGCTACTCGCAATTCGTCAATCAACAGATCGACCAGGAGCAGCTCTACACGATCACCGGCAACGTCACAAGTCGATACATGCGGAGCACAGATACCTCCGTCTGACCGACTAAAGCCACACCAAATCATGCACACTCGTTCCTGCAACTCGAGTCTCGACGACAACTCGCCAGAAGCTTCAACTTCAATAAAACTATACGGAGATCGAATTAGAGGAAGCCCAGAAAATTGTACTCGCATTCCTTGATACGAAACATACCCTGTAACACAAAATTTATTCTGAATTAATCTACATATTCTCTCGATCACGCCCCTTCGCGTACCGGCGGTTTTGGTGAAACATAATTACTCACTTGTGTTAAAAAAAATACATATCTCAATGAAGTGAGGAACAAAGTAATTTAAGTAATTAAGTAATTATGAATACTTTGCGAAATAGCTGAGATGACTGAGATGACTGCGTTGACTGCCAATGCTGATGGACCGACTATTGGAGGGGCATTCTATGGAAAGTCGTGTAGGTGAATTCGACTGTAATGTAATAACTCCGTCACCGACCGACTGCGTCTTCCGCGGTTTCTTCCATACCCTTGTCGGGAAATGGGACTCGTCGCCCCTGTGCTTCCAATCTCGTGTTCTAGCGCGCACCCTTTACTTGTTTCTTCATCCAGCGGGACTTAGTTGTGGCGCTGAATTTTCCCGATAAGATGGACTTGTTTCGTCTCTTCGCGTTCTTCATGAGCTGCTATCCGAGCTGTTAAGCACAAGTAAAACTCCTTCGGCGGGAAATGGGTTTTGTTTCTTATCTGCTCTTCTTTGTCGTATTGGGCCTCTGTGCGAACTTGGTCGAGCCTAATTCGGGTGAGTCCCTGATCTCCGTTTCAGCTAGATGAGATACCTTGTGTTCTTCAAGCTTCTTCTTTCCCTTAAAACCATACAGTTTTTCTATTTTGCCTCTGTTTTAGGTCTCAGAGTTAATGTTCGGTGTTGATTCTATAAGCGACTTGATAGTATGGCTTATGATATTAGTTTAGTCATTTTACGAGTTCAATGTAATATGTAAGCTAAAATGTTGGAAATAGGTTGAGAAGGCCAGCCGCGGGAACAGTTGAAACTATCCCCAGGAAAAAGACTTGTTCCAGCTTTTCAGCTGATCGAGTTGTCTGTCCCCAAACATTTGGTTGTTCCTTCCTTCTGGTGAGGATAAAATTGCAGTGGGCTGGGGTTTTCTGTCAATAATCTATTACCAAAAATGTTATCTCAGATGACATATGTATTTGCCCATCATCTTCTTTCTAATATATGCTGTTATGACCGGTAAAGTTTCTTCTCGATTAAGAGAACTACATCCTCGAAGCAACTCTTAAAAAGCATTGCCACCTGTTGCCCCATATGCTCTCCAAGATAAATCACCCTTTAACATTGTCGTGAGCTGCTTGGACCGGTTTGGGAGTTTCACTTTGAAGATTGTGTAGGCATTCGGATTTATGAGATTTATGAGAAGGTGAATTGTAGTTTTTACATTACTAGATTGTTTTCTTTCTTTTTCTTTTTGACAAAACATTTCAAAAAAGTCTTGGTAGGGTCCATGGGAGTAGAAGTATGAAAAATAAGGATTGATCCTTGTGCTTGCAAAATATTTTCTTTATTATCTCACAATCTTAAAGTTTTTGTCTTCTGAAATTTTTGCAACGTATTTGAACAGCTTTATGCCCAGCTGGTTGGAATGTTGGCCCAAGTAAGAATAGTTGCTTTAGGCTGGTGGGGAGAGTCCATTCATGGGATGCATCAGAGGCTTTTTGTCAGGGATACAGTGGTCATTTGGTAGCTCTAACATCAGTTCAGGAACTACGTTTTGCTCAGAAGCTTTGTGGCAATGCCGCAAATGGTTGCTGGGTTGGAGGACGAGGTTTCAACTCTACTGTTGGTTTTAGCTGGAAATGGTCTGATAATACCACAAGTTGGAATCAGTCTATCTTTCCCGGTGCTCCATTTCGCTACAATTGCACCAGTGCTTCCTGCCTGGATACTAATCCAAGCAATTCATGCACCTTGGTGTCTAATGGTCGTGTTGCTCTTGTGGGTGAAAGATGCAATAAATCACATGTGTTTATTTGCATGCTTGGTATAGGTATTGGTTCTACTTATTCAATTCCTTTCGTTAGTAACTATTTTGAGCCAAAGTAGTTTTGGACTTTCATGTCTAAAAGCTCATAGACTCACTCTGCATATCCTTCAATCTACTTATGCAGTTGTTAACTTGTTTCAGGAATTGATGATTCCTTTTAATCTATTAATTTTGCACTCTTAAGCCAATACTATGTGAAAATTTATTTATACTTCATGTTTTGGATTTGTAGAGAGCAAATGTCTCCATAAGCACTGCCACAAGGAGTATTTTATCATCCTTGCAGTTGTTAGTGGAGTTATCCTTTCAACTACTCTTGCTGTTGTAGTTTGGCTACTTCTGTACAGAAAGAGTAAAAAACGAAGAAAGTCAAGGAAACTGTCTAATCCAGCAACAGCTGCCCTGGTTCCTCCATCATGGAAAGTGTTCTCCAGTGAAGAGCTCAGATCGATTACCAAGAATTTTAGTGAAGGAAATCGACTCGTAGGAGATGCAAAAACAGGAGGAACTTACAGTGGAGTTTTACCTGATGGATCTCGAGTAGCTGTAAAGAGATTGAAGAGATCTAGTTTTCAGAGGAAAAAAGAATTCTATTCTGAGATTGGAAGAGTTGCCAGACTTCATCATCCAAATCTGGTAGCTGTAAAAGGATGTTGCTACAATCACGGGGACCGCTACATTGTTTATGAATTTGTTGCTAATGGACCTTTAGACAGGTGGCTGCACCACATACCAAGGGGAGGTAGATGCTTGGATTGGGCAATGAGAATGAGAATTGCCACAACTCTTGCTCAAGGAATTGCGTAAGTTCATCTTTAAAGTTTCTTTATTAAAGTACTATTTTACATTCTCATCTTGTTTAATAAAAGGTCAATGAACAACTATTTTAAGGGTCATACATAGGGGTGATCACGGGTTGGGTTTTTAAAAACCCAAATCCGACCCGAGAAGCAATACTCGAAACCCGAACCCGTTTGAAACCCGATCGGGTTTTCAAAACCAAAACCCAAAACCGGCGCGAACCCTATTTTGCAAACCCAAACCCGACCCGACCCGATAAAAACCCGTCGGGCTTTCAAAAAATACAAAAAAAGACCAAAATAATAGAAAAAATTTATAAAAAATATTTAAAATTTTTTTGAAAATTATTTACATAAGTTGTTGGGTCGGGTTTGGGTTTTTTGGGGTAAACCCAAACCCGACCCGACCCGGGATCGGGTTTGATTTTGCAAACCCAAACCTGATCTCCTGGTTGGCTTTGGGAATCCAAACATGCTATTTTTGGGTCGGGTTGAGTCGGGTCGGGTCGGGTCGGGTTCCCCCCCAATCCCGATCCAATGCCCACCCCTAGTTATACGTGGAAGGTAAGTGAAAGGGCTAGTCTTTATAAATACACATTTCTCGCAAAAAGGTAATCATGGTTTTTGGGAACCAATTTATCTCTTATTGTAATGGTGGTAATTGCCATGGAAATGCCCTAGGTGAATAATTTGGTACCTCTAAACTCTAGCAGTCTTTGTTGTGCATGGAAAGCAACTTCATTGGGATGGAAATGAAGCAAATTTCCAGCCCAGGACGACACAAAAATCATCTGTGCTTTGTCTTTGGTATGCCTAAGATGAATTTTTGAAGAAGCTTGTGTACAAATATTAAGTATTTTCTTTGCATGCAGGTGCCTTTTATCTCTAGAAAGTGATGTCTTCACATGTTTTCTTCTTGTTTTTCCGTGTATTAATGCAGAATGAATTTCTTTTTTATGGATATCACTGCGTTTAGAAATGTAGCTGATACACCTACATTGCTGAATTCTGCAATCTAAGCTGAATCAAGCTGACACCTATTTTTTTAAGCAAGTACCCTGCCAAATAATTTCCACTACCAATTGATCAGCATGTTATTAAACTAAACAAAATGATGTCACATTTCTCTGAGATTAGTTCATTACGAGTCTTACCCACAACAATCATGGAAGAGGAATTCAGACAAGTGACATCACCTTTTTTTTTTTAATTTTTAATACTCAATGAAATTTCCTGGGGAATATTTCATTGAAATCTATACTTATTTGTGAACGATTAGACTAATGTTATTTGCTCTAATTTTAGTTATCTCATTTTCCACTACTGAACCTTTTATCTTTGAACCAGTTTTTTGCATGATAAGGTGAAGCCACATGTGGTGCATCGGGATATTCGTGCCAACAATGTACTTCTAGATGAAGAGTTTGGAGCACACCTGATGGGAGTTGGTCTATCAAAATTTGTGCCCTGGGAGGTAATGCATGAACGGACAGTGATGGCCGGTAGTCATGGATACTTGGCTCCTGAATTTGTCTACCGGAATGAGCTAACAACAAAGAGTGACGTCTACAGCTTCGGGGTGTTGCTTCTGGAAATAATCAGTGGCCGCAGGCCTGCACGGACAGTTGATTCGGTCGGTTGGCAGAGTATATTCGAATGGGCGACGCCCCTAGTTCAGTCACACCGGTATCCAGAGCTTCTGGACCCTCTCATCATGGACATTCCTGAAGTTGGGGTGATACAAAAAGTGGTGGACCTGGTTTATGCTTGCACACAACATGTCCCTTCTGTGCGACCAAGAATGTCACATGTGGTCCATCAGCTTCAACAACTTGGATTAAGAAGTGCCTCTGAACAGGCAAGAAGTGGGACCAGCTCAGCTTCTGCTTCCTGGATGTCACCTATGGAGGTGGAGTCCGGTCCTTGAAATTACTCAGTAGTTACCAGTTGGGCCATCTCAAACCTTTCATACTAGTGTATTGCTTATTCTGTAGTTAACATATTCACCTGTTCTTTCCTTCTTTCTAACCACGTTATCTTCGACTTAAGTTATTCATTCCTGTTGTTCCCAAATGTTCTCCTTCAAACACAAACAGATGAAATATATTAATCATATGGACGAGGAAACATTGTTCTTTGTGTTTGGTGCTTCCGATTCCAATATCTGAAACAAATATTGCCGAGAAAACTGTTTAGAAGGATGAGAAGTTCAAGGAGCTTGCCTCCATCCTTTTTCAATGATCATGTATAATGGGTTTCTTTGGGGATATCATCTTTCTGCATTCTTATATTGAGATCTATACATGTATCATTGAGAATTCTTTGTTTGTGGGCTATTCATATCGAATACGAAGTTTGCAGGAGTATTAGTTCTTTCTGAAGTTATGAACAGACTGAAAATGCTTAAGTGGGTATGAAACGATTTGGAATGATTTCTAATCTTGTTCAAGCCGTAATAAAAATGATATTGTACATTTGATACCCTAATATAATACTTCGGGGGGTTGGGGTTTGCTGCAAACAAGGGTTGTGTGTACCGATTTGCACAACCAAGCTATAAGCACTGCTAAATAGCATTGCTTGTATTGCTTATTTTAAAAAATAAAAAGTGATCGCATGCTTGCGGTGTGTGTTCTTTTAGTGGCTGTGCGTACCCATATGCACAACTTTGTTCGCAGTGGATCATGACCTTCAGGTTATCAATCTGTATAATATATATTTTATAGATCACATATTAACTTTAATTTAAAGATTGAACCATATATCAAATTTTGTTTTGATTGACTCTTATACTCCTAAACATTTTTACCTCTCCTTTAACCCGGTTATCTTTGAAATCAAACTAATCGACTGGAAATAAGAAAAACCAAGACCTTAAACCAATTCAGACCGGCCCCTCTTACGTTGAGTTTCTTATACTATCGATTAAAGACTTTCTCCTCTCTTTTCTTTCTCTCTCCCTCGCGACTCTTCTTCCTCTTTCTTCCTCCCTCTTTTCCTCTGTCCCTCACTCTTCTCTCGTTCTTTTCCTTCAATGTCTATTCTTGTTATGACTGAAGTTCAGACCGCCCCTCCTTGAATGCTAATGCTCAAAGAGCTTCATGGCTTCCAGGTACATACTGTCTCCCATCTCCCTCTTCTTATATCTCTTCTTTCTTCCTTCTTTTCCTCTCTCTCTCTCTCTCACTCCTCTCATCTCGTTCTCTATCCTTCAATCTTTATTCTCTCCTTCAATCTTTATTCTCTCTCCTTCAATATTTATTCTCTCCTTCAATCTTCGTTCTCTTTCCTTTAATCTTCGTTCTCTCTCCTTCAATCTTCGTTCTCTCTCCTTCAATATTCGTTCTCTCTCCTTCAATCTTTGTCCTCTCTCCTTCAATCTTCGTTCTCTCTCCTTCAATCTTCGTTCTCTTTGTTCTCTCCATGCTCTATATGTTATGTATTGTATATGTTCTTCTCTATGTTCTCTATGTTCTCTATTCTATTTATTTTATCTATTATTTCTCCTTCAATCATTCACTCCACGGTTTACCATGGATGCAAAAAATAATAGAGCTGCTGCATATAGCCACAATACATCAAATTGAAAGTCATTGCTTGTGCTGCTCATTAACTTACCTATGAATGATTTGAGGACCTTAAACACGGTTAGTACATAATGTGACAGGAGATAAGTAAACGAAATATTATAAGATAGCTAAATACATTGTCAGTTCATAGCTTCAAACATTGTCAGTACGTACACGAATGGGCATTTGACAATTTGTAACACTATACTAGATAATTTATAATAGTGTACTTGTTTTTACTATAACTTGGTACTCATTTAGTATATAACATTGTATACGAAATTCATAACGATGTACTTATTTTCTTCATAACATTGTGCTTACTTTGACTATAAGATTCTACATTGTCATTAAATGACCATGTACATAGTCTGTTTGTGACCATGTACAAGCAGCCTATAACAATGTACATTGTGTTTATGACATTCATATTTCTCTGTTTAAAAAGGTAAATCTTTATTTATAGCAATAAACTAGTTAGTTTATAACACGATATGGAGTCAATTTATAACATAGTCCTGGTTTGTTTATACGTACTTATTCTATAGATAGCACTGTACTATTAAGTTCCTAACAATGTACTCATTTACTGTATAACGAGGTACTCAATCTGTTTATAACATTCTACATTGTCATTAAATGACCAAGCAGATAGTTTATAACCGTGTACAAGTAAGCCTATAACAATATACATTTGTCTGTTTAACATTGTACTTTGTTTGTTTACAAAGAAGTTCATAGTCTGTTTATAACAATGTAGGTTATCTATTTATAATAATGTAAGTACTCTATTTATAACAATTTGCATTGTCTATTTATAACAATGTACATAGTTTATGTACTTAATTTATTTTTAACAATGTACATTGAGTGTTTTACAACAATATAAACTCTGTTTATAACAATGTAATGACAATGTTTATAACAGTGTACTTAATTTGTTTTTCATAATGTACATAGTCTGTTTATAACAATGTACTTTGTTTGTGTCTAACAAAGTCTTTGTTTGTTTATAACATTGGACTCTGGTTATAATCTAATCCTGAATTTGGTTTATATGCAGGTGGGAGTGCACATTTTGGAAGTATATTTTTTTGGGGTACATTTTTTGGAGTGCTGATCTTGAATGTTTATTTTTTGGGGATACGTTTTTATAAATCCATTGATTATAATAGTTTGATTTTAGAGAAGATTTGTTTTGCACATGAGATGGGTATGATATGGTGTTACTTTAGGAGTTATGGACAATCAAACTTCATTTTGTACACGTGTTAAATATCATTCCAGTGGCATTATTGTCTTCAGTAATGAATTTCTTCTTACTTCGTCACTCCATTATTGTCTGAATGTCAATACTTTATAACATTGTATGTTACCCTCACAAGTTTAAGGAATTTTTCCAACTATTCAAAAGCACTGATGAATCCATAGGATATTCCTTTTGTCTAAAGTTGTCATTAGCTTCAAGATTGAGATTGACATTGGCACCACATCATCCTCATTAAACTTCTTTATGTATTCAAATTCAATAATTAGATGCATATTTTCTATTGGTTACATTCTTAGATTTCATGTCATACCATTAACAAGATTCAACTGAAGACAAGGAAGAGAAGTGAACAAATAAGCAACAGGAAATTAAAAAAAGGACAAAAAAAATCATTCTTTAGATATAAATAGGTGAAGTACCATGTTATAAGCATGCTTCGTACTGTGCTATAAACATGTTATGTACTTAGTTATAAGCAGGTTATTTATTATGATATAAGTAAGTTAAGTACTAAGTTATCAGCAGAAAAAGTACAATATTATAAACAGGTTAAGTAATATGTTATGAGCATGCTTTGTACTGTGTTATAAGCAGGTTATGTACTATAAGCAAGTTAAATACTATGTTATAAGCAGGGACGGTACTATGTTATAAGCATGCTTTGTATTGCATTATAAGCAGGTTATGTAGATGGTTATAAGCAGGTTACGTTACTATAATATAGGCCGATTATGTACTATTTTATAAGCATACTTCATTTTGAGTTATAAGCAGGTTATGTACATGGTTATAAACAGGTTATATACTAGGATATAGGCAGATTAAGTAATATGTTATAAGCAAAAAATATACTACGTTACAAACAGGTTAAGAACTATGTTATAATCATGTTAAGTATTGCATTATAAGCAATTTATGTACTTGGTTATAAGCAGGTTAAATACTAAGTTATAAGCATGAAAAGTACTACGTAATAAACAGGTTAAGTATAACGTTATAAGCATGTTTCTTACTATGTTATGAACAGGTTATGTACTTGGTTATAAGCAGGTTATGTATTTGGTTATAAGCAGGTTAAAGTGCTATGTTATAAGCAGGAAATGTATAACACAGTACAATTCTATAACACGACGGTATAATATTATAAACAAACAATGTACAATGTTATAAACTCGTTATGTGCTATGTTATAAATTAACAAAGTACAATATTATAACATGTTGATAAAATATTATAAACAAACTAGGCACAAGGTTATTATAAACATGCTCTGTACTGTGTTATAAATGAACAAAGTATAATATTATAAGCATGATGGTACAATATTGTTATAAACTGTCTATGTATTTTGGTATTGTAAGACAATGTACAATGTTATTATACTAAGTACGATGTTATAAACTAAATACAATATTATCTTGGAGGAAGATTAGAAATTCGACCTTTTACTACCTTTATTTTATGACAACGTACATAAAAATAGTAAGTACGTTGTTATAAACTAAATAAGTGTATTATTATAAATTGACTATCTAGACTATTGTCTTTCTTATCCTTAAGCCTAATAAACAATCTAAAACATTTATTAATAAGATAAGTACTATGTTATAAGCAGGTAAAGTATAATGTTAAAAATAAGGTAAGTATTATGTTATAAGCAAAAAAAGTACAACGTTATAAATAAGGTATATACAATGTTATAAAGAAGGAAAAGTACAATGTTATACACAAGGTAAGTACTATGTTATAAGTTGGAAATGTCCAACGTTATAAACAGGGTAAGTACTATGTTACAAGTATTGGACCACATGGGCACCACGACGCAGCAGCTAGCACTTAAGGTGCCTAGCTCTCTGTTTCACAATGCTATGATGCCATTGTTGGTGCCTTAGGCAACCGGTCTGTACAACATTATAATTGGGGTAAGTGTACAACATTATAAACAGAAAGTACAATGTTATAAGCAAGAAAAGTACAATATTATAAACAAAGTAAGTACTATGTTATTGGCTGAAAAACTACAATGTTATAAACAGGCTAAGACGCCCTCGCGCTACAAGCGTTGGACCACATGGGTGCCACGATGCCGCTGCTAGCACTAAAGGTGCCCAACTCTCTATTTCACAGTGCTATGACACCAATAGCAGAGAGAGGGGGGGGGCAAGGGGGGGGTCATGGCCCCCCAAACATTTTCCTAACCGTTATATAGGGTTAGGCATAAAATATGAAGAGAGAAATGAAATGAGGGAGGGAGAGAGAGGAAATGAGGGAGAGAGAGAGAGAGAGAGAGAGAGAAAATGAGAGAGAAAGAGACGGAAATGAGAGAGAGAGAGAGAGATGAAATGAAAGAAAGAGAGAGAGAGAGAGAGAGAGAGAGAGAGAGAGAGAGAGACCAAAGTAGAGAGAAAGAGAGAGAGAGAGAGAGAGAGAGAGCAAATTAGAGAGAAAGAGAGAGCAAGTTAGCGCGAAAGAGAGAGCAAATTAGAGAGAGAGAGAGAGAGAGAGAGAGAGAGAGAGAGAGCAAGTTAAAGAGAAAGAGAGCAAATTAGAGAGAGAGAGAGAGAGAGAGAGTTATAGAGAGAGAGAGAGCAAATTATAGAGAGAAAGAGAGCAAATTAGAGAGAGTTAGCAAATTAGAGAGCGAGAGAGTAAATTAGAGAGAGAGTGAGAGAGAGAAAATTAGAGAGAGAACAATGAGAAAGAGTACATATATATATATATTATATTAGAGAGCAAATGAGAGAGAACAATGAGAAAGAATACATATATATTATAGGTATATATATGCTCTTTTTCTTTCTTTTTGGCCCCCCAAGAATTTTTTCTTGGCTCCGCCACTGTATGACGCGACAATTGGTGCCTTAGACGCCGATGTATACAATGTTATAAACGACGTAAGTACTATGTTATTTACTGGAAAAGTACAACGTTATAAACATGATAAGTACTAAATGTGCTTTGTACTGCGTTATAAGCAGGTTATGTACAATGTCACAAGTATGAAAAGTACAACGTTATAAATAGGGTAAGTACAATTTTATAACATGAAATGTACTCTCAGGTGCCCCTTATGGAACATTGAAATGTTCTCATGTTTTGTTTGGAATTAGATTCTAAATCTAAGTGTGGGAAGGAATGATTTACACTGTCAAACCAAATAAACATTTCAGGACTTTGAATTATGCCAATTGGCATTCAGGAATAACATGTATATTTTGGTGAGATGTTAATTTGGCTGTAGGTGATGAAAACCTATTATTTGATCCATCTCCATAGGGATTGTCCTTTTTCTTTGCCATATATTTGACTCCAGTGAAATGTGACTGTTACAGTATCCATTTAAGAATAGAGTAGTAAACTAGAAACATGTGCTGGTGTCGTTTGCATGTTTAAGCTCTTCCGTGTTTGGGCTATTTGCACATTAGTCTTTCCAACGGAGAGATGTGAGAGCTTCAATGAATGACTCTTAGATTAAAAACTATAGTTGCCCTAATCTCAAGGCAAAAGGTGTGTTACTTGACACTGTCCCAACTTCCAACAACAATAAACTATATGATTTCATCTTGGTCTAGGGGAAACAATGTATCTCTAACAATGTCATTCCTATATCCAAAAGAATTAGAGGTCACTGTATAAATGGATGAACATAGTAGCCTCATAACATACTTTTGACAAGAGCAATGACAAATAATATACTTCAAATCCAACTGGTGACAAAGAAAGAATAAAAGAATATCTTAATAATGAAACATCAACTCGTCATAGAAGTTGTCAATGAAGGGCAAAAAAATTAGCAACAACCCAAAGATTAGTCAGATTTACTAGATGTCAAGTTTTTCCATACTTGATTGAAGATAGTAATCGACATACTTTCCATTCTTCACAAGCAAAGGTATAGCCTTTGAATTGACAATGTAAAAAAATTTACCCATTGATGCTGGTTTACTCTTTAAGGAACGAGGAAAAGAATTTGACCCTATTGGGAATCGAACCCAATATCTCCGAAATACACCACTGACTTAACCATTAAGCCATAGAGTCACTTGAAAATCTAATGACAAAGAGTTATCCTCATGCCAAAGAAACATGTAGCCCTATCAAAGTTAGTATTGCCTATAGACTAGAAGTCTTAAAGAAATCCTAAAAGGAATTAAAACTTCTCAAAGTAACCACCATTTGATCAAGAAAGCTACATATCAATTTCTGAAAAAATTTCACCACTCTAGTTAAAGTGAAAACTTGTGTCTTATTCGGTGTTTTCTATCTATCAAAGTTTCACACAACAATCAGTCTTTAGAAGCAAAATTAGACCTAAAAAATCAAGATACATTTTCTAAACAATCTGGTATGGATATTTTTCATAATTGATTTATTTATTGAAAATCTATATTATACATATTAGTTAAAAATGGACAAGACATGGGACGGACAAAGGGGAGAGAAGTGCAAAGGGAGTCTAAGTGATAGCAACTTTACCTCAACAAGACCTGATAGCAAGAAAAGATAATAAGGTTAACAGATAGAAAAGCTTGTGTAATTGAAAAGAGACTTGTTTTTGAGAAACCCGATCCAAACCAGACTCGTGGCCACCCTATAAACAATCATATTATGTTACTGCATACTGGTGGTTGATATTCACATCAAGACTTTTGAGTGCCTCTCCTTGTGGACGTTCCAACCTCTGCTCAACTTCGTCGATGATCATTAGCTCTCATGCATCAATTTCTCTAGCTTTACGAGATGATCTTGTTGGATGCGGCTTGGGACTTTCTCCTTGTAATCAGAAGCACTCATCTTATGTTGTAAGCTATCATGCTGCCTGCTTGCACGATGGAAAGCAATTGTTATAATACATACTCGTGCTAATATCGAATGACATAACAGAGGAGAGAAAAAACAGGAGAAAGAAATAAAACTAGAAATTGGCAGGAATATCATTGCTGTCAAGCATCACTGTGAATTGGGATTCACTTAATGCATTTTGGACAAGTACCACAAGATAAGCAGCATAACCCACATTGACATCGTATATGCCATAGCAACAAATTGTGCAAACCATAAAATCATATAGTACTTTGAAAGATCTAAAGAAACTCACTTAATTATATCTTCTTTCCTTTATGAAATTTCTCACACTCAGCTTCCACATTGATTGTTCCATGAAGTTGTAGATACACAGACAAGTTCTCATTCACAATAAAGACTACTAACCTGAAAGAGGGATATCATCCTTATTTAGCACTTGAAAACAAGCAATCTTTAGCATCCATCTTGACATTTTGCATTGAAATGAAACTAAAAATAAAAGAGATAAAAAAGACAGTCAAAATCATACAAAAAGTCCAGAGGGTGACATAGACTGACATTAAACACGGTCGTCCACAAGCAAAAATACTTTTGACAAATAATAGTAATACCTATAAACTTTATTGAGAGAAAAATGATATCTATCATCTCACATATTCAAATCTCAGAAAATTACATTAGACAAAGGGACCTAGTAAATCTTAAATCCTTAAGATATATACTTTAAGATATATATATATATATATTAGAGGGGGTATATGCCTATAAGAATTATTACGATTTTATTATTATTATTATTTTTACCCCAATATAGATTATTATATATTGCCATTATTATATATATTATATACATATACCATTATTGGCCATTATTAGGCATATTAGTTAGATATAGAGGGTTAGCATTATTATTAATATTAGAGAGAGAGACTATTATTATAATATTATTATTATTATTACACATTGGATTATTATTATTACATATTATTATTAGATTATTAATATACATAATAGATTATTATTA